>JARQOD010000001.1:624845833-624892549 GCA_033576555.1 Oophaga sylvatica | reverse complement strand
CTCATTTGATCGCTCTTTATAACAATCTAGAGTTAATGCAAATTGTCACTATAAAAAATACTATAGAAGCAAACTTTGTGAGAGCCCAAACTGGTGCCAGTCTCAAATTTTGGTGGTAACCGTATATTCGAGACATTCAGAGCAGCATATGCAATGTTTGCTTTTAAAGTACCGAGTCCCCTTATGATTGTAAGGCCTCTTGTAATAGAAAATAGACATGACAGCTGCCTGGTTTCTAAACCAATTCTGAGTTAGTTGTACGTGTTTGAGCTATAGGCCATGACAGGTGGTTTTACTCCACTTTCCATTCTAGATTATCACTGCAGAATATTGTTTACTTTTCCAACATAAGAGGAAATGCTGATCTCGGCTTCCTACTTAGTTAATTGAGTGGAAAATACTGTACTGCACTCTTTGGTTCCGGGAAATGCACCAGTGAATTCTAGAAGGTCTTTGCTAAAGTCAATAATGCCCAAAGCGAAAATAGGATAATACCTAGAAAATGCCATAATGCAATTGTGTGATGAATTCCTTCTGTGAATTTCCCACAATGTAAACTTACACAAGATAACCAGTCTGACTTTTCAAATTCATGGCATTCAGCAGTGTCCTGTCCTCCTTACCACTTGCTGTTAGCAAAACAATAGTCTATGAGGTTAATGAACATTTCACTTCTGCTGTCTTTTAGTCTATTTGTATGACATGTCTGCCACCTAGTGGTCAATAATATGCAAGCTTATAAAAATAAGACCAGAATTAACCATAAAAGTGCCCATTTTTAAATTGTATTATATTTTTAACAACTATTTTATTGCTATTCTACTTAAATAAAACTATAAAATATATAACTAAATGAAATGTTATATACATATGCAAATTGGAAATATTCATACGTTTAAGATCAAATTCCCACTGTGCATAAGTGCTGCAGTTTTTACTCTGCATATTAGCATATTACAGGTCAAGCAAAATGGAAGAGATTTATAGAAAGGTCATGCCCACTGTGTTGTTTTCTTTTAACCCCTTAGCCAATTTTGACCTAAGTGACCAAGCCAATTTTTCCATTTCTGACCACTGTCTCGTTATGAGGTTATAGGTCTGTAACGCTTCAACGGAGGCTGTGATTTTGATATATTGTACTTCATGGCAGTAGTAAAATTTATTCGATATGACTTGCATTTATTTATGAAAAAAGCCAGAAATTTGGCAAAAATGTTGACATATTTGCAATTTTCAAACTTTTAATTTTCGTGCCCTTTAATCACAGCGATATGTCACACAAAATAATTAATAAATAACATTTCCCACATGTCTACTTTACATCAGCACAATTTTAGAAACATCATTTTTTTGTTAGGAAGTTATAAGGGTTAAAAGTTGACCAGTGATTTCTCATTTTCCAACAAAATTTACAAAACCATCTTTTAGGGACCACCTCACATTTGAAATGAGTTTGAGGGGCCTATATGATAGAAAATACCCAAAAGTGACACCATTCTAAAAACTGCACCCCTCAAGGTACTGAAAACCACATTCAAGAAGTTTATTAACCCTTCAGGAGCTTCACAGGAACTGAAGCAATGTGGAAGGAAAAAAATGTAAATTTTTTTTCACTAAAATTTACTTTGGAACCAAGCTTTTTTTTTCATTTTCACCAGGGTATCAGGAGAAAATGGACAAAAGTTGTTGTGCAATTTCTCCTGAACATGCCGATAGCCCACACGTGGGGGAAAACTAATGTTTAGGCGCACGGCAGGTAAGGAGCACCGTTTGACTTTTTTAACGCAAAATTGGCTGAATTCAAGAGCGGATGCCATGTCGCGTTTGGAGAGCCCCTGATGTGCCTAAACAGTGGAAACCCACCTCAAGTGACCCCATTTTGGAAACCACACCCCTCAAGGATTTTATCCAGGGGAATAGTGTGCATTTAGAACCCACAGGTACAGCACAAAATTTGATAACATTAGGTCATCATATCGAATATGTCGTCATTAGTGTTGAGTGCAAGCACTTGCTACTCCAGTTTGCATCGGATGATCAAGTATACACCAAATATCGTGGGTGCGTGAGTGACATGCTCGAGTCCCTGCCCCGCATGTTTCTTTTGGTGGCTGACTGGCTGTAAGACACCCAAAAAAAATGCAGGGATCCACGATACTCCGTGCATACCCAAGCACCCGATGCAAACTCAAGTAGCGAGCACTTGCACTCAACTAGCCTTTGTATCGTCATTTTTCTTTTACTTGTGAAAAACCTCCAATTCTAAATCCAACCCTAACTGTATCCCTAACCCTAACCCCAACCCTAATTGCAAAGAATGGAAAAAATGTAAGAAATTTTATTTTATAATTTTTTTTTCTAACTGAGGGGGTGGCAAAGAGGGATTTGATATACTATTTTTTTATTTTGATCACAATGAACAAAAGGAACCAATAGGAAAAATTTGCATGCGCCCGCCATTTTTTCCAGGAAGATGACACGGAGGGCCCGGGGATGGAGCAGGATTGTCCGGGGATGGCGGAGGTACCGGGTGGGCATCGGGGGACCCCATTTCTCTCTTCTCTAATATGCAAGATCTGCTGAGAAATAAGTACCCTTAACTGTTGCAGTTAAAAGGTGTATTGGCAGTCGTTAAAGGGTTAATGCTGTGGAAATTGACCTATAATGTGAGTTTGAAATATTTATTTTACTCAGTTATATAGCGCCATTAATTCCATAGCCATTACCACTGTCCCCATTGGGGTTCACAATCTACATTCCCTATCAGTATGTCTTTGGAGTATGGAAGGAAACCAGAGTACCCAAAGGAAACTGACGCACACATGGGGAGAAGATACAAACTCCTTGTGCTGGGTGGGATTTGAACCCTGAACCCCGGTATTGCAAGTATACAAATCACAGGGCCCTGTAGAAAGGTTCTAATTGCACCCACCCAAAAAAAACACCACAAAGATACATATACTGTATATATTTGGAGGACTCATATGTACTTTTATATACCGGCAGAAGGACATGTAGTGTGGCTCCTACACAATAATTATATCCCTATTGAAGTCCCTTAGTGTTCATGTCAGCAATAACCCTTTCATGGCCATTACAGAGTACAATGCTTCCAAATACACACACACACACACAATGATATCCCCACAGTGAACAACTATACTATACATGTGGGATGAAACTGAGGGAGAGATTCGAACAGTGTTCCCCAACTCCAGTCCTCAAGGCCCACCAACAGGTCATGTTTTCAGGATTTCCTTTGTATTGCACAGGTGATGCAATTATCACCTGGGCGATACTAAGGAAATCCTGAAAACATGACCTGTTGGTGGGCCTTGAGGACTGGAGTTAGGGATCCCTGGTATAGAACATGATGCCTTCACAGTGCCTTCAGCAAAGTATGATGTCACTAAAATCTCGTCAACAGATAGCGTATGATGTTCCCAAAGTCACCCCTACACACACACACACACTATCATGGCGTCAACACAGTATGCTGGCGTCCACAGCCCTCTCACAGAATAAGAGTCCCTCCCAAAGTATAATGGCTCCCACAACTCTCAACTCTGCATGATGGTTCCCATAGGCCATTACTCAGCATAAGGATTCCCACAGCCCCTCACACAGTATTAGGACCACCACAGCCACCTAAACAGAATAATCCCCACAGACACCCACACAGAATGAGGACCCCACAGCCTCTACTCTAACTCAATATAGGGGCCCTCATAGTTCCTGACAGCCCCTCACACCATATTATGGTTCTCATAGCTTCCCATTCAGTATAATGGCCACTCAGTATTAAAGCCCCCACTTAACACTATGGTCTCTCCACTAGTCCTCCATTCAGTATGATTGCCCCCCACCAGCCCCCAACAGAATATAGGAATCCTAACTGCCCCTCACAAAGTATTATGGTTCCCACAGCCCTATTTAATATGATTGGTCCCCACCAGCACCCAATTCAGTAAGATGGCCCCCACCAAGCCCTCATTCAGCATGATTGGCCCCCAACAGCCCCCATTCAGTATGATTGTTCCTCACCAGACCCACATTCAATATGATTGGCCCCCACAATTACTGACATTAAAAAAATATCCACACTATTCACATCGTCCTGTTCCATTGATGCGCTGCTGTGGTCTGTGCAGTGTGTGTACTGAGGCTTCAGCACAGCAGATACGAAGCGATCCCCCCTGCCTTACATGTGGATGCTAAATGTGGTATAGGCACACTGGGGCTCAGAAGTGAGGGAGGGAATTTGGATTAGGGAGCACTTAATTTGCTGAATTTCTTTTGGGGGCTTTTCAGGAGCTTTTGTGCAAACAGTCACGTGGAAGCCCCCTATATTTCTGTTAACAGATGATGGACCTGAGTAGGTGCTCTTTTTTTGTGGATTGAGTTGAAGATTTTATTGGGAACATTTTACATAGCATTTGGGATCACATTTATCCTGCGCTCTACACTGAGCACTTACATCGGGGTTTCCATCTGAATCTCTGAGTTATTCAGATTCAACCCCTGTTGGATCCAATCACTATAATGAGGCAGCAGTGTTACTCTGGACTTTTTCAGCCTTTGTTATGCAGAGTCCTTCTTTTCAAAAGTGCACAAAACTGTTGCGGACATCGCTTTTATGCACACCTAAAAAGACAGACACTGCTGGATCATAGGTGGCCAGATGGTGTCTACATTGCCTCTATCTGCCTCATTATAAAAGATCTTCCGCTGGAGGTTCCGCTTGAATCACATATTTCAGAGATATACACGAAAACCCCAGTGTAAGCGCTCAGCGTAGAGCACAGGATAAATGTGAGTTGAGCCTCACTGCAATCTTTGGGAGGCAGAATGAACAAATCAACAGCAAGTGAAGAATTGGTTTGATTTTTTTTATGCAGTTCCTCATGTGGCATAAGTGATTAGGCGACTTTATTCTTCGGGTCAGTGAGATTACAGCAATACCAGATTTATATCAGGTTTTTATGTCTTGCTGTTATCACACACCAAAAGACGCTTTTTATTGCAAAAAACTAGTTTTTGCATCGCAATATTTTGAGATCTATAATTTTTCCATATTTCAGCCAACAAATTCATGTGACAGCTTATTTTTGAGTTAACATTTTTATTGTACTATTTTCGGTCACAATGTTTTTTGATCACTTTCTATTCCGATTTTTGTGGAGGCAGAATGAACAAAAAACAGCAATTCAGGAATTGCTTTGTTTTTTATTGCCATTCACTGTGTGGTAAAATTGATAAGGCAGCTTTATTCTTCGGGTCAGTATGATTAAATCAATACCACATTTACAGTTTTTCTGTGTTTTTGCGCTTTTACACAACAAAAACTTTTATAGAAAAAATAAATATTTTTGCATCATTTTATTCTTAGAGTTATAACTTTATTTTTCCATTGATGGAGCTGTATGGCAGCTTGTTTTTTGCAGGACAAGATAACATTTTCAGCTATACCATTTTTATTTACCGTACATTTGTCTTTTTAATTGAGTTTTATTCCACTTTTTTCTTGCTGTATGAGGTTTTATTTGTAAAACTATGTATAGTTTGATACATTTTTTGTGATTTTTTTTTATGATGTTCACTGAAGGGGTTAATTAGTGTGATACAGAATCACAGATCGGAAGACCCAATGCCAGTAATGCCAGTTCGTGCATTAGCGGTTTGTGTTCGGATGTCTGCAGCATTATTAGTATGATCCTGTAAAGAACGTGGGAGGTAAAGAGGTTGTCTACATAGAAATGGTATAAAACAAAGGAATACTCTTCTGGTCAAGCCCACATCATTCCAATAAAGGGTGCTCCGAAGCCCTCCGCTGAGACTGGAAGTGATGACATACCGTTAATTTTTTTTTATTTAACTCTAACTAATTTTAATTTAAAGCAGATATCTTGTTTATTCAACAGTTTTTGTTTTACAACATAGGTAAACCAAAATCCAAGAAGAAAGACAACATATCTCCACTCTCCTGACTGCCAGAGACCAGTCCTCCCCATAATGTTTGTTAATATGGATGTCTTACTTTACTCAAAAATATTTAGAGTTGAGAGTCCTCAGTGGTTGATACCTTTTAATGGCTAACTGAAAAGATGGTAACAAATTGCAAGCTTTCGAGACTACTCAGGTCTCTTCATCAGGCTGAACTAATACAAAATCTGAAGAATCACATATTTATACACAAAAACACAGAAAAAATGCAATAGGTAAGACAAGTGAAGTGAAGCAGAACAGTCACCATGGCAGAGGGACGAGCACAAACATTGGAACAATTCATAGATAAGGAGAGAAAGTTTTATTACCCTCTGATTGGGGTCTGGTAATGTTTTGTGATGTTTTCACAGGGTATTTGGAGTAAATTCCTTAATTGATGTAATAGGCCATAAAACCATGTGACAGGTTCATTCCAGCATTAAGAGTGTCAAAGGTCACCATCAATTTGTATTCGCAAATTCTTCTCTGCCTCATCAACCACTGAGGACTCTCAACTCTAAATATTTTTCTATCTACTGGCTAACACGTACGAAGATATACATCTTTACTTTACTCAGTCATTTCAATACTCAAAGAGGTCATTCACTGGGAGCACATCAGTAGTGATAGTATATTGCAGCGTTCTCAAAGGGCCCTTACTCAAGACAAGAGATTATCCTGAAGGCCACTTAACCAAAAAGTAAATGCATAAAACTAACGTAAGTAGGTCACCACACCATGCCTCAGCAAAGCACTAGATTGCATGAAGTAATTATCCTCCCTCTACTCCTTGGTCAGACCTCATCTGGAATACTGTGTCCTGTTCTGCTCACATTTTAAAAAAAATACATTGAAAAACTGGAGCAAGTTCAGAGAAGAGCTACCAGGATGGTAAGCGGACTGCAAAGTATGTCCTATGAGGAACGGTTAAAGGATCTGTCTACAAATACCTGAAGAGATGTGAGTGTAGAGGGATCATCTTTATTCTTATTTGCAAAAGGAAACATGCGAAGCAATGGAATTAAACTGAATGGGAGAAGATGCAGATTACATATCAGAAAATAATTTGACAGTGAGGGTGATCAATGAGTGGAACAGGCTGCTACGAGAGGTGGTCAGTTCTCCTTCAATGGAAGTCTTCAAACAGAGGCTGGACAGACATCTGTCTGAGATGGTTTAGTGAATCCTGCATTGAGCAGGGGGTTGGACACAATGACCCTTGAGGTCCCTTCAAACTCTAACATTCTAGGATTCTATAATTCCATGATTCTATGAATTCAGCAGGGCCCAGGCTTCTTCAAATTTTGATGCAATTTCCCTTTAAATATACCTCTTTCCCTAACAGATAATGCCATTCACTTAACCCCTTAACCCCCAAGGGTGCTTTGCACGTTAATGACCGCACCAATTTTTACAATTCTGACCACTGTCTCTTTATGAGGTTATAACTCTGGAATGCTTCAATGGATCTTCTTCAAGATTCTGAGATTGTTTTCTCGTGACATATTGTACTTCCTGATAGTGGTAAAATTTCTTCGATATAATTTGCAGTTATTTATGAAAAAAATGGAAATATGGCGAAAATTTTGAAAATTTTGCAATTTTCAAACTTTAATTTTTATTCCCTTAAAACAGAGAAATATGTCACACAAAATAGTTACTAAATAACATTTCCCACATGTCTACTTTACATCAGCACAATTTTGAAACCAAATTTTTTTTTTACTACGAAGTTATAAGGGTTAAAAGTTGACCAGCGATTTCTCATTTTTACAACAAATTGTACAAAACCATTTTTTTTAGGGACCACTTCACATTTGAAGTCACTTTAAGGGGTCTATATGGCAGAAAATACCCAAAAGTGACACCATTCTAAAAACTGCACCTCTCAAGGTACTCAAAGCCACATTCAAGAAGTTTATTAACCCTTCAGGTGCTTCACAGGAGCTGAAGCAACTTGGAAGGAAAAAAATGAACATTTAACTTTTTAGTCACAAAAATGATCTTTTACAAACAATTTTTTTCATTTTAACAAGGGTAAAAGGAGAAAATGGACAGAAAAAGTTGTTGTGCAATTTCTCCTGAGTACGCCGATACCACATATGTGGGGGAAAACCACTGTCTGGGCGCCCGACAGGGCTTGGAAGGGAAGGAGCGTCGCTAGACTTTTTCAAAGCAAAATTGGCAGGAATTGAGATTGGACGCCATGTCGCGTTTCGAGAGCCCCTAATGTGCCTAAACAGTGGAAACTCCCACATGTGACACCATTTTGGAAACTAGACCCCCTAAGGAACTTATCTAGATCTGTTGTGAGCACTTTGAACCCCCAAGTGTTTCACTAAAGTTTATAATGCCTGGGTGTGAAAATAAACAAAAAAATTCCACAAAAAATGATTTTTTTAGTCCCCAATTTTCCAATTTTTGATTTTTCACAAGGAAATTGGACCCCAAAAATTGTTGTCCAATTTGTCCTGAATACGCTGATACTCCATATGTGGGGGGGGGGGAACACTGTTTGGGAGCACGGTAGGGCTTGGAAAGGAAGTAATGACATTGTGGAATGCAGACTTTGATGGATGTCATGTTCAGTTTGCAGAGTCCCTGATGTGCCTAAACAGTGGAAACCCCCCACAAGTGACCCAATTTTTGAAACTAGACCCCCTAAATAATTTATCTAGATCTGTGGTGAGCACTTTAAACCCACAAGTGCTTCACACAAGTTTATAATGCACGGGCATGAAAATAAAAAATCCAATTTTTTCCCATAAAAATGATCTTTTAGTCACCAATTTTTTATTTTCCCAAGGGTAAGGGGAAAAATTGGACCCCAAAAGTTGTCCAATTTGTACCGAGTACGCTGATACCCTATATGTGGGAGAAAACTACTGTGTGGGCGCACGCTGGGGCTCGGAATAGAAGTAGTGACGTTTAGTAATGCAGACTTTGATGGAATGGTCTGCGGGTGTCATGTCGCGTTTAGAGAGCCCCTGATGTGCTTAAACAGTGGAAACCCCCCACAAGTGACCCCATTTTGTGAACTAGACCACCAAAGGAACTTATCTAGATGTGTGGTGAGCGCTTTGAACCCCCAAGTGCTTCACAGAAGTTTATAACGCCCGGACGTGAAAATAAAAAAATCATATTTTTTCCACAAACATGATCTTTTAGTCCCCAGTGTTATGAATGTGCTAGAGATGGTTTCTGAGCAGAGGCTCCCTCTGGTGGTTACAGACAGTACTGAACCTTTCAGCGAGGAGTGGCAATCTGGGTTCACTGACTGGTCTGATATAAGGGAGGTTCCCTCCCATGATGGTTGCCGGTGATCAATTGTTCTTGTCTCAATTGTGGTTCCTGGTTCATTTGGAAGTTTGCTGGAGTCTTGCCTGCATCTCCTGCTTTCAGATAAGATATTTTTTGCTTTTCTTTTTGTGCTTGCTTTTTGCATTGTTTTCTGCACTTTTGTGGAGGTCAGCCAGGTCCCCTCCTGGGGCCTGTGCTCCTCACAGTTTATCTGCAGCCACTGTTATTTGCTCATTTGCTTTTTCCTGTTTTTTCAGCGGCTGCGGCTTGGTTTTTGTTCACACTGAGAACTGATTTAGTGGGTGGCGAGATCATGTGATCTCAGTATTTTTGGAATCAGAATTGTTGGATTTTTGTAGGGTTTTTTGGGTTGCAGAAAGTAATCTCTCCTGTCCTATCCTATTTAGTCAGCTTGTGGCCCCAGCGTTTGCTCAGTCTATTTTCTGCCTATGTTTGTATTTTCATCTTGTCTAATTATATGTTTGGGGGCTTCCTATTTTCTTTGGGGATCTGCTCCGGGGCAGATAGCTTTCATCTTTCTGCCTTTAGGTGTAGTTATCTCTCAGGCTGTGACGAGGCGTCTAGGATCAACGTAGGAATGCTCCACGGCTACCTCTAGTTGTGTCGTTAGTTTAGGAATCTGCAACCCATCAGTTACCATCTCAGGTGTTCGGCTGCCCTGCTGTTGTTCCTGTCCTCCTCAGCTACCGAAACATAACAGTATCACCAGCCATAACTGAAAATTATATGGTACTCACAGAAGGGAAAAATAGTGTGGAAAGAAAAAAGTTGTCAGAGATTTTTTTTTTCTGTCTTGTATTTTTTCCCTCTTTTTCTCTGGGTGCTGAGGAGGATTTTTTTTTCTCTCAATGGAGTTTGCACAGTTGTCTGGCCGTGTGGATCAGCTTGCCACTGAGGTTCGGAGTATTGCTACCTATCTTGCTGGGTTGCCGGTTGTGGAACCTAGGATTCCCATGCCAGATTTGTTTTTGGGGGATCGGGCTAAATTTCTGAATTTCAAAAATAACTGCAAGTTGTTTTCTGCCTTAAAGCCTAAGTCCTCAGTTAACGCAGCACAGCAGGTTCAAATTGTCATCTCTCTCCTGCGCGGCGATCCTCAGGATTGGGCTTTTTCCCTGACACCTGGGGATCCTGTTTTGAATGATATTGATGCATTTTTTCTGGCTCTGGGGTTATTGTACGATGAACTTAATGTCACTGATCAAGCTGAAAAAACCTTGTTGGCATTAAATCAGGGTTTTGAAGACGCTGAGTTGTACTGTGAGAAATTCCGAAAGTGGGCAGTCCTGACCAAATGGAATGATGATGCTTTGGCAGCCCTTTTTCGGAAGGGGCTGTCAGAGAATGTAAAGGATGTTATGGTGGGATTCTCTGCTCCCTCTGGTCTCAATGATTCTATGTCATTGGCTATTCAAATTGACAGACATTTGCGTGAGCGCAGAGGTATGCGTGAGATAGTGTTGGCTTGTGAGCCAGCTTCTGAGCCCATGCAGTGTGATAGAGAGACTTCTGGGGCTCAGCGTCATGAGTTTCGAAAGCGCAATGGGGTTATGTTTCTACTGTGGTGATGCCTCTCATGCTATTTCAGTCTGCCCTAAGCGGGGAAGACGTTTTGCGCGCTCAGTTGTCTTGGGTAGTGTTCAGACTAAATTTCTGTTGACTGTTACCCTGATTTGCTCCCTGTCCACATTTTCTGCTCAGGTTTTTGTTGATTCAGGAGCAGCTATTAACCTGATGGATTTTGACTTTGCCAAACGTTGTGGGTTTCCCATGATACCCCTGCGGAAGTCTATTCCCCTACTGGGCATTGATTCCACCCCTTTGGCGGAGAATAAACCCCAGTTTTCTACTCAGGTGATAATGAGGGTTGAACCAGATCATCAGGAGAGTTGCAAATTTCTGGTGCTGTATAATCTGCATGACATTATTGTACTAGGTTTCCCTTGGTTACGGTCTCATAATCCTGTTTTGGATTGGAAATCTGTGTCTGTGACCAGTTGGGGCTGCCAATGTGTTAATGCCGACACTCCTGTTTTTTCTGCCTCTCCCAAGTCTCAGGATATTCCTGACTTTTTGACTGATTTTTCGGATGTATTTAGTGAAAGTAAATCTGCATCTTTGCCCCCTCACAGGAGCTACGATTGCGCTATTGAATTAGTGCCTGGTGGTAAATTTCCTAAAGGTCGCCTTTTTAACTTGTCTGTACCTGAACGCGATGCTATGCGATCTTATATCAAGGAGTCGTTGGAGAAAGGTCATATCAGACCATCCTCTTCACCCTTGGGTGCTGGTTTTTTCTTTGTGGCCAAAAAGGATGGTTCATTGAGGCCGTGTATTGATTATCGCCTCCTGAATAAGATCACTGTGAAATATCAATATTCGTTACCCTTGATTTCTGACCTGTTTTCCAGGGTGAAAAGTGCTAGTTGGTTTACCAAGCTTGACCTCAGGGGGCGTTTAACCTTATTCGCATTAAGCACGGGGATGAATGGAAGACGGCGTTTAATACCCCAGAGGGGCATTTTGAGTACCTAGTGATGCCCTTTGGGCTCACTAATGCTCCTTCCATCTTCCAATCCTTCATGAATGATATTTTCAGGGATTTTGTGGATAAATTTCTGATTGTTTATTTGGATGATATCTTGATTTTTTCCAATGACTGGGACTCTCATGTGAAACATGTTCGGACTGTGTTCCAGATTTTGAGAGAGAATGCACTGTATGTGAAGGGATCAAAGTGTCTTTTTGGCGTACAGAAGGTCTCATTTCTGGGATTCATTTTGTCTCCGTCTGTTATTGAAATGGACCCGGTCAAGGTTCAGGCCATCTGTGATTGGGTCCAACCTACTTCATTAAAGGCTCTTCAGAGATTTTTGGGTTTTGCCAATTTTTATCGTAAATTTATTTGTAATTTCTCCGGTATTGTTAAACCATTGACTGATTTGATCAAAAAGGGTTCTGATGTGGTGAATTGGCCTCCTGAGGCAGTCTCTGCGTTTCAGGAACTTAAGCAGAGATTCACTTCTGCTCCTGTTCTACGGCAGCCTGATGTTTCTCTACCGTTTCAGGTGGAGGTTGATGCCTCTGAAATTGGGGCAGGTGCCGTTTTGTCCCAAAGAGATCCAGAGACCTCTAAGAGTAACCCTTGTGCCTTTTTCTCTCGAAAATTTTCTCCAACTGAACGTAATTATGACGTGGGTAATCGGGAGTTATTGGCCATGAAGTGGGCCTTTGAAGAGTGGAGACATTGGCTGGAAGGAGCCAAACATCAGGTGGTGGTCCTCACGGACCATAAGAATCTGGTTTATCTCGAATCAGCCAAGCAACTTAATCCTAGACAGGCCAGGTGGGCCTTGTTTTTCACACGTTTTAATTTTGTGGTTTCTTTTCTTCCTGGCACTAAGAATGTTAAGGCGGATGCCCTCTCGAGGAGTTTCTTTGCGGACTCTCCTGAGTTATCGGATCCTACTGTTATTTTGAAAGAGGGTGTAGTTCTTTCCGCCATCTCGCCCAATTTGAGACTGGCCTTGGAAGGGTGTCAGGAGGATAAACCTGAGCGCTGCCCTATTGGGAAATTGTTTGTCCAGACCAGTGGAAGAAGAGTGTGATGTCTGAGATTCATTGTTCCGCGTTGGCTGGTCATCCCGGGATTTTTGGTACCAGACACTTGGTGAGTCGGTCCTTTTGGTGGCCTACTTTGTCTCGTGACGTCAGGGAATTTGTGCAGTCCTGTGGGACTTGCTCTCGTTCCAAGCCTTGTTCTCGCTCTAGTGGTTTGTTAATGCCATTACCTGTGCCCAAGAGGCCATGGACCCATATCTCTATGGATTTTATTTCCGACCTCCCTGTTTCTCAGAGAATGACCGTTATCTGGGTAATCTGCGATAGGTTTTCCAAGATGATACATCTTGTGCCATTACCTAAGTTGCCTTCCTCCTCCGAATTGGTGCCTTTGTTCCTTCAGCACGTGGTTCGGTTACATGGCATTCCGGAGAACATTGTGTCTGACAGAGGAGTCCAGTTTGTTTTCAGATTTTGGAGGACATTTTGTTCTAAACTTGGTGTTCAATTATCTTTCTCCTCTGCTTTTCATCCTCAGTCCAATGGACAAACCGAGAGAACAAACCAGACCTTGGAGACTTATTTGAGATGTTTTGTGTCTGCTGATCAAGATGACTGGGTCTCTTTTATGCCTTTGGCTGAGTTTGCTCTTAATAATAGGGCTAGCTCTGCCACCTTGATGTCTCTATTTTTCTGCAATTTTGGGTTTCACCCTCGATTTTCTTCGGGACAGGCGGAGGCTTCTGTCTGTCCGGGTGTTGACTCTGTTGTGGAGCGAATGCAGCAGATTTGGGACCAGGTAGTGGAGAGGTTGTCTCTCTCTCAGGAGAAGGCCCAACGGTTTGCCAACCGGCATAGTACTGATGGTCCTCGGTTTAAAGTGGGGGACTTGGTTTGGTTGTCCTCAAGAAATATCCCTATGAGGGTTGCATCTCCAAAGTTTAAGCCCCGGTTCATTGGACCTTATAAGATCATGGAGATTCTTAATCCTGTTTCCTTCCGTTTGCTTCTTCCAGGGACATTTAAGATCCATAACGTGTTCCACAAGTCCTTATTGAAGAGGTTTGTCGAGCCAGTGGTTCTTATGGCTGCGCCTTCTGACCCTGTTTTGGTTGAGGGCAATCTGGAGTATGTGGTTGAGAAAATATTGGATTCTCGTTTTTCTAGACAGAAACTCCAGTATTTGGTTAAGTGGAGAGTTATGGTCAGGAGGAAAATTCTTGGGTGTTTGCTTCGGACATCCATGCTAGGAGACTGATCCATGCCTATCACTGAGCTCATCCTGATCGGCCTGGTTGCACAAGTGAGGGTTCGGTGACCCCTCTCGAGGGGGGGGTACTGTTATGAATGTGCTAGAGATGGTTTCTGAGCAGAGGTTCCCTCTGGTGGTTACAGACAGTACTGAAACTTTCAGCGAGGAGTGGCAATCTGGGTTCACTGACTGGTCTGATATAAGGGAGGTTCCTCCCATGATGGTTGCCGGTGATCAATTGTTCTTGTCTCAATTGTGGTTCCTGGTTCATTTGGAAGTTTGCTGGAGTCTTGCCTGCATCTCCTGCTTTCAGATAAGATATTTTTTGCTTTTCTTTTTGTGCTTGCTTTTTGCATTGTTTTCTGCACTTTTGTGGAGGTCAGCCAGGTCCCCTCCTGGGGCCTGTGCTCCTCACAGTTTATCTGCAGCCACTGTTATTTGCTCATTTGCTTTTTCCTGTTTTTTCAGCGGCTGCGGCTTGGTTTTTGTTCACACTGAGAACTGATTTAGTGGGTGGCGAGATCGTGTGATCTCAGTATTTTTGGAATCAGAATTGTTGGATTTTTGTAGTGTTTTCTGGGTTGCAGAAAGTAATCTCTCCTGTCCTATCCTATTTAATCAGCTTGTGGCCCCAGCGTTTGCTCAGTCTATTTTCTGCCTATGTTTGTATTTTCATCTTGTCTAACCGCCATTATATGTTTGGGGGCTTCCTATTTTCTTTGAGGATCTGCTCCAGGGCAGATAGCTTTCATCTTTCTGCCTTTAGGTGTAGTTATCTCTCAGGCTGTGACGAGGCATCTAGGATCAACGTAGGAACGCTCCACGGCTACCTCTAGTTGTGTCGTTAGTTTAGGAATCTGCAACCCATCAGTTACCAACATCTCAGGTGTTCGGCTGCCCTGCTGTTGTTCCTGTCCTCCTCAGCTACCGAAACATAACAGTTTTTTATGTTGCCAAGGGTAACAGGAGAAATTGGACCTAAAAAGTTGTTTTCCAATTTGTCCTAAGTACGCTGATACCCTATATGTGGGAGAAAACTACTGTATGGCACACGTCAGGGCTCGGAAGTGAAGTAGCGACGTTTTGCATTGCAGACTTCGATGGAATGGTCTGCGGGTGTCATGTCGCGTTTGGAGAGCCCCTGATGTGCCTAAACAGTGGAAACCCCCCCAAGTGACCCCATTTTGGAAACTAGATCCCCAAAGGAACTTATTTAGATGTGTGGTGAGAACTTTGAACCCCCAAGTGCTTCACAGAAGTTTATAACGTACAGCCATAAAAATAATAAATCTTTCTTTTTCTGCAAAAACGATATTTTCGCCCCCAATTTTTTATTTTCCCAAGGGTAACAGAAGAAATTGGACCCCAAGAGTTGTTGTGCAATTTGTCCTGAGTATGCTGATACCCCATATGTGGGGGTAAACTACTGTTTGGGCGCATGGCAGAGCTCAGACGGGAAGGAGCACCGTTTGACTTTTTCAACGCCGAATTGGCTGGAATTGAGATCATACGCCATGTCACATTTGGAGAGCCCCTGATGTGCCTAAACAGTGGAAACCCCCCAATTCTAACTCCAACCCTAACCCCAACACACCCCTAACACTAATCCCAACCCTAATTATAACCCTAACCACAAACCTAACCCTAACACACCCGTAACCCTAGTCCCAACCCTAATCTGAACTTTAACCCCAACCCTAACCCTCACTTTAGCCCCAACCCTAACCCTAATGGGAAAATGGAAATAAATAAATTTTTTTAATTTTATTATTTTTCCCTAAGAGGGTGATAAAGGGGGGTTTGATTTACTATTTATAGCGAGTTTTTATGATTGGCAGCTGTCACACACTGAAAGACGCTTTTTATTGCATAAAGTAGTTTTTGCATCATCACATTTTGAGAGCTATAATTTTTCTATATTTTGGCCCACAAAGTCATGTGAGGTCTTATTTTTTGCGGGACGAGGCGACGTTTTTATTGGTACCATTTTTGGGCACATGACATTTTTTGATCGCTTTTTATTACGATTTTTGGAAGGCAGAATGAACAAAAACCAGCAATTCATGAGTTTCTTTTGGGGGAGGGGCGTTTATACCGTTCCGCGTGTGGTAAAATTGATAATGCGGTTTTATTCTTTGGGTTAGTATGATTACGACGATACCTCATTTGTATTATTTTTTTATGTTTTGGCGCTTTTATACAATTAAAACGATTATATATAAAAAAAATATTTTTGCATTGCTTTATTCTGTGAGCTATAACTTTATTTTTTTGTTGATGATGCTGTATGGCGGCTCGTTTTTTGCGGGACAACATGACGTTTTCAGTGGTACCATGTTTGTTTATATCCGGTTTTTTTTATCGCGTGTTATTCCACTTTATGTTCGTCGGTATGATGATAAATCATTGTTTTTTAGACTTCTTTTTTTTTTTTGAAGGGGTTCACTAAAAGGATTAACTAATGTTACATTTGTATAGGGCGGGTCGTTACGGACGCGGCGATACTAAATATGTGTACTTTTATTGTTTTTTTTTTTACATTAAAGTGAATTTATTGGGGAATATTTATTTTATTTTTTTCATTTAGGATTTTTTTTTTACACTTCCTTTTATTTTTTTTTACATTTTTACTTTGTCCCAGGGTGGGACATCACTGTGTAGGGTCAGATCGCTGGTGTGACAGTATGCAAAGCACTCTGTCACACCAGCGATCGCTCTGGCACTGCTGCAGGCTTCTCAGTGCCTGCTCTCAGCAGGCACTGAGGAAGCCGCCTCCCTGCAGGACCCAGCGGCCATCTTGGATCCGGAGCGCAGCTGATCGCCTTGGACGTACTATTCCGTCCCTGGGAATTAAGTACCAGGTCACATGGACGGAATAGTACTTCCAATGGGATTAAGGGGTTAAGATATAAATTCCTTAAAGAGGTTGTCTAGTCTTCTAATAAAAGTCTGCAGTTACATTTTGTGACTGCACACTTCTGAATCTTTACAGCGTGTGTGCTGCACGCTATAAGCATTTTCCTGTATTGCCGGCAAGAGCGGGAGGTCACATGACTGCAAGCATGCGATTTCTGCATCCTTCTGGCCACATTCCGAACAGACTTGTTCACTCAATTCATCTGTATTGAGCGAGGCCAAGCATGTCTAGTTGGTAGGTGACTGCATGTATGCAAATCACACACTTGCGGTATAGCAACTGTCCGCTCTCGCCGATACTGGAGAATGCTGATAGCATGTGTTGTTCTTGTTATGAGGATCCAGAAGTCTACACTCAAGTGACGGAAAACTTTTACCAGAAGACCAGACAACCCTATTAACTGAATGATGTCCATTTGCTTGCGGTAACTTTTTGTGCACGTACTATATGCCACCTTTGGCTGGGGGTGCATCTTCGTTATCACTTGTTCTCTTGGAGAGAGGCTTCTGCTGCAGCCGGTTGTCTTAGGGTATGTGCACACGTTGGGGATTCGTCTGCGGATCCACAGCGGATTCGGCCCTGCGAATCCGCAGCAGTTTTCCAAGGGATGTACAGTACCATGCTATCCTATGGAAATCAAAAAACGCTGTGCACATGCTGCGGAAAATTCCGTGGAAATCGCAGCGGTTTATTTTCTGCAGCATGTCAATTCTTTGTGCGGATTCCTTAGCGTTTTTACACCTATTCCATTATAGGAATCAGCAGGTGTAAAAACACAGGGCAAATCTGCACAAAAACCGCTGAAAATCCACGGTAAATCCGCAGGCAAAACGCAAGCCATTTTACCTGCGGATTCTGCGCGGAAAAATCCGCACAGGAATCTGCAATGTGCGCACATACCCTTACAGACACACACAAGAATGAGAGAAGAGGGGGGTACAGGGCTGAACTCACCAAACAGTGAAAATTACTTTGTATATTTAGCTACAATATAAAAAAGATAGGAAATTAAGGGAAGGAAGAATGGGATTTTTTTTTTAAATTTATGTACATTTGTCAATTTAGTGTTCCTTTGAACAGGATAGCTGTAATTGCAGTTGTGAAAATTCAGAAGAAATAGTGTATGACTGCTCTAAAATTACAGGATGAATGTAGTTTCACCACACAGGAAAAGATAAACATTCCAGGAACTGATTTTCTGCTAAAATAATACATTAAATCAAGATAAAACTATAATTGAGCATTACTGGTACATGTACACATCTAAAGTTCTACTATATACATTAGACAAGCAAAGACCTGTTTGAGGAGCCTAAAAACCACATCTATTACAGTTTAGGGTGTAGATGGTCACTGATCATCTTGCCTGGGCACGTCATCAGACAAGTCATCTGTTTGTAGGAGTCATTCCCTCTATTCCAAGTACAAAAATGATGAGTATTAACAATAGCTACCTATACACATTAGACAGACGACAAAAGTTAGATGGCATAGCATTCAATTTCCTTTGTTATAGTGCTAGCGATTAATGTATTTTGCCTTGATCTGACTTGGCTTTTCATATAGAACATTCAGTACCGCGTCCTTGCATTGTATTTCACTAAAAACAGCCATGTTTGTATCCGATGTATACATGTCCAATTCGCAAAAGAAAAAAAAGCAATTTAAGGGCATTTCCTTCCAAGACTGATTTATTGTCTTTTACAGAGCGATGTAGTTTATACTCTTAGTAGCTTGAGAAATCATGTCAGAGCTCCTTAAAAACTAGCAAACTGTCTAAGAACCAGATTCAAGCCCTCACTTGTGAGAGCCTTAAAAAGGAAAGTTCTAGGAGATTAATCCATTTGCAGGGCTCGGTCCATCAGCCAGGTCAAAGCCCTGTGGCCGCTGGAAGGGCATGACTTCCGACGTCATTCTGATTGACAGTCGGCTCCCTCAGTTAGGCAGTGGGAATATGAAAGTCAATCAGAATGACGTCAGGAGTCCCATCAGGTCAGAGCAGAGCAAAAAGGAATCCACCGCTCTGTAGACATGACGTCAGCAGAGGCAGCTGAATTGCCGGCAGGAGCAGCTGGAGGCCAGGAAAGTACGGCGCTGAAACAGGCAGGCAAGTAGCAACTATCTACCCATTAGTGCTTAGGTATATTTTTGTTTTTCACAAAGTCCCGGATACAACCTTTAACTCACAGCATTCCTGACTCTGCTTTTGATTAGCTGGATTGGCACATGTGGTGTGTGCGTTGCACCAGCCCAGTTAAATAAAAAAACAGTAAATGCCGAGTGGAAAAAAGATTTGTAGGCCTCCCATCCAGAGGTCACAGATTACCGACCTGGCTGATGGAATAATAGCAGAGGTCCTGCAAATCAATTATACAATCTTTTGTAAATTCTCATGTATTGGAAGCACAGCAAATTTTCTGCTGCGTATTCACCTCCAGAAAATTTGCTGTGTTTTAGTGTCAAGATTGTGCATGAAATTTTAATAAATCTCATGTACATGCTGGGAAAAATGTCTAGTGTAAATTAAAGCATAACCATTATTTTACATTTTTATTTCATAAATAGTACACATGAAATTAGACTTTGTAATATAACATCAGAGAAGTCAAATCTGCTTCTTTCTCCTCCTGGATTCATTTTTCATTCTCAAAATTCTCAATTCATGAGTAAAACCTATATTCAGTGAAAACAGATTCTTAGATTACTGAGATAGAAGAGGACAGTTGGTGCTCATAAGGCTCTATATAAACAGGAGTCAGAGGAGGAAGGAGCTAGAAGCAGAGCTCCTCCTTTTTCCCAACCTCCCGTCTACATAGAAGCTCATCAGTAGCAACTGCCATCTCCTGTCTTCGTAATGTAAAACTATCTTCACTGAACACAGATTTTACCTGTGAATTGAGAATTTTGAAAATGACTGATCAGTCCAGTAAGAAAGAAGCTGATTTCTCTGATGAGATATATACTGCTCAAAAAAATAAAGGGAACACTTAAACAACAGAATATAGCTCCAAGTAAATCTATTTTCTGTGAAATCAAACTGTCCACTTAGGAAGCAACACTGATTGACAATCAATTTCACATGCTGTTGTGCAAATGGAATAGACAGATGAAAATTATTGACAATTATCAAGACACACTCAAAGGAGTGGTTCTGCAGGTGGAGACCACAGACCACATCTCAGTACCAATGCTTTCTGGCTGATGTTTTGGTCACTTTTGAATGTTGGTTTGCTTACACACTCGTGGTAGCATGAGATGGACTCTACAACCCACACAAGGGGCTCAGGTAGTGCAGCTCATCCAGGATGGCATATCAATGCGAGCTGTGGCAAGAAGGTTTGCTGTGTCTGTCAGCGTAGTGTCCACAGGCTGGAGGCACTACCAGGAGACAGGCCAGTACACCAGGAGATGTGGAGGGGGCCGTAGGAGGGCAACAACCCAGCAGCAGGACCGCTACCTCCGCCTTTGTGCAAGAAGGAACAGGAAGAGAACTGTCAGAGCCCTGTAAAATGACCTCCAGCAGGCCACAAATGTGCATGTGTCTGCACAAACTGTTAGAAACCGACTCCATGAAGATGGTCTGAGTGCCCGATGTCCATAGATGGGGGTTGTGCTCACAGCCCAACACCGTGCAGGACGCTAGGCATTTGCCACAGAACACCAGGATTGGCAAATTCGCCACTGGCGCAGTGTGCTCTTAACAGATGAAAGCAGGTTCACACTGAGCACGTGACAAAGTCTGGAGATGCCGCGGAGAGCGTATTTCTATGTAGCCACATGCTCCATTCTGAGTGCCAGCGGCAGTGAAGAGTGTTCATGCGAGAGATTCGCACAAAAATCATGCAAATTTCTCGCATGTGTGATCCCAGCCTTATACTCACCCTCCAGCGTCTTCATATAGTACTTTATAGACACCACACTGGTCCCGCAGTACCATCTTCTACCCGTAGCTTCCAACATAACATACTATTATATATAATAACACCACATATATAGTATGTTATTTATGTTATTAAGTATTTTACCACATTTTTTGCTTCAAATATATTTTTCCCTATTTCCCACCTCTAAAACCTGGGTGCGTCTTATAGTCCGGTGCATCTTATAGTCCGAAAAATACGGTACCAATTTTTTAATTTTCATGTGCATTATTGATCTATGTAATAAAAATTAAAATAGTTACTCTATAAAGAGGAGTAGCATATCAATTTACGCTGTTTATGTAGGTGTAAATTTTACGCTTTGCAATACCAAGAATGAAATATGCGACTATCCCATTCCTTCTTTGCAATATCATTGTAGTGGTAAATGCTGATGTGAATTTTTGCTCCGGCCTCTCTACTGCGTGAGGTCCACAGTGGATATGTAACGTGAGAATGTAGCCTTCGAGTTGGGCAAGTGTTTCACGTTAAAGAGGACCTGTCACCAGTTCAAAAGTGGACAGATTTTTAGCATAATATATTTCTGCTACTCCCAAGTATAAGATTTTTTTTTTTTTTTAAATTTTAAATGCACCATAAGCTGTTCCATGCAGACTAGTGATGAGTGAATATACTCATTGCTCGGTTTTCCCCGAGTATGCTCGGTTGTCCTCCAAGTATTTGGGCGTGCTTGGAGATTTAGTTTCTGTCGGCGCAGCTGCATGATTTATGGCTGCTGTACAGCCTGAATACATGTGAGGAATGCCTGTTTGTTAGGGAATCCCCACATGTATTCAGGCTGTCCAGCAGCCATAAATCATGCAGCTGCGTCCACAGAAACTAAATCTCCAAGCATGCCCAAATACTCGGAGGACACCAAAGCATGCTCGGGAAAACCTGAGCAACGAGCATACTCGCTCATCACTATTAAAGACCATAAAAATTAATACTTAATAAACAAACCCATCTCTATCACCATATGGTGGATAAAAACAAAATAAATACTCTAGGAAGCAGAGCAAACACTGGCTACTTAAGTGACACTGGGATTCTGCAGTCTTTCAAAGGTTGACCTATGCCCCTTAGTTTCAGGGAAGGACATTATGGACTATTGTATGCTTCCACCTTTGGGAAAGTTCTTTTTCTGTCCCAATCTTCCTGTGTGCCATTGAACAAAGCAGGGTTGCCAAGCAATCCAGAAATTCCTGGACAGTCCATAAAATAAGGCACTTTTTTGCCACGTCTGTAAAAAAAAAATGGAAGAGTCCGCTATTTCTTTGAGCCTGAAGAAACGTATACAGATAATTTTACTGTAATTCTCACCATTTTACAGCTTATAGTGAAGGCAGCCAATGTCTTCATATCAGAATTATGGGCTGTAGAACTGTATCACTTGTCATCAATGATTTATTATGGTTTTCCAATATGTCTGTAAAAAATAGTCTGCCTGATTTTTTTGATACGGTGTCTAGAAAAATTAAAAAGGTCAAGTTGGCAACCCTGGACCAAAGCACGGTCCATAAGACATGGTTGGGTGAATTCAGTCCCACAAGCTCGCTGCCTCGGGGTTATCCTTGACACTGATCTCTCTTTTAAACTACATATCCAAGCCCTCTCCACCTCCTGCCGACTTCAACTCAAAAATATCTCACGTATCCGTACATTCCTCAACCAAGAATCTGCAAAAACCCTAGTCCATGCCCTCATCATCTCCCGCTCGACTACTGCAACCTCCTGCTCTGTGGCCTCCCCTCTAACACTCTTGCACCCCTCCAATCTATTCTAAACTCTGCTGCCGACTAATCCACCTGTCCCCCCGCTATTCCCCGGCCTCTCCCCTCTGTCAATCCCTGCACTGGCTCCCCATTACACAAAGACTCCAGTTCAAAACCCTAATCATGACATACAAAGCCATCCATAACCTGTGTCCTCCATACATCTGTGACCTCGTCTCCCGGTACCTACCTGCACGCAACCTCCGATCCTCACAAGATCTCCTTCTCTACTCCCCTCTTATCTCCTCTTCCCACAATCGCATACAAGATTTCTCCCGCGCATCCCCCCTACTCTGGAACTCTCTACCACAACATATCAGACTCTCGCCTACCATGAAAACCTTCAAAAAGAACCTGAAGACCTACCTCTTCCGACAAGTCTACAACCTGCAGTAACCACCGATCCACCAAACCGCTGCACGACAAGCTCTACCCTCGCCTACTGTATCCTCACCCATCCCTTGTAGATTGTGAGCCTTCACGGGCAGGGTACTCTCTCCTCTTGTACCAGTCGTAACTTGTATTGTCTAAGATAACGGTACTTGTATTTATTATGTATACCCCACCTCACATGTAAAGCGCCATGGATTAAATGGTGCTTTAATAATAAATAATAATAATAATTCAGTGTGAAAGAACAAACCTGGCCATACAGAGCCCTAACCTCAACCCCATCGAACACCTTGGGGATAAACTAGGAGAGAGGTTACAAACCAGAGATCCTGTCGTCCCACATCCGTGTCTGACCTCACAAATGCTCTTCTGGATGAATGGGCAAAAACGGCAAAGACCCACTCCAGATTCTTGTAGAAAGCATTCTCGGAAGAGCGGAATATGTTTTTACTGCAAAAGGGGAACCAAAGCTCATAGATATAGAATGGGATATGATAAAAGCTTCCAGTAGGTGTAATGTAAAGGCGTCCCAATACTTGTCCGTGTCCGTATAGTGTACAAAAAAAAGCAAGGAGAATACCAAATCTTTGTATTATAGTTTAATGCACCAGATATGGTCTTAAAATATTTTCATTAAGTGCGTACAGACATAAATTATCTCTTTCATAAACATAAATATATATATATATATATATATATATATATATATATATATATATATATATCTCAACTTTTCCTGTATTTTTCTTTAAAGAATGCAGAATATGCATATGCATTTTTATAGTACAATTACCATAGAAAATAAGATCTACATTGGACGATAGGTCAAATCACACTGGATAACAGTCGGTAGATGCACCTCAACTAGTGCTACCGCCAACAAAATATTTCAGTTTCTACATTCCTTCGGATGAAATATTCGTTTAGAAAAAGGTAGAGCCTGGTCAATATATCATGGAGGGGTTGATGGCGGTGTGCCTTTAAGGCTGCTCAGGGCTGCGTGGATGCGGAAATGGAGTCTGGATTCCATGGAATAGTCTTTATAATTGTTTCTGTAAGGAATACACAATAATTAATCAAACATTCCCTTGTAATAGTCACTGACCACTGCCAGAAACCAAAACCAACCGGTTTCATGGAGGCTTTCTCAGCATTATTACTGGGTGAAATAAATTTGCAAAGTGCTTGCAAAAACTAGAAAATGTGCTTGTTACTACAAATTCTTGCAGTTTTCAAGAAACTAAGATTTTTTTTTATGCTAGTTCAGGCCTCCACAACATATGACCTGCCAAGCAGTACTGTGCGGCCCTGTCCGGGAGAGGCAGCTCCCTTCTTCCTATATTAAAATGTATTCGAGTCTCAAAGACACAAATACATCTTAACACAGCTGTGTGCTGGATGGAGCAGGAGCAGCGTGCATCAGTCCCGGCCCAGGCGTGCAGCAGCGTGATGAGGTCAGCTCGCGGGTGACGTCACACTGCTGCCTGCGTCGGGACCGCACAGGCTGAAGAGACGTCAGGCTGGTAAGCGCTCCATGGAGGAGCTGAGGAAATGTGCTTTTATTTCAGATGAGGTGATCGGGTGGAGAGTATTTGAAGGGGAAATGGAGGACATTATGGGGCAATTGACAGATTGTGAAAGGGGGTATATTCAGGAACAGTGGGGACAAAATGAAAAAAAGGCAGTGTGGGGGTAAATTAGAGAGGGGCAGTGAGGGGGATATTTTGTGCAGGAAGCACAATGAGGGGCATTTATTCAGGGGCGCAGCCTAGGAGATTTTTAGATTTATGGGGCAGTATAATGATACTTTTATTTTTAAGGGCACCATGTCAGGAAGTGCTGCTGAAGGCAGAAGAGGATAGTCTGCAGAGACTAGCTCTGGGCATAAAATGTCATCATGGCGTCTAGACAAAATGGAGAAGAAAAGAAGCATGATTTCAAATCAGAACAGAGATCTTCTATAAGGTACTTGGATGTAAATATGTGATACTGCTTGTGTCTCCTCAGTACTGTGATTCCTGTATTATGAGGAGGATTTGGAGAGCTTCAGCTTCAAAAACTCAGTTTAAAGGGGAACCTGACACCAGAAAAAAAACGCTATTAACCTGCAGATATGGGGTTAATCTGCAGGTTAACAGAGTTAGAATGCTGGCCTGCGCCTGCACTTCTCTTAACGCTACAGGGAGAAAATGTATCTTTATTTTCCCCAGCAGCAGTCCAGTTTCAGTCACAGTGCTCTAAGTATACAGAGCAGCGGCTGTAACCGCTCCCCTGGCATCGACTGACAGCTGACCCCAATGCAAAACCAGCATAAGTCAGGGACAGGAGTGGCGCCAGCTCTGGTTCAGTCACCGCTGAGTATACAAAACAGCAGCTGTAACCGCACTCACGGCCCTGACCGACTAGGTCTCTGCATTAGGGCTCTGCTGTCAGCCAGGGCCAGGGGCACGATTATAGCTGCCACAATGTATACTTAGAGAGGTGACTGAACCAGCACCGCCCCCGTGAATGAAACCGTAACGCTGCTGGGGAGAAAAAAAAAGTTACATTTTTCTCTCTGCAGTCTAAAGCCCCCGTCTCACACAGCGATCTCGCTAGCGAGATCGCTGCTGAGTCACTAGTTTTGTGACGCAGCAGCGATCTCCCCAGCGATATCGCTGTGTGTGACATTCAGCGACAATCAGCCCCCCTGCTGGGTATCGCTGATTGTCGCTGAATGTCCTGGACATTTTTTTGATCGCTGGTCTCCCGCTGACAGGCACGCATCGCTGCGTGTGACAGGCGGAAGACCAGCGATCTGCTGGTAACCAAGGTACACAGCGGGTTTCCAGGCACTGCGCAGCGCATGGAAACCCGACGTGTACCTTGGTTACCAGCTCCCTGCATCAGTGCGCTGGTATCCAACGTACACTGCGGGTAACTAAGCGATGTTACCCGCAGTGTCGCTGTGCTGATCGCTGCCTGAGCTGCCTGTTTGGCAGCTCAGCAGCGATCATGTAGCGATACACCAGCGATCCTGATCGTTGTCGGGATCGCTGGTGTATCGCTATGTGAGACCCAGGCTTTAGGCTACATGCAGGTGCCGGCCAGCATTATAAGGGTAAGTTCACACTAAGCGTTTTTCAGTGATTCTTTCTGCGGCAAAACCTGATCTCGACAGGAAAGAAGCTGCAGGAAAAAAAAAAAAAAAACATGTTTTTCTTGCAGCATTTTTGGCATTCTAGATTTGTCTTTTGTGAATGCTGATAAAGTTTAGTGTTGAAAATAAAAAGTCCTATTCCATGGAATCAGGTTTTGGCACAAAGAACACAGCAAAACAGGATACCTGTGATTGTTGGTGCATTTTTTCACCACCCATTCGAGTTAATGGGTGAAAACCGCTGAAAAAACGCTGAAAGTATTAACACGCTATAAGTCCAAAAAACCATGCAAAGCACAAAATCCTGATGACAAAAAAAAAAGTGTGCATGAGATTTCTGAAATCTTCAAGGCTTTGCTGGTACTGTAAAGCGCAGCTGAAAATTAGCATATATATAAAAAAAAAAAAACACGAAGCAAAAACGCCTAGTGTGAACCTCACCTAAAGCTATCCACCTGCAGATTAACCCCATATCTGCAGATTAATAGAGTTTTTTTCTTTTCTAGTGACAGGTTCCCTTTAAGTTAGCGTGTATTCACACTTTTTTTTTTTTTTTTAGCAGAAACTCTTAAAATCCTTCTCAAATAGTCAAAACTTAGTTCTGGGGATGTATTAATGTACTAACAGTTTTGCTGGCGATGAATTCATGCAAGTACCCCTTTACATATATTTGCGCCCCTTGGGACTGGTTAAGTATGGCAATGTGACTCCTGAACGAAAAAATGTTGTGCAACCCTGTGCTAGTTGCGGAGGTCACCAGCCACCTCTCCAGTCTGTCAGCGGTGGCCAATCCCCTAGGCAAGGAGCTTGTAAGCACTGCACAGAGGTTGGCCGGATTGCTGGAGCGCACTGTGCTTGCAGCAGAATGCACAGTTCAAGCCAGTGGCATAACCATGCCATTGGGCCAAATTGTCATTCAATGAGGAGTGCTTCTTGGCAAGATCAAAACTGAGACAACCCTTTATGATATTTTCTTTGGCTAACATTTATTTATTATACTATAAATAATGCAATTAATGTTTTACTCATTCAGAACATTCTTGGAAATATCAACAAGCTACATCAAGATTGCAGCTAGTCTGCATTAGAAGACTTGCAGTAGGGTTGGAAATTGTGTCTGTTGTATGGATAGTAAAGTGTGGCAGATAAAGGATTATGTGAATAAGCCCTTACCTAAGCCAGAACTTGCATCAAAATAAAGCTACAACAGTTATGGAGACAGATTATTTTATGGGGAATAAACATTTACTAAAATAGACATGGTGCTATTTAAATGCCTAAAAAAAGTACCTACTTTGCCATTTCAATGTAACGTATGGCTTTGGCTTTGTCTCCTTGCTCTTTGTACAAAAGTCCCATCTCATAATGAGTAAATGGAAGTAAATAGTGGTCATACTTTAGCCTTTTTTCACTGAAAAGGTCAGAAAACAAGTGGTAATGTTAATCAAACAACTAAGAAGGATCTAAAAAGACAAATAAGATATTACACACACACATACATTCCTCAATATTGAAATTGCCACACAAAAGTTGTGGAATTATGAAAATCACACTCGCATACACACACAATTACTGAGTAAATAAACTTTAATTGCTTGCAAATATGAAAACACATATTTAAAGTTCCAAAGTGCTGACACAGTGCTGGCGTTCAAGGTCCTGAGACCCCACCAATAGCTCAATAAACCCCTGAACATTGTGCAGCTTTGCAGACAGGAGCTCTCTTCTCCTAGCTGAGCACACACACAGAGTGCGGGGTGCAGATTAAATAAAAAGCATTGACTTCAAAGTACCGTATATACTCTAGTATAAGCCGAGGCACCTAAATTTACCACAAAAAAATGGGAAAACATATTGACTCGAATAAAAGCCCGTTAGGCATGGCCTCCCATCCCCATCCTGGTAGGCATGGCCTCCCTCATCCCCATCCTGGTAGGCATGGCCTCCCACATCCCCATCCTGGTAGGCATGGCCTCCCACATCCCCATCCTGGTAGGCATGGCCTCCCTCATCCTCATCCTGGTAGGCATGGCCCCATCAGAAAAACATAAAAAAAAATAAACCATGCTATTTACCATCAGCGAGCGCAGTGAATATTTAGCAGCAGGCACAGGCTTTAGCTGCAGCAGCAAGCTTCTGGGACCCTCACTCGAGTATAAGCCGAGGGGAGCTTCTTCAGCACAAAAAAATGTGCTGAAAAACTCTGCTTATACTACAGTATATACAGTAAATAAAAAATACATGTCATCTACTGTGGCTTCATACGTCAATGTTGATGGCTTTGATAAAATATCTTTTCGATCTTGGCCCTACCTCTGTATCACTTGGTTGAAGCAAAGTTCAGCCTGCAATAATCTTCCTAGATGTTTTAAGCAAAGGCCTTTCAGTAACTGGACAAGGCACTGGTCATCCCCAAAGTATTCAGTTGGATCTGAAATGGAGACAAAAAAAAAAAAAGACACCGATGTAAATACAAGTCTCAGTTCTGCAGTTAAATTTGACGCATGTACAAACAAATGCGCTTAATGGAGGAATAGAGGACAGGAGTCAATGTAGAAACCGTGTAACTGGGAATGCTACATTTTGGAGGTGGTACACAAGACATTAATTTAATGCCTAAGGCCAGGTTCACACTTGGACCTTGCCCCCATTCAGCACTCAGGAGAGTGCTATTGTGTCCAGCTTTAACACAAAAAAAAAAAAAATGGACACCGCAAGAAAGAGGGAGAGTCCAAAGTTTCATATTTTTTGCTTTCTTTGCCTCATTGGCATCTGGGGAATGTCTGAATACCAGCGTTCTTATATTTGGAATGAAGACCTTCTGGAGTCTCTAGCTGGAGGCCAAATGCGATGTGAACCCATCCAAATGGAGCAGACAAGCTGCCCTAAAAGTTTCAATCTTACATTTTTATCATTCTCTTGTGTTTATTTGATGCAAATATTCCAAAATCAATAGTCAGCTTTCATTTATCTCATTTTCCACATGTACTATGAAAAAAGGATGAGCTGCAACTTCCAACAGGATTTCCTTTTCCAGGGTTGTACTTGTACAACCATACTAGGTTACTTTCAGTTTTCTTTTAAACTCTCCTATAACAATAAGCACAATCATATTTTCTAGTTACATTGCTCTCCCCAGTAGAGCTTCCAGTACAACATGCATATAACCTCTATACAAAAGTAAATTTCATGAGTCAGTCGACTTGGCAGCATGGTTTTGGAGAATTGGAAGACCATAAACTAAACTCATGCAAGTCTTTTGGGAAACAGGGATTTTTATGTGTACTCACCGTAAAATCCTTTTCTCCCGAGCCATTCATTGGGGAACACAGGACCATGGGTGTTATGCTGCTGCCACTAAGGACACTAAGCAATACATAAAAAAGGTTAACTCCTCCTCCTGCAGTATACACCCTCTGCTGGCTCATGAATCATGTAATGCTTAGCAAATATGTGAAGACTGGACCACGTCACAGCCTTGCACACTTGCTGTGCCGATGCCTGGTGCCGAATGGCCCAGGAAGCCCCCACTGACCGAGTGGAGTGTGCCTTAATCCCCGCCGGGATAGGCTGACCCTTGACACGGTATCCTCCTTGGATCGCAGAGCGGATTTATCTGGCTAACGTGGCCTTGGAAGCAGGCAGGCCCTTTCTGCGTCCCTCCGGAAACACGAAAAGGGCGTCTGATTTGCGAGAAGACGCAGTCCTGGAAATGTACCTGCAGAGAGCCCTTACCAAATCCAAAGTGTTAAGAGCCTTCTCAGTACGGTGAACCGGCGCCAGACAGAACGAGGGCAGGACTATATCCTCGTTCAGATAAAAAGCCGAGACGACTTTAGGCAAAAAGGATGGAGACGTCCTAAGCACCACCTTGTCCTGGTGGAAAATCAGGAAGGGGGACTCACAAGACAAGGCTGCCAACTCCGAGACCCGTCTGATGGAGGTTATTGCGACAAGGAAAACAGCCTTCCACGACAGAAAAGAAAGAGCAACATCTTGTAATGACTCGAAAGGGGTCTCTTGTAAGGCACTGAGGACCAGATTAAGGTCCCAAGGTTCGAAAGGCCTCTTTTGGGTGGTACAAGGTGCGACACTCCCTGAACAAACGTCTTCACCTGGGGTTTAGACGCTATCCTTAGCTGGAAAAGCATGGACAGAGCGGAAATTTGTCCCTTGAGGGAAGACAAGGCTAATCCTGAATCCAGCTCTTCTTGGAGAAACTCCAGAATGGAAGGAGGGGAAAACACCAGCAGGGAACGACCTTTGTCCTTGCACCAAGAGAATAATGTTTTCCAAACATGATGGTAAATGCGCATGGAGACAGGCTTCCTGGCGTTAATCATGGTAGTCACAACCCGTTGCGAGAAACCGGCCTGGGCTAGAATCCAGGATTCAATGGCCATACCGTCAAATTCAGCGCTCTCGAGTTCTGATGGTAAATGGGACCTTGAGAGAGAAGGTCCGGACGATCCGGTAACCTCCAGGGAACGTCTGCGACTAGCTGGATTAGTTCCGCATACCAAGGCCGGCGCGGCCAGTCTGGAGCGATGAGAATTAAAGGAATGCCTTCCGCCTTGATTTTCCGAATGACCCTAGGAATTAACGGAAGAGGCGGGAAGATGTAAGGAAGGCGAAATTGGCACCAAGGAAGGACTAGAGCATCTGCGCCGATGGATAGCGGATCACGGACCGGCCCATGAATGCCGGAACCTTGGCATTCAGTCTGGATGCCATGAGGTCCACATCCGGAGTGCCCCAGCGCTGGCAAATCTGATGAAACACTTCCGGGTGAAGGGACCATTCCCCTGAAGCTAAACCTTGGCGGCTGAGAAAATCCGCCGCCCAATTGTCCACTCCTGGTATGTGAACCGCGGAGATGAGCGAGCGGTTTGACTCGGCACATTGCAGAATGTGCGTCACTTCGAGCATCGCGCTTCTGCTTCGTGTGCCACCTTGGCGATTGATGTACGCCACGGCCGTGGCGTTGTCTGACTGGATCCGGATGGGACGACCAGCCAGAATATGTTGGAAATGAAGAAGGGCTAACCTGATCGCTCTGATCTCTAGAATATTGATCGGGAGACGGCCCTCTTGAGGGGACCAGCGACCCTGAGCCGTGTGGTGACGAAAGGAGGTGACGAGGAGGCTGGCGTCGGTGGTTACCACCAACCAATGTACGGGGAGAAAGGACCTTCCCTGATTCAATGACGACGACGTCGTCCACCATTTTAGGGTCCGCTTGATTCTGGGCGGCAGGTGAAAGCGGCAACCCAAGGAGGCTGGGTTTCTGTCCCAGACTGAAATCAATTCCTGTTGCAGGGGCCGAGATGAAATTGATCGAACGGCACTGCCTCGATGGAAGCTACCATCTTCCCCAGGACCTGCATGGTGAACCGCAGGGAGTGAGAGCGGCCTAAGGATAACAATTGGGCTCCCTGCGTTAGAGAGGAGATCTTCTCTGGAGGGAGACTCACCAACCCTCGGGAAGTGTCCAGAATCATTCCCAGAAAGGGAATTTTCTGAGAAGGAATGGGAGAGGATTGTCCAGATTCACAAGCCATCCTAGGCGGGAAAGAGTATCCAGTGACGTCTACACTTTCTGCACAGGCCCGAAAGGACAGACCCTTGATAAGCAGGTCGTCCAGGTAAGGAAGGATCACCACGCCCCGAGAGTGTAAAAAGGACATGACGGCCACCATGACCTTTGTGAACACTCTGGGGGCAGTGGCGAGACCGAAGGGCAGAGCGGTTAACTGTAAGTGTTCGTCTCCGATCTGAAAGCGCAGAAACCTTTGATGACCCTTGAAAATAGGAATGTGGAGATGTGCGTCCTTGATGTCGACAGACGCAAGGAATTCCCCTTTTTCAATGAAGCGGTAACAAAACGGAGAGACTCCATTCTGGAATGGCGCACCCTGATAAATTTGTTCAACAGTTTTAGGTCCAGGATGGGTCGCATGGTTCTGTCTTTTTTTGGAACCACGAATAGGTTAGAGTAAAAACCCTTGAACCTTTCCACGTGAGGAACCGGAACGATGACTTCGCTGTTGCGGAGAGCGTCTAAGGCCTGATGAAAGTGAACTGCGAGGGCCTTTGACTTTGGGAGACGAGACTGGAAGAAACGCCTTGGCGGAGGGGACAAGAATTCGATCTTGTAGCTGGAGGCTACTAGATCTCGGACCCACTGGTCGTGAACGACCGACAACCAGACCTCGCGAAACCAGAGTAGGCGGCCGCCTACCCTGTTTGTGCCCTCCGGACACGGCAAGGAGTCATTGAGAGGAGAACTTGCGAGAAGAGGGAGGATCTGTTTCTCCAGGGCTGAGAGGGTTTGAACGAGGGTTGAGAACCCCTGTCCCTGCGCGGAGGGCGGGCCGCACGGGAAGAGGTAGCTGCCGAAGACCAGGTTGAAGAGCCAAGAAATGGCCGGAAGCGAACTTGGTGCTGGGCCTGAAAAAGGCCGGCTAGGTCTACGCTGAGGGAGGAATTTACTTTTCCCCCCAGTAGCGTCGGAGATGATCTGATCAAGTTTTTCTCCGAAAAGGCGCCCGCTTTGATACGGCAGGGAAGTTAAAGACTTTTTTGAAGCAGAATCTGCCCACCACTCTCGGAGCCATAGAGCTCTCCTAATGGTAATGGTAACAGCACAGTTAGCCGCATCTAGGGAGGCATGCACGACATAGTCCCCCGCACGAGCAATCTGATAGGCGAGATTAACCGCCTCGGGGGGGGGGGGGGGAGGAGAATTGTCATGTCCATTCCTAACTAGGGCCTCTACCCAAGCTACCATGGCCCTGGCCACCCAGGTGGCGGCAAAGGAAGTAAAGAGAGATGCTCCGGCAGCTTCGAAGACAGATCGAGCAAGATTATCAATCTGTCGATCGGTGGGGTTTTTAATCGATGAGCCATCCAAAAGAGACAGCAGGGTTTTGGAAGCAAGCCAGGATATAGGCGGATCCACTGCCGGAGACTCGGTATACTCCTTTGACAAAGCTGATGGAAAGGGGTACCGAGCTTCCAGCGGTTTCTGCCCTGAGAAACGTTTGTCCGGGCGACTTCAATGTCTCTGAACAATGTCCGTAAACTCAGGGTGGTTAGCAAAAACCCTGCGAGGGCGTTTGGTCCATTTGAAAGATACGGTGCGACCTGGATTAATCCCGGGCTCTTCATCTACTCTCAGGGCCTTATTAACTGCCTCGATGAGAGAATCTAAAGACTCATGGTGCTCTAGCGAGTCCGGGTCTACGGCCACATCTGACTCGTATTCAGAGTCGTGTTCGCTATCCACCCCTGGAGAGGGGGAGCGGGAATCTGAACTGGCGGATGCCGAGTCACTAGAGGGCTTAGGAGACGAATCATGGGGACGTTTCCTAGATGACCGTTTCGCTGCTGCCGCAGACCAGCCCCTGTCTAAGGAAGACTCTCTGGAAGCTGAAGGGCCCTCTGCTAGTAAAGGGATGCCCTGGCTTGAGGAGGAACCGTGGAAAGAGTCTAAGGCCTTAGTCAGGGAATCCATGGACTGTGCCAAGGACGTGGCCCACTCGAGGGGAATAGGGGCACTTGGGTCGGCATTGGCAGAGGGCTCCTGGGCGGTGGGGTCGGCATTGGCGGTGGGCTCCTGGATGCCTGAAGGGGCGCAGGCCGCATAGAACGCAGAAACGTGCTTTCGCGGTAGCGAGGCGTTGTATGAGGCACACGAGGCATATATTACTGTGTGCATTTTATCAGCTTTCTTGGAGCTTTTTGATTGCGACATTTTGCCACCAGAGGAGCCTATGAGACTGCTGCCAGGGAGGGGTTACGCACTGTGTAAGCTTACCCAGTAGTCCTGTGTCCATGCCCAGCAGAAAGGGAAGGCTGGTTCGAGAGCTTGCAGCCTGCCACACGCTGGATTCTGCAAGACGCTGTGGGGTGGAATGCCAGAGGGCAAAATGGCGGCCGAGACTGATTTTGGCGCTTCTCGTAAAAAACGAGAAGCGCCAGGAGATGTGGGCGGAGATCTAAAGGAAGGCCGGGCAGCAGGCGCAGCGCTCCATGCATAGGGAGACGCTGTGAGGCCGTGGGCGGAGCTACCTGGGAGGGCGGGACTGCGACCTAGCCGGGCCATAAGCCGGCGCCTAAAGTTAAGGGGCCTCCCTCTCCCTTGTCCCACACTAGGTGAACGGGGAGGAAAATGGAGAGGGCCGCGGCGTCGGGAGATGACTGAAAGGGCAGCAACGGCGGCCGCCAGACCAGGCCGCGGCGCCTGGAAGGCCGCAGCGGCTACCCGAGAAGGCCGCGGTGGCCATGGCTCCACAGAAGGCCGCGGCGGCGGCCACCAAAGAAGGCCGCAGCGGCGGCTCCACAGAAGGCAGCGGCCACCAAAGAAGGCCGTGGCGGCGGCTCCACAGAAGGCCATGGCAGCTGCCACTAAAGAAGGCCGCGGAGGCTCCAGCGAAGGCCGCGGCGGTGGCTAGCAGAGAAGGCCGCGGTGGCGGCCACAGAAAAGGCCGCGGCGGCACTGTATCAGGCCGTGGCGTGGAGAAGGCCGTGTCTGCTGGGCAAAGCCATGGGTGCTGGAAGGCCACACATGCATGGAGGTCAGTACTCACTGTGAATATGCACACACACACTCCTGCCTCCTCAATCCACCATCCCTTTAATAGGGAGGTGGAGAGGGTTCCCAGCACCAGCTTTCAATGGCGGAGGTTGAGGGGGGGGCCTGGCTCCAGAAGGGGGTACATGGGGGCGACACCCCGTGTTCCCGTCCGTTGAAGATGTGGGGAGAGTGGACCCATTAAAGGGATCCGTCGCCCCGAACCGAGCTCAGGCAAAGTAGCGCTGCAGGAGGGGGTACGAGGAGGCGACACTCCGCGTTCCCGCATGTTGAAGAAATCGGGAGATCGGGACTTTTTTAGAAGACCCCGTCGCCCTTCCATTCCACAAGAAAAGAGTAATTTGGAAAAAATAAAAATAAAATTTTGGGGTCTGAAGCCAGACCCTAGTGCCTCCTACAGACACTAAGCAAGAACTGGTTCAGGATTGAGCCAGCAGAGGGTGTATACTGCAGGAGGAGGAGTTAACCTTTTTTGTGTATTGCTTAGTGTCCACCTAGTGGCAGCAGCATAACACCCCCATGGTCCTGTGTACCCCAATGAGGCGACAGAGAAATACAAACCAGGCAGACTGGCCGAATCAGAACCAGGGATCCCAGTAGTGCATCCGACCACTTATTTTGCTCCTCAACTTGTGATTTGATGGTAGATATCCAACCCCAGAAAACCCTATTTATCTAGAAACTTCTGTATATTAGGCTACAGACTTGGTGGCAGACAGGACTTTTTTCTTCTCCATTTTATAATAGTCATTTAGAAAAGAATAATCATTTACAAATAAAATGATTTTTTTTTAATAGCTCAGATAATTTTTTCAGACTAAAAGCATAAAGTTCTGATAAAAAAGTAACCAAATTGTAAGTTTAACACTCACTTTCATTCTGCAAAGCAGTTTCTGCCTTTTCGATAGTGACCAGCAGACTTTCAGTTAGATCGGAACGTCTCCCTACTATCGTGAAGCCATTCCACACGTACATCATTTCCTGAAAGCCACAATGGGCAACTTAATGAGGCTTTTAGACATTTTTTATTTTCGGTCAACATGACATCATTAAACCTTTCCAATCCATTTACTCCATTATGCAAAGTCCTCTAAATCACTTAGAGTTGTCCATCAATGGAAAAAATTAACCCAGACTGATTAACTGTAGTTCAGAAATTCGGATACTGAGATTAACATAAGTGATACAGAGTACCTGGTGTAATCTAGGATCCACTATAATAAATCTATAATCTCATGCAGTAGCACGGATTTTTCCCCTATTTTCCAAAACACTATATGGTAAAAATGGACTGAACACATACTGAACATAGCAATAGATATATTTAAACTAGAAATAGTTTATTATACCACCTAAGCAGTATGTGATATACAGTACAGACCAAAAGTTTGGACACACCTCATTTAAAGATTTCTCTCTATTTTCATGACTATGAAAATTGTAAATTCACACTGAAGGCATCAAAACTATGAATTAACACATGGAATTATATACTTAACAAAAAAGTGTGTAACAACTGAAATTCTGTCTTATATTCTAGGTTCTTCAAAGTAGCCACCTTTTGCTTTGAAGACTGCTTTGCACACTCTTGGCATTCTCTTGATGAGCTTCAAGAGGTAGTCCCCGGAAATGGTCTTCCAACAATCTTGAAGGAGTTCCCTGAGATACTTAGCACTTGTTGGCCTTTTTGCCTTCACTCTGCGGTCCAGCTCACCCCAAACCAACTCGATTGGGTTCAGGTCTGGTGACTGTGGAGGTCAGGTCATCTTACGTAGCACCCCATCACTCTCCTTCTTGGTCAAATAGCCCTTACACAGCCTGGAGGTGTGTTTGGGGTCATTGTCCTGTTGAAAAATAAATGATGGTCCAACTAAACGCAAACCGGATGGAATAGCATTCCGCTGCCAGATGCTGTGGTAGCCATGCTGGTTCAGTATGCCTTCAATTTTGAATAAATCCCCAACAGTGTCACCAGCAAAGCACCCCTACACCATCACACCTCCTCCTCCATGCTTCACGGTGGGAACCAGGCATGTAGAGTCCATCCGTTCACCTTTTCTGCGTCGCACAAAGACACGGTGGTTGGAACCAAAGATCTCACATTTGGACTCATCAGACCAAAGCCCAGATTTCCACTGGTCTAATGTCAATTCCTTGTGTTCTTTAGCCCAAACAAGTCTCTTCTGCTTTTTCCCTGTCCTTAGCAGTGGTTTCCTAGCAGCTATATTACCATAAAGGCCTGCTGCACAAAGTCTCCTCTTAATAGTTGTTGTAGAGATGTGTCTGCTGCTAGAACTCTGTGTGGCATTGACCTGGTCTCTAATCTGAGCTGCTGTAAACCTGCGATTTCTGAGGCTGGTGACTCGGATAAACTTATACTCAGAAGCAGAGGTGACTCTTGGTCTTCCTTTCCTGGGGCGGTCCTCATGTGAGCCAGTTTCTTTGTAGCGCTTGATGGTTTTTGCAACTGCACTTGGGGACACTTTCAAAGTTTTCCCAATTTTTCGGACTGACTGACCTTCATTTCTTAAAGTAATGATGGCCACTCGTTTTTCTTTACTTAGCTGCTTTTTTTCTTGCCATAATACAAATTCTAATAGTCTATTCAGTAGGACTATCAGCTGTGTATCCACCAGACTTCTGCACAACACAACTGATGGTCCCAATCCCATTTATAAAGCCAGAAATCCCACTTACTAAACCTGACAGGGCACACCTGTGAAGTGAAAACCATTTCCGGTGACTATCTCTTGAAGCTCATCAAGAGAATGCCAAGAGTGTGCAAAGCAGTCATCAAAGGAAAAGGTGGCTACTTTGAAGAACCTAGAATATAAGACATAATTTCAGTTGTTACACACTTTTTTGTTAAGTATATAATTCCACAAGTGTTAATTCATAGTTTTGATGCCTTCAATGTGAATTTACAATTTTCATAGTCATGAAAATACAGAAAAATCTTTAAATGAGAAGGTGTGTCCAAACTTTTGGTCTGTACTGTATATCTGCTAAGTGGATGAAAGGTAGACCATTCGGGAAAATTAATAAACCAAAAGGAGAACACCGAACTTAAGGTAAAAAAGTAGAGTGTGGCACCTAGGTGAAACGATAAAATACCTTTATTAACATGAGTGATATACGATAGCACCACATACAAATAGGTGCCCGTACATGTAGTAAAAAACAGAAAAATTTCAAAATTACACATAATACATATGATTACTAAATCATATGTAATTTTTTTTAGCGTAGAGTACAGTTTTTTTTTTTTTTTACTCAAATAGATTTTTATTAAAGAAGAACATATCAGGATACAAACCTTCCATAATACAATCAATTTCAGATAGGACAACCCCCATAACTAATATAAATCCCACCCCCCCCCTTAGACAGCACATATTGTCATTTCAGCATTCACCATCAATACAGAATAGAGGTTTATTTCAATATTACATCTTATAAAGTAGTGCAATTGAGTACACCCGCAGACAATTTTCCAAGGCTTTTCCCAACAGCTTCAATGTCCATATCCATACTCCAGCCATGGTGCCCATAACTTTTCCTATAAAGCCAATTTCCCCTTTTTCCTATAAATTCCCTTCTCTAGTTTAATGACATGTTTCACGTACTTGAGGTATTCTCCCCTAGATGGCGGCTCTTCTCTTATCCAGCATCTCGCAATCAACTTATAAAGTACATATAAAGTAGTCTGGCAATTGCCACCTTCAAGACATTATCCACCCTTATCTCTTCCACATATCCCAGAAGACATACTACCGGTTCCCTTGGAATCACACGTCTGTATGCCCCCTCTATTCGACTCAGGATCATTATCCAGAAAGAGGCCAGTCTTGGTCATGTCCACATCATATGGTATATACCTGCACAGTCATTCCTGCACCGGGGACACTCTGAAGTAGGTCTTAGGCCCACTTTAAATAAGACGTCCGGGGACTTGTAAACTCTGTGCATTATATAAAGCTGAGATAGCCTACTCGGCTCGCTCAACGACAGTCTCGGTACTCATTCCAGAGCGGAATCCCTCGTATCGTCCTCCAAGGGACCCAGCTCTCTTTCCCACTTAGCCCTGGCTTTAATTGGAAATTTAAGTAGAAAAGTATGTAGCAAATCCCCATATAGGGAGGATATTACCCCAGTTCTGGTCCCATTCCCACATACATAATCCAGCACAATGTCCCCCTGGATAATGAGATGTCCACCCCTGTTCTGAGCCCTGTATGCATTTTTCATTCACGCATATTGGAAACCCCCCGATTCACTAAGCCCGAATTCCGACTGTAGCTGAGAAAAGGCCTTCAGTCCCTGTTTGATCGAACATCTGATAGACATACTGTATACCTATGGCCTGCTATTCCCTCAAACACCCCAAGGCCCTAAACTCTGGCAAGTTATTAGTATTCCAAATCGGTGAATATCAGGTCAGACCGGTAACTCCATGAATTTGTTTAATCTTCCCCCACAATTTATGTATCAAAAGCAGCGTAGGTTATGAGTTCCCAAGTACTCCCAGGGAACAATCTTCCAAGCACGGCACCACAGGGCATCTATTCGTCAATTTCCCTATTATATGCTGTATTGCGTTGGAGGTCGCCTCATGCGCCCAGCCCCTTAAATGTAGGCACTGGGCTGCAAGGAAATATATGCCAGGATTAGGCAGATCCAAACCCCCATCGTCCTTGGGGCGCTGAAGAGTCTCCAACCTAATACGGTCCAGTATTTGAATCCCGAGACATCTTGTAGACTGTCGTATTTTCACGGCCAGCGTTTCCACAGCCAAAGCAAACAAAAGGGGGGAGAGCGGACACCCCTGCCTTGTTCCTCTATGCAATTCTAAAGTATGAGACAACACCCCGTTCACCTTAATTCTAGCCAATGGTTGTGCGTACAATAATTGGACCTAGGATATAAATTGCGGGCCAAAACCCAAACAACGCAAAACCTGCCATAAATATTCCCACTCTACACTATCAAACGCGTTGTGGGCATCCAACGATGCGATAACCCTCTGGCCAGAGTTGTCAGCATGCAGCTGCATGTTCATGTAAAGCCTTCTTAGATTGATAGCAGTAGACCTGTCGGGCATAAAGCCAGACTGATCCGGGTGTATTAATTTAAAAATAACCCTGTCAGCCGATTTGCCAACACCTTGGCCAGGAGCTTGACATCCGTTGTAAGCAGTGAAATTGGTCTGTATGATTCTGGCATTCGTAAGTCTTTATCTTCCTTTGGTAATATCACTATTATGGCCTCTCTCAGAGAAGTTCGTTATATCCCTCTACCCTTTGCCTCTTCCAGCGCCACTCTAAGTTTGGGTATTAGCACCTCCTCCAAACCTTTACAGATTTCCACTGGTAGCCCATCCGCCCCTGGTGCCTTCCCTTTTGCCATTGACCCCAGTGCCCTGCTTAGCTCCTCATCCGTGATAGATGCCTCCAAACTTTCCCTATCGTCATTCTCCAGTCTTGGGAGTTTCACCCCCTCTAAAAATGCCAAAGTGTCATCTGTTGTGAATGTGTTAGAAATGAATTCTGAGCAGAAGCTCCCTCTGGTGGTTACAAACAGTACTGAACTATTCAGTGAAGATTGTGAAGACTGGCAATCAGGAGTTACAGACTGGTCTTTATATAAGGGAGGTTCCCTCCCATCAGGGTTGCCGGTGATCAATTGTTCTTGTCTCAACTTTGGTTCCTGGTTCACTTGGAAGCTAGCTGTGTCTTGCCTGCATCTTCTGCTAACAGATAAGATATTTTCTGCTTTTATTTTTGTGCTTGCTTTTTGCATTTTGTCCTGCACTTCTGTGGAGGTCAGCCAGGTCCCCTCTGGGGGCTTGTGCTCCTCTCAGTTTATCTGAGCCACTGTTATTTGTTCATTTGCCTTTACCAGTTTTTTCAGTGGCTGCTGCTTAGTTTTGTTACACCAGAGAACTAATTTAGGAGGTAGTTAGCTTCTCAGGCTGTGACGAGGCGTCTAGGACCAACGTAGGTACGCTCCACGGCTGCCTTTAGTTGTGGTGGTTAGTCAGTGTACTGCAATCCATTCCAACCTCTCTGGTGCATTGCCTTTTTTGCCTGCTCTCCTCAGCTACCAAATCATAACAGTATCACCGGCCAAACTGAAAATTATATGGTACTCATAGAAGGGAAAGATAGTGTAAAAAAAAAAAAAGTTGTCAGTTGTCAGAGATATATATATTTTTTTTTCTTTCCCTCTTTCCCCTCTGGGCTGAAGCCACCAGCGATAATATATGGCCCACCTTTTCCCCATCCTGATAGAAAGCCAACTGCTGAAACACCCTTTTCCTCTCTGCCTGTTCCAAAAGGAGTTTATTCACATCTTCCTGAGCTTCCCTTAGTCTTCTCCTAGCCTTTTGGGTATTAAGTGTAACCATCTTATCTTCCGCTTTCCTTAACTTCTCCATAGCCGCACTCCTGACCTGACCACCGTGATTGACAGCGCAAAAAACGAAGTTTACAAAGGTATTTTGATATGAAAACGGGGGTATCAGGATATATGATACCTACCGTTAGCTTTGTTATGGGACGCACTATTCAGCCATACCTTTATCTGATATGGCAATAATGGGGTGACAGATTCCCTTTAAAGTTCTACAAAGGCCAGTATGTAAGACAGAGGTAAACGTAGATCAGAGGTATCTGTCAATTATGGATCAGGGTATAGTACTCTAATGCACACCAGTGTGAGGCTAGGACGTGTAAATGCCTATTATAGAAGGTAGCTCAGAAGTAGAGATAGGCATTGCCACTATTACACAGTGATTTGTGGTGCATAAATGTCAAGCAAAGGGACAGCACCTACAGATCCCATAATACAGGCATGGACAGAGAAGTAAGTTGATTACCTGGGTGGTCCTTGGTTCAAGTGCGGCGCACTCACTGACACGCATTTCAGAGCGTGGGTCCCCCCCTTTACAAGTTAAGGACATACATGATTCACCTTGAAGGATATTGATATAATGGATATATGTACTGTTCTACAATTTACATGGTGGTTTGGTTTTTTAATCATATGTAAAAAGAATTTAATCATATGTATTTGTTATGTACAATTATGCAATTTTTCTGTTTACTACAATTACGGGCACCTCGTTGTATGTAGTGCTATCGTATACCACTCATGATAATACAGGTATTTTATCCTTTCACCTACGTTTCACACTCTTCTTTTGAACACAAGTTCGCTGTTCTCTTTTTTTTTGGTTCTATATGGTAAAATATATAGTGCCAATCAAAAGAACAACTCGTCCCGCAAAAAAGCGGGCCCTAATAGGTCTATGTGGACAGAAAAAAAAAAAGTTATGGTTCTTGGATGAATAGGGAAAAACAAAAATGGAAATTGGCCATGAGGGAGGGGTTAGTGTATCAGGCTTACCAGGGCTGGCAGGATCAGTTTGACTGGCTTTGCTGCTGCATATCTTCTAGACTTCCGTACAGCAAATTTTTCTGTCGGTATAGATTTTCCAGCAATTCGTTGTTTCAAACCTTCTACTTGCCTGAAATAAAAATGATACTTTTGAAAGAGACCAGCACAATGTAAAGATACCACATTGGACGACGTTTAGTAATAGTATTGTAAGCTGTACAAATTCCCAAGTCAGAGAAATGGCAGAATACATAAACTATATGGCGCAACTCCATAGAAATGTCTGACAAGACTTCGACCACCTGATGGTTTGGCACACACATGCGCCAATAAATGGCACATACCGTTAATATGACTCACACGGCAAAAAATATTGAAGGGAGGTTTTAAAATGTGTATTAAAAAGACACATTTTCAAATTTCTCCAGTGATGTGCTGTTCTCGTCATCTGACCGCTGCTGCCAATCACAAGCCTCAATGGTCCTGTGACCGCAGAACAGAACTGATAGATCTGCAGTGCAATAGTAAGTGATACATGTCTGAAATCAGGGTCTCTGTCTCTACATCATGCTGTCATCAGATGCGGTAGCAAGAACTTAGTGTTCGATTCCCCGTAAATATGACAAATAACAGGTACTCGCTCACCTGAACAAGGCCACGATATCTTCTCCCGTGGACTTCACAGCCTCCTCTGGAAGCATGCTCAGGATTGCAGCTTTTTGAAATACATAGATTGCCTAAAATCAGAAGTGTTACAAGTGCAAGTCATTATTGGGGTTTTACTTCATCCAGAAGAAGAAATGAATGAAGACATAGAAACTAAAATGATAAAGACTATTTATATGAAGGAAAGGCAGGCAGTGTCACTAGTTAGATGATCTATGTTCTGCTAGTCATCCATTCCTGATAGAAGAGAAAGAGCTAATGTCAAGCTTTTGTTATATAAAGGCAGAGTGGATGCGGGATGTGTGCATGTGGCGATGTCAATAGCCTGAAATTTACCAGATGATGTGGTACATTATGCCTCTAGTCATGTCAGCCCTGGAAAGAAAAGTGTAATATGTAGGCTAAGCATGAAAAAACATCTTGAAGACATCTGTCTGAAAGCTTTCGACCAGCTTCATACAACTACAGTGTATACAAAATGAGCTCATTATACCGTGTACGTACACTGTCCCCTACAGCACGACCACTGCTGGCCATATATAGACCAAGCTTCGCTTCTCACCAAAATAGACATCTTCCACCCCCCAATTAACTGAATTTCAATGCTGCCATACACATGTGCTTTGAAACAAACGGACCATGACAGTTCTGTACGTAAGCATTTATGGCCAGCTTTAACCCTTTCATGTTAATCCAAAACGGTCGGCACTCCACAGCAACGGTGGTGCAAAAGGAGAGTAGACAAATCAGGAATAGTCCTTGCACTCATGAAAGACACGGCCCACACCAGTGGAAGGCTCAGGCAGGGCCAAAACGCGTCCAGTTCAGTTTACTTCATCAACGTAATGACTGCCAGGACCTTTGCCAATTTTGTATTCACCCTTTCATGAAGTTCTTTGTGAGCTTGAAAGTCCATGTAAAATTTCACTTTGTGGAATGTTATATTTTATGGGTGACTATGTATATGGCTCAAGGACAGCCATGCAAATCGTGTCCATGTCACAAAGGATGGTTCCTCATGGTCCAGATGAGTTTGGAGATTGGGGTAAGAAATAGGATTTATTATCTTTTTAGTTAGTGTTTTATTTTTTTCCCCTCTGGAGCTGGGAAAATATAGTCTGTATTGTCCGAGCATTCCTCGTATGTAAATTAACAGATAGTGATTTAATGCTTAAAAAAATTACCTGATTTTCATCCAAAACAAAGTGAATACAATTTACAGGACCAAAAGAGCTTCCTATGTTAAAAAGGGTTATCAACCGCCAGAGGTGTATCTAGGGGGGGAAGGTAGCTGGGTCATGTGCCTCGGGCGCAGCCAGCGGGGGGGTGGATTGGGGGCGCAGTCGGGCCGCCTAATGAGGAGGTCCAAAGTGTCTCCCCCGGTGGCTGCATTCTGCCGCCCCCGGACTGGGAGTCAGCTGTTCTGTGTCGGCTGTCAAGCTGACAGCAGGCACAGAGAAACTGCCGCGCGCCGGCTCCCAGTGTTCAATAGTACTTGCGTCTAACAGACGCGAGTACAATTGAAGTGCATTTAGTGTGTGTGAGGGGTATTTACTTTGTGGGGAGATTTACTGTGACAGGGCTTTTTAGTGTAATGGGGCTGGGTGAGATTTCGTGTAACGGGGTATGATTTGTGGACACACATTTGGGGAGCAAGGAAGTGACAGGTGCAAACAATATGGGGAGCGGGAGAAATTTGAAGACACAATATCAGGAAGAAGGTATGAGATGGGGCATGTATGGGGGGAAGGGTGCAGACAGTATGGCGAGTGGTGGTATGGGTGCGGACACAGTATGAGGAGGGGAAAATGTATGATGACACAGTATGGGGGGTGATGTGATGGGGCAGACACAGTTTGGGGAGTCGGAGGGATGTGAGAGGAGGCAGCATGGAAAGCGAGTGGGTAAATGTAAGAGGAGGGAGGGGGAAACATGCGAGGAGACAGTTTGGGGGAAAAAAAAGTGTGAGTGGGCACAGAATAGAGACTGAGCAGTGTGTAGGGGGGTGTAGCATGGGGCAACAGTGTAAGGGTACAGCCAGAAGGTGACAGTATACAAAGTTGGGTAGGGGGTGGGTGATGGGGGTGGGGGGGGTACAGGTTAGCAACTGGGCCCTATAGGGGACTCAATGTGAGAGAACATTGTGAAGATGGGGTCCAGTATGGAAAGGAGAAGGCAGTGTGGAGGGCATGTACCATAAGACGGACAGTGTGGGGTCATGGTCATATTTTTTGAAGGGAATATAGTGAGGGGCAACTATTTATTCAGGGGCTCAGCATAGGGCAAATATTTTAATTTGGGAGCATTATAATGACACTGCCATCTTTAAGAGCATTGTGTGGGGATGTGCTGCACAAGACTGGAGAAGATGCAAGTCTGCAAAGATGAATAAGAAAAGAAAGAACGACTCCACAGACATCATTTATAACGTAACGGGATGTAAATTTTTATTGTGATACTAATTCTCATATTTGTATTTATGTTAGGAGCATTAACGGGTGTGTCCAAGTCTGTGATGAGTCTGCAATCATTTTATGTGACTGCAGACTTCTGAATTCCCACAGTGCACACTGCACGCTGTCAGGATTCTCTGGTGCCGATTTACATACATGCAGTCACATGCTGACTAGACATGCGTGGCCTCACTCAATGAAAATGAATTGAGCAAGGCCGGGCACGTCTATTCAGAATGTGGCCAGAGGTATCCAAATCACATACTTGTGCAAGGGAGAATTCTAGGAGTGTGCAGTGCATGCATTGTGAGGATTCAGAAGCTTACAGCCACCTATAGTGACTGCAAATTTCATGTCAAACCTCGATGCACTCTTTAATTACAAAATGAAGCCCTGCAGCCAATCCTAAAAGAGTGTAATCTCCTCAATGTCAGGATTCAGATCCGCTTGCTGGTTCCAGCAGTCATCACATGGCCACTTCACTCATATGGGATTTTTATACTTGTGCTGCTATGTGACAACGAGCTTCTCTTCTTGTTCTCTCAGTTTTTCACTGAACATTAAATTAGGGATAGCAGCTCGTCAGCACGTGACTAAGTGTGCAAATCGCATCTGTGTTTGGGGGGAGGGAAGGGCGCCAAACTGAATTCTTGCCCGGTGCCAGGAAACCTAGATACACCTCTGTCAACAGCTGAAGCCCCACAGTTTGACAGTGGGCTCCAGACTTCCTATCATTAGCAGAGAAGCCCTGTCAACATAGCATTGTGGAAGAGAAGAAGCTAGTCTGTCGACATGAAACAGCGGAATCACTGACAGGAGCGGTCTGTGAGAGCCCTGTGCCAGCAAAGATGGGTGCCGGGCAGAATAAGCAAGTAGTTCGCAACTACCTACCTGTAAGATCTTAGCCAAGTAAGGAAAAAAAAAAAAAAAAAAAGTCCCAGATTTAACCGTAAAAATAAGATGAAACAGATTATCTATATGGGATCTGATTTTTTTGTTCCCGACACCCATAGACTCGAGCTCTACTGCCCGTCAGCCACACACCACCAGGGCTATACTGCCCGTCAGCCACACACCACCAGGGCTATACTGCCCGTCAGCCACACACCACCAGGGCTTTACTGCCCGTCAGCCACACACCACCAGGGCTTTACTGCCCGTCAGCCACACACCACCAGGGCTTTACTGCCCGTCAGCCACACACCACCAGGGCTATACTGCTCGTCAGCCACACACCACCAGGGCTATACTGCTCGTCAGCCACACACCACCAAGGCTATACTGCCCATCAGCCACACACCACTAGGGCTATACTGCCCATCAGCCACACACCACCAGGG
>JARQOD010000001.1:624788071-624845733 GCA_033576555.1 Oophaga sylvatica | reverse complement strand
GTGTGTCATTAGTTGGGTTGCTCAGTGTGTCATAGTGTGCTATCAGTGTTTGCTCATGTGTCATTAGTGTTCATCAGTGTTTGCTCAGTTGTCATTAGTGTGCATCAGTGTTTGCTCATGTGTCATTAGTGTGCCATCAGTGTTTGCTCAGTGTGTATTAGGTGCCATCAGTGTTTGCTCAGTGTCAGGCCATCATGTTCTCATGTCAGTGTGTGCATTCAGTGTTGCTCGTGTGTCATTAGTGTGCATCAGTGTTTGCTCAGTGTGTTTTAGTGTGCATCAGTGTTTGCTCACTGTGTTATTATTGTGTCATCAGTGTTTGCTCAGTGTGTTATTAGTGTGTCATCAGTGTTGTCAGTGTGTTATTAGTGCTCTTTCAGTTATTTGGCTCATGTTTTATTATTGTGCATCAGTGTTTGCTCAGTGTGTTAGTGTGCTCAGTGTTTGCTCAGTGTTTATATGCACAGTGTTTCTCATGTGCATTAGTGTGCTCAGGTTGCTCGTGTGTATTGTGGCATCATGTTTGTCATGTTCTATTGCCTCAGTGTTTGCATTGTGTTATTAAGTGTTTGCCATGGTATAGTGGCATCAGTGTTTGTCATGTGCTTAGGTCCATCTTTTGCTCTGTGTTTTAGTGTGCATCGTGTTTGTCATGGTATTATTCTGTTGTCAGTGTGTCATTAGTTGCATCAGTGTTGCCAGTGTATTAGTGTGCTCATGTTTGCTCAGTGTTCATAGTGTGCATCTGTTTGCTCATGTGTCATAGTGCCATATTTGCTCAGTGTTCATTAGCGTGCCATCAGTTGTCAGGTGTCATTATGTCCACATGTTTGCTCAGTGTTATAGTGTGCATCAGTGTTTCTAGTTGTATAGTGGCACATGTTGTCATTTTGTGTGCCATCAGGTTTGCTATGTGTTAGTGTCATCAGTGTTGCTTGTTATTTTGTGCATCAGTTTGTCATGTGTATGGGACATGTTTCTCAGGTGTTATTAGGTGCTAGTGTTGCTCATGTGTATTGCATCGGTTGCTCAGTGTGTATTAGTGTGCCATCAGTGTTTGCTCAGTGTCATTAGCGTGCCATCATGTTTGCTCAGTGTGTATGTGTGCCTCATGTTGTGTTGTGCTCAGTGTTTCTCAGTGTTTATTGTGTGCATCAGTGTTTGCTCAGTGTGTATTAGTGTGCCTCAGTGTTTGTCCAGTGTTTATTAGTGTGCCATCAGTGTTTGCTCAGTGTGTTTAGTGTGCATCAGTGTTTGCTCATGTGTATTAGGTGCCATCAGTGTTTGCTCAGTGTTATTAGTGTCCATCAGTGTTTGCTCAGTGTGTCATTAGTGTGCCATCAGTGTTGCTCAGTGTGTTTTAGTGTGCATCAGTGTTTGCTCAGTGTGTCATAGGTGCCATCAGTGTTTGTCATGTGTTATTAGTGTGCCATCAGTGTTGCTCAGTGTGTTATTAGTGGCCATCAGTGTTTGTCATGTGTATTAGTGTGCCATCAGTTTGCTCAGTTGTTATTAGTTGCCATCAGTGTTTGCTCAGTGTGTATTAGTGTGTCATCAGTGTTGCTCATTGTCATAGTTGCATCATGTTTGCTCAGTGTCATTAGTGTGCCATCAGTGTTTGCTCAGTGTGTCATTAGTGTGCATCAGTGTTTGCTCAGTGTGTCATTAGTGTGCCATCAGTGTTTGCTCAGTGTGTCATTAGTGTGCCATCAGTGTTTGCTCAGTGTGTCATTAGTGTGCATCAGTGTTTGCTCAGTGTGTATTAGTGTGTCATCAGTGTTTGCTCAGTGTGTATTAGTGTGCATCAGTGTTTGCTCATGTGTATTAGTGTGCCATCAGTGTTTGCTCAGTGTGTATTAGTGTGCATCAGTGTTTGCTCATGTGTATTAGTGTGCATCAGTGTTTGCTCAGTGTTATTAGTGTGCCATCAGTGTTTGCTCAGTGTGTTATTAGTGTGCATCAGTGTTTGCTCAGTGTGTCATTAGGTGCCATCAGTGTTTGCTCAGTGTGTCATTAGGTGCCATCAGTGTTTGCTTAGTGTGTCATTATGTGCCATCAGTGTTTGCTCAGTGTGTCATTAGTGTGCCATCAGTGTTGCTCAGTGTGTCATTAGTGTGCCATCAGTGTTTGCTCAGTGTGTTATTAGTGTGCATCAGTGTTTGCTCAGTGTGTATTAGTGTGCCATCAGTGTTTGCTCAGTGTGTATTAGTGTGCATCAGTGTTTGCTCATGTGTATAGTGTGCATCAGTGTTTGCTCAGTGTTCATTAGTGTGCCATCAGTGTTTGCTCAGTGTGTCATTAGTGTGCCATCAGTGTTTGCTCAGTGTCATAGTGTGCCATCAGTGTTTGCTCAGTGTGTATTAGTGTGCCATCAGTGTTTGCTCAGTGTGTCATTAGTGTGCTATCAGTGTTTGCTCAGTGTGTCATTAGTGTGCATCAGTGTTTGCTCATGTGTTATTAGTGTGCCATCAGTGTTTGCTCATGTGTATTAGTGTGCCATCAGTGTTTGCTCAGTGTGTCATTAGTGTGCCATCATGTTTGCTCAGTGTGTCATTAGGTGCATCAGTGTTTGCTCAGTGTGTCATTAGTGTGCCATCAGTGTTTGCTCAGTGTGTCATTAGTGTGCCATCAGTGTTTGCTCAGTGTGTCATTAGGTGCATCAGTGTTTGCTCAGTGTGTCATTAGTGTGCTATCAGTGTTTGCTCAGTGTGTATTAGGTGCCATCAGTGTTTGCTCAGTGTGTCATTAGGTGCCATCAGTGTTTGCTCAGTGTGTATTAGTGTGCCATCAGTGTTTGCTCATGTGTTATTAGTGTGTCATCAGTGTTTGCTCAGTGTGGTATTAGTGTGTCATCAGTGTTTGCTCAGTGTGTCATTAGTGTGCCATCAGTGTTTGCTCAGTGTGTTATTAGTGTGCCATCAGTGTTTGCTCAGTGTGTCATTAGTGTGCCATCAGTGTTTGCTCAGTGTGTATTAGGTGCCATCAGTGTTTGCTCAGTGTGTCATTAGTGTGCCATCAGTGTTTGCTCAGTGTGTCATTAGTGTGCCATCAGTGTTTGCTCAGTGTGTCATTAGTGTGCTATCAGTGTTTGCTCAGTGTGTCATTAGTGTGCCATCAGTGTTTGCTCAGTGTGTTATTAGTGTGTCATCAGTGTTTGCTCAGTGTGTTATTAGTGTGCCATCAGTGTTTGCTCACTGTGTTATTATTGTGCCATCAGTGTTTGCTCAGTGTATTATTAGTGTGTCATCAGTGTTTGCTCAGTGTGTTATTAGTGTGTCATCAGTGTTTGCTCACTGTGTTATTATTGTGCCATCAGTGTTTGCTCAGTGTGTTATTAGTGTGCCATCAGTGTTTGCTCAGTGTGTCATTAGCGTGCCATCAGTGTTTGCTCAGTGTGTCAGTAGTGTGCCATCAGTGTTTGCTCAGTGTGTCATTAGTGTGCCATCAGTGTTTGCTCAGTGTGTTATTAGTGTGCCATCAGTGTTTGCTCAGTGTGTTATTAGTGTGCTATCAGTGTTTGCTCACTGTGTTATTATTGTGTCATCAGTGTTTGCTCAGTGTGTTATTAGTGTGTCATCAGTGTTTGTTCAGTGTGTTATTAGTATGCCATCAGTGTTTGCTCAGTGTTATTAGTGTGTCATCAGTGTTTGCTCAGTGTGTCATTAGTGTGTCATCAGTGTTTGCTCAGTGTGTCATTAGTGTGCCATCAGTGTTTGCTCAGTGTGTTATTAGTGTGCTATCAGTGTTTGCTCAGTGTGTCATTAGTGTGCCATCAGTGTTTGCTCAGTGTGTTATTAGTGTGTCATCAGTGTTTGCTCAGTGTGTCATTAGTGTGCCATCAGTGTTTGTTCAGTGTGTTATTAGTGTGTCATCAGTGTTTGCTCAGTATGTTATTAGTGTGCTATCAGTGTTTGCTCAGTGTATCATTAGTGTGCCATCAGTGTTTGCTCAGTGTGTCATTAGTGTGTCATCAGTGTTTGCTCAGTGTGTTATTAGTGTGTCATCAGTGTTTGCTCAGTGTGTCATTAGTGTGCCATCAGTGTCTGCTCAGTGTGTCATTAGTGTGCTATCAATGTTTGCTCAGTGTGTCATTAGTGTGCTATCAGTGTTTGCTCAGTGTGTCATTAGTGTGCCATCAGTGTTTGCTCAGTGTGTCATTAGCGTGCCATCAGTGTTTGCTCAGTGTGTCATTAGTGTGCCATCAGTGTTTGCTCAGTGTGTTATTAGTGTGCCATCAGTGTTTGCTCAGTGTGTTATTAGTGTGCCATCAGTGTTTGCTCAGTGTGTTATTAGTGTGCCATCAGTGTTTGCTCAGTGTGTCATTAGTGTGCTATCAATGTTTGCTCAGTGTGTCATTAATGCGCTATCAGTGTTTGCTCAGTGTGTTATTAGTGTGTCATCAGTGTTTGCTCAGTGTGTTATTAGTGTGTCATCAGTGTTTGCTCAGTGTGTTATTAGTGTGCCATCAGTGTTTGCTCAGTGTGTTATTAGTGTGCCATCAGTGTTTGCTCAGTGTGTTATTAGTGTGTCATCAGTGTTTGCTCACTGTGTTATTATTGTGCCATCAGTGTTTGCTCAGTGTGTTATTAGTGTGTCATCAGTGTTTGCTCAGTGTGTTATTAGTGTGCCATCAGTGTTTGCTCAGTGTGTTATTAGTGTGTCATCAGTGTTTGCTCAGTGTGTCATTAGCGTGCCATCAGTGTTTGCTCAGTGTGTTATTAGTGTGCTATCAGTGTTTGCTCAGTGTGTCATTAGTGTGCCATCAGTGTTTGCTCAGTGTGTCATTAGTGTGTCATCAGTGTTTGCTCAGTGTGTCATTAGTGTGCTATCAGTGTTTGCTCAGTGTGTCATTAGTGTGTCATCAGTGTTTTTCACATAAAGAAATGACAAAGCTTCTCCTATACTTTGCAGTGTGAATTGTGGACAGCACACGGATGCCATCTGTGTGCTGTCCGTGATTTTCTCTGACCCATAGACTTGTATTGGTACTTTTAATCCATAAACCTGGAAAGAAAGTGATTTTTGCAAAGAATAACAGTTCATGAAAAAACACAAACATGTAAACAGTGTATTGACTATAATGGTATGTATGCTATTGGTGAACAACACATACGTCTGAATGAGGCCAAAGTGCTATAAAGCATAGTATACAACAGAGCCTAGCATTGTGGGACGTGGATGGAGGATGGGAAATGCCGTGAAGTATCAAGGAATAATATAAATGTTTGTACTATAAAGAAATTCCTTTACGTATGTAGGTAGCTCATAAACCAAACAAAACATTCTTGCATCTTCTGCTACACTGAGTGTTGATAACAGAAATTCCTGCAGATCATTCCACAAATGGATAATTTCATTGCGTTAATATAATCTGTACTTCAACAATTCACTGAAATGTTTCAATACCTTTTTTCACATAATATGGATAAAAGTAATAAAAGTTTTAAAAAGTTTAAAAATTGAAATTACTGTGATCAAATTGCTTTTTGATATCAGAAAATCGAGTAGCGTTAGGACCTACCCACAACGGCCAAATCCTGTGCATGAGATCTCTAAGACAGAGCATGGTGCTCTATGGAGTTAGGCACTGCCATCACAGCTCCATCAGTCACTGTATGTACAGAGAATAAATTGATTAAACATTTGATTGGAGATGGTAAAACTTATAAAGAAGTGCAGACAATGAGGCTGTTCAGCTAAAATGATCTCCAGTGCTTTATAATGGAAAGCCAAACCAGAGAGACGTGGAAGAAAATGTAACACTACCATTTGAATGGATGGAAGAATAGCCAGAATGCCAAAGGCTCAGCCAATGATCAGCTCCAGGATGATGAAAGACTCAGGTTACCTGTGAGGACTGTGACAGAAGACGCCTGTGTGACGCTAATCTCTTAGCAAGAAGTCCCCACAAAGTCCCACTGTTATAAAAAACACAGGTACTGAAGCGGATATAATTTGCCAATGAACATATCAGCTGGCCTAAAGAGAAAAGGAGAAACATTTTGTGGACTGATGAAAGTAAAATTGTTCTTTTCGGGTCCAAGGGCAACAGACAGTTCATCAGACGACCCCCAAACTCTGCATTCAAGCCACAGTACACTCTGAAGACAGTGAAGCATGGTGGTGCAAACATCATATGGGCATGTTTCCCTTACTATGGTGCCGGACCTATTTACCGCATGCCAGGGATCACGGTTTGCATATATTAAAATACTTGAAGAGGTTATATTGCCTTACGTTGAAGAGTATATGTCCTTGAAATGGGTGTTTCAACAAGACAACGACACTAAAACACCAGTAAACCAGCAAAATCTTGGTTTGACTCCAACACAACTCAGGTTATGAAGTGGCCAGCCCAATCCCGGACCTTAATCCGATAGAACACTTGTGAGATGACATCAAAAATTCTGTTTCTGAAGCAAAGCCAACAACTGCCAAAAAATTGTGGGATGTAGTCAAAGCATCCTGGGCTGGAATACCAGGTGACAGTTGCCAGAAGTTGGTTGACTCTATGCAGCATAGATGTGAAGCAGTTCTAAAAAACTGTGGGCATACAACTAAATATTAGGTTAGTGTTGGAATATGTTTGGTGCAACAACTCTATTTCTGTCTATGAGTGTTTAGTTGCTAGATTTGTATGCTGTTTATAAAGTTAAAAAAAACTCCCAGAGGCTCACACAGGGAGTGCATGTGACTGTATTTCCTGTTTTCCTGTGTCTGTGTATGAGAGAAGCAGCCTGCTGTAGATGCTGCACAGATAGAGACACACAAATGAGTTATTCCTGATCTATTAAGCTCATCATATATTGCTCCTGAATAAAGAAGCTCTGTTGTCACATGCTTGGAGAGTATCCTGAATAATCCATTGCCAACAGTTAGTTATTCACAGGAATGATAAATCGTCATAAAACATTGTACATATTGGGAGTTTGTAAAGAAAAACGCAGACACTGCTATTTGTTTTAGAACAGCACAAAATTCATTTTTTGTTATTTTCTGTAATGCAGTTATAAATTATATACATCTCTCTTCATGTTTTGAATTAGAAAACAGTGTGCAATGTTCCCAATGCATGAAAATAAAAACTAGTATAAAGATTTTGTGATTAATTCATGTTTTTGAACACACTGCTATTATTTCGAACACTACTGTACAGATATCAAATGCACATGTCACACTATCAAAAATAAAAGCACTGTATGCCTCTTTATGAAATTAGCAGCATGTTATTTGATGCAGCAGCGGCTGGCTGGAAACTCTAAGTTTTGTTACAGTGCACAACAGCCCCTAATGTGTAGCTGTCACTGCCTGATGCTGCAGATTGGATATTCTTTTGATATTTTTGTTCCGAATATAAGCTAATCTGCAATACTTAATATTAATAATAATAATCTAATAATAATAATAATCTTTATTTATATAGCGCCAACATATTCCGCAGCGCTTTACAGTTTAACAGTTTCAAAACACAAGTCATAGGTAACAACGTTAACAATACAATAATTAAAGCAAAATAAGCCGACCCTGCTCGTGAGAGCTTACAATCTACAATGAGGTGGGGGAGATACAAAGTACAGGTGTGTATATACAATGGTGCATTTACAATGATGGTCCAGCCATCTTGAGGGAGTGAGGGATGGATGGAGATAGTGAATGGGCTACACATACACACTTAAACATAGAACGACTTTGGTTAGTGAATGTGATAGGCCACTCTGAACAAATGTGTTTTGAGGGAGCGCCTGAAACCATGCAAATTGTGGATAGTCCTAATTTCTTGGGGTAGAGCATTCCAGAGGATTGGCGCAGCGCGGGAGAAGTCTTGGAGTCGGGAGTGAGAGGTACGGATTAGTGCAGAGGTTAGTCGAAAGTCGTTTGCAGAGCGCAGCAGTCGGTTAGGCCGATAGATAGAAATGAGGGGGGAGATGTAGGGGGGTGCTGCACTGTGGAGAGCTTTGTGGGTGAGAACCAGTACTTTGAATTGGATCCTATAATGAATGGACAGCCAGTGTAAGGACTGGCGAAGAGCGGACGCGTCCGAGTACCGATTAGCCAGATGGATGACCCTGGCTGCTGCATTAAGGATGGACTGGAGAGGGGATAGTCGAGTAATGGGGAGGCCAAGTAATAGAGCATTGCAGTAGTCCAGGCGGGAGTGGATCAATGCTACAGTAAGGGTTTTTGTTGTTTCCATGGTGAGAAAAGGGCGAATTCTAGAGATGTTCTTTACGTGTAGACGGCAAGAGCGGGCAAGAGATTGTATATGGGAGGTGAAGGAGAGATTGGTGTCAAACATAACACCCAGACAGCGAGCCTGCTGCCGGGATGTTATTATGGTGCCGCCCACAGAGAGGGAAATGTCAGATTTAGGGAGGTTAGTAGACGGCGGGAGCAGAAGGAGTTCAGTCTTGGAGAGGTTAAGTTTCAGATAGAGAGCGGACATGATGTTGGAGACTGCGGACAGACAGTCGGTGGTGTTCTGTAGAACAGCGGGGGTAAGGTCGGGGGATGACGTGTATAGTTGTGTGTCATCGGCATAAAGATGGTACTGAAAGCCAAATCTGCTGATGGTCTGTCCAATTGGGGCCGTGTAGAGAGAGAAGAGAAGGGGGCCAAGGACTGAGCCCTGGGGTACACCGACAGTGAGAGGAAGAGGAGATGACGTGGAGCCAGAGAACAAAACACTGAAGGAGCGGTCAGAAAGATAGGAGGAGAGCCAGGAGAGAACAGAGTCCTTAATACCTAGTGACTGGAGCCTAGACAGTAGGAGACAGTGGTCAACAGTGTCGAAAGCTGCAGAAAGGTCGAGTAGAATGAGCAGAGAGTGGTCGCCGTTACGTTTTGCTGTAAGAAGGTCATTGGTCACTTTGATGAGTGCAGTTTCAGTCGAATGTAGGGGGCGGAAGCCGGACTGTGAAGGGTCTAGGAGGGAGTGAGTGGAGAGGTAACGGGTAAGGCGGGAGTAGACTAGGCGCTCCAAAAGTTTAGAGATGAAGGGGAGATCGGAGACCGGTCTGTAGATGTTTGTGCAGGAAGGGTCGAGAGCGGGTTTCTTTAGTAGCGGAGTAATGATGGAGTGTTTGAAGGAGGATGGGAAAATGCCAGAGGAGAGTGAGAGATTAAAGATTGTAGTTAGGTGAGTTGTGACAACTGGAGAGAGAGACTGGAGGAGATGTGAGGGGATGAGGTCGGTAGTGCATGTAGTCGGACGAGAGGAAGAGAGGAGTCTGGAGACTTCTTCTTCTGTGATGGGATCAAATGTGGAAAGTGAGCCAGGGGAAATGCAGGGTGGGATGGGAGTCACAGCACTTGGTGGTTGAGAGCAGATTTCGTGACGGATAGTATCTATTTTTTCTATAAAGTGGGAGGCCAGGTCGTCAGCACAAATGTCTGTGATAGGGGCTTGTGCTTTTGGCCTGAGGAGGGAGTGAAAAGTGTCAAAAGTTTCTTGGGGTTGTTGGCTAGTGAGGAGATCAGTGTGGTGAAGTAGGTCTGTTTGGCGAGGTGAAGGGCAGCATTATAAGTTCTTAACATGAATTTAAAGTGGATGAAGTCTTCTGGTGTGCGGGTTTTTCTCCAGAGGCGTTCAGCACTCCTAGAGCATCGCTGAAGAAGTCGAGTTTGCAATGTGAGCCAGGGCTGTTTTACTGTGTGTTTGGAGGTTCTGAGGGTGAGCGGTGCTACTTGGTCAAGGGTGCTTCTAAGAATGTCATTGTAGTGATGAACAGCCAGATCAGGACAGGAAAAAGAGGAGATTGGGGACAGCGATGAGTGTAGGGAGTCTGAAAGTGTCTGAGGGTTAATGGCTTGTAGATTTCTGAATGTGTGGTAGGTAGGAGTGCGCTGGGGTGGTGGAAGATTTGTGAGCGTGAAGGAGAAAATGTTGTGGTCAGAGAGTGGAAGCGGTGAGTTATTTAGGTGGGAGATTGAACAGAGGCAGACAAAGACCAGGTCAAGGGTGTTGCCATCCTTGTGTGTCTCAGAGGTTGAAAGCTGTGAGAGGCCTAGAGAAGTGGTTAGTGATAGAAGCTGAGATGCAGATGTGGAAGTAGGGCTGTTAATGGGGATGTTGAAGTCTCCAAGGATAAGGCTTGGTAGTTCTGAGGACATGAAGTGCGGCAGCCAGGCTGAGAAGTGGTCAAGGAACTGGGTGGGTGAGCCTGGGGGCCGATATATGACCGCTACTCTGAGGGAGAGGGGATGGAAGAGCCTGATGGTGTGGACCTCAAAAGAAGGGAATGAGAGTGATGGAATTGGGGGGATGACCTGGAAAGTGCATTGTGGGGACAGGAGTATGCCAACTCCACCACCATGTCTGTTTGTGGGTCTCGGGGAATGGGAGAACTGTAAACCACCATAGGAAATGGCAGCAGGGGAGACAGTGTCAGAATCCTGAATCCAGGTTTCAGTGAGGGCCAACAGATTAAGAGAGTGGTTCAGAAAGTAGTTGTGCAGGAAGGATAGCTTGTTGCATGCAGACCGTGGATTCCAGAGGGCACAATTGAAAGAAGGAGATGAGGGAGTGCAAGTAATATTAATAAGATTATTATGGTTTCGGTATGAGGTAGGGTAGGGATTGAGGTTGGGGGATGGTGGACCAGGGTTGGGGGAGATGTCCCTGAAATCAGTAGGAGTAGGAAGATAAAGAGCAGGTAGTTGTTGGAATTATAAGTAGGTTTTTTCTGTGATGTGTTTGGGCAAGATGGGCTGAGGTTTTTCAGGAAGGTGAGGAGTGCATGGGAGCTGTACATGGGAGAGGGAAGGATAGAGGGGCTGATGTGTATGAGTCGTGATGGAGGGGGGATGGGGCGGTGAATGTGGATGGCAAAGGAACACAGGAGGAAATAGATAAAGTACATAATGAAAAAGAAGGCAAACTGTGGGGTACCTGACTTCAGCCCTGATTAACTGCCATGAATAACTGCCGTTTTCAAGATGCTTGTCTTCTGTGATGCCATGAATAACTGCCGTTTTCAAGATGCTTGTCTTCTGTGATGCCATGAATAACTGCCGTTTTCAAGATGCTTGTCTTCTGTGATGCCATGAATAACTGCCGTTTTCAAGATGCTTGTCTTCTGTGATGCTTAACTTCTGGGATGCATGCGCCCCCACAATGCATGCGCCCCTTAGACTACTCCTAAATATATAGTCCACACTACAGGGTCAGGAAAGTGGGATTGTGTTAGCTGCTTTGGGATAATTTGCCAGCTGGGGCCAGCACACCAGGGGGTGGTTAGATCATCAAAGGCACTAGACCTGGCAACATCTATATGTTATAGCACTTTCCACCTGATAGCATCTACAGAGGCCCCAGTCACAGGAATACACAGCAGTAAGTATTAAGCACAGTGCAAAAAATGAATTATACAAAAGTTTTACCAGGCACATTAAACTATGTTGCAAGATGGTACAGCAGTGGTTGGCAGCAATCAGAAGTATGGAGTGCAAACTATTGCTATATATTTCCACATGCAAGACAGAAGGGGCTTGTGTCATTCAGCTGCTTGCTAACAATGAATGGAGTGCATACATGCAGAGAGGATCAATTCAGAGGATGAATGATTTGGTTACCATTGCTATATATTTCCACATGCAAGACAGAAGGGGCTTGTGTCATTCAGCTGCTTGCTAACAATGAATGGAGTGCATACATGCAGAGAGGATCAATTCAGAGGATGAATGATTTGGTTACCATTGCTATATATTTCCACATGCAAGACAGAAGGGGCTTGTGTCATTCAGCTGCTTACTAACAATGAATGGAGTGCATACATGCAGAGAGGATCAATTCAGAGGATGAATGATTTGGTTACCATTGCTATATATTTCCACATGCAAGAAAGAAGGGGCTTGTGTCATTCAGCTGCTTGCTAACAATGAATGGAGTGCATACATGCAGAGAGGATCAATTCAGAGGATGAATGATTTGGTTACCATTGCTATATATTTCCACATGCAAGACAGAAGGGGCTTGTGTCATTCAGCTGCTTGCTAACAATGAATGGAGTGCATACATGCAGAGAGGATCAATTCAGAGGATGAATGATTTGGTTACTATTGCTATATATTTCCACATGCAAGACAGAAGGGGCTTGTGTCATTCAGCTGCTTGCTAACAATGAATGGAGTGCATACATGCAGAGAGGATCAATTCAGAGGATGAATGATTTGGTTACCATTGCTATTTATTTCCACATGCAAGACAGAAGGGGCTTGTGTCATTCAGCTGCTTGCTAACAATGAATGGAGTGCATACATGCAGAGAGGATCAATTCAGGGGATGAATGATTTGGTTACCTGTGTGAAGAGAGAAGATGAATGTTAATTCCTTGCCATGAATAACTGCCGTTTTCAAGATGCTTGTCTTCTGTGATGCTTAACTTCTGGGATGCATGCACCCCCACAATGCATACACATTGAATGGAGCTGCAGAGGAGAATGGGGGTTCCAGATGTCAGACCCCATTTATATTGATGACCTATCCTGTGGATAGTTCATAAATATCATATGACCAGACAACACCTTTAAATTTAGGGTAATCTGCTTCTATCTAGAGGCAGCCTTCTCAATCAAATACCGTTACAGTACAGGTCAAAAGTTTGGACATACCTATTCATGCAGTGATATTCCCTGTTCTTATTGATATGTGCATATTTTAGGTTCAGACTGATAGCAGTAAAACCATGCAGGAATGCATATGTAAACAATAATTAAAGAAACACGTGTGTGAAGCTAACCAGAATATACATCTCTGGCAAAAATTAAGAGACCACTGCAAAATTTTCAGTTTGTCTGATTTTGCTCTTTTTAGGTATATTTTTGAGAAAAATGTAAATTGCTCTTTTATTCTATAAACTACTGACATGTCTCTTAATTTCCAAGCAATAAATTTTGTATTTATTTTCAGAAAATGAGAAATGGTCAAAATATAAAAAGATGCAGTGCTTGCAGACCTCAAATAATGCTAAGAAAACAAGTTCATAATCATTTAGAAACAACAATACTAATGTTTTAACTCAGGAAGAGTTCAGAAATCAATATTTTGTGGAAGATTTTTAATCACAGCTTTTATGCGACTTGGCATGCTTTCCACCAGTCTTCCACACTGCTTTTGGGTGACCTTATGCCACTCCTGGTACAAAAATGTAAGCAGTTCTTCTTTGATGGCTTGTGACTATCCATCTTCCTCTTGATTACATTCCGAGGTTTTCAATGAGGTTCAGGTCTGGAGATTGGGATGGCCATGACAGGAATTTGATGCGGTGGTCCTTCATCCACACATTGACTGACCTAGCTGTGTGGCATGGCGCATTGTCCTGCTGGAAAAACCAGTCCTCAGAGTAGGGGAACATTGCCTGAGCAGAAGGAATCAACTGTTTTTCCAGGATAACCTTGTATGTGGCTTGATTCATACGTCCATCGCAAAGATTAACCTGCCCAATTCCAGCCTTGCTGAAGCATCCCCAGATCATCACTGATCCTCCACCAAATTTCACAGTGGGTACAAGACACTGTGGCTTGTACGCCTCTCTGTAACAACCCTGCTGGCATCACTGCATGGCCTCCCGTCCCCCACCTGCCTTACACACCAGTTTACTCACTACTCCGGGCCATGCTGTGAGTCCTGTCCTCTGCTCCATGCTGTATGCCTCATGTCTCCTGCCTGCTCTGTGCATGCTTCCTGGCTGTGTGCATAGGGGGGTGGCACCGGCACTTCCTGATTCTTATAGAGTCAGTGTGCACCTTCCTAAGGTGTTCCCAGCCAATTGCCAACAGGCCTCTGGTACTTAAGGCATCCCCACCCATAGGAGGATGCCTGTGCAATTCTCTGTCTTAGTGTCTTGCTGCTGAGCTGCCAGGTCCTGTCCTGTTTTCTGCCTTCCCTGGGGGCTTTATACCCAGACCTGTTACTGTGCTTTCATACCTTGGTCTATACCAATGTTTCTTTCTTAGTCCGCCACCATGGGGGCAGAATACCCAGGCCTTCGGCCTTACTTCTTGTACCTGTTTCTGTACCTGATCTTGTGTGTATTCAGTCCTATTTCTGTGTCTGTCGTATCCTTGTCTGTAGCCTTTCCCACCTGCTGTGTTTCCTTGTGTCTACTGTGGTTCTGCTCCACTCGCTGCACCTAGCGGCTCTGCTCTGCTCGCTGTACCCAGCGGCTGTGCTCTGCTTGCCGCACCCAGCAGCTCTGCTCTGCACTTGCTCCACCTACCTTTGGTTCTGCTCTGCACTTGCTCCGCCTATCTGCGGTTCTGCTCTGCACTTGCTCCGCCTGTCTGCAGTTCTTCTCTGCACTTGCTCCACCTACCTGCGGTTCTGCTCTGCACTTGCTCCGCTCCTTGCTGTTTTGCCTTTGTCCGCTCCTTGTGGTTCTGCCTTTGTCCGCTCCTTGTGGTTCTGCCTTGTTCCGCTCCTTGCGGTTCTGCCTTGTTCCGCTCTTTGTGGTTCTGCCTTGCTCCGCTCTTTGCGGTTCTACTCCCGCTCCGCTCCCTACAGTTCCAGCTCCACCTGTTACCATATATCTCTCATTCCAGTCTGTGTCTCTGTCCTTCCTGAACCAGCCCCAGCTTCTCCAGTCTGAACAGGTTCCTACATGTTCCCTTGTTCCATTCATACCTGCCTGTGTTCCTGTGCTTTCCAAGCCAGTTCCTGTCCCTTCTGTCCCAGTCGTGTCCTGTCTGCCAGTGTCTCAGCTGTCCTGTCTGCCAGTGTCTCAGTGGTGCCCGCCTGTCTGCCTGAGTCTTAGCTGTGCCCACTTGTCTGCCAAGAGTACCTGCCATGCCCGCCATAGTACCAGCCTTGCCTGTTGACTCTTACCCAGTAGCCACAGCCAGACACCACCCTGGAGTGGTACCTGACAGCTACCTGCCACACAAGCATGAAATCACCATCAGAGGCTCCAGTGAACACCAAAATAGCTGCTAATCTTGCCTCTTCCAGGGCAGTCTGGTTTGTGGCACAGTGGGGCCCCAACCACCACGCTCACGCCAACCAGTTGGGGCGTGAGCGTAACACTCTCCAGGTCTCTGTCTAACCATTAGATGACCAGGTGTTGGGCAAAGCTGAAAATTAGACTCATCAGAGAAGATTACTTTACGCCAGTCCTCTATGGTCCAATCCTTATGGTCTTTGGCAAACTTCAGCCTGGCTCTCCTTTGCTTCTCATTGATGAAAGACTTTTTTCTAGCTTTACATGACTTGAGCCCTGCCTCTAGGAGCCTGTTACCTGCACTTCACCCCAGCTGCCATTTGCCATTCCTTTTGTAGGTCAGTTGATGTCATCCTGCAGTTGCTGAGTGACATTCGAATAAGATGATGGTCATCCCGGTCAGTGGAGAGTCGTTTTCGCCCTCTGCCGGTCTGTAGCTTTGTTGTCCCCAATGTCTGCTGCTTGACCTTGTTGTAATGGACTGCTGTCTTAGAAATTTTAAGGATGGAGGCAACATGTATCGCTCTGCTAGTAAAGCCAGAATTGAGCCCTTCTTTTCCTCACTCAAGACTTTTCTTTTTAACTCCTTTGGCATGGTTAAAAGTTATTTTTTCATTCCTATTACTTTTGGGATATTACTAGCACTTGTTTTGCCATCCAGCTTTTCCTATTGCAAGAGGATTGTGAACACCACAGCAGTGTTTTTTTATACTTTCCTTTGTTAAATAAGATTTGGTTCAGGTGATCACCTAATCAGAAGCGCATTAAGTAGAATGAGGTTTACTCTGGTTAGAATTCAACTGACACTGGAATGGAATGGCTGTCAGACATGTAGAGAAGCTGATTTTTATAAAACTGTGCAGTGGTCTCTTAATTTTTGCCAGAGCTGCTAGAGCTGTATGTTAAAGGCAAGTTACCCTCAGAAAATTAGTTATTGTTTAAATAAAATTTTTGTCTTATGTGTATTTTTTTTTAAATATTTATTTATAACCGTCTGCAAACAAAATAAGAATCAGTAACATACATAGCATATAAAGACAAAGAAGGACATAACAATATCCAAAAAGTGTAGCTTGAAAGATTCAAAAGAAGACAGGGTTATTCAGTATAATAGTCAGTCCCGACCCCAACTCCCCCCACTCCCTTTCCCCCCTAGGCATGTCATTTAACCCTGTAGTTTTAATCAGGTAAGCCTAAAGCCCGGGTCTCACATAGAGATACACCAGCGATCCTGACAACGATCAGGATCGCTGGTGTATCGCTACATGATCGCTGCTGAGCTGCCACACAGGCAGCTCAGGGCAGCGATCAGCACAGGGACACTGCGGGTAACATCGCTTAGTTACCCGCAGTGTACCTTGGATACCAGCGCCCTGATGCAGGGAGCTGGTAACCAAGGTACACGTCGGGTTTCCAGGCACCGCGCAGTGCCTGGAAACCCGACGTGTACCTTGGTTACCAGCTCCCTGCATCAGGGCGCTGGTAACCAAGGTACACAGCGGGTTTCCAGGCACAGCCCCGCGCCTGGCAACCCACTGTGTACCTTGGTTACCAGCGGATCGCTGGTCTCCCGCCTGTCACACGCAGCGATGAGTGCCTGTCAGCGGGAGACCAGCGATCAAAAAAATGTCCTGACATTTCTGACACGACCAGCGATTCACAGCAGGGGCCTGATCGCTGGTACGTGTCAGAAATAGCGAGATCGCTGCTGAGATCGCTGTTTAGCAGCGATCTCGGCAGCGATCTCGCTATGTGAGACGGGCCCTTAATAGATGTGTTACCAGATATAAGCTCTCTCATATACCAATCGGTGAATTGAAAACAACCATGTAATAATGCTTGACGCACCGATAGTGGCTGCAGATCTATAAAGGAGGACCATGTGAGGAAAAAATGTTCCGTATGACTTTCTTTATGAAGCATGGACTCAATCCAATCCATTTTAAACAAATATGTTACCTTCGAAGAAATTAGATTTAGTGAAGGGGTTGCGTCCTGTACCCACAAATGCAGAGTACTCTTGCGGGTTGCCGCCGCCCAAATAGTTAAAACACGTCATTGCTGAGCAGAGAGTCCGAGCAGATGATCCCATGGGAGAATATTAAATAACGCCCATTCCGGAGATAATGTAAAACAAATGTTGAAGGTGTTGGTGAGATGGCGAAGAAGCATATCCCAAACCTTCTGTATCCTTGGACAATGAAAGATGTCAGCTGGAGAGTGTAAACATTTGGGACAAGAGGGATTAGCCGATAGAGACATCCTAGCTTTGACCTCCGGGGAGATGTAAGCCCTATGGAAAATCATGAAGGCCATAGTTGAGTAGCTGTCATATGGCAATAAAGAGTTTAAATGTAGAGGGGGCTTTCAAAAGATCAGTCAGTCTATAATTAGATAGTTGTGATACCCATCTGCCCAGGCCTGGTGAAGAATCTGACCATTAAATAGAAGGTTTGATTGATTTATAGATAAGACTTAGCAAATAAACTGCTGCACGAGCGCCAAGGGAGATCAGATGGAGAGGACAGGCTCTGACACTGTCTGGTATGCCTCGGAAGACCGAGTCAACGTAATGCTTAATCTGAGTAGTAATAAAAATATTACACACTAAGATTGAATATTTGGAGAAAATACCCTCCAGAGAAAGAGGACATTGAGCAGTTGTCAGAAGATTGCAGACCAATCTGCACCTCTCTCCCTCAGCACTCGGTAAATTGGGGGTGGTCTGCTTTCCAAAAAAAAAAAGGGTTACCTTGGAAGGGAAGAAAAACTGAGGTATAAGGGTCCAGTCCGCTGATCCTTCTAGCATGACGCCATGCCAATACCACGGACCATAGCAGAGGATTATCCCTGATTGCAGTGGGAACTCTATTTTGTTGTAAATGTAGTAAGGCAGGAAGACTGATCGATCCAGACATTGCTTCATCTAATGGGGTGTTGGTAAATTTAGTATGGGCCCAAATCCAATCAAGAGAATGTCTGAAAATGGCTGCAATGCTATACAATCTTAAATTTGGAAAATTGAGGCCCCCCCAAAGATTTAGCCTGTTGCAATTTTAAAATACTGATCCTAGGTCTCCCCCTCCAGCCCCATATAAATTGTCGAAAAATCTTAGTTAGGGGTTGATCGTCAGCTTTAGATAATAGAATAGGTAGCGTTTCTAAAGGGAAGAGTATTTTAGGAAAGGAAACCATTTTAATAATATGAGCTTTACCCAGAAAAGATAATTTAAAAGATGTCCAAGATTGTATTTCCCGAGTAATGGCAGATATTAAAGGTTTGATATTAAGTTGGTAAATAGTATGTGGGTTGGAGGGTAGAAGACTACCAAGATATGGTAATGAACCATGCCCCCACTGAAATGGAAAAGGGAAGGACCACTTTTGTCGATCATCCCTGAAGATCGCTAAAGCCTTAGATTTGTTAAAATTTATGCGGAATTCTGAGATTTCTCCAAACTCATGGAAAGCCTCCATTATGAAAGGAATGGACTCCGTAGGATTGGCTATCATGAGTAGTATGTCGTCGGCGAATGCCAAGGACTTGAGTGTAAGGTGGCCTATCCCAATTCCCTCAAAGGAAGGAATCATCTCCAGATATCTAAGTAGAGGGTCTAGGGCAATGTTAAATAATAAGGGGGATAAAGGACATCCCTGCCTCGTACCGCTGAAAATTGAGAAAGGGGATGACTGAATACCATGGAGCCAAATTGAGGACTGAGGAGTGGTGTAAATCGTCTGGATAAAATTTAAAAAGGAAAATCCAAACATTCTGTATTTGAGAGTTCGGATGAGGTGGGACCAAGATACCCGGTCAAAAGCCTTATCGGCGTCAAGGCTAACCAAGATGTTTCGTTTAGCTTTGGTTTGATGACTGTGAATAACAGCGGCTAATGCCATTCTAATATTTTAGCTGAAGGCTCGGCCGTGAACAAAGCCCGTCTGGGACGTGGTGAGGATATTAGGAAGTATAGATTGCAATCTGTTGGCCATAATTTTGGTGAGCAATTTGAAATCCACGTTTAAAAGGGAGATTGGGCGGTACCAGGCAGGGAGAAGGGGGTCTTTACCCGGCTTTGGTAGTAATGAAAGGCTTGCTTCATTGAAGCGGTCAGGAAGGGAACTTGAATCTATAATATGGTTAAAAAGAGATGTAAGGTGGGGTATAAATAATGGTTGCAATATTTTATAGAATTCTGCTGAGTAACCGTCCAATTTAAAGGGAATCTGTCACCACATTTTAGCCATATCAACTAAAGATATGACTGAATAGTGTGTCCCATAAGCAACCTATCGGTATGTATGATATATCCTGATACCCCCGTTTTGATAGCAAAATACCTTAGTAAAGTTCGTATTTTTGGCTCTCAATCAGGGCGGTCTGTGAATATCACAGACAGCGTACTGTTTCCGCGATTGCGCGGTGAAACAGGGCCTCCACGCGTGCGCAGTGTTCTTTGCCAGGCAATGACTGGACTACTTCCGGGTCAAGTAAAGTGACAGAAATTACTTTCGCTTGCGCAGTAATGATTGTGTGCTTGCCCACTGTTGGGAAAAGCACAATGCGCATGCGCGAGGGCCTTTTTCACAGCGCAAGTGCAAAAAGCCAACGTACAGGGAAAAAAAAAGTACGTATGGCAAGAATAGAGGGGGTGGGGGAAGCTAATAACCGCCGCCCATCGGACCGGACCGCCCTGATTGACAGCCAAAAATACGAACTTTACTAAGGTATTTTGCTATCAAAACGTGGGTATCAGGATATATCATACATACCGATAGGTTGCTTATGGGACACACTATTCAGTCATATCTTTAATTGATATGGCTAAAATGGGGTGACAGATTCCCTTTAAGAGACTGGATGACCAATCCAACTTCCCCAGGAGAGATAGGCTCATTTAAATTTCTCTTTGACAGATGGAAAGTTTTGGTGAATCAACCTTGTGAAGGAAATTATAGCCTTCCTCCTGAGAATTGTTGGGTGGGCCATAGAGATCTGTGTAAAAATCTCTGAAAACCGCGCATATTTGAACTGGGTCACGGATAATGGAACCATTAGGATGTTTGATGTTGGTGATTTTAGTAGCCATTTTGAAGGGTTTCGTTAGTGATGCCAAAAGGTGCCCAGGTTTATTGCCTTAACGAAAGAAGCGGTTATGTTGGTAGGCAAGTTGGTTATGCGCTTGTTCATGTAGTAAGGTGTCTAGATTACGTTTAGCAGTGAGGTAAGCCTCCTTGGATGAGGAGGTATTGTGTAGCCAGAATTCTCTATAGGTTTGAGTGAGCTGGCCAAGAAGAGGCCGCAAGGAGGACAACAATTTCTTCTTTTTCTGAGACACATAAGAGATAATATGTCCTCTGAGCACGGTTTTAGCGGTAACCCAGAATAAACTGATGTCCTCTAATGTTCCAAGTTATCCTCCATGAATGTCTCCCACCAGCCAGTCAAACAGTTTTTGAAATCATCCGACGTATAAAGATATGAGGGAAAACGCCAACGAAAGGAGAGAGTTTTCCTTGTGGGAAGGTCTAGGGTAAGTAAGACTTGAGAGTGATCTGAAATAACGATTGGAAGAATCTCAACCGATTTTAAAGATGAGAAGAGATGGGTAGATGTTAGCCAGTAATCAATGCGAGTGTGTACATCATGAACCCTATAGTAAAACGTATATTCTTTTTCTGTAGGATGGCAGCATCTCCAGTAATCCAATAAGTCAAGCCTATCTAATAAGATGGGAATCATTCCAACTGGGGAGAGGGATGCAGGCAGTGGGGTACACCTATCTAAAAAGATATCGTGAAGAGCATTTAAATCCCCACCTAATAAAATATTAGTAGGATGCCAGCTATGGATGACTTCTACAAGCTTAGAAAAAAAGGAAGGGCTAGCCACATTTGGTGTGTAAACATTAGTATTCCCTCTGCTCAGCAAGGATCCTAATCAGCAAATATCGTCCCGCCTTGTCTCTCACCACATCTTGAATGGAGTATTCAAGGTCTCTATGGAACAGGATGGCAACCCCACGTTTCTCCCTGGAAAAAGAAGCCTCTTTGCAGTACGGGTAATGCTTGTTACGGAGCGGAGGATGTTTTCCACGATTCCAGTGAGTTTCCTGCAAAAATACAATGTGTGGGCGCATACGGGTAACATGGTCTAAAACTTTCCTGCGTTTCACCGGAGTATTAAGCCCAGCCACGCTCCAAGATAACAATTTATATTAAAAAAACTGACCGGCACATCCAAAAATAGACCTAATGTGAACAGGTGCTAAACCTAAAGTCACCAACTCTTGCACACTCAAGAAAAAAGGAAGCACACTGTGGTGCTATAGCTTGCAAACACGAGATATGAAAAATGAATTGCATCACTGCCTTAGAAATATGAAAAATTGAGAAGGCTTAGCACATAATATGGCCAATTTATGTGTACCTGGAAGCCTCGTTAAGGTGCTCCTCGTTTTCCAGGTCCTAACTAATGCCAATCCTCGCTTAGAATAGTCTATCTGTATGGGAACATATGAATCCTCTTGTCTAGACTGAAATCTACATCTCTATGGAGGGGTAATAGCCCTGGTAAAATTAAAACGCCTGTGACTAGCAGGTGGAGTGCTCAGGCAGAAGGTAAATGAATACATATAAAAAAACTGACCGGCACATCCAAAAATAGACCTAATGTGAACAGGTGCTAAACCTAGAGTCACCAACTTATGCACACTCAAGAAAAAAAGGAAGCACACTGTAGCGCTATAGCTTGCAAACATGAGATATGAAAAATGAATTGCATCACTGCCGTTTAATTTTTTTTTCATGCCATGATGACCTTTATTAAAAAATAGTAATCTTCTCTCTCTCTTTGAGAGAGATGTGTGGTAGACATGATGGCTAATTGTGACTTCAATTTCGAATAAATTGACCAACAGTGTCACCAGCAGAGCACCATCACACCATCTGCACATTTACCACTGACCCAATGTCCAGTCTTTGTATTGCTTGGTCCAAACAAATCTTTCTTCTAGTTTGCAGTCTTAGGTAGTGGATTGTTTACAGCAATTTCACCATAGAGGCCTGCTTTTTTCAGTCTCTTCTGGACAGTTGATATCGAAAAGCTTCTGCTACTTAATGTATGTGTATCATTTATGAGGGCCATTATGGGAAGTGCTATCAATTGCATTTTATGAGGCAAGTAATTCTGATGGCCTTATCCTCTGCAGTAGATGTAATTCTTGATCTTCCTTTCCTTGGGTTGTTCTCATGAGAGACAGTTCCATCTTAATGATTATTTTTTTTATGATTACACTTTAGCAAACCTTTACTGTTAAACATTTTCCAGACTGACTGTTGTTAAAGGGAAGGTGCCACCGGTTTTCTTGTAGTTTGTTTTTTTTGTGAAATTAATCTTAAAATAGTAATTAAAATGTATTAATGCAATGTTTACACTGTTTGCAAACATTTCTATATGAAAAATATATATTGTTTTACAAATATATATAATTACCATTAGGGGGAGCATTTTCCATTTTAGACCTCAAGCAGCTATAGTAAGACTTACCAGCTTTACTGTTAGCTGGAAAATTGGGGCAGTAACTGCTGACATCACCATTTCCCTCCCCTTTTGGGTGGTCTAGTATCCCTGGGGCAGAATGAAGAGTAGCATCACAGGGCAGTGCCATTTTGTGGGTGACTGCCCTGTGATCTGCTATCACCAGCAGTTACTGTCTCTCACCCATCAGTCTTCATATGTCTCTCTCACCCAGGTTACATAATTCTCTCACCCTCCCAATGTCTGGCCATTCACTGCAGACCTGCAGCTCCTTATCTTATCTTACTGATGGATGAATCATAACTGGTGCCCAGCAGCTGACTGCTCCTGCTCTGATAATGCTAATGGTACAATGTTCCTCCTTGTCTTTGCAGTCTCTACTACTCTGCCAGTGCTTTTCTCCTGCATTTTACTCCTGTCAATCTAGGATCTGTAACGCTGGTATTGTCTGTACTTTGTTTTCCAGCGTTACTTTGCATGTTTTTTGCATTAACCCTTTTGCTCCTTTCCCCCTAACCAGCTGGGATACTGTTGTCTGTTACCTGTATGGATGCTGCTCAGTTCCCGGCTCTGCTGCGTACCCGTACTTGCGTGAGTGGCTCCGCTGCTTTGCATGACCGCCCGCATGTGCGGTTCCTGACTTGCTGTGAAAGCCGTCCGTAGCTTGCAAAGTCCTCTGCAGTGGTGCATGACTTACTGCGTGGTTGGCAGCAGCCATTGTTGGGTTCCCTCTGTGTTGAGCTGTCTGGCTCTGCATAGGGGGCGCGGCCCACACCTGTCCTGCTTTTATGTGGATTGGGTGTTTACTAGAATTACTGCTCCAGCCTATCGCTGTGAAGCAGCTCATATATAAAGTTCCCCAGCCCTAGTGGGCGTTGCCAGAGCTTCGCATTGAATCCACACTGAATCCCTGAACCTAGCCGTATGTGGTTGTGTGTTCAGCTCCTGCTCTGAAGTTGATCAGCTCTGGAGAGCTGATTCCCTGTTCCTGCTGTGTCTTGTTCCCTGATCCTGGATCAAACCCGGTACCTGAATGTCTGAATTGTGTCTTGTGTTTCCGCCTATGCTGGGGGCTGATTACCCAGATCGCCGTTCCTGGAGGCTGTATATCCAGGCCTGTTCCTGCTGTGTCTAATTACCTGAACCCCTGATCTTAGATCGCATCCTGTACCTGACTTTCTGAACTGTGTCCTCTGTGTTATGTTCCTGAAATCCTGCTGTGTCCTGAACCCTGTGCCAGTGACTGTGAATCCTTGCTATATAACCTGAGTTCATCTTGGAAGGAGGAGTCCGGTGTGTGCTGAGTTTCTGTTACTCTGTGCTCAGCCTCTGTGCAATCCCCGGCCAGCTCCCGTTGAGCCTGACGGGGCTTGCACCAGACCGCTGGGGTTCCTTTTCAGGTCGCTGCCAGATGTCCGGTTCCTATGCCTGATGACCATGGCCTGATGTCCGATGTCCAACGACCACTTCCAGATGTCCGGATCCTATCCTTCTTGCCTGATGTCCGGATCCTGCCGATCATTGCCAGATGTCCGGAGCCTGCTGATCGGTGCCAGATGTCCGGAGTCCGAGGCCTGTGTTCCAGTCCGTGTTCCTGTGATTCAATCCATGTTCCTGTCCGTGTTCCTGACTCCCTGAGACCCAGTCCGTGTTCCTGTCTGTGTTCCTGACTCTCTGAGATCCAATCCGTGTTCCTGTTGTTCCTGTGCAGTCTAACTCTGTTTCAGCCATCAGCTCCTGATTCCAGTTACCTGTCTGTTACCTGTCGGCTTGCCTGTCTGCCATCCGTCTGCAGTTCCTTCCAGAGGTTCGGACGTCATCTGCAGAGATCCCCGGCTCTTGCCTGCTCACCTAGGAGCGATCATCTGCCATCCGACTGCAGCTCCATCCGGAAGTTCAGACATCATCTGCAGAGATCCCCGGCTCTTGCCTGCTCACCTGGGAGCGATCATCTGCCATCCGACTGCAGCCTACCTGGAGGCTCCACCATATCAGGTCGTATATACCTGCCTGTCTAGAGACCGCCTGGTCACTTACTGTGACAACCTGCCTGTCTAGAGACTGCCCTGGTCACTTGCCGTGACAACCTGCCTGTCCCAGAGACTGCCCTGGTCACTTTCCGTGACAACCTGCCTGTCCCAGAGACTGCCTGGTCACTTGCCGTGACAACCTGCCTGGTCACTTGCCGTGACAACCTGCCTGCACTCGGCACCTGCTGTCACTTGCCGTGACAACCTGCCTGCCTGGTCACTTGCCGTGACAACCTGCCTGCCTGGTCACTTGCCGTGACAACCTGCCTGCCTGGTCACTTGCCGTGACAACCTGCCTGCCTGGTCACTTGCCGTGACAACCTGCCTGCCTGGTCACTTGCCGTGACAACCTGCCTGCCCTGGTCACTTGCCGTGACAACCTGCCTGTCCCAGAGATTGCCCTGGTCACTAGCCGTGACAACCTGCCTGTCCCAGAGACTGCCTGGTCACTTGCTGTGACAACCTGCCTGTCCCAGAGACTGCCTTGGTCACTTGCCGTGACAACCTGCCTGTCCTGCCGGTTCCTCCTTGGTCTACCCTGTGATGACGTCTGTCCTGGGTCGGTGTCTGATGTTCTCCTGCTGAGCCTGTGCTACGCCTGAGGCCTGAGAGAGAGGCCATACTAGTATGCCGTGCCAGATGATCCTGGACTTCATCAACCCGTGATGACCCCGCCATCGTCTGAAGTCTGTCTGAGGTCGGTGTCTGATGTTCTCCTGCTGAGCCTGTGCTACGCCTAAGGCCTGAGAGAGAGGCCGTCCAAGTATGCCCGTGCCAGATAACCCTGGACTGCATCTACCCGTGATGTCCTCCAGCACTCGTCTGTGATCCTGAGTCGTGTACCCTTCTCTGATGTGCGGAATCGGGAGCCCGGTCTTATGTTCTGTTTTATGTACTGTGTTTCTTTAAGTAAACTTTATGTTTCTTCTTACCTGAAGTTGTGCGGTGTTGTCTAGTCCTGCAGGTCGCCACCTTGCCCACATGCTCAGCTGCCACGGATCCCGGTCGCTGCCCTTCCCTAGTCCGGGCAGGCCCGGGTCTCCCTCCGTGGTCCAGTGGGTCCACATTCTCATCATCTGGGACCCATGCCTCACGTCGTCGTGGACTGGCGGCGTGGGAGCATTGGCTAGCTAGGCAAGCTATGCCATGTCCCGGCGCCCCACAGCCGTGGGAAGCGCTACAGGATCTGTTCTGCAGTGACAGTTGCCTTACAATAGATAGGGTCGTAGTCCGTCTGTTATCTACTATGACCATGGGTGCCGTATTATGACACTGAAAGTGTTGTGCTGCTACTGTAAAAGCAAGATGTTGACCCCCAGTGCCTTCTTTAAACTCCTATAACACACAAAATATGTTTCAAATGCATTCAAAACTTGGTTATAACAGCATGTTATGTTGCATTACATTAATTTATTAATGATCTTCAAACGCGGTACCTTCCCTTTAATGTCTTAAAGTAATAATGTACTGTAATTTCTATTTACGTACTTCAGTGGTTCTTGTCATATTCTATCTTAAAACAATTGTGGAATATGGCTCAGCACTATATGGAACTTTGTATCAACACTGCCTCTGCAAAAAACACCTGATGGTTGCATATGCAAATTGCCTCTTCAAACAAAGAGGACTTGTACTCTATAGCGCCACCTATTGGAAGTAGCGATCCTACAAGTCACAATCAACCCTTTAACGAGTCTTGTAATATGACTTAGGATAAAAGCCAAATCAGAATCTCCATTTGCAGACACGGTGTTTCGGACTGTTGGTCCTCGTCAGTGCAAAGTAGGAGAGATCTGATTTGGCTAGATGAGAGGGTGATGGTTGCAAACATTTTCAGAAGACTGATTCCACAAATTAGCTCTTGAAGAGGTGAACCTGTTCATTGGAAGCTATTCTAGGTGACTACATGATGAAGTGGCATGAAAGAATTCCAATGATGTGTAAAGCCATCATCAGAGTAAAATTGAGGTATTTTAGAGAATTCTGTTTTGTTTCACAATTGTGTTTTACTCTTTGTTTCCATATGTTTTTCTTCTTGGTGTTGCTCACAGTCTGAGTCTAAAATGTGCACATTCCAATAAGAACATGGAAAACCACTGCATGAACAGATGAGTCCAAACCAATATCCAGTTAGATGTTCTTTCGGGAAAAGTAGAGTAATATCAACATCTGCAGGGGGTATGTATACTGTATACAGTACAGACCAAAAGTTTGGATACACCTTCTCATTCAGCGATTTTTCTGTATTTTCATGGCTATGAAAATTGTAGAATCACACTAAAGGCATCAAAACTATGAATTAACACATATGGAATTATACATTACACTTTACAAAAAAGTGTGAAACAATTGAAAAGATGTCTTATATTCTAGGTTCTTCAAAGTAGCCACCTTTTGCTTTGATTACTGCTTTGCACGCAGAAAAGGTGAACGGATGGACTCTACATGCATGGATGGACTGCCACAGCAAGGCGCTGCTCACACTGACTCAAACGTCTGCCAGGTTGGAAGCAATTCCTGATCTCTGGGGCTGTACCTATTTGAACTGACTGCCAGGACAAAGGAATCTCCTGACTTTGGGGCTATTCCCTGACAACTTTATAACAGATTGCTACTGAGGCTTCTTCCTCATTAAGGACATTGGATACAGCTATCCTTTAATTTTGGACATTTATCTCTCTGTATATACCTACTCACAATCATTCTTGGACTGAGCGACCACATGAATAAGGTTCTGGTTGAACCGAAACGTCGGTATTAGGGTACATACTCACTGGCGCCGAAAAAAATCGTTCCGTATTCTGCAGGAAAAAAACGGTACATTTGTAGTAAAAAGGCATGCGATTTGCATGCGATTTTAAATCGCACCATGCGTTTTCCATCAGTTTTCCATCAGTTTTCCATCAGTTTTCCATCTGTATGCAATGCGATTTTAACATGAAGTTTTACATAGAGCAGTTATCTCTATGTAAAAAGTCATGTAAAAATCACATTGTAAAAAAAATGTACACAAAAAGCAAATAATTATATATATATATATATATATTGTAAGGTTTCCAACTCACTCAGCTGCGACAGAGGTAATCAGGACGCACTTTTATATCAAAAGTTCATGGTTTATTGCTTCATAAACCTCAAAGCACATATAGTACAAGTCTTCAGTACTTCAGCTCCCGTCTGGAGCCTCACTCCTCATAGACACAGAGTCCTCTCTGTAATGTCCCGCCAGGACACATACATGGAAGTCTGTCTACACTGGCAGACTCCCACACCACTCTCTTCACAGGTGCCAAGCACACTTCTTACATAGGTGTAACCCTGCCCACATGTGAGGTCAGGATCACATGGTTAGGTCACCTGACCATGACCTCATCACAGGTCCTTCAGATACACACTATTACATACAGGTTTCATCCCGAGTATTTAGACACAAGCCCTTTGGGTGGGTTTGTAGGTGACTGGACCCACCCAGCTCTCCTAGTCACCTGGAAGCCTCCCAATATATAGCAAAACTCTCAGCAGTATATTGCTGAACAAAACATGCTCAGGCTTCCATCACAGGGCCACCCCACCTCTGTGATACATAACGTCCATCCATCACATGCCTCCATGCATATCCCGAGGGCCATACACAGTGCCCCCTAGCTGCATCAGGGGTCATTACACCACATACCTCCCCCCTCTGTTCAAACTTGTGGGGTTGAACACTTTTTCCCCGACCAGAGATCCTTCTCGGTCGTCTCTGCCAGTCAAACCGTCTCTCTAAGTCGGACCCTGCTATTAATCTCTTTGGTAAGCGTCTGTCCTCCGACTCTGTCACATCTGTTGCTGACGAGCCCCCCTGTCAGACCACCCGCATCCCCAGCGGTCAGTACGGCGTCGCAATTCACTTGCACCCATACGTCCTGTCTGGTCTGAGTCCTTTCCATTTCGTCCACTACAGGTTCTCCTGCTTAGGTCACTCATCACTGAGCTAACTGAGGCATCACTATTTCCTGTATTATCTCCAGCTTGAGGACTTCTCGTCTTCAGCGACCCTCTTCGCCTCTCAATACCACGGGTTGAAGGTGGCGACCATCTTCTTTCCATTTCCTGCAGCTCTCTGTTGACCTGCTCCCTCTCAAGTCGTAGCTGCTCTACTTCTCTCAGGTACGACACACGATACTCCAGGAGCATCCGGATATTCCCAAGGCTCTCCCTGGATCCGACAACGAGGAACGGAACCATCCCGTCTTCACCCCTGACCTGGACTTCGTCATCAGCCGGAATCCTGACTCTCGTCACACCGGACTTATTTACCATCTCCCGCATCACTTTCCCGAGTCTTCCGATGACCTTCTTCACCAGACCTCTGGGCACTTGAACGATGTCTTCCATCAAGCCAAGCTGATTTTGAGTCTTTCTGGCTTGCTCCAAACGTCGAGTGGCTTCGTGATTTCTCAACAGGATCAGTTGCTTTGTGCGGAGACAATGTAGGTGCATGTCCCTCAGGATAGCCACTCGCTTCATTGTGACTTCCCTAGTCAACAGTATGACTAACTGTTTCATCTCTGGCACCCAGTTCACACTAGATGCTTCTACCGCTTTTCTAAAGGCCTCATGCACCTCCTCACTGGCACACACTTCTCGCAGTCTTCGGGTATCTCTATTATACATTTGAAAAGCGATGTCTCCTTTTCCTGAACATGCGGTTGCGACCTCCTCATCCTGAGCATCAGCGCAGTTCTTCAAGACCTCAGCATTTCTTGTGTGGCTATCTGCGTGGCACTTCGCTTGCTGTACTTCGTCTCCCGTGGATTTCTGGACTGGGCACCAGTCTTGTAATGTATGTGGTACAGTTCATATAGCGTCTTGTGCTTGGGTGCGATGAAAATACTTGAGACACAGGTTGATAAAGAAAGTCTTGTATTGCTTCATACAAATTGGCAAAAATAAACACACAGGTTGCAAACACAGAAGCAGGAGACACAGCAGGCCAGAGTAATCTTAGCTCAGCAATAACTCTCCACAACAGATTCAGATCTTCTTCTCTGTTACCGCAAGTCCATGCAAACGTGAGGCTCTCAAGAGCAGAGTTCAGAGTCCACAAGTGCTTCAGAGTTCCTCAGTAGGAATGGCTGGAGTACAAGGTCCAAGGCTTCAGGAGTCAGAACACAGGTTCACTGCAGGCTAGATTCTGAAGCACTGATTGCTCAGCTGTGGCTGTTTAAGAAGCAAACGGAGAGAATCAGGGCGGGAACATGCAAGCTGGAAAACTCCATTTTGACTGAGGGCAAGATAGCTGCAGCAAAACAGAAAGCAAAATGGCCGACGAACAAACTGAGTTTCAGAAACAGATACACAGAACCTTACATTACTCCCCCCTTAGGGACAACCTCCGGATGACCTCAGACCAGGCTTGTGTGGGTACCTCTGATGAAACTGACGGAGCAAGCGAGGAGCATTAACGTTATTGACTGGCTCCCATGAGTTGTCCTCCACTGGGTAGCCCTGCCATTTAATCAGATATTGTAACTGATTTCTATACAACCTGGAATCTAAAATCCTTTCCACCACAAATTCCTCCTGACCATCGACTAGCACTGGGTCAGGGCAAGGAGAAGAACGTCCAGGAAACGTATTGGGTGTCGCAGCCTTTAGTAGGGATACATGAAAGACAGGATGGATTCTCATAGTTCTGGGCAATTGAAGACGACAAGCAACGGCACTTATAATTTTACTGATTTTATAGGGTCCAATGTACTTATGTCCCAACTTAGACGATGGAATCCTTAACTTAAGATTTCTGGTTGACAGCCAGACCAGGTCTCCTACCTTAAAAGCTGGTGCAGGTTTACGAAATTTATCTGCTGCCTTCTTGTACCTTTCCTGAGCCGATTCCAGATTCTCCTTTAGAAGATCCATATTCTTCTGTAAAGTCGTGACTCTTTCAGCCACTGCTGGCAAAGGCGTCTCTATGGGAAATCGTGGTAGAATGTTAGGATGATAACCTAGATTAGAGTAAAAAGGAGACTGTTTAGTGGAGGCACTCTGAGAGTTGTTGTAAGAGAACTCAGCCAATGGAAGTAGATCCACCCAATCATCCTGTAGGTGGCAGATAAAGCAGCGGAGATACTGCTCCAGGGTTTGATTGGTTCGTTCGGTTTGTCCATTAGTCTGGGGATGAAAAGCAGAAGAAAGGTTTACTTTAATGTCCAATGCTGCACAGAAATTTTGCCAAAACCTAGAAGTGAATTGCACCCCTCGATCCGAAATAACCTCATCCGGTACTCCATGTAAACGAAACACATCTTTAATCATCAAATCTGATGTCTGTTTTGCAGTGGGTAAGCCGACACAAGGGATAAAATGAGCTGCCTTTGTTAGACGGTCAACTACCACTAGAATAGTGGTTCTTCCCTTGAGAGGTTGGTAATTCCACAATGAAGTCCATAGAAATGGATCCCCACGGGCGGGACGGGGTGGGAAGAGGCTGTAACAGACCAGTTGGTGAAGAGCGAGGTGTTTTGCATCTTGCACAAACCTCACACGAAGTGACATAGTCCAAAACATCCTTCCTACAAGTGGGCCACCAAAAGAAACGAGAAAGAAATTCCTGTGTCTTTAGAATTCCTCTATGCCCGGCTATTTTGGAATCGTGAATGAGTTGCAATACTCTCAATCTGACTGTTTCAGGTATATACAGACGTTGTCCCAGAATCCACACACCATTCTTAAAGACAAGACTTACGTCCCTTGGGGGTTGAGCCAAAAAAGAATCCGCATGGTATGCTTCCTTGATGTCTTTAATTAGGTCTTGATGATGAATCACTCCTAGGAATCTAGAGTCAGGAAGAATAGTCTTAGGAGGAGTAATTGGACGTGTCTCTGCTGAGTAAATCCTAGAGAGTGCATCAGCCTTTCCATTGCGCGATCCTGGTCTATAAGAAATAATAAAATTAAATTGGTTTAAGAAAAGATTCCAGCGAGCCTGGCGAGGAGTCAGGCACTTAGCCGACCTGATAAACTCAAGATTACGATGGTCTGTCAGAACGACTATTTGCTGTGCAGCTCCTTGAAGAAGGTGTCTCCATTCTTTGAAGGCGGCAATAATGGCCAACAACTCTCTATTGCCCACATCGTAGTTCTTCTCAGCCGAAGACAACTGCTGGGAAAAGAAGGCACAGGGATGCAAGACATTCTTCTCACCTGTTCTCTGAGAGAGTATAGCTCCCACGGCACAGTCTGAAGCATCCACCTCTATTATGAAGGCAAGCTCTGGGTTGGGATGTACTAGGATAGGTGCAGTGGTAAATTTATCTTTTAGACGGGAAAATGCTTCCTGGGCTTGGGGAGTCCAGGAGAACTTAGACTCTTTCCGGGTAAGTTGGGTGATAGGTGACACTACCTCAGAGAAATTTCTAATGAAACGTCTATAGAAGTTTGCAAACCCGATGAAGCGCTGTACCTCCTTCACATTTCTAGGACTTGGCCAATCATTGATGGCTTGGGTTTTACTTCCATCCATACTAATTCCTTGTGTAGACAGTACATACCCCAGAAATTGAATTTCGGTCTTATGGAATTCACACTTTTCAAGCTTGATGTAAAGATGATTTTGTCTTAGACGTTCCAAGACCATTCTCACATGTCCATGATGTTCCTCTGTGGAGTTAGAAAAAATTAAAATATCATCCAAATAAATTACCACGAATGTATCTAGGAGATCCCTGAAGATATCATTCACCAAGTGTTGGAAAGTGGCTGGGGCGGTACTCAGACCAAAAGGCATAACTAGATATTCAAAGTGTCCATAGCGTGACCTGAATGCAGTCTTCCATTCATCCCCAGGTCTAATACGGACTAAGTTATAGGCCCCACGAAGATCTAGTTTAGAAAAAATTTTTGGCATGTCGCACTCTCTCCAATAACTCAGGGATTAAAGGCAATGGATAACGGTTTCTAATAGTAACCTTATTGAGTTCCCTATAGTCTACGCATGGTCTCAGGGATCCATCTTTCTTCTTTACAAAGAATATGGGTGCCCCTGCAGGAGATGAAGAGGGGCGTATGAAGCCCTTGGCTAGATTTTCGTCTATGTACTCTTTTAAAGCCTTCAGCTCGGGCCCCGCCAGGGGGTAGATCTTACCAAAAGGTATCTCTGCTCCAGGCAATAATTCAATTGGACAATCATATGGACGGTGAGGAGGAAGCTGGTCAGCGTTCTTCTTGTCACATAAATCCACATAGTCCTGGTATACAGCTGGTAGTTCAGGGACTGACATGGTTCCTTTAGGAACAGAGCAAGCTGAAATTTTTGGACTCATCTGTTTCTCTGGAAAGTGTAATTCCTTGGTCTCCCAGTTAATGGTAGGATTCTGAGCCTGCAGCCATGGTAGCCCTAGAATAATGGGAAAGTGAGGAGAAGAGATAAGCATAAAGGACAGTTTCTCTTGATGATCTTTACCCATAAGAACCTTTAAAGGCTCTGTTTCCTGATCCACTGGTCCAGAGGTCAGCAGGGAGCCATCCACAGTTTCCATCTGTACTGGAGTAGCCTTCTTCACTGAACGTATTCCCTGTTTTAGAGCAAAGGAGACATCCATAAAATTTCCACTTGCACCTGAGTCGATCATAGCAGAGCTAGACACCCAGGCTGAGTTAACCCAGAGTTTGATGGAAAGGAAACAGTGAGAATTGTTTTTCTTACAACTCAGCTGGGACAACCGCTGAGGAAACTTGAAAGATGGCAGCATTTACACAGTCAACGTCCTCAGAGGTAACGGAGTTTAAGTCCGAGAAATCAAGATCTGTTGCTGCAGCTCTCTCTGGAGCCTGAGGCTCGGACCTGACAGATCCCCTCTCGCAACACTCACAATGAATGAGTGCTGCAGTAGTCTTGCGAGAACGGCTGGGACAGTTAATAATAAAGTGCCCTGACTTACCACAATAAAAACATAGATTCTCCTTAAAACGATGTTCCTTGCGTGCATCACTAACCCGTCGTAGTAAAGAGTCTACCTGCATGGGTTCAGGTTCAGGTTCCCGTGTAATCCTATTCAAAGGTTCCTTAGCTGGAGAGGAAGGTAGGAAAAGGTTAGTACGATTGCTTTCGAACCATCTCTCTTGCCTGCGTTCAGTTAAACGAGTATCAATACGGATGCAGTAGTTAATAAAGTCACCTAACGCAGTGGGAGGGTCGGCACGAGCAAGTTCATCCTTAATCAGTGGGGATAACCCCTTTCGAAAAATAGATTTTTTGGCGGAATTGTCCCAGGTGGTATCAAGGGCCCATCTCCTGAAATCCAAGGCATATTCAGCTACCGAGTGCTTACCTTGGCGCAAAGCTAACATGGCTGCTTCAGCTGTTGCACCTCGATTGGGGTCATCAAACACCTGCCCCATGGCTGAAATAAAATCATCAAGGTGATTCAAACAATCATCCTCAGTCTCAATCAGAGGGTTTGCCCATATCAAAGCCTTGTTGGTAAGCAACATAATTATAGTAAGCACCTTAGATCGTTCAGTGGGAAATTGTGAAGCATGTGCAGAAAAAAAAGATTGCATTGATTAACAAATCCCCTGAATTTTTCACGTTCACCACCAAAACGAAAAGGGGGCAACTTGGGAATCCCAGAACTCGGGGCCACGGCAGGAGCCTGGACTCGCCCCTCCAGAACCTCAATCCTGGCTCGCAAATCCTGGGTAGTCTGTCCAACCACTTGCAAATTGTGATTATTTAGGTCCTGAAGATTTGTAAAACGGGTCTTTATATTCTGCAAATCTGCAAGGATATTATCAGTCACTCCGCAAAGTTCCTTTATGCGGGCCTCCATTTTCCAGATCTTTTAAGACAGGATACTGGAAGAAGAGGAAAAAAAAAAAAACAATAGTGTTCACCTGTGGCAACACTGAAGAAAGAAAAAACTTTAAGGGAACTGCTCACCTGGAATGGTTGTGAGAAGTCACAACCACTATCATCACAGAAAGCTTTCAACCAGACATCTGATATCCAGAGTTTCAGCAGACAAAAAGAGAAGAGAGAAAAAAAACAAAAAACAATAGTGTTTACCTGTGATAACACTGCAGAAAAAAAACTTAAGGGAATTGCTCACCTGGAATGGTTGTGAGAAGTCACAACCACTGTCATCACAGAAAGTACAACCGGACATCCGATATCCACAGTACAGCAGACAAGCCTTTCCAGACCCAGCAGACACTAACGTTTGGCTTCAGAATCTTGTAATGTATGTGGTACAGTTCATATAGCGTCTTGTGCTTGGGTGCGATGAAAATACTTGAGACACAGGTTGATAAAGAAAGTCTTGTATTGCTTCATACAAATTGGCAAAAATAAACACACAGGTTGCAAACACAGAAGCAGGAGACACAGCAGGCCAGAGTAATCTTAGCTCAGCAATAACTCTCCACAACAGATTCAGATCTTCTTCTCTGTTACCGCAAGTCCATGCAAACGTGAGGCTCTCAAGAGCAGAGTTCAGAGTCCACAAGTGCTTCAGAGTTCCTCAGTAGGAATGGCTGGAGTACAAGGTCCAAGGCTTCAGGAGTCAGAACACAGGTTCACTGCAGGCTAGATTCTGAAGCACTGATTGCTCAGCTGTGGCTGTTTAAGAAGCAAACGGAGAGAATCAGGGCGGGAACATGCAAGCTGGAAAACTCCATTTTGACTGAGGGCAAGATAGCTGCAGCAAAACAGAAAGCAAAATGGCCGACGAACAAACTGAGTTTCAGAAACAGATACACAGAACCTTACAAGTCTCCTCCTCCATCTTGAGCTTACGGAGAACTTTATCTCGCTCCTCTGCCAAGCCGCGACACTCATCCTCTCTCCGGAGAAGCTCCTGCTGGTGCTTCACTTGGGCCTCTCTGAGCTTAGAGACTTCCTTCTCCAGCTCCTCCATTCTGTGCTCAATTATTCGTCTCAGGACCCTTTCCTGCTCGACTGCCTCTTTCACTGTTTCTTTACACAGCTCTATCTCCCGGTCCTGCTCTCTTTTAGCCAGCACATGTCGCACCATCACTTCTTTAATCACAATTTCAGATGTCCACTCACACTCTGCTTCTTCAGAGTTTCGCCTGTTCCGGCATCCGCAGCTTCAACTGTCTCACGACTCTTAGTACAACACAGACTCCTGTCTGTTACCTGCTGGCCACGCAGGTTTCCGGACACCTCCTCTGAGGTATCTTCTCAGCATGCTTTTTTTTTTTCTTACTTCACTTTTCAATGACCCCGGTCAACATAACACAGACTCCTGTCCGTCACCACTGCTCAACAGCGTCTTCAGATACCTCATATCTTCAGAGGCACCACATAAACATAAATGCACAGTTTATTTGTGACCACTGGTCACACTCACGGTTTTCACAGACCGTCCGTTCCTGCATCCGATTCCTCATTCCCAGTCCTGGAACATGTGCTCCTTGGGTCGCTGCCAGCATTCCATCCACCAATTGTAAGGTTTCCAACTCACTCAGCTGCGACAGAGGTAATCAGGACGCACTTTTATATCAAAAGTTCATGGTTTATTGCTTCATAAACCTCAAAGCACATATAGTACAAGTCTTCAGTACTTCAGCTCCCGTCTGGAGCCTCACTCCTCATAGACACAGAGTCCTCTCTGTAATGTCCCGCCAGGACACATACATGGAAGTCTGTCTACACTGGCAGACTCCCACACCACTCTCTTCACAGGTGCCAAGCACACTTCTTACATAGGTGTAACCCTGCCCACATGTGAGGTCAGGATCACATGGTTAGGTCACCTGACCATGACCTCATCACAGGTCCTTCAGATACACACTATTACATACAGGTTTCATCCCGAGTATTTAGACACAAGCCCTTTGGGTGGGTTTGTAGGTGACTGGACCCACCCAGCTCTCCTAGTCACCTGGAAGCCTCCCAATATATAGCAAAACTCTCAGCAGTATATCTGCTGAACAAAACATGCTCAGGCTTCCATCACAGGGCCACCCCACCTCTGTGATACATAACGTCCATCCATCACATGCCTCCATGCATATCCCGAGGGCCATACACAGTGCCCCCTAGCTGCATCAGGGGTCATTACACCACAATATATATATATGTATATATATATATATATATACTAATATATATATAGGTCATACACTTCTACATAGTATAATAGCCGCTAATTCATCCCTGGCTATACTGTAAAATCACACTGACAGCTTTAATAAAGAATAGAAACAATACATATACACACATAGAATACATATATATATATATATACATGTAATTGTGTAAAAAAATCACACACACTTTAAGAATAAATAATTTTAATGAAATAAAAACACATTTTTTTGACCATCTTTTATTTAACTCTTAATCCCTGCGAAGCCCGTGATCTTCTATAATAAAGAAAAAATAATAAAACAACATTATTCTTACCTATCTGGCGATCTGTCACGTCCCACGATGTTACCCTTCACAAAGGGTTAACTAGCAATCAGCTAAGCAGCGCAAGTAATCCTGCGTGCTCAGCTGAAAGCTCCTGAATGAATGAGCTTATCTCCTGCCGACAGGAGAGGATGTGATTAATGAATGAAGCTTAATTGATTGTGTCCCACTTTCACTTTAGGTCAGGTCACTGAAGTGAAAGTGGCAATAAATCAATTAAGATCCACTCATTAATCACTTCCTCTCCTTTCGCTGGGAGAGGAAGTTATTCATTCGGGGTGTTACAGCTAGGAGACAGCATTAGCTCTCTGCTATCTGTAACCTGTTAACCCTTTCTGATGGATTACAGCGTGGGACCTGACTGTGCATCGGATTGGTAAGAATAATTTTGTTTTTTTATTTTATTTTTATTACAGGAAATGGTTTTAGCAGGAAAATAAAATATGGTCAAAAACTGTGTGATTATTTAATTAAACTTCTTTTTTATTAAACTGTGTGTGTTTGATTTTTATTTCCTTCAATAGGATTAATAATTGATAGTTGTCTAATTGACAGCTCTCAATTATTAACCTGGCTTAAAGTGACCTTTCAATAGCAAGGTGGCTTTAACCCCTTATTAACCCATTCGCCACCGCTACAGGGCAATGGGAATAGACGGGCAAAGTGCCAGAAAGGGCGAATCTAATTAGAGATTTGCCCTTTCTGGGGTGTCTGGGGGCAGATGTTAGTAGCCGGGGGGGGGCACAAAAAAAATGTACCCTCCCTAGGCTATTATTATCTGCCCCCACTCGCTTGCTTTGTCTGTCTGGTGGAGAAAATACAGCGGGAGCCCATGCATTTTTTTTCAACGAATTTACACCTTTAATTAACCCCTACATGTCTGAAATTTTGCACACATACACTTATGTAATTGTAAGTTAAAACCATATATCAAAATACATGAAATGACATGGTTAACTGTGTGGAAACAATGTATCATTTCATGTCGACTTCTGTGATTTCACAAAAGCCGGTAATTGAATTAGCGGCTATTATACTATGTAGAAGTGTATGAACTATAAATATATATATATATATATGTATGTGTTACAATGACATGTATATATATATATATATATATATATATATGTATTCTATGTGTATGTATCTAGTGTTTTGTGAGCTGTCAGTGTGATTTTACAGTAGCCGGGGATAAATTGCCGGCTTTTCAAAGGAGACTGGTGCGTATAAATCGGACAGCACTTGCATGGTGCGAGTGCTGTGCGTTTTTTAATCGCACCCATTGACTTGCATTGGCGATTATCATCCCAAAATCGCATCAAATCGCAGCTTGCTGCAATTTTTTTCTCACACCAATTTCTGATGAGAAAAAAAATCGCAAATGAGAACTCACCTATTGAATAACATTGGTCAGATTTGAATCCGATTTTTTTTCGCCTGAATATCATCAGTTTTCGGCGCCAGTGAGTATGAGGCCTTAGTGTCGCTTTATGCTTATATTCCTGTTTTTGCTTCCACAAATTTGCTTGTCCATAATAAAATTTTCACTTTGCAAATTGATCATTCAGAGTGTGCGGTAAAAAGTTATTACTCTATTACTGGACGAATGTGTCCATTATACCAGCACCTCAACTATATTCTAGACCTGAGTGCACGCTAAGCTACCCTCTTAATGCAATGAATACACAGGATTTTCTGGGTAAAATATACACATTATCATTAAATGTTATTGCTCATAGAACTTAATACAACTGAACAAAATTGTTAAACAGATCATCAAAATATGAGGCTGCTGGGGTGTATATAGAGGCTGCTGGGGTGTATGTGGAAGCTGCTGCTGGGGTATATGTGGAGGCTGCTGCTGCTGGGGTATATGTGGAGGCTGCTGCTGCTGGGGTATATGTGGAGGCTGCTGCTGGGGTATATAGAGGCTGCAGCTGGGGTATATGTGGACACTGCTGCTGCTGCTGGGGTATATGTGGAGGCTTCTGCTGGGGTATATGTGGGGGCTGCTGCTGCTGGGGTATATGTGAAGGCTGCTGCTGGTGGGGTGTACGTGGAGGCTGCTGCTGGGGTATATGTGGAGGCTGCTGCTGGGGTATATGTGGAGGCTGTTGCTGCTGGGGTATATGTGGAGGCTGCTGCTGGGGTATATAGAGGCTGCTGCTGGGGTATATGTGGAGGCTGCTGCTAGGGTATATGTGGGGGCTGCTGGGGTATATGTGGAGGCTGCTGCTGCTGGGGTATATGTGGAGGCTGCTGCTGGGGTATATGTGGAGGCTGCTGCTGGGGTATATGTGAAGGCTGCTGCTGTGGGGTGTACGTGGAGGCTGCTGCTGGTGGGGTGTACGTGGAGGCTGCTGCTGGGGTATATGTGGAGGCTGCTGCTGGGGTATATGTGGAGGCTGTTGCTGCTGGGGTATATGTGGAGGCTGCTGCTGGGGTATATAGAGGCTGCTGCTGGGGTATATGTGGAGGCTGCTGCTAGGGTATATGTGGGGGCTGCTGGGGTATATGTGGAGGCTGCTGCTGCTGGGGTATATGTGGAGGCTGCTGCTGGGGTATATGTGGAGGCTGCTGCTGGGGTATATGTGAAGGCTGCTGCTGGTGGGGTGTACGTGGAGGCTGCTGCTGGGGTATATGTGGAGGCTGCTGCTGGGGTATATGTGGGGGCTGCTGCTGCTGGGGTATATGGAGGCTGCGCTGGGTATAGTGGGGGCTGCCTGGGGTATAGTGAACGCTGCTTTGCTAGGGTGCTGCTGGGGTATGTGGAGGTCTGCTGGGGGTATTGGGGGCTTTTGTGGGGGATGTGGAGGTGCTGTGGGGATATGAGGTTGCTGGGGGGATTGTGGACCTGTGTTGTGGGGGGTATTGTGGGTGTGTGGGGTTTTGTGGGGGCTGCTGTGTGGGGTTGTGGGGTTGGGGGGGTGTATGGGGGGGCTTGTGGGGGTTTTGTTATGTGTTTGGGGGTTTGTGGAGGCTGTTTTTGGGGGGGATTTTGTGGGTTTTGGGGGTTTGTGGGGTGGCTGGGGATTAGGGGCTGTGTGGGGGTTTGTGGGGTGGGGGTGGGGTATATTGGGGTGTTGTGTGGGGGAAAGTGGAGGCTCTGCTGGGGGGTTTGTGGAGGCTGCTGTGGGGTTTGTGGAGGGCTGTGGGGTATATGGGGTTCTGCTGTGGGGTTTGTGGGGGCTCTGCGTGGGGGATTGTGGGGTTTCTGGTGTGGAATGGGGGCTGTGGTGTGGGGTTAGTGGAGGTGCTGTGCTGGGGTATATGTGGGGGTGGTGCTGGGGTATGTGGGTCTGTGGGTTTTGTGGGGGGTGCTGTTTGGATTTGTGGGTGTGTGCTGGGGATATGTGGAGGCTGCTGCTGGGGTTTTGGGGCTGCTGTGGTGTATTTGTGGGGTGGGGGTGGGGTATATGTGGGGCTGCTGTGGTGGTAAATTTGGGGGCTGTGGGGGGGTTTGGGGTTTTGGGTGGGGGTTTTTTGTGGGGCTGCTGGGTGTGGGTTTTGTGGGGGTTTGCTGGGGTTTGGGCTTTGGGGTATTTTGGGGTGCGCTCTGGGTTTAAGGCTTTGGGGGGTATTGGGGGCTGCTGGGCTGGGGGGATTGTGGGGCGCTGCTGGGGGATTTGTGGAGGCTCTGCTCCCGGGTAAGGGGGGTGTGCGGGGAATGTGAGGCGTTTTTTTTTGGGGGATTTGGGGCTGCTGCTGTTGGGTTTGTGGGGTCTGGTGGGTTTTGGGGTTTGGGGTTTGTGGGGTGCTGTTGGGGTTTTTGGGGTGTGCTGGGGGAATTTTTGGGGCTGCTTTTTGGGTTTTTGTGGAGGTGCTGCTGGTATATTTGGGGGTGCTGGGGTTATTGGGGGGGCTGCTGCTGGGGTATATTTGGAGGCTGCTGCTGGGGTATATGTGGAGGCTGCTGCTGCTGGGTACATGTGGAGGCTGCTGGCTGGGGTATATGTTGGGGCTGCTGCTGGGTTATATGTGGAGGCTGCTGCTGCTGGGTATATGTGGGGGCTGCTGCTGGGGTATATAGAGGCTGCTGCTGTGGGGTATATGTGGAGGCTGCTGCTGCTGGGTATATGAGGCTGCTGCTGTTGGGTATATGTGGAGGCTGCTGGCTGGGGTATATGTGGAGGCTGCTGCTGGGGTATTGTGGAGGTCTGCTGCTGGTGATATGTGGAGGTGCTGCTGGGGTATATGTGAGGCTGCTGTCTGTGGTATATGTGGAGGCTGCTGCTGCTGGGGTATATGTGGGGCTGCTGCTGGGGTATATGTGGAGGCTGCTGCTGGGGTATATGTGAGGCTGCTGCTGGGGTATATGTGGAGGCTGCTGCTGTGGGGTATATGTGGAGGCTGCTGTTGCTGAGGTATATGTGGAGGCTGCTGCTGGGGTATATGTGGGGCTGCTGCTGCTGGGTATATGTGGAGGCTGCTGCTGCTGGGGTATATGTGGAGGCTTCTGCTGCTGGGGTATATGTGGAGGCTTCTGCTGCTGGGGTATATTTGGAGGTGCTGCTGGGGTATATGAGGCTGTTGTGGGGTATATGTGGACGCTGTGCTGGGGTATATGTGGAAGGCTGTGGGGTTTTTGGAGGTGCTGTGTGGGATTGGGGCTGCTGCTGGGGATAGTGAGGCTGTGCGGGTATGTGGAGGCTGCTTGCTGGGTTATGTGGAGCTGCTGCTGGGGTATATGTGGAGGCTGCTGCTGTTGGGGGATATGTGGAGGCTGCTGCTTGGGGTTTATGTGGAGGCTTCTGCTGCTGGGGTATATTTGGAGGCTGCTGCTGGGTTTTAGAGGCTGTTGCTGGGGTATATGTGGACGCTGCTGTGGGTATAGTGGAGTTGTGGGGAAGGCTGCTGCTGCTGAGGTATATGTGGAGGCTGCTGCTGGGGTATATGTGGAGGCTGCTGCTGGGGTATATGTGGAGGCTGCTGCTGCTGAGGTATATGTGGGACTGCTGTGGGTATATGTGGAGGCTGCTGCTGGGTATATGTGGAGGCTGCTGTTGGGTATATGTGGAGGCTTCTGCTGCTGGGGTATATGTGGAGGCTGCTGCTGGGGTATATGTGGAGGCTGCTGCTGCTGTGGTACATGTGGAGGCTGCTGCTGCTGGGGTATATGTTGAGGCTGCTGCTGGGGTATATGTGGAGGCTGCTGCTGGGCGTATATGTGGGGGCTGCTGCTGGGGTATATAGAGGCTGCTGCTGGTTTGGTATATGTGGAGGCTGCTGCTGCTGGGGTATATAGAGGCTGCTGCTGGTTGGGTATATGTGGAGGCTGCTGCTGCTGGGGTATATGTGGAGGCTGCTGCTGGGGTATATGTGGAGGCTGCTGCTGAGGTATATGTGGAGGCTGCTGCTGGGGTATATGTGGAGGCTGCTGCTGCTGGGGTATATGTGGAGGCTACTGCTGTTGAGGTATAAGTGGAGGCTGCTGCTGGGGTATATAAAAACGAAACAAAACGATACACTTTATTGATCCCGAGGGAAATTATGGTATCACAGCAGCGTTACAACAGCATTACACAAAACATTACAAACAGCATTACATAGAGTAATTACTAGACACATATCTTGCACATGACTAACCTCAATACGTAACAAACAAAGGTACACAAATCTCTAATCATTTCCATTAGAGCGCCAGTCCTAGGTCGTAGCCATCTTTCACCCTTAGTGAATTGTTATAGATCCCCATAGCGGTAGGCACAAACGATTTCCTGAATTTCTCCTTCTTGCACCTTGGAAGGATTAGACGGCTGCTGAATGTGCTCTTCTGCTTCAAGAACAGCTCGTATAGAGGGTGTGTATTATTGTTCATTATAACCCTGCACTTCTTTTGAATTCTATCCTCCACTACCTCCTCAAAAGAGTCAAGATGGAGGCCAACAGCTGCACTTGCCTTCTTGATAAGTTTTTTGAGCTTATTAGCGTCAGCTACTCGCACACTACTGCCCCAGCAAATGATAGCAAAATAGATGGCTCTTGCTACAACGGACTGGTAGAACATTTCCAGCATTTTGCTGCACACATTGAACGACCTGAGCTTCCGCAGAAAGTACAGTCTGCTCATTCCCTTCTTGTAAACCTTTTCTGTATGACACCTCCAATCAAGTTTGCTGTCAACGTGAACCCCCAAATATTTGTAGCTCTCAACCATCTCCACCTCCTGGCCAGCAATAGTGATCGGTAAGTAATCATCCTTTTTCCTTCTATAACTCACCACCATCTCCTTGGTTTTCTTCACATTTAGTTCTAGACAGTTAGTCTGACACCAATCCACAAAGTCAGAAACCACCCTTCTATATTCCTCCTCCCCCGGTCCCCATAATGCCCCCTACAATCACTGAGTCATCTGAGAATTTTTGCAGGTGACAGAAGTCGGATTAATACTGAAAGTCAGCTGTATACAATGTGAAGAAGGGTGACAGCAGTGTGCCCTGAGGGGCTCCAACACTGCTCCATACACTGCCAGATACCACCTCCCCCATCCTTACAAACTGCGGCCTGTCCGTCAGGTAGTCACTTATCCAGTTCACCATCCCCTCATCTACCGCCATAGCAGTCAACTTATGTGGGGGCTGCTGCTTGGGTATATGTGGAGGCTGCTGCTGCTGGGGTATATGTGGAGGCTTCTGCTGCTGGGGTATATGTGGAGGCTGCTGCTGGGGTATATGTGGAGGCTGCTGCTGGGGTATATGTGGAGGCTGCTGCTGGGGTATATGTGGAGCTGCCTGCTGCGGTATGTGGGGGCTGCTGCTGGGGTTATGTGGAGGCTGCTGCTGCTTGGGTTATATGGGAGCTGCTGCTGCTGGGTATATGTGGAGGCTGCTGCTGGGGGTATATGTGGAGTCTGCTGCTGGTGTATATGTGGAGGCTGCTGCTGGGGTATATGTGCAGGCTGCTGCTGGGGTATATGTGGAAGCTGCTGCTGCTGGGTATATGTGGAGGCTGCTGCTGCGGTATATGTGGAGGCTGCTGCTGGGTATATGTGGAGGCTGCTGCTGGGTATATGTGGAGGCTGCTGCTGTGGGGTATATGTGGAGGCTGCTGCTGCTGGGGTATATGTGGAGGCTGCTGCTGGGGTATATGTGGGCTGCTGCTGTGGGTATATGTGGAGGCTGCTGCTGCTGGGGTATATGTGGAGGCTGCTGCTGGGTATATGTGGAGGCTTCTGCTGCTGGGGTATATTGGAGGCTGCTGCTGGGGTATATGTGGAGGCTGCTGCTGGGTATATGTGGACCTGCTGCTGGGTATATGTGGAGGCTGCTGCTGGGGTATATTGGAGGCTGCTGCTGCGGGTATATGTGGAGGCTGCTGCTGGGTATATGTGGAGGCTGCTGCTGCTGGGTATATGTGGGGCTGCTGCTGCTGGGTATATGTGGAGGCTGCTGCTGGGTATATGTGGAGGCTGCTGCTGCCGGGTATATGTGGAGGCTGCTGCTGGGTATATGTGGAGGCTTCTGCTGCTGGGTATAGTGGAGGCTGCTGCTGGGTATATGTGGAGGCTGCTGCTGGGTATATGTGGAGGCTTCTGCTGCTGGGTATATGTGGAGGCTCTGCTGCTGGGTATATGTGGAGGCTGCTGCTGCTGGGTATATGTGGAGGCTGCTGCTGGGGTATATGTGGAGGCTTCTGCTGCTGGGGTATATTGTGAGCTGCTGCTTGGTATATGTGGAGGCTGCTTGCTGGGGTATATGTGGAGGCTGCTGCTGTGGTATATGTGGAGGCTGCTGCTGGGTATATGTGGAGGCTGCTGCTGGGTATATGTGGAGGCTGCTGCTTTGGGTATATGTGGAGGCTTCTGCTGCTGGGTATATGTGGAGGCTTCTGCTGCTGGGGTATATGTGGAGGCTGCTGCTGGGGTATATGTGGAGGCTGCTGCTGGGGTATATGTGGATGCTGCTGCTGGGGTATATGTGGAGGCTGCTGCTGCTGGGGTATATGGGAGGCTGCTGCTGCTGAGGTATATGTGGAGGCTGCTGCTGGGGTATATGTGGAGGCTGCTGCTTGGGTATATGTGGAGGCTGCTGCGCTGGGTATATGTGGAGGCTGCTGCTGGGGTATATGTGGAGCTTCTGCTGCTGGGTATATGTGGAGGCTGCTGCTGGGGTATATGTGGAGGCTCTGCTGGGTATATGTGGAGGCTGCTGCTGGGGTATATGTGGAGGCTGCTGCTGGGGTATATGTGGAGGCTGCTGCTGCTGGGTATATTGGGAAGGCTCTGCTGCTGGGGTATATGTGGAGGCCTGCTGCTGGGGTATATGTGGAGGCTGCTGCTGGGGTATATGTGGAGGCTGCTGCTGGGGTATATGTGGAGGCTGCTGCTGCTGTGGTACATGTGGAGGCTTCTGCTGGGGTATATGTTGAGGCTGCTGCTGGGGTATATGTGAGGCTGCTGCTGCTGGGGTATATGTGGGGGCTGCTGCTGGGGTATATAGAGGCTGCTGCTGGTGGGGTATATGTGGAGGCTGCTGCTGCTGGGGTATATAGAGACTGCTGCTGGTTGGGTATATGTGGAGGCTGCTGCTGCTGGGGTATATGTGGAGGCTGCTGCTGGGGTATATGTGGAGGCTGCTGCTGAGGTATATGTGGAGGCTGCTGCTGGGGTATATGTGGAGGCTGCTGCTGCTGGGGTATATGTGGAGGCTACTGCTGTTGAGGTATAAGTGGAGGCTGCTGCTGGGGTATATAAAAACGAAACGAAACGATACACTTTATTGATCCCGAGGGAAATTATGGTATCACAGCAGTGTTACAACAGCATTACAACAAAACATTACAAACAGCATTACATAGAGTAATTACTAGACACATATCTAACCTCAATACGTAACAAACAAAGGTACACAAATCTCTAATCATTTCCATTAGAGCGCCAGTCCTAGGTCGTAGCCATCTTTCACCCTTAGTGAATTGTTATAGATCCCCATAGCGGTAGGCACAAACGATTTCCTGAATTTCTCCTTCTTGCATCTTGGAAGGATTAGACGGCTGCTGAATGTGCTCTTCTGCTTCAAGAACAGCTCGTATAGAGGGTGTGTATTATTGTTCATTATAACCCTGCACTTCTTTTGAATTCTATCCTCCACTACCTCCTCAAAAGAGTCAAGATGGAGGCCAACAGCTGCACTTGCCTTCTTGATAAGTTTTTTGAGCTTATTAGCGTCAGCTACTCGCACACTACTGCCCCAGCAAATGATAGCAAAATAGATGGCGCTTGCTACAACGGACTGGTAGAACATTTCCAGCATTTTGCTGCACACATTGAACGACCTGAGCTTCCGCAGAAAGTATAGTCTGCTCATTCCCTTCTTGTAAACCTTTTCTGTATGACACCTCCAATCAAGTTTGCTGTCAACGTGAACCCCCAAATATTTGTAGCTCTCAACCATCTCCACCTCCTGGCCAGCAATAGTGATCGGTAAGTAATCATCCTTTTTCCTTCTATAACTCACCACCATCTCCTTGGTTTTCTTCACATTTAGTTCTAGACAGTTAGTCTGACACCAATCCACAAAGTCAGAAACCACCCTTCTATATTCCTCCTCCCCGGTCCCCCACAATGCCCCCTACAATCACTGAGTCATCTGAGAATTTTTGCAGGTGACAGAAGTCGGATTAATACTGAAAGTCAGCTGTATACAATGTGAAGAAGAAGGGCGACAGCACTGTGCCCTGAGGGGCTCCAACACTGCTCCGTACACTGCCAGATACCACCTCCCCCATCCTTACAAACTGCGGCCTGTCCGTCAGGTAGTCACTTATCCAGTTCACCATCCCCTCATCTACCGCCATAGCAGTCAACTTATGTGGGGGCTGATGCTGCTTGGGTATATGTGGAGGCTGCTGCTGCGGGGGTATATGTGGAAGCTGCTGCTGGGGTATATGTGGAGGCTTCTGCTGCTGGGGTATATGTGGAGGCTGCTGCTGGGGTACATGTGGAAGCTTCTGCTGCTGGGGTATATGTGGAGGCTGCTGCTGCGGTATGTGTGGAGGCTGCTGCTGGGGTGTATGTGGAGGCTGCTGCTGCTTGGGTATATGTGGAGGCTGCTGCGGCTGGGGTATATGTGGAGGCTGCTGCTGGGGTATATGTGGAGGCTTCTGCTGCTGGTGTATATGTGGAGGCTGCTGCTGGGGTATATGTGCAGGCTGCTTCTGGGGTATATGTGGAGGCTGCTGCTGCTTGGGTATATGTGGAGGCTGCTGCTGCTAGGGTATATGTGGAGGCTGCTGCTGTGGTATATGTGGAGGCTGCTGCTGGGGTATATGTGGAGGCTGCTGCTGATGGGGTATATGTGGAGGCTGCTGTTGCTGAGGTATAAGTGGAGGCTGCTGCTGGGGTATATGTGGGGGCTGCTGCTTGGGTATATGTGGAGGCTGCTGCTGCTGGGGTATATGTGGAGGCTTCTGCTGCTGGGGTATATGTGGAGGCTTCTGCTGCTGGGGTATATTTGGAGGCTGCTGCTGGGGTATATAGAGGCTGCTGCTGGGGTATGTGTGGACGCTGCTGCTGGGGTATATGTGGAGGCTGCTGCTGGGGTATATTTGGAGGTTGCTGCTGCTGAGGTATATGTGGAGGCTGCTGCTGCGGTATATGTGGAGGCTGCTGCTGGGGTATATGTGGAGGCTGCTGAGGTATATGTGGAGACTGCTGCTGGGGTATATGTGGAGGCTGCTGCTGCTTGGTTATATGTGGAGGCTGCTGCTTGGGTATATGTGGAGGCTTCTGCTGCTGGGGTATATGTGGAGGCTGCTGCTGGGGTATATGTGGAGGCTGCTGCTGGGGTATATGTGGAGGCTTCTGCTGCTGGGGTATATGTGGAGGCTTCTGCTGCTGGGGTATATGTGGAGGCTGCTGCTGCTGGGGTATATGTGGAGGCTGCTGCTGCTGCTGGGGTATACGTGGAGGCTGCTGCTGCTGGGGTATATGTGGAGGCTGCTGCTGCTGAGGTATACGTGGAGGCTGCTGCTGGGGTATATGTGGGGGCTGCTGCTGGGGTACATGTGGAAGCTTCTGCTGCTGGGGTATATGTGGAGGCTGCTGCTGCGGTATGTGTGGAGGCTGCTGCTGGGGTGTATGTGGAGGCTGCTGCTGCTTGGGTATATGTGGAGGCTGCTGCGGCTGGGGTATATGTGGAGGCTGCTGCTGGGTATATGTGGAGGCTTCTGCTGCTGGTGTATATGTGGAGGCTGCTGCTGGGGTATATGTGCAGGCTGCTTCTGGGTATATGTGGAGGCTGCTGCTGCTTGGGTATATGTGGAGGTGCTGCTGCTAGGGTATATGTGGAGGCTGCTGCTGTGGTATATGTGGAGGCTGCTGCTGGGGTATATGTGGAGGCTGCTGCTGATGGGGTATATGTGGAGGCTGCTGTTGCTGAGGTATAAGTGGAGGCTGCTGCTGGGGTATATGTGGGGGCTGCTGCTTGGGTATATGTGGAGGCTGCTGCTGCTGGGGTATATGTGGAGGCTTCTGCTGCTGGGGTATATGTGGAGGCTTCTGCTGCTGGGGTATATTTGGAGGCTGCTGCTGGGGTATATAGAGGCTGCTGCTGGGGTATGTGTGGACGCTGCTGCTGGGGTATATGTGGAGGCTGCTGCTGGGGTATATTTGGAGGCTGCTGCTGCTGAGGTATATGTGGAGGCTGCTGCTGCGGTATATGTGGAGGCTGCTGCTGGGTATATGTGGAGGCTGCTGAGGTATATGTGGAGACTGCTGCTGGGGTATATGTGGAGGCTGCTGCTGCTTGGGTATATGTGGAGGCTGCTGCTTGGGTATATGTGGAGGCTTCTGCTGCTGGGGTATATGTGGAGGCTGCTGCTGGGGTATATGTGGAGGCTGCTGCTGGGGTATATGTGGAGGCTTCTGCTGCTGGGGTATATGTGGAGGCTTCTGCTGCTGGGGTATATGTGGAGGCTGTGCTGCTGGGTGTATATGTGGAGGCTGCTGCTGCTGCTGCGGTATACGTGGAGGCTGCTGCTGCTGGGGTATATGTGGAGGCTGCTGCTGTGAGGTATAAGTGGAGGCTGCTGCTGGGGTATATGTGGGGGCTGCTGCTGCTTGGGTATATGTGGAGACTGCTGCTGCTGGGGTATATGTGGAGGCTGCTGCTGGGGTATATGTGGAAGCTTCTGCTGCTGGGGTATATGTGGAGGCTGCTGCTGGGGTATATGTGGAGGCTGCTGCTGGGGTATATGTGGAGGCTGCTGCTGCTGTGGTACATGTGGAGGCTTCTGCTGCTGGGGTATATGTTGAGGCTGCTGCTGGGGTATATGTGGAGGCTGCTGCTGCTGGGGTATATGTGGGGGCTGCTGCTGGGGTATACAGAGGCTGCTGCTGGTGGGGTATATGTGGAGGCTGCTGCTGCTGGGGTATATAGAGACTGCTGCTGGTTGGGTATATGTGGAGGCTGCTGCTGCTGGGGTATATGTGGAGGCTGCTGCTGGGGTATATGTGGAGGCTGCTGCTGAGGTATATGTGGAGGCTGCTGCTGGGGTATATGTGGAGGCTGCTGCTGCTGGGGTATATGTGGAGGCTACTGCTGTTGAGGTATAAGTGGAGGCTGCTGCTGGGGTATATAAAAACGAAACGAAACGATACACTTTATTGATCCCGAGGGAAATTATGGTATCACAGCAGTGTTACAACAGCATTACAACAAAACATTACAAACAGCATTACATAGAGTAATTACTAGACACATATCTTGCACATGACTAACCTCAATACGTAACAAACAAAGGTACACAAATCTCTAATCATTTCCATTAGAGCGCCAGTCCTAGGTCGTAGCCATCTTTCACCCTTAGTGAATTGTTATAGATCCCCATAGCGGTAGGCACAAACGATTTCCTGAATTTCTCCTTCTTGCATCTTGGAAGGATTAGACGGCTGCTGAATGTGCTCTTCTGCTTCAAGAACAGCTCGTATAGAGGGTGTGTATTATTGTTCATTATAACCCTGCACTTCTTTTGAATTCTATCCTCCACTACCTCCTCAAAAGAGTCAAGATGGAGGCCAACAGCTGCACTTGCCTTCTTGATAAGTTTTTTGAGCTTATTAGCGTCAGCTACTCGCACACTACTGCCCCAGCAAATGATAGCAAAATAGATGGCGCTTGCTACAACGGACTGGTAGAACATTTCCAGCATTTTGCTGCACACATTGAACGACCTGAGCTTCCGCAGAAAGTATAGTCTGCTCATTCCCTTCTTGTAAACCTTTTCTGTATGACACCTCCAATCAAGTTTGCTGTCAACGTGAACCCCAAATATTTGTAGCTCTCAACCATCTCCACCTCCTGGCCAGCAATAGTGATCGGTAAGTAATCATCCTTTTTCCTTCTATAACTCACCACCATCTCCTTGGTTTTCTTCACATTTAGTTCTAGACAGTTAGTCTGACACCAATCCACAAAGTCAGAAACCACCCTTCTATATTCCTCCTCCCCCGGTCCCCCACAATGCCCCCTACAATCACTGAGTCATCTGAGAATTTTTGCAGGTGACAGAAGTCGGATTAATACTGAAAGTCAGATGTATACAATGTGAAGAAGAAGGGCGACAGCACTGTGCCCTGAGGGGCTCCAACACTGCTCCGTACACTGCCAGATACCACCTCCCCCATCCTTACAAACTGCGGCCTGTCCGTCAGGTAGTCACTTATCCAGTTCACCATCCCCTCATCTACCGCCATAGCAGTCAACTTATGTGGGGCTGATGCTGCTTGGGTATATGTGGAGGCTGCTGCTGCGGGGTATATGTGGAAGCTGCTGCTGGGGTATATGTGGAGGCTTCTGCTGCTGGGGTATATGTGGAGGCTGCTGCTGGGGTACATGTGGAAGCTTCTGCTGCTGGGGTATATGTGGAGGCTGCTGCTGCGGTATGTGTGGAGGCTGCTGCTGGGGTGTATGTGGAGGCTGCTGCTGCTTGGGTATATGTGGAGGCTGCTGCGGCTGGGGTATATGTGGAGGCTGCTCTGGGGTATATGTGGAGGCTTCTGCTGCTGGTGTATATGTGGAGGCTGCTGCTGGGGTATATGTGCAGGCTGCTTCTGGGGTATATGTGGAGGCTGCTGCTGGCTTGGGTATATGTGGAGGCTGCTGCTGCTAGGGTATATGTGGAGGCTGCTGCTGTGGTATATGTGGAGGCTGCTGCTGGGGTATATGTGGAGCTGCTGCTGATGGGGTATATGTGGAGGCTGCTGTTGCTGAGGTATAAGTGGAGGCTGCTGCTGGGGTATATGTGGAGGCTGCTGCTGCTGTGGGTATATGTGGAGGCTGCTGCTGCTGGGTATATGTGGAGGCTTCTGCTGCTGGGTATATGTGGAGGCTGCTGCTGGGTATGAGGCTGTGCTGGGTAATATAGAGGCTGCTGCTGGGGTATTGTGGACGCTGCTGCTGGGGTATATGTGGAGGCTGCTGCTGGGGTTATTTGGAGGCTGCTGCTGCTGGGTATATGTGGAGGCTGCTGCTGCGGTATATGTGGAGGCTGCTGCTGGGGTATATGTGGAGGCTGCTGAGGTATATGTGGAGACTGCTGCTGGGGTATATGTGGAGGCTGCTGCTGCTTGGGTATATGTGGAGGCTGCTGCTTGGGTATATGTGGAGGCTTCTGCTGCTGGGGTATATGTGGAGGCTGCTGCTGGGGTATATGTGGAGGCTGCTGCTGGGGTATATGTGGAGGCTTCTGCTGCTGGGGTATATGTGGAGGCTTCTGCTGCTGGGGTATATGTGAGGCTGCTGCTGCTGGGGTATATGTGGAGGCTGCTGCTGCTGCTGGGGTATACGTGGAGGCTGCTGCTGGGGTATATGTGGAGGCTGCTGCTGCTGAGGTATAAGTGGAGGCTGCTGCTGGGGTATATGTGGGGGCTGCTGCTGGGTACATGTGGAAGCTTCTGCTGCTGGGGTATATGTGGAGGCTGCTGCTGCGGTATGTGTGGAGGCTGCTGCTGGGGTGTATGTGGAGGCTGCTGCTGCTTGGGTATATGTGGAGGCTGCTGCGGCTGGGGTATATGTGGAGGCTGCTGCTGGGGTATATGTGGAGGCTTCTGCTGCTGGTGTATATGTGGAGGCTGCTGCTGGGGTATATGTGCAGGCTGCTTCTGGGGTATATGTGGGCTGCTGCTGCTTGGGTATATGTGGGGCTGCTGCTGCTAGGGTATATGTGGAGGCTGCTGCTGTGGTATATGTGGAGGCTGCTGCTGGGGTATATGTGGAGGCTGCTGCTGATGGGGTATATGTGGAGGCTGCTGTTGCTGAGGTATAAGTGGAGGCTGCTGCTGGGGTATATGTGGAGGCTGCTGCTGGGTATATGTGGAGGCTGCGCTGCTGGGGTATATGTGGAGGCTTCTGCTGCTGGGTATATGTGGAGGCTTCTGCTGCTGGGGTATATTGGAGGCTGCTGCTGGGGTATATAGAGGCTGCTGCTGGGGTATGTGTGGACGCTGCTGCTGGGGTATATGTGGAGGCTGCTGCTGGGGTATATTTGGAGGCTGCTGCTGCTGGGTATATGTGGAGGCTGCTGCTGCGGTATATGTGGAGGCTGCTGCTGGGTATATGTGGAGGCTGCTGAGGTATATGTGGAGACTGCTGCTGGGGTATATGTGGAGGCTGCTGCTGCTTGGGTATATGTGGAGGCTGCTGCTTGGGTATATGTGGAGGCTTCTGCTGCTGGGGTATATGTGGAGGCTGCTGCTGGGGTATATGTGGAGGCTGCTGCTGGGGTATATGTGGAGGCTTCTGCTGCTGGGGTATATGTGGAGGCTTCTGCTGCTGGGGTATATGTGGAGGTCTGCTGCTGGGTGATATGTGGAGGCTGCTGCTGCTGCTGCGGTATACTGTGGAGTGCTGCTGCTGGGTATATGTGGAGGCTGCTGCTGCTGAGGTATAAGTGGAGGCTGCTGCTGGGTATATGTGGGGCTGCTGCTGCTGGGTATATGTGGAGACTGCTGCTGCTGGGGATATGTGGAGGCTGCTGCTGGGGTATATGTGGAAGGCTTCTGCTGCTGGGGTATATGTGGGAGGCTGCTGCTGGGTATATGTGGAGGCTGCTGCTGGGGTATATGTGGAGGCTGCTGCTGGTGTGGTCAATGTGGAGTGCTTCTGCTGCTGGGGTTGTGGGTTGAGGCTGCTGCTGGGGTATATGTGGAGCTGCTGCTGCTGGGGTATATGTGGGGCTGCTGCTGGGGTATACAGAGGCTGCTGCTGGTGGGGTATATGTGGAGGCTGCTGCTGCTGGGGTATATAGAGACTGCTGCTGGTTGGGTATATGTGGAGGCTGCTGCTGCTGGGGTATATGTGGAGGCTGCTGCTGGGGTATATGTGGAGGCTGCTGCTGAGGTATATGTGGAGGCTGCTGCTGGGGTATATGTGGAGGCTGCTGCTGCTGGGGTATATGTGGAGGCTACTGCTGTTGAGGTATAAGTGGAGGCTGCTGCTGGGGTATATAAAAACGAAACGAAACGATACACTTTATTGATCCCGAGGGAAATTATGGTATCACAGCAGTGTTACAACAGCATTACAACAAAACATTACAAACAGCATTACATAGAGTAATTACTAGACACATATCTTGCACATGACTAACCTCAATACGTAACAAACAAAGGTACACAAATCTCTAATCATTTCCATTAGAGCGCCAGTCCTAGGTCGTAGCCATCTTTCACCCTTAGTGAATTGTTATAGATCCCCATAGCGGTAGGCACAAACGATTTCCTGAATTTCTCCTTCTTGCATCTTGGAAGGATTAGACGGCTGCTGAATGTGCTCTTCTGCTTCAAGAACAGCTCGTATAGAGGGTGTGTATTATTGTTCATTATAACCCTGCACTTCTTTTGAATTCTATCCTCCACTACCTCCTCAAAAGAGTCAAGATGGAGGCCAACAGCTGCACTTGCCTTCTTGATAAGTTTTTTGAGCTTATTAGCGTCAGCTACTCGCACACTACTGCCCCAGCAAATGATAGCAAAATAGATGGCGCTTGCTACAACGGACTGGTAGAACATTTCCAGCATTTTGCTGCACACATTGAACGACCTGAGCTTCCGCAGAAAGTATAGTCTGCTCATTCCCTTCTTGTAAACCTTTTCTGTATGACACCTCCAATCAAGTTTGCTGTCAACGTGAACCCCAAATATTTGTAGCTCTCAACCATCTCCACCTCCTGGCCAGCAATAGTGATCGGTAAGTAATCATCCTTTTTCCTTCTATAACTCACCACCATCTCCTTGGTTTTCTTCACATTTAGTTCTAGACAGTTAGTCTGACACCAATCCACAAAGTCAGAAACCACCCTTCTATATTCCTCCTCCCCCGGTCCCCCACAATGCCCCCTACAATCACTGAGTCATCTGAGAATTTTTGCAGGTGACAGAAGTCGGATTAATACTGAAAGTCAGATGTATACAATGTGAAGAAGAAGGGCGACAGCACTGTGCCCTGAGGGGCTCCAACACTGCTCCGTACACTGCCAGATACCACCTCCCCCATCCTTACAAACTGCGGCCTGTCCGTCAGGTAGTCACTTATCCAGTTCACCATCCCCTCATCTACCGCCATAGCAGTCAACTTATGTGGGGCTGATGCTGCTTGGGTATATGTGGAGGCTGCTGCTGCGGGGGTATATGTGGAAGCTGCTGCTGGGGTATATGTGGAGGCTGCTGCTTGGGTATATGTGGAGGCTGCTGCTGTGGGGTATATGTGGAGGCTTCTGCTGCTGGGGTATATGTGGAGGCTTCTGCTGCTGGGGTATATTTGGAGGCTGCTGCTGGGGTATATAGAGGCTGCTGCTGGGGTATGTGTGGACGCTGCTGCTGGGGTATATGTGGAGGCTGCTGCTGGGGTATATTTGGAGGCTGCTGCTGCTGAGGTATATGTGGAGGCTGCTGCTGCGGTATATGTGGAGGCTGCTGCTTGGGTATATGTGGAGGCTGCTGAGGTATATGTGGAGACTGCTGCTGGGGTATATGTGGAGGCTGCTGCTGCTTGGGTATATGTGGAGGCTGCTGCTTGGGTATATGTGGAGGCTTCTGCTGCTGGGGTATATGTGGAGGCTGCTGCTGGGGTATATGTGGAGGCTGCTGCTGGGGTATATGTGGAGGCTCTGCTGCTGGGGTATATGTGGAGGCTTCTGCTGCTGGGGTATATGTGGAGGCTGCTGCTGCTGGGGTATATGTGGAGGCTGCTGCTGCTGCTGGGGTATACGTGGAGGCTGCTGCTGCTGGGGTATATGTGGAGGCTGCTGCTGCTGAGGTATAAGTGGAGGCTGCTGCTGGGGTATATGTGGGGGCTGCTGCTGGGGTACATGTGGAAGCTTCTGCTGCTGGGGTATATGTGGAGGCTGCTGCTGCGGTATGTGTGGAGGCTGCTGCTGGGTGTATGTGGAGGCTGCTGCTGCTTGGGTATATGTGGAGGCTGCTGCGGCTGGGGTATATGTGGAGGCTGCTGCTGGGGTATATGTGGAGGCTTCTGCTGCTGGTGTATATGTGGAGGCTGCTGCTGGGGTATATGTGCAGGCTGCTTCTGGGGTATATGTGGAGGCTGCTGCTGCTTGGGTATATGTGGAGGCTGCTGCTGCTAGGGTATATGTGGAGGCTGCTGCTGTGGGTATATGTGGAGGCTGCTGCTGGGGTATATGTGGAGGCTGCTGCTGATGGGGTATATGTGGAGGCTGCTGTTGCTGAGGTATAAGTGGAGGCTGCTGCTGGGGTATATGTGGAGGCTGCTGCTGGGGTATATGTGGAGGCTGCTGCTGCTGGGGTATATGTGGAGGCTTCTGCTGCTGGGGTATATGTGGAGGCTTCTGCTGCTGGGGTATATTTGGAGGCTGCTGCTGGGGTATATAGAGGCTGCTGCTGGGGTATGTGTGGACGCTGCTGCTGGGGTATATGTGGAGGCTGCTGCCCGGGGTATATTTGGAGGCTGCTGCTGTGAGGTATATGTGGAGGCTGCTGCTGCGGTATATGTGGAGGCTGCTGCTGGGTATATGTGGGCTGCTGAGGTATATGTGGAGACTGCTGCTGGGGTATATGTGGAGGCTGCTGCTGCTTGGGTATATGTGGAGGCTGCTGCTTGGGTATATGTGGAGGCTTCTGCTGCTGGGGTATATGTGGAGGCTGCTGCTGGGGTATATGTGGAGGCTGCTGCTGGGGTATATGTGGAGGTTCTGCTGCTGGGGTATATGTGGAGGCTTCTGCTGCTGGGGTATATGTGGAGGCTGCTGCTGCTGGGGTATATGTGGAGGCTGCTGCTGCTGCTGCGGTATACGTGGAGGCTGCTGCTGCTGGGGTATATGTGGAGGCTGCTGCTGCTGAGGTATAAGTGGAGGCTGCTGCTGGGGTATATGTGGGGGCTGCTGCTGCTTGGGTATATGTGGAGATGCTGCTGCTGGGGTATATGTGGAGGCTGCTGCTGGGGTATATGTGGAAGCTTCTGCTGCTGGGGTATATGTGGAGGCTGCTGCTGGGGTATATGTGGAGGCTGCTGCGGGGATTGTGGAGGGCGCGCTGCTGTGGTACGTGGAGGTTCTGTGCTGGGGATTTTTTGGGCTGGGGGGGTATTTGGGGGTGCTGCTGGGGTATATGTGGGGGTGCTGCGGGGGTAAAAAGGGGTCTGCGGGTGGGGAAATTTGTGGGGCTGCTGCTGCGGGGTATATAAGCTGGGGGTTTGGGGTATAGTGGGGGCTGTGCTGCGGGTATATGTGGGGGTGTGCTGGGGTATAGGGGAGGCTGCGTGAGGTATAGTGGGGGGCTGCTGCTGGGGTATTTTGGGGGGTGTGCTGTGGGGTAATGTGGGGGCATGTGTTGAGGTATAAGGGGGCTGCTCGGGGGTATTAAAAACGAAACGAAACAACACTTTATTGACCCCCGAGGGAAATTTGGTTCACAGATGTTCAAAAAGCTTTAAAAACAAAACTTTAAACAGAATTCATAAGTAATTACTAACAAACTTGCACATGATAACCTCATCTAACAAACAAAGGTACCAAATCTCTAATCATTTCCATTTGAGCGCCGTTTGGGGCGTAGCATCTTTACCCCTTTGTGGAATTGTTATAGACCCAAAACGGTAGGGGACAACGTTTCCCGAATTTTTCCTTTTGATCTTGGGAAAATTAGAGGCGCTGAAAAGTGCTCTTCTGCTTTAAGAACCTCTAAGGGGTTGTATTATTGTTCTTATAACCCGCACTTCTTTAATTTTATCCTCCACTACCTCCTCAAAAGAGTCAAGGGAGGCCAACAGCTGCCTTGCCTTCTTGATAATTTTTTGAGCTTTACGTCAGTACTGCACACTATGCCCCGCAAAAGTAGCAAAATAGATGGCGCTTGCTACAACGGACTGGTAGAACAAAAACCCCATTTTTTTGCCCACACTTTAACACCGAGCTTCCCCAGAAAGGTTTTGCTCATTTCCCCTTTTTGTAAAACCTTTCTGTATGCCCTCCCCTTAAGTTTGCTGTCAACGTGAACCCCCCAAAAAAATTTTTGCTTCAACCATCTCCCCCCTCCGGGGCCCGCAAATATCGGAAGTATCTCTTTTTCCTTTATAACCCCCCACCACTCCCTTTGGGTTTTTTTCACATTGTTCAGCAGTTAGTCTGACACCAATCCCAAATCAGAAACCACCCTTCTATTTCCTCCCCCCCCGGGCCCCCAAATCCCTAAAATTGGTTTGAAAATTTTTGAGGGGAAAGGGAAATAAAGTGCTTTAAATTAAAAAAAGGGCACACACCCC
>JARQOD010000001.1:624730708-624787697 GCA_033576555.1 Oophaga sylvatica | reverse complement strand
GAGAGACAGAATCTAAAAATTAAAAGAACTGAAAATCACATTAATTATTTAAAAATTATACTAATTGTATTTTTTGCAGGAAATAAGCAAGTGTTTGATCACCTACCAACCAGCAAGAATTCTAGCTCTCACAGACATGTTAGTTTTTCTTTAAGAAGCCCTCTTACTCTGCACTCATTACTGGGGCTCCATGCAAGATCTCACCTTGTGGGGTAATGATGATTCTGAGAAAGTTAAGGAATCAGCTCTGAACTACATGGGATGACCTGGTCAATGACCTGAATAGAGCTGGGACCACAGTCTCAAACATTACCTTTAAGGCACTGCCACACTTAGCGATCGCACTAGCGATCACGACAACAACTTAACCTGGCGAGATCGCTAGTGCGATCGCTATGTGATCGCTAGTTAGATTCCAAACACAACTCATCATTCCAAACACAACCCCAAGAACATTGTCCCAACTGTGAAGCATGTTGGGGGAAACATCATACTTTGAGGGGTGCTTTTCTGTAAAGGGGACAGGATGACTGCACTGTATTGAAGGGGGATGGATGGGGTTATGTATCACAAGATTTTGGCCAACAACCTCCTACTCTCAATAAGAGCATTTAAGATGGGTCATGGCTGGGTCTTCCAGCATGACAATGACCCAAAACACACAGCCAGTGCAACTAAAGAGAGGCTCCATAAAAAGCATTTCAAAGTCTTTCACTCCTGCCCAGATGGTTGAGCGTGTGGTGATGGACAGATTCATCTACTCCCTTCCCCGGCCAGTGCAGACCTGGGACGGATGGACTGCAATATAGGGATATCCTATTCCCCAGCCTCTCCCTCTGTCAATCCCTTCACTGGCTCACCCATCCCTTGTAGATTGTGAGCCTTCGCGAGCAGGGTTCTCTCTCCTCCTGTACCATTCGTGACTTGTATTGTTCAAGATTATTGTACTTGTTTTTTATTATGTATACCCCTATTCACAAGTAAAGAACCATGGAATAAATGGTGGTATAATAATAAATAATAATAATAACAATAAAAGCCAGATTTTATATCTGGGATGAAACAGAGTTGAATCCAGACATCTGTCAGCGTGCCATTTCATCCTCTTGGAGGATTTCACTAAGGACGCCTCTCAGATCACTGAAAAGTTCATGATGAAGGAATTGGCAGCAGGAATATCGAAGATGATAGCCACAGGAGACGGGACTTTGAGGTGTTGACCGTAGCCCACACAAAAAGGTAGATTTGGCAGAAGACTCGCTCACGTGGTTATTGTAAGAGAATTCGGCCCAAGGCAAGAGTTCAGCCCAGTCACTGTGGTGAACATTGACAAAGTGGCAGAGGAAATTAGTTGGGATTTGATTGACTCGTTCCACTTGGCCATTGGACTGAGGATGATAGGATGATGAGAAATCCAAAGTAGCATCCAGTAGCTTACAGGTGGCTCTCCACAAACGAGAGGTAAACAGGATACCTCTATCGGAGAGTATGTGCTAGGCCTTGGAGGCAGAAAATATGAAGAATAAATTATTTTGCCAGTACTGGTCCAGATGGAAGTCCGGATAACAGTGTGAAGTGGGCCATCTTGGAGAAACGATCCACAACCACCCAGATGACAGTACTCCCGGCCGATCCGTGATAAAATCCATGGAAATATGCTGCCAAGGGGCAGACGGCATGGGCAAGGGAAGCAACCGATTGGTCGGAAGCTGTTTGGGAGATTTATTTTGGGCACACGAAGGACAGGTAGAGACAAAATTCTTGGAAAAGGAATGTCCAGCTCCAGGATTAAAATCCAAAATTATTTTATTGAAAATCCATTAAAATATTCATGACATGGCTGCTATATCCATCTTAAGGTATACCCATCCTGGGCTACCTGAGGAAAAGCCTCGGAAGGTCTAGGTTTCGAACACTGTGTGTTCTTAGACTCAGATTAACCTCTGAAAGCAGTAAGGCAGGTTTTCAAATGCATGAACAGATTAAATCAATCAATTAATTAAGGAAAACAAAACAAAAAACAAATTCGTGTATAACATAAATGTGAATAACATAAGTAACATAGGAAAAAAACTAAAAGTTAAGATCAATAGTGTTACATGAACTCTCTTCTTAAATTAAGTCCGTTGATACACGTGTATCTAGAAGATAAATCCACAAAGCTTCTCTATCTTGCAGTGATTGTTCTCTATTTCCACCCCGTAGATTTTTTTTAACTCTTTCAATAGCATATACTTTACAATGTGTGATATCTCTATTATGAGCAGTAACAAAATGTTTAGATACATGAGAAATATGACGAGTAGTAGGTTGTACTATATCATGGAAATGTTCCTCAATTCTGTCTTTTATTTTGCGTATAGTAGAACCCACATATTTGAGTTTGCATTGAGTGCATTTGAGTGTATATACAACATAATTACAATTGCAGTTAAAAAAATCCTGAATTTTATAGTTCCTATCATTGGCAGCATTGAAAAAAACTTTAGTTTTTAAAGATAGAGTGCAAGATTTGCAAGGAAACTCCCCACATTTGTGATAGCCTGTTACTGATAACCAGTTTTTAGTGGAAGAGTTTTTATTTGAATTATAGAAATTGGGGGATAAAAAATTGCCCAGGGTTGTTGCCCTCCTAGGTACAATTCTAAAGATTCTAAAGCCATTTTCTAACAAATTGTCAATGATTATATCACCCCTAAGGATATTCAAATTATGATTAATGATTTCAGATATGGCTTTAACCCCATAGTGACAGAGCCATTTTGCAGCTTAATGACGGGGCCAATTTTTACAATTCTGACCACTGTCATTTATGAGGTTATAACTCTGGAACGCTTTAACGAATCCCGCTGATTCTGAGAATGTTTTTTCGTGACATATTGTACTTCACGTTAGTGGTAAAATTTCTTTGATATGACTTGTGTTTATTTATGAAAAAAACGAAATATGGCGAAAATTTTGAAAATTTAGCAATTTTCAAACTTTAAATTTTTATGCCCTTAAATCAGAGAGATATGTCACACAAATTTCTTAATAAATAACATTTCCCACATGTCTACTTTACATCAGCACAATTTTGGGAACAAAATTTTTTTTTGTTACGAAATTATAAGGGTTAAAAGTTGACCAGCGATTTCTCATTTTTACACCATTTTTTTAGGGACCACATCACATTTGAAGTCACTTTGAGGGGTCTATATGGCAGAAAATACCCAAAAGTGACACCATTCTAAAAACTGCACCCCTCAAGGTGCTCAAAACCACATTCAAGAAGTTTATTAACCCTTTACGTGCTTCACAGGAACTGAAGCAATGTGGAAGGAAAAAATTAACATTTAACTTTTTTTGCAAAAATTTACTTCGGAACCAACTTTTTTTTATTTTCACAAGTGTTAAAAGAAAAATGAACCACAAAATTTGTTGTGCAATTTCTCCTGAATACGCCAATACCCCATATGTGGGGGTAAACCACTTTTTGGGCGCACGGCAGAGGTCGTGTAGCGTCGGCGTCCCTGCCCTCTGCTAGGCAGGGACGCTGTTCCCCTCACCCCTCTGCTCCGAGCCCGGCGTCCTCCTTCCGCTCTGCTGGCAGCGCGCGCTCCTTCCCGGCCACTGTGCTTAGGGCCCGCACGCTCCCTCTTAAAGGGGCCGCGCGCGCCGTCCTAAAGAGTCCCCGGCCAATGGCTGGAGGACTTCACCATATATAAGGCACTTCCTCCAAAATGGAGGTGCCCGAACAATGTTGTTGCACTGTTCACTACTCTGCTTCAGCCCTCAGGTTCCATTGCCAGTTACCTGCCAGATTCCTGCCAGTTTGCTGTTTGTTCCTGCCTGATATTCCGCTTACCTGCCTGTTAGCCCACCTGGAGGCTCCGCCGTCCGACAGTCTGCCCACCATCACCTGTCAGTCTGTCTATGGACCTGCCTGCCCGCTCACCTGGGAGCGCTCACCTGTTACCTTCCTGCTAGCCTACCTGGAGGCTCCGCCGTCCGACAGTCTGCCCACCATCACCTGTCAGTCTGTCTATGGACCTGCCTGCCCGCTCACCTGGGAGCGTTCACCTGTTACCTGCCTGCTAGCCTACCGGGAGGTCCTGCCGTCACATGCCGTGACCACCTGCTATTCCAGAGACTCTCGCCCACTCACCTGGGAGCGCTCATCTGCTATCTGTCTGCTAGCCTACCGGGAGGCTCAGCCATCACAGGTCGTATCTACCTTTACCCAGAGACTGCCCCGGTCACTTACCGTGACCTCCTGCCCGTTCATCCAGAGACTGCCCCGGTCACTTACCGTGACCTCCTGCCCGTTCATCCAGAGACTGCCCCGGTCACTTGCCGTGACCTCCTGCCCGTTCATCCAGAGACTGCCCCGGTTACCTGCTGTGACTGTCTGCCTGTCTACCCTGGTCGCCACCCGCTCCCTTACAAGAACCGCCCCTTGTATAGTAGCTCAGAGGTTCCGCCTCCCAGACCCGTTACAGTTTGCTCGGGCCATGGAACCCGGTGGCACCCAGGCTCCCTCGCTCTCGGACCTGTGTCATGAACTGTCCCGTCAGAGGTCCCAACAGGAGTCCATCCTGGGTCACCTGCGGAATGTCAATTCTCGCCTGGACACTTTGACTGCTCCACCAGCCACCACCGCTGGTGCCATGACCCGCAATCCGGCAGCTCCGCTGCCCACCAATTCCATGGTTTCCTGTCTCGGACACCGGCTTTCTGCACCGCCTCGCTTCGGAGGCGACCCCGCTCAGGCTCGGGGCTTCATTAATCAGTGCACCCTGCACTTTGAACTCCTGTCCCACCAGTTTAACTCCGATCGGGCCAAAATTGCCTTCATCATGTCCCATCTCACCGGGGAGGCCCTGGCCTGGCTAAATCCTCTTTGGGAGAGAGGAGACCCCCTGGTGTCCGACCTGCCTGCCTTTCTCTCGGCTTTCCGGAAGGTCTTCGACGAACCCGGACGGAAGACCTCATCCGCATCATCTCTGCTACGCCTCCGTCAGGGAAGTCTCACCGTGGGCCAATATGCCATCCGGTTCCGTACCCTTGCCTCGGAGCTGGCCTGGGATAACGACGCTCTGGTGTCTGTCTTCTGGGAGGGTCTGTCCGGTCGCATTAAAGATGAACTCGCCGGTCGGGACATTCCTACCACTCTCGATGACCTAATAACTCTTGCCACCCGGATTGATCTACGGTTCCAGGAACGTACCAAAGAGGTCACCCGTGAGAGGAGGTTTCCACGTCTAGCCCCTACCTTTCAGAAACCCGTCACTTCCTCCGTTTCTCCCCAAGTACACTCTCCTGAGCCTATGCAGGTCGACCAGACCAAGATGGTCAAAACCCGTCAGGACTTACGCCGTGCCGAGGGGAGTTGCTTCTACTGTGGCAGTAAGGAGCACCGGATCCGTACCTGCCCGGAGAGGTCGGAAACGCCTGTGTCTAGGTTCGCTCAGAGAGGTCGACCTAGACAAGGATAAATCCTCTCCATCTCTGCTGCTGTCAGTCTCAATTCTCTGCGGAGAACCGTTATTTCGAACTAGCTCAACTTGACTCTGGAGCAGCCGGGAATCTTATTTCACAGTCCCTGGTAGAAAAATACCGCATTCCCACCAAACCTCTGGCTGTACCATTATCTGTCGCTGCTGTGGATGGGGGCCTCTTACCACGTCCCATCCAACTCATCACCGAATCCATAACTCTGCAGGTGGGAATGCTGCATTCTGAGAGCATCTCTTTTCATGTTCTGCCTGGACTCTCTCACCCCTCTTACTGGGTCTACCTTGGCTCCAGAGACATGCACCTGTGCTCGACTGGCAGACCGGAGAGGTCCTTCGCTGGGGACAGGATTGTCATAAGACGTGTTTGGTTCCTGTTCATCCCGTCCGTCCTTCTCCTACTCCAACTAATCTACCTGGACTTCCGATTCCCTATTGGTCATTTGCTGATGTCTTTAATAAAAAGGAGCAGAGACATTACCCCCTCACAGACCATACGACTGTCCTATCGACCTGTTACCCGGTACTATGCCTCCCCGTGGGTGTATTTACCCATTGTCCGCTGCTGAGACCCGGTCGATATCCGAATATATCGAGGAGAATTTGGCCAGGGGATTCATCCGGAAATCTACCTCCCCGGCAGGAGCAGGCTTCTTTTTCGTAAAAAAGAAGGACGGCTCTCTCCGTCCCTGTATAGACTATAGAGGCCTTAACCAGATCACGGTGAAGAATAATACCCCCTTCCGCTCATTCCAGAATTATTTGATCGTCTGAGGGGGGCTAGAATCTTCACCAAACTGGATCTCCGTGGGGCGTACAACCTGGTCCGTATCCGTCAAGGGGATGAATGGAAGACTGCATTCAACACCCGGGACGGCCACTATGAATATCTAGTGATGCCCTTTGGTCTCTGTAATGCTCCTGCCGTCTTTCAAGAGTTGGTCAATGACATCTTCCGGGACCTTCTCTACTCCTGCGTAGTGGTGTACCTGGACGACATCTTGGTCTTCTCTCCGGATCTCCAGACTCACCGGAGGGACGTTCGTCAGGTTCTGCTCAGGCTCAGGCAGAATCACCTCTTCGCTAAATATGAGAAGTGCCTCTTTGAGCAGACCTCGCTGCCGTTTTTGGGCTACGTTATTTCTCAGACCGGCCTACGAATGGATCCAGAGAAACTGTCTGCTATCGAGAAATGGCCCCGACCGGAGAGATTGAAGGCCATTCAGCGGTTACTGGGCTTCGCCAACTACTACCGCCTCTTCATACCGCACTTCTCTTCCTGGACTGCCCCAATTTCCGCGCTCACCCGTAAGGTCACTAACCCCAAAGAGTGGACGCCCGAAGCAGAGGAGGCCTTTCTTTCCTTAAAGCAGGCCTTCTCTTCCGCCTCGGTGCTGCATCTCCCGGACGGCAACAAGCAGTTCTTCATGGAGGTTGACGCTTCCTCCTCTGGAGCCGGAGCGGTACTTACTCAAAAATCATCTTCCGGGAGGATGGTAACTTGCGGCTTCTTCTCCAAACTCTTCTCCTCTTCTGAACGCAATTATTCCATAGGAGATCGAGAGTTATTGGCCATCAAGCTGGCATTGGAGGAGTGGCGTTACCTACTCGAGGGGGCTCTTCATCCGGTAATTATTTACACTGACCACAAAAACTTGGCTTACCTCCAGCATGCCCAGAGACTTAACCCGCGCCAGGCCCGGTGGTCCTTGTTTTTTGCTCGTTTTGATTTTGTTCTACATTTTCGCCCGGCAGACAAGAACATCAAGGCGGACGCCTTGTCCCGATCCTTCCTGGTGTCGGATCTCGAGGAGGAACCTAAACATATCATCGATCCCGCCAGAGTAATGCAGGTGGCTCCCGTGAGTCTAAATCGTCTCCCTCCCGGTAAGACGTTCGTATCGGTACCCGATCGGGAGAGGATCCTACACTGGGGTCATTCGTCTAAACTAGCTGGCCACGCCGGTCAAAAGAAGACCCTCCAGCTTATTACCCGGCATTACTGGTGGCCTACCCTGCACAAGGACGTAATAGACTTTGTTTCTGCCTGTGCCTCCTGTGGCCGCAACAAAGTTCCGAGACACCTGCCTGCCGGTCGCCTCCTTCCGCTTCCTGTACCCGCTGCCCCCTGGCAGCATATAGCCATGGACTTCATAACGGACCTCCCCGTCTCTGCCGGTTGTACGGTCATTTGGGTGGTCGCTGACCGCTTTTCCAAGATGGCTCACTTTATTCCCCTGCCAGGCCTCCCGTCTGCACCCGAGCTGGCTAAAGACTTTATCCGCCACATCTTCCGTCTTCATGGCCTGCCCCGTCACATCGTGTCGGATCGTGGGGTACAGTTCACCTCACGTTTCTGGAGAGCCACTTGTAAATTGCTAGACGTCACCTTGGACTTCTCCGCCTACCACCCACAGTTCAATGGTCAAGTGGAGCGGGTCAATCAGATCTTGACCAGTTACCTCCGGCACTTCGTGAATGTCCACCATTCTGACTGGTGGATCTCCTGCCATGGGCCGAATTTTCTTACAACAATCACGAGAGCGAATCTTCCTCTAAATCCCCGTTTTTTGTAGTCTTCGGTCAGCATCCTCGGATCCCATTTCCCGTCTCCATCTCAGTGGACAATCCGGCTGCGGAATCTCTTGTTAACAAATTTTCTTCCATATGGGAGAGTACCCGGTCCGCACTCCTTCTGTCATCCGAGCGTATGAAAAGACATGCTGACAAAAAACTCGGCACTCAACTTCAAGAAAATGTGGTTGTATTTATGGTAGTCAGTGATGTCAGACGTTTCGGTCCCAAAGGACCTTCATCAGTGACTATACAAAAGACAAATGGTGAATAGATTGAATTTGAAAGTTGCATTATAGATGCTAAACAAAGTATTTACACGTGGTCATTTAGATTAATAGTGAAAGTATATCAATAGAAGAAGGAAACAATAGTGGTTCAGTCGTTACAGCATAATGATGTGTGGCCCAGCTATGTAAGGCACACATAAATCCAGGAAAATGCACAGGAAGGTAACCGCAACGCTTGATATGCATTCACTTCACTCACACTTTCAGACACACCCATCAGGGGTATAAAAGGGAGTGACACGTAGCAGAGTCAGATAGTTTCCTGTCTTAGGACAGAGGAGTTCAGACATAGTTTCCTGTCTTCGGACAGATCAGTTCAGCCAGAGTTCAGTCAAGCTCCGGTGGCTCAGGAGTGAGTCATCCCAGTCTGCTTCCTGTCTGAGTACAGAGCAGTTCAGTCAGTCCAGTCTGGACTTGGAGGATACTGAGAGCTATTCAGTGAGCTCTAGAAGAAAGCTGACATTACCATCGAAAGCTACAAGTGCTTATGTTAAGAGCGGGAAGCAGGGCGAAGGGCGCAGTGGAGAAGATAGAGAAGTGCTTCAGGTATTGGACTACCTGCACTTATTCACCGGACACCGGGGTCCGAAGCGTTGCTAGTGTTTCAAGCATAGTAACAAGATACCCGGAGGCTATCTGGACTACAAGTCGCAGAGAGCAGCCCTAAGCGTCGATACGTAACCGGAGTCAGGGGGAACAAGGACCTTGAGTGGGACGCTACAAAAGTAGGGACTTAGTTCCTTCAACATCTGATAATCAGAGACATAGAAGGCTCCACCACAATGTCGGCCGGGCTTGGCAGCTATTGAGAAAGCTGGAGATTACAGAGTTAACTTCGCTTCATGCAAGTTTGGACTCAGAGATACATATTGAAGTTAAGGAGGCCTCTAACCTGCTCAGCGGTTACCCAAATGTGCATTCTCCACCCCGACCAGCTCCCCGGGACCTGCTTGAACCATCTACCAGTAAAAGGTATGAAAAGAAGCTGCATTGTGTGTGACTGAATTCTTATCTACACCCTGCATCATCACCATAGACTTCCAGGGACCGGTCTCACCTGTGGGAGACTTACCACCCAGCTGCCTCATAACATCCCCTGTGAAGATCCTTACAGCAGCGCTGGTCCAATTGACCAGATACCACAGGTGGCGTCACGAACTACCTATCCTAATAATTCCCTGTAAATATCCCCCATCGCTTGACTGCCAGGGCCACGGACCGAGTCCCGCTGCCAGTGACAACTCCCATAGAAATCAATGGGCTCGGCTCCGAGTACCCCATAGCCCTGGTATCCACAATTGTGGAGCGAGTCAATTATCTTTGGCGTCACGAACAGGATGCGAAGCTTGCAATTGTGAGTCCTGTGTGCCTATATTGAACTGTTTGGTGAAAAAGACTGTTTGCTGTGTTTGGCGCCAAATACCGCCATTTTACCGCCATATTGGCGCCCTGAGGCGCTGGTGAAGAAGGTGGGCGTGCATTCGTGGGCGTGTACCCCCCCTGTGGCGCGAAAGATATGGCCGCCCTCTCAAAATGCTACTATAATGTGCGATCCTGCCCCACTGCTAAGGAAATCGCCTCCTCTTCATCTTCTATGCAAAGAGGAGGAGACGCAAATCCCGCCTCCACGGAAGAGACCGGACTGTTCCTGATGGAAACTACAGTCTGGTCTGGGACGAGATGGCGGAAGGACAGGAGAATCTGTGCAGAGGACCGGAGGCATACAAACCCTGCTTACCGGAAGATTTACTACCTGTGCCGGAGCTGTCCCCAGATCGGGACACTGACCCCGCTATGCTGGAGCTGCAGAAAGAAAATGCGGCGCTAAGAAGAATGATCCAGCGTCATGCAGATTTGCAGGAGACGGAGAGACGCTGGCGTGCCCAGACACAGCGGCTGCTGTGGGACGCAGTGCTCTCTCCCACAAGCATAACGCCGTCTCCTGATTTCCCAAGTTCCCTGCTGAGGAAGGCTAAAGAGAAACCGGAGGCTGCCCCCAAAAGTGCTGTACCTGATCCCACCGATGCGGAGGTGGAGGAGAAGGAGGCTGAGGAGGTCCTGCCCGGTCCGGAGGGGCAGCCAGGCCAGGAGGCCACAGCAGAGTACGGTTCCCCGGTAAGATCACCGGAGGGGTCCCAGCCATCATTGCCGGAAATCGACTGGGATGAGATGGAGCGTCTGGACGACGTGACTTACGACCTCCAAACCGGAAATGCCTGGCAGCACTGCGAGAAAGTGAGACAGCAGCAGGAGGAAGAGAGAAAGGTACAGCGAGGCGACAGGAATGGCATGAAAAGTTCTTCGCTGACAAAGAAACCGTCCGCAGAGATAAAGGTACCCGACGGGAACCGCGGTGGCAGGGGTGCGTCACCGAGTTTCAGCTCCGCAAGGGCTGGGGCTTTATCCGCGAGCCGGGCCTCTATGCGGGGGTCTTTGTGAGCCGCCGGGACGTGGAGTCCCACTTGCCCATCGGTCATCCTGGGAGGGATCTGATAAATGGGGACATAGTGAGCTACACGCGACACTGGGGTTTAAAGGGATGGTATGCCCTAAACGTCTCTGTTATCAGTGACCCCGTCCCCGACGCCGGTACCGTACACAATACCGAAGCGTCCCAGTCCCAAGCTCTCACCGCACCAGGCCGTGCCCCGGCATCGCCCCCTGCATACTCATCTCGACCTACGTCGCCCCCTGCATCGCAATCAGCGACCTACTCTGCATCGCCCCCTGCGACTACCTCAGCAACGCAACCGGCATCGCAAGTTACTGTGGCCCCTGCAGCGACGCAATCGGCGTCCTACAGAAAAGAAGTACCCGTTGGGTCCACCGTTAGAATGAGAACTGTGGCCACTCAAACGCTGATAGCAGGCCATGACTTATTTGTTATGCGATCAAAAGAACACCGCGTCGTTCCAGCCCCAGGAGTGGAAGACGTTATTGAAGTAAGCAAGGAGAATAAAAGCCAGTAGGACCCAGACAGGGTTTACTGCCATTGTATAAAGTTTGAAAAATTGAGGAAGTTGAAAATCTTGCACTTTATTGATATGTATGAAAATGTTACATAGTTTACATATTTAAAATAGAATACCCGGCTGGGTACAGTGAAAGTTAAAGTAAAGAATTAATGAATACTTGAAATTTATATATATCTATGTGTCTTTTTCCCATGCCAATGGACTGCGAGGCTGTGGACTATGCCAGCCCAAAGACTCTAAATGTAAATAGTTTGCACTACGGTGCTATATCTTGGTTTTGCACGAAACCATTGCTATCTACCTCTGAAGAAAAACCTGTATGGTGGGCCTAGAGTGAGGTCTGCAGTCAGAAGTCCTGCAGCCCACCCAGGACCCACGTGGGAGGTTTTTGGTGCGGGTCCTCCACAAGAATCTTGTCTTATACTATGTATTTATTGAAAAGTATTTTGATAATTTTCTACTGATCTTTGTACAAATTGTAACGTTCAAGAAGTCGTACCTCCCGGATGGGATGAGTTAAAATGTTGTTGTTAATGCAAAACAAAAATGTTTTCTTTTTCTCTTTTACAGCCCGGGAGTGCTGTGTTTAATCAAGGGGGATGTGTGGCCCAGCTATGTAAGGCACACATAAATCCAGGAAAATGCACAGGAAGGTAACCGCAACGCTTGATATGCATTCACTTCACTCACACTTTCAGACACACCCATCAGGGGTATAAAAGGGAGTGACACGTAGCAGAGTCAGATAGTTTCCTGTCTTAGGACAGAGGAGTTCAGACATAGTTTCCTGTCTTCGGACAGATCAGTTCAGCCAGAGTTCAGTCAAGCTCCGGGTGGCTCAGGAGTGAGTCATCCCAGTCTGCTTCCTGTCTGAGTACAGAGCAGTTCAGTCAGTCCAGTCTGGACTTGGAGGATACTGAGAGCTATTCAGTGAGCTCTAGAAGAAAGCTGACATTACCATCGAAAGCTACAAGTGCTTATGTTAAGAGCGGGAAGCAGGGCGAAGGGCGCAGTGGAGAAGATAGAGAAGTGCTTCAGGTATTGGACTACCTGCACTTATTCACCGGACACCGGGGTCCGAAGCGTTGCTAGTGTTTCAAGCATAGTAACAAGATACCCGGAGGCTATCTGGACTACAAGTCGCAGAGAGCAGCCCTAAGCGTCGATACGTAACCGGAGTCAGGGGGAACAAGGACCTTGAGTGGGACGCTACAAAAGTAGGGACTTAGTTCCTTCAACATCTGATAATCAGAGACATAGAAGGCTCCACCACAATGTCGGCCGGGCTTGGCAGCTATTGAGAAAGCTGGAGATTACAGAGTTAACTTCGCTTCATGCAAGTTTGGACTCAGAGATACATATTGAAGTTAAGGAGGCCTCTAACCTGCTCAGCGGTTACCCAAATGTGCATTCTCCACCCCGACCAGCTCCCCGGGACCTGCTTGAACCATCTACCAGTAAAAGGTATGAAAAGAAGCTGCATTGTGTGTGACTGAATTCTTATCTACACCCTACATCATCACCATAGACTTCCAGGGACCGGTCTCACCTGTGGGAGACTTACCACCCAGCTGCCCCATAACATCCCCTGTGAAGATCCTTACAGCAGCGCTGGTCCAATTGACCAGATACCACAGGTGGCGTCACGAACTACCTATCCTAATAATTCCCTGTAAATATCCCCCATCGCTTGACTGCCAGGGCCACGGACCGAGTCCCGCTGCCAGTGACAACTCCCATAGAAATCAATGGGCTCGGCTCCGAGTACCCCATAGCCCTGGTATCCACAATTGTGGAGCGAGTCAATACAACAGAAGAAATGCACGTACCGTAAATCACAGTTAGATTTAAATATATTGCCAGAGCGATTCTATTAGCCTATGATGACCTGAAAATGATGGTGGTGGCATAAGTGAGAATAGAAATGCATATAGTGGGTGATCAAGGTGAAGTCTCTTATGCTTACCCCAAGAAAAACACACTAAGAAAATGCGGTAACTCCCGCTCGTTAATCAGGTGCTGTGGAGTGACATATGACAGAGACGTATGAAAAATATGTCGAGGTAATAAATTGGGCCTGTGTAACATGCAATCAAAATACACATACCATATAGTGCAGATGCAGGGGTCTGACATGCGTTCAGACTGTTTATTAAGGTCTGTAGTTATAAAGGAGATACATATTTATCATATAGTGAATAAATTCCCACGTAATTTAAGTGTGAGGAAGGATGCATTAGAGAGAGTTACCGGTAATGGAGGTTTGATATACCTAAGATGAGGTATATGCTGCTGCCTAAAGGGATAGAATAAGCAAGTATATGAGCTGAACATGGCTATAATGAGCGCTCGAATCTGGAAAACGGAACAATGTATCTTACCCTATGTCGGGAGTATCGCGGTGTCCACCGCTGGATAAATGCAGGCAGAGGGTGGTACATGGCTGTTATTTATAGGTGAGCGAGTGAGGCATTTCCTGGTTCCGGTTAACACGTGTAACCGGAAGTGACGTGCCCGGAGGTGAGGTAAGCGCTCCAGATGCTTCCAGTGAATGCGTTCTTTTCCTCAATTCGTCTTGGCCAGGCATCACCTTTACCATGACACATGATTTAAACAAAATTAATTTTTTGGATACAATGATATTAAAGGACGCAAATGGCGTAATCACCACAGATCTATATGTCAAGCCCACAGACAAGAACAGTATTTTACATTTTTCTAGCTTTCACCCCCCCTCAGTTAAGAGATCCATTCCGATCTCTCAATATCAAAGGGTTAAACTCATTGTGACAAACGATACCCTGTGTGCAACCCGCACTCAGGATATGACTTTGAAATTCTCCAGGAGAGGCTACCCACTTCCACTCTTAGAAGAATCTCTAAATTATGTACCTAGAACACGCGTGAATACGAATGAGAAACGTATTCCCTTCATCCACACATACCATCCCTTTGCTTTCTTACTCCACAAAACAATTAAGCGACACTGGCATCTTCTAGCGACAGCCCATCCGAATATTCCTGAATTTCAAGAACCATTCATGCCTTGTTTCAAAAGACCACCAAATCTCAAAAACAATCTGATTCGTGCAGACATTGGTCCATCACCAATTGAAAGACAAAGATTCATTACTCGCCCCAAAATGGGGACATATCCGTGTCTACACTGCGCCCAGTGCAGTAATGTCCTCAAAGGTGATCGTTTCTACCACCCACATACAGGGAAAACGTTTCACATCAAACAATTTTTCACCTGGCTGTGACACATCTTTTGTAATATACTTAATCAAGTGTCCATGTGGATTATTGTACATCGGAGAAACCACCCTCCCTGTGAGGGAAAGAATATCAAAACACAAATCCACAATACGATGTGCAAATTTACTTCTTCCTGTACCACATCATTTCCACTCAAAGGGACACACTATCTCTCAACTGAAATTCCAGGTGATTGACCACATACCCCCTTTGAGACGTGGTGGCGATCGGATCTCTCTGCTCAAAAAACGAGAATCATATTGGATACACACTTTAGAAACATTAACTCCTAGAGGTCTTAATAGGGATTATGATATATTGTCTTTCATTTGAATTATTACTTATTTCCTAACTATGGTTTCTTTTCCTCCAGAGCCGCCTATACTGACCCCAGAGAAAATGTTTTGGGCACTTAAACCACCACCCACTCTCCGCTTCCTATTATCACCCTATTAGACTATATGAGGCGACCTTACTGCCTTTTCTCCACTGAGCATGCTCCGTCTGGCAAGCACACCCCCTGTATGCATCACTGGAACGCATCTGGAGCGCTTACCTCACCTCCGGGCACGTCACTTCCGGTTACACGTGTTACCCGGAACCAGGAAATGCCTCACTCGCTCACCTATAAAATAACGGCCATGTACCACCCTCTGCCTGCATTTATCCAGCGGTGGACACCGCGATACTCCCGACATAGGGTAAGATACATTGTTCCGTTTTCCAGATTCGAGTGCTCATTATAGCCATGTTCAGCTCATATACTTGCTTATTCTATCCCTTTAGGCAGCAGCATATACCTCATCTTAGGTATATCAAACCTCCATTACCGGTAACTCTCTCTAATGCATCCTTCCTCACACTTAAATTACGTGGGAATTTATTCACTATATGATAAATATGTATCTCCTTTATAACTACAGACCTTAATAAACAGTCTGAACGCATGTCAGACCCCTGCATCTGCACTATATGGTATGTGTATTTTGATTGCATGTTACACAGGCCCAATTTATTACCTCGACATATTTTTCATACGTCTCTGTTATATGTCACTCCACAGCACCTGATTAACGAGCGGGAGTTACCGCATTTTCTTAGTGTGTTTTTCTTGGGGTAAGCATAAGAGACTTCACCTTGATCACCCACTATATGCATTTCTATTCTCACTTATGCCACCACCATCATTTTCAGGTCATCATAGGCTAATAGAATCGCTCTGGCAATATAATTAAATCTAACTGTGATTTACGGTACGTGCATTTCTTCTGTTGTATTATGCTGTAACGACTGAACCACTATTGCTTCCTTCTTCTATTGATATACTTTCACTATTAATCTAAATGACCACGTGTAAATACTTTGTTTAGCATCTATAATGCAACTTTCAAATTCAATCTATTCACCATTTGTCTTTTGTATAGTCACTGATGAAGGTCCTTTGGGACCGAAACGTCTGACATCACTGACTACCATAAATACAACCACATTTTCTTGAAGTTAAGTGCCGAGTTTTATTATATACTATTTGGATTGGGAACCTACTCAGGCACCTCTTTACACTGCAGTGCACACGCTTTATTCTTATATGCTGACAAAAAAACGTCTGGATCCTCCTCAATTCCGTCCTGGGGATAAGGTCTGGCTCTCGTCCAAGTATGTCCGGCTCAAGATTCCTTCCTATAAGTTAGGGCCTCGGTTCATCGGTCCTCTGGAGGTCATCAGTCAGATCAACCCGGTGGCCTATAACTTGAAACTTCCGGCCAACTTGCGGATCCCTAACTCTTTCCATGTATCTCTCCTCAAACCGGTGGTACTTAACTCTTTTTCCAAGTCTACAGGTACGCCTCCTGCTCCGGTTTCAGCTGAAAACGAATTTGAGGTAGAGAACATTCTGGCCACCAAAAGGGTAAGAAGGAAGACCTATTTTCTAGTAGATTGGAAGGGGTTTGGTCCTGAGGAGAGAACGTGGGAGCCTCGGGAGAACATCCATGCCCCTCTCATCCTAGCTAAATTTCTCTCTGGCCTAAAAAAGGGGGGGCCTAAAGGGGGGGGTACTGTAGCGTACGGCGTCCCTGCCCTCTGCTAGGCAGGGACGCTGTTCCCCTCACCCCTCTGCTCCGAGCCCGGCGTCCTCCTTCCGCTCTGCTGGCAGCGCGCGCTCCTTCCCGGCCACTGTGCTTAGGGCCCGCGCGCGCGCGCTCCCTCCCTCTTAAAGGGGCCGCGCGCGCCGTCCTAAAGAGTCCCCGGCCAATGGCTGGAGGACTTCACCATATATAAGGCACTTCCTCCAAAATGGAGGTGCCCGAACAATGTTGTTGCACTGTTCACTACTCTGCTTCAGCCCTCAGGTTCCATTGCCAGTTGCCTGCCAGATTCCTGCCAGTTTGCTGTTTGTTCCTGCCTGATATTCCGCTTACCTGCCTGTTAGCCCACCTGGAAGCTCCGCCGTCCGACAGTCTGCCCACCATCACCTGTCAGTCTGTCTATGGACCTGCCTGCCCGCTCACCTGGGAGCGCTCACCTGTTACCTTCCTGCTAGCCTACCTGGAGGCTCCGCCGTCCGACAGTCTGCCCACCATCACCTGTCAGTCTGTCTATGGACCTGCCTGCCCGCTCACCTGGGAGCGTTCACCTGTTACCTGCCTGCTAGCCTACCGGGAGGTCCTGCCGTCACATGCCGTGACCACCTGCTATTCCAGAGACTCTCGCCCACTCACCTGGGAGTGCTCATCTGCTATCTGTCTGCTAGCCTACCGGGAGGCTCAGCCATCACAGGTCGTATCTACCTTTACCCAGAGACTGCCCCGGTCACTTGCCGTGACCTCCTGCCCGTTCATCCAGAGACTGCCCTGGTCACTTACCGTGTCCTCCTGCCCGTTCATCCAGAGACTGCCCCGGTCACTTGCCGTGACCTCCTGCCCGTTCATCCAGAGACTGCCCCGTTACCTGCTGTGACTGTCTGCCTGTCTACCCTGGTCGCCACCCGCTCCCTTACAAGAACCGCCCCCTTGTATAGTAGTTCAGAGGTTCCGCCTCCCAGACCCGTTACAGGTCGCAAGGGAAGGAGCGCCGTTTGACTTTTTCAGCGCAGAATTGGCTGGATGCCATGTCGCGTTTGTAGAGGCCCTGATGTGTCTAAACAGTGGAAACCACCCACAAGTGATCCCATTTTGGAAACTAGACCCCCTAAGGAACTTATATAGATGTGTGGTGAGCACTTTGAACCTCCAAGTGCTTCACAGAAGTTTATAACATAGAACCGTGAAAATAAAAAATCATATTTTTTCCACAAAAATGATCTTTTCACCCCAATTTTTATCTTCCCAAGGGTAACAAGACCCCAAAAATTTTTGTGCAATTTGTCCTGAGCATGCTGATACCCCATATGTGGGGGTAAACCAGGGGTCGACAAAGTTGTTCAGAATCTAGGAGCCAGCCAAAAATTTAGGAGCCAGAATGCCTGCCCATCATCATCATTGCCTCCCCATCATCATCAATGCCTGCCCATTATCATCATCACCTCCCCATCATCATCAATGCCTGCCCATCATCATCATTGCCTCCTCATCATCATCATGGTCTCCCCATCATCATCATTGCCTCCCCATTATCATCAATGCCTGCCCATCATCATCATCGGCTCCCCATCATCATCATTGCCTCCACATTATCATCAATGCCTGCCCATAATCATCATTTCCTCCCCATTATCATCAATGCCTGCCCATCATCATCATGGCCTCCCCATTATCATCAATGCCTGCCCATCATCATCATCGCTTCCCCATCATCATCAATGCCTTCCCATTATCATCAATGCCTGCCCATCATCATCATCGCCTCCCCATCATCATCAATGCCTGCCCATTATCATCATCGCCTCCCCATCATCATCAATGCCTGCCCATTATCATCAATGCCTGCCCATCATCACACACAGACAGCACCGCAGCACACAAGCACTCTCTCACATACATACATACACACACACACAAAGCACCGCACTACATACACACACACACTGATACACACAGACACACACACACATACACATCACATCTCACCTGTCCGGCGTCCGCGCGCTCTCTGCCACAGCCGGCCGCTGTATGATGACGTCATTCAGCGGCGCTGCTGTGAAAGGAAGCGCCGGCGCCCCCTGGAGCCCGGAGCTGCGGCAGCGGAGGCACGGAGAGAGGTAAGTATTGTGCCAGCTGCTGCCGGGGCCCTGAGCAAGCGGGGGGCCCAGTGGCGGTGCTGACACCGCTCTCCACCGCTAACGGGCGCCGGGGTGCCCGATGGCGAGTGGGCCCCCCGCCTGCTCAGGGCCCCGGCACTTGCCCTGCCTCCCATAACAAACATGCCGCTAGTGGCTAGCGGCAGTAAACAGAATTATGGTGGCAGCCAATCAGCGCGGCGCAGCGGAGGCAATCCAGACTGCGCAGGAGGAGCTGCTAATCAGCAGAGTAAAAATTTTTTTTTTCCTCTTTAATTCCCCGGGCGCCAGGCATGATTTTCTAGGCGACCTGGCGCCCGGGTTTGTCGAACCTGGGGTAAACCACTGTTTGGGTGCATGGCAGAGCTTGGAAGGGAAGGAGCGTCGTTTGACTTTTTCAACGCAGAATTGGCTGGACGCCATGTCGCGTTTGTAGAGGCCCTTGTTATGTTTCGGTAACTGAGGAGTGCAGGTAAAAAAGGCAATACACCAGAGCAGTTGGAATCTATGAGATTGCAGTACCCTGACTAACCACCACAACTAGAGGCAGCCGTGGAGCGTTCCTACGTTGGTCCTAGACGCCTCGTCACAGCCTGAGAAACTAACTACACCTAAAGATAGAAATAGGAAAGCTATCTGCCCCGGAGCAGATTCCCAAAGAACATAGAAAGCCCCCAAACATGTAATGGCTGTTAGACAAGAAGAAATACTGACACAGACAGAAAATAGTATGAGCAAACGTTGGGGCCCAAACTAACTAAATAGAAAAGGATAGGAAGGGTACTTACTGCAATCCCAAAAAAACCCTGCAAAGCACCAACTCTACTAATTTCAAAAACACCTGAGATCACACGACCTCTACCACTTAAATTAGTTCTCTGGTGTAACAAAATCAAAACAGCAGCCACTGAAGAAACTGGAAAAAGCAAAAGTACAAACATCAGTGGCTGAACTAAACTGAGAGGGCAAAAGCCCCCGGAGGGGACCCTGAAGGCCCCCACAGAAGTGCAGGACAAAATGCAAAAATAAAGCACAAAAACAAAAAGAAGAAAGTGTCTTATCTGTTAGCAGGAGATGCAGACACGACACAGCAGGCTACAAGGGAAACAGGAATCATGGAGTGAGACCAGAACAATTGATCACCGGAAACCCTGATGGGAAGGCGACTCCCTTATATAAGACCAGTCAGTAACACCTGATTCCCACTCCTCACAATCTTCACTGGACAGTCCAGTACCGCTTGTAACCACCAGAGGGAGCCTCTGCTCAGAACTCATTTCAAGTCCATTCACAACAGTACCCCCCCCTTGAGGAGGGGTCACCGAACCCTCACTTGAGCAACCAGGTCGGTCAGGATGAGTTCTATGATACGCACGGATGAGTCTCCTAGCATGGATGTCCGAAGCAAACACCCAAGAATTGTCCTCCTGACCATAACCTCTCCACTTAACCAAATACTGGAGTTTCCGTCTAGAAAAACGAGAATTCAATATTTTCTCAACCACATACTCCAGATTGCCCTCAACCAAAACAGGGTCAGGAGGCACAGTAGTAGGAACCACTGGCTCAACAAACCTCTTCAACAAGGACTTGTGGAACACGTTATGGATCTTAAATGTCCCTGGAAGAAGCAAACGAAAAGAAACAGGATTAAGAATCTCCATGATCTTATAAGGTCCAATGAACCTAGGCTTAAATTTAGGAGATGCCACTCTCATAGGAATATTTTTTGAGGACAACCAGACCAAGTCCCCCACTTTAAACCGAGGACCATCAGTCCTATGCCGGTTAGCAAACCGCTGGGCCCTCTCCTGAGAGAGGGACAACCTCTCCACTACCTGGTCCCAAATCTGTTGCATACGCTCCACAACAGAGTCAACACCTGGACAGACAGAAGCCTCCGTCTGTCCTGAAGAAAATCGAGGGTGAAACCCAGAATTACAGAAAAATGGAGACATCAAAGTGGCAGAGCTAGCCCTATTATTAAGAGCAAACTCAGCCAAAGGCAAAAAAGAGACCCAGTCATCCTGATCAGCGGACACAAAGCATCTTAGATAAGTCTCCAATATCTGGTTTGTTCTCTCAGTTTGACCATTGGTCTGAGGATGAAACGCCGAGGAGAAAGACAATTGAACACCAAGTTTAGAACAAAAGGTCCTCCAAAATCTTGAAACAAACTGGACTCCTCTGTCAGACACAATGTTCTCAGGAATGCCGTATAAACGAACCACGTGCTGAAGGAACAAAGGCACCAATTCAGAGGAGGAAGGCAACTTAGGTAATGGCACAAGATGTATCATCTTGGAAAACCTATCACAAATCACCCAGATGACGGTCATTCTCTGAGAAACAGGGAGGTCGGAAATAAAATCCATAGAGATATGGGTCCATGGTCTCTTGGGCACAGGCAATGGCATCAACAAACCACTAGAGCGAGAGCAAGGCTTGGAGCGAGAGTAAGTCCCGCAGGACTGCACAAATTCCCTGACATCACGAGACAAGGTAGGCCACCAAAAGGACCGACTAACCAAGTCTCTGGTACCAAAAATTCCGGGATGACCGGCCAGCGCGGAACAATGAATCTCAGACATCACACTCTTTTTCCACTGGTCCGGGACAAACAATTTCCCAATAGGGCAGCGCTCGGGCTTATCCTCCTGACACCCCTCCAGAGCCAGTCTCAAATTGGGCGAGATGGCGGAAAGAACTATACCCTCTTTCAAAATAACAGAAGGATCAGATAACTCAGGAGAGTCCGCCAGGAAACTCCTCGAGAGGGCATCCGCCTTAACATTCTTAGTGCCAGGAAGAAATGAAACCACAAAATTAAAACGTGTGAAAAACAAGGCCCACCTGGCCTGTCTAGGATTAAGTCACTTGGCAGATTCCAGATAAACCAGATTCTTATGGTCCGTAAGGACCACCACCTGATGTTTGGCTCCCTCCAGCCAATGTCTCCACTCTTCAAAAGCCCACTTCATGGCCAATAACTCCCGATTACCCACATCATAATTACGTTCAGTAGGAGAAAATTTTCGAGAGAAAAAGGCACAAGGGTTACTTTTAGAGGTCTCTGGATCTCTTTGGGACAAAACGGCACCTGCCCCAATTTCAGAGGCATCAACCTCCACCTGAAATGGTAGAGAAACATCAGGCTGCCGTAGAACAGGAGCAGAAGTGAATCTCTGCTTAAGTTCCTGAAATGCAGAGACTGCCTCAGGAGGCCAATTCACCACATCAGAACCCTTTTTGGTCAAATCAGTTAAAGGTTTAACAATAACCGAGAAATTACCAATAAATTTATGATAAAAATTGGCAAAACCCAAAAATCTTTGAAGAGCCTTTAATGAAGTAGGTTGGACCCAATCACAGATGGCCTGAACCTTGACCGGGTCCATTTCAATAACAGATGGGGACAAAATGAATCCCAAAAATGAGATCCTCTGTACGCCAAAAAGACACTTTGATCCCTTCACATACAGAGCATTCTCTCTCAAAATCTGGAATACAGTTCGAACATGTTTCACATGAGAGTCCCAGTCATTGGAAAAAATCAAGATATCATCCAAATAAACAATCAGAAATTTATCCACAAAATCCCTGAAAATGTCATTCATGAAGGACTGGAAGACAGAAGGAGCATTAGTGAGCCCAAAGGGCATCACAAGGTACTCAAAATGCCCCTCAGGGGTATTAAATGCCGTCTTCCATTCATCCCCGTGCTTAATGCGAATAAGGTTATATGCCCCCCTGAGGTCAAGCTTGGTAAACCAAGTAGCATTTTTCACCCTGGAAAACAGGTCAGAAATCAAGGGTAACGGATATTGATATTTCACAGTAATATTGTTCAAAAGACAATAATCAATACACGGCCTTAATGAACCATCCTTTTTGGCCACAAAGAAAAAACCGGCACCTAAGGGTGAAGAGGATGGTCTGATATGACCCTTCTCCAATGACTCCTTGATATAAGACCGCATAGCGTCATGTTCAGGTACAGACAAGTTAAAAAGGCGACCTTTAGGGAATTTACTACCAGTTACTAATTCAATAGCGCAGTCATAGCTCCTATGGGGAGGCAAGGATGCAGATTTACTTTCGCTAAACACATCAGAAAAATCAATCAAAAAGTCAGGAACATCCTGAGCCTGGGGGGAGGCAGAAAAAACAGGAGTGTTGGTATTAACACATTGGCAGCCCCAACTGGTTACAGACACAGTTTTCCAATCCAAAACAGGATTATGAGACTGCAACCAAGGGAAACCCAGTACGATAATATCATGCAGATTATACAGAACCAAAAATTTGCAGCACTCCTGATGATCAGGTTCAACCCTCATTATCACCTGAGTAGAGAACTGAGGTTTATTCTCAGCCAAAGGGGTAGAATCGATCCCCAGTAGGGAATAGACTTCTGTAGGGGTATCAAGGGAAACCCACAACGTTTAGCAAAATCATAATCCATCAGGTTAATAGCTGCTCCAGAATCAACGAAAGCCTGAGCAGAAAATGAGGACAGAGAGCATATCAGAGTGACAGTTAATAAAAACTTAGTCTGAACACTACCCAAGACAACTGAGCGTGCAAAACGTCTTCCCCGCTTAGGGCAGACTGAAATAGCATGAGAGGCATTACCACAGTAGAAACATAACCCATTGCGCCTTCGAAACTCATGACGCTGTGCCCCAAACACCACTCCACCACACTGCATGGATTCAGAAGCAGGTTACAAGGCAACACTATTCCACGCATACTTCTCCGCTCACGCAAACGTCTGTCAACTTGAATCGCCAATGACATAGAATCATTGAGACCAGAGGGACAGGGAATCCCACCATAACATCCTTTACATTATCTGACAGACCCTTCCGAAAAAGGGCCGCCAAAGCGTCGTCATTCCACTTGGTCAGGACTGCCCAACTACGGAATCTCTGACAGTATAACTCAGCGTCATCAAGCCCCTGATTTAATGCCAACAAGGCTTTTTCAGCTTGATCAGTGACATTAGGCTCTTCGTACAATAACCCCAAAGCCTGAAAAAATGCATCAACATCACTCAAAACAGGATCCCCAGGTGTCAGGGAAAAAGCCCAATCCTGAGGATCGCCGCGCAGGAGAGAGATGACAATTTGAACCTGCTGCGCTGCGTTCCCTGAGGACTTAGATTTTAAGGCAAAAAACAATTTACAATTATTTTTGAAATTCTGAAACTTAGCTCGATCCCCCAAAAACAAATCTGGCATGGGAATCCTAGGTTCCACAACAGGCAACCTAGCAAGATATGCAGCAATACTCTGAACCTCAGTGGCAAGCTGATCCACACGGCCAGACAACTGTGCAAACTCCATTGAGAGAAAAAATCCTCCCCAGCACCCAGAGATACAGAGGGAAAAAAAAAAAAATGCAACAAACAGAAAAATATCTCTGACAACTCTGACAACCGTTTTTTCTTTCACAATATTTTTCCCTTCTGTGAGTACCATACAACTTTAAATTTTTGGCCGGTGATACTGTTATGTTTCGGTAACTGAGGAGTGCAGGTAAAAAAGGCAATACACCAGAGCAGTTGGAATCTATGAGATTGCAGTACCCTGACTAACCACCACAACTAGAGGCAGCCGTGGAGCGTTCCTACGTTGGTCCTAGACGCCTCGTCACAGCCTGAGAAACTAACTACACCTAAAGATAGAAATAGGAAAGCTATCTGCCCCGGAGCAGATCCCCAAAGAACATAGAAAGCCCCCAAACATGTAATGGCTCTTAGACAAGAAGAAATACTGACACAGACAGAAAATAGTATGAGCAAACGTTGGGGCCCAAACTAACTAAATAGAAAAGGATAGGAAGGGTACTTACTGCAATCCCAAAAAACCCTGCAAAGCACCAACTCTACTAATTTCAAAAACACCTGAGATCACACGACCTCTACGACCTAAATTAGTTCTCTGGTGTAACAAAATCAAAACAGCAGCCACTGAAGAAACTGGAAAAAGCAACAGTACAAACATCAGTGGCTGAACTAAACTGAGAGGGCAAAAGCCCCCGGAGGGGACCCTGAAGGCCCCCACAGAAGTGCAGGACAAAATGCAAAAATAAAGCACAAAAACAAAAAGAAGAAAATGTCTTATCTGTTAGCAGGAGATGCAGACACGACACAGCAGACTACAAGGGAAACAGGAATCATGGAGTGAGACCAGAACAATTGATCACCGGCAACCCTGATGGGAAGGCGACTCCCTTATATAAGACCAGTCAGTAACACCTGATTCCCACTCCTCACAATCTTCACTGGACAGTCCAGTACCGCTTGTAACCACCAGAGGGAGCCTCTGCTCAGAACTCATTTCAAGTCCATTCACAACAGGCCCTGATGTGTCTAAACAGTGGAAACCCCCCACAAGTGACCCCATTTTGGAAACTAGACCCCTAAGGAACTTATCTAGATGTGTGGTGAGCACTTTGCACCCCCAAGTGCTTCACAGAAGTTTATGACGCCCGGGCATGAAAATAAAAAATCATATTTTTTCCACAAACCTGATCGTTTAGTCCCCAATTTTTTATTTTCCCAAGGGTAACAGGAGAAATTAGACCACAAAAGTTGTTCAATTTGTCCTGAGTACGCTGATACCCCATATGTGGGGGGACCACTGTTTGGGCACACGGCAGGGCTTGGAAGGGAAGGAACACCGTTTGACTATTTCAAACCAAAATTGGCTGGAATTGAAATTGGACGCCATGTCGCGTTTGGAGAGCCCCTGAATAAACCCCACACAAATGACACCATTTTGGAAACTGGACCCCTTAAGGAACTTATTTAGATGTGTGGTGAGCACTTTGAACCCCCAAGTGCTTCACAGAAGTTTATAACGTGGAGCCGTGAAAATAAAAAATCATTTTTTTCCTCAAAAATGATTCTTTAGCCTGCTATTTTTTTATTTCCCCAAGGGTAACAAGAGAAATTGGACCCCAAAAGTTGTTGTGCAATTTTTCCTGAGTACGCTGATACCCCATATGTGGGGTGAAACCACTGTTTGGGCGCATGGGAGAGCTTGGAAGGGAAGGAGCGCCATTTTGTAATGCAGACTTTGATGGAATGTTATGCGGGCGTCATGTTGTGTTTACAGAGCCCTTGATGTGCCTAAACAGTAGAAACCCCCTGCAAGTGACACCATTTTGGAAACTAAACCTCCCAAGGAGCTTAGCTAGATGTGTGGTGAGCACTTTGAACCCCCAAGTGCTTCACAGAAATTTATAAACGCAGAGCCGTGAAAATAAAAAATCTTTTTTTTCCTCAAAAATGATTTTTTTAGCCAGCTATTTTTTATTTTCCCAAGGGTAACAGGAGAAATTAGAACCCCAAAATTGGTGTGCAATTTGTCCTGAGTACGCTGATACCCCATATGTTGGGGTAAACCACTGTTTGGGCGCACGGCAGGGCTTGGAAGGGAGGGAGCGCAATTTGACTTTTGAATGCCACGTCGTGTTTGGAGACCCCCTGATATGTCTAAACAGTGGAAACACCCCACAAGTGACCCCATTTTGGAAACTAGACCCCTTAAGGAACTTATCTAGATGTGTGGTGAGCACTTTGAATCCCCAAGTGTTTTCCAGAAATTTATAAACGCAGAGCCGTGAAAATAAAAAAAATATTTTTTTCCTCAAAAATGATTTTTTTAGCCAGCTATTTTTTATTTTCCCAAGGGTAACAGGAGAAATTAGAACCCCAAAATTGGTGTGCAATTTGTCCTGAGTACGCTGATACCCCACAAGTTTAGGTAAACCACTGTTTGGGTGCATGGCAGGGCTCGGAAGGAAGGGAGCGCCATTTGACTTTTTGAACACCACATCGTGTTTGGAGACCCCCTGATGTGTCTAAACAGTGGAAACACCCCACAAGTGACCCCATTTTGGAAACTAGACCCCTTAAGGAACTTATCTAGATGTGTGGTGAGCACTTTGAACCCCCAAGTGTTTTCCAGAAATTTATAAACGCAGAGCCGTGAAAATAAAAAATTATTTTTTTCCTCAAAATGATTTTTTAGCCAGCTATTTTTTATTTTCCCAAGGGTAACAGGAGAAATTAGAACCCGAAAATTGGTGTGCAATTTGTCCTGAGTACGCTGATACCCCATATGTTGGGGTAAATCACTGTTTGGGCGCATGGCAGGGCTTGGAAGGGAGGGAGCGCCATTTGACTTTTTGAACGCCACGTCGTGTTTGTAGACCCCCTGATGTGCCTAAATAGTGGAAACCCCTCAATTCTAGCTCCAACCCTAACCCCAACACACCCCTAACCCTAATCCCAACCCTAACCCTAATCCCAACCCTAATTGTAACCCTAACCCTAATTGTAACCCTACCCCTATTTGTAACCCTAACCCTAATTCCAACCCTAACCCTAATTATAACCCTAACGCTAAGGCTAGGATCATATTGCGTTTTACCAGCCCATTCAACACATAGCGTTGACGGGCTGGTAACGGTATAGCATAACGCTATACCCGCTAGCGCAGAGGAATCAGCAGCTGCAGCCCGCGTCCGAGGCTCCGTCACTGAATGATGGCACAATCTCGGGGATATGCCTTGTACAGCACAAAGAGGTATGTTACCTTCATGAAGTCACATTCAATATCTCAACAGTCGTACTTAATATGGCGGTATTTTAGCCAGTTTTTGCTGTGGCGCTTTACCATTACACTTCATGTGCAGCTGTTATCATTATCAGCCGCTAACCCTGGGCACTCCATGATCACTTGAGGGTTTCAGATAGTTCACTTTGGGATCCAGTACATTGTCTGGATTCTTCATTATTATTTCACTTTAGTCGCAAGACTATATGAGACCGTATATATACTTTATGAAGTTTTTTCGGATGCTTTCCCCATGGATAAGCTATTTCTTGTTTCCATTGTTCTAAATTTTTCTATGTTGTGATATACATATATGTGTATATGGACTCTCTAGAAATATAAGTGATGTACTTTTTTATATATATTTTCCATTTTTCTATTTTCTTTCCGTATGTAATTAATAGGTACACCTTGATAAAGGCATATATATGCCGAAACGTCGATGATAAATTGTTTGTACCTGGATGTATTTTTCCATTTGATTTATCTCACCCGGATGAATTCACCTTATACCTGGATATCAATCTTGCTTTAATAAAGAAGTGACTCTTTTTTCGTGTGCCGGAGTTTATTATATTCTATACTGAATGATGGCACGTCACGAATGCATGCCGCTTTACGGCATGCGTCGCGATGCGCCCTCAAATGGGGGTGAATGGCAGCATTAACGGACTGCGTTACACCGCGTTATACGGCGGTGTAACGCAGTCCGTCTAAAGGACTGCCATAACGCAGTATGACCCCAGCCTAACCCTAACCCTAATTGTAACCCTAACCCTAATTATAACCCTAACCCTAATGGAAAAATAAAAATAAATAAAATTTCTTTATTTTATTATATGTCCCTAACAAAGGGGCTGATAAAGGGGGGGGGGTTTATGTATTGTTTTTTTTATTTTGATCACTGTGATACTTTATCACAGTGATGAAAATGTACTTTTAGAGAATGAATGGAGTCATTCATTTTTTAAATCTGCCGCCAGGCTGATTCGGTGGGCGCACTGCGTATGCGCCCGCCATTTTTTTTTACAGGGTGAAGAGGACTGAGGATCGGACTACAGGGGGCGCTGCAGGAGTGCAGAGGGGCCATGTGGGAGCACCTTCAGGTACCGGGGTGGGATCGGGGACCCTATTTCTTTCCCCTCTGATGTGCGATCACATCAGAGGGGAGAGAAATTGCAGGCAGGATCGCGTATTTTTTTTTCTTTTGCGATTGCCGTTATAGGGTTAATAACTGTGATCGCAAAAGCGGGTGGACTGGGGGGACCCTAATTATGTTCTCTGGGGTCTCGGCTACCCCTGGTAGCCGAGACCCCGGAGAAAATCCGGCTCGGCGGGCGTACTGCGCATGCGCCCGCCATTTTCTTTACCGGAAAAAGACGATGGGAGCTGCGGGAGCCACAGGAGGACTGGGGGGACACCGGGAGGCATGGGGAGCTGATCGGGAGTCCCGGGGACCCCATTTCTCTCCCCTCTGATGTGCGATCACATCAGAGGAGAGAGAAATTAAAGGAAAAATAGATTTTTTTTTGCGATCGCCGTTATAGGGTAAAAACCGATCCGATTCATGTTCTCTGGGGTCTCGGCTACCCCAGGTAGCCGAGACCCCAGAGAAAATCCGACTCTGGGGGGGCGCTATAGGCTTTTTCCACAGCGGCGCTGTGGTTTAAGTACCCTTAATGACCGCCGTTAAAAGGCGTATCGGCGGTCGTTAAGGGGTTAAAATGTGTACTACAACCCCTGGAAATTACTGCTTGCCTTGGACGACTTCCGGGGCAAGGAAAGACTAGCGCATGCGCTGTAGTCATTTTATGCTTTGCCCACTGTTGGGCAAAGCATACTGCGCATGCGCCGGGCCGGATTTTGAATTGAGCAATTGCGGGAACCTAACGCCGTCTGTGGTATTCACAGACGGCGATACGCAACAGATGACGAGGAGCGGGGGCGGGGGAGGACATGAAAACCGCTGCCCTCCTGACCTGACTGCAGTGATTGACACATACAATCACCAACTTTAAAAAGGTATTTTGATATGAAAACGGGGGTATCATGATATATGATACCCACCGTTAGCTTAGTTATGGGACACACTATTCAGCCATATCTTTATCTGATATGGCTATTTTGGGGTGACAGATTCCCTTTCACTTAATGAACCTATGCCCGAAATTATGGGACGCATTGGTGGTGGAAAAATATTTTTGTGCGTTTTTGGTAGCGCATGTAAAATGGGGATTACAGGATCATTGACATAAAGAAACTCAGTTTGCTTTTTAGAAAAAAAACCTTGGGTGAAACCATCATCTATGATGAATTTGCACTGTTCGGAATAACAAGCTGTGGGGTCGTCCATCAAAAGAGTGTAAATTTCATCATTGCAAATCATATTATTAATTGCAGTGACATAGACAATTTCATTCATCACACCTATTGAGACCCCTTTATCAGACCTTTTAATAATTAAATCAGAATGTGATTTTAATTTTTTGAAAGCTTCCCTTTCCGCAAATGTAAGATTAGATTTATGCGATTGACTAGTAGAATTACTAAAGTCACTGCCACACTTAGCGATCGCACTATCGATCACGAAAACGACTTAACCTGGCGAGATCGCTAGTGCGATCGCTATGTGATCGCTAGTTAGATTCCAAACACAACTCATCAGCGATCTGTGATTCCAAACACATCTCATCAGCGATCTGTATAACGACCTCTGCGGTCGTTGGGAAAACCTAGTCCCACCTGCGACGCTGGTGAAGTCGTTCATAATGGGTGTCACACTCAGCGATTCAGGCTCACCAGCGGGACACCAACGACCAAAAAACGGCTCAGAATGTTCATAAGCGATCAGCGACATCTCAGCAGGGGCCACATCGCTGCTACATGTCACACACAGCTAAGTCGCTAACGAGATCACTACTGCGTCATAAATGGTGACGCAGCAGCGATCTCGTTAGCGATCTCGCTAGCAATCTCGCTTAGTGTGGCATACCCTTAAGTAACTTCTTGATATCTCTTTCAACATTTTCTTGAAAGAGTTCCATTTTATTTGTTCTAGTTTGTACTGGGTAAAACAGGGGATTTTTAGTTTTGAAAGGAAAATAAGAATTAAGAACACCAGGTGATGTTTCAGATGTGTCCAAATCCATAAGACACAAAAGGCTGTTTTGTTCCAAGAATTTTTTCCAGAAAATTGATTCCTTGCAAAAATTTGTGATTGATCTTGTGACTCCTCAACAGAAAAGAAATGTCCCTGATAAATTTTTTATATCCTTCAAAGTGGAAAAAATATCCAAATTTGGATTATTTGGAACAAAATTTAATCCTTTGGATAAAAGGTTCGGTTCTGCTTGTGTTAACGCTGTATTAGACAGATTAATAGCATCTAATAATCGATTCATCCTGTTGGAGCTCCTCAGATGTTTTCTTCCAACTCTCCTTGTACATTTTTTGGTGAAAATTAGATTTGCATGGCTTCTTGTAATATCTAGATTGAGATTTGGCAGACATAGATTGACTTTCTCCATAATTAGATGTGTCACAAGAAAGATCAATAGAAATGTCTGATGATTCCGGTCAGAAGAAGAGAGAAAGTCACTTGATTTTTGCATGTGGAGTTTGAGAAAGTGCGGGTGCGTCTTTTCAGAATCGATTTGGGAGGGAAGGAAGGTCTTTCCCATCTGCCCCACTCATATACTTGATTGTTAGAATAATCAAAAATTTCTATGTTAAATTTCCTTTTTTTTTAAGTCAATAAGAGTCTTCTAAGGCTGATTTCACATTGGCGTTTTTTAGCGCAGCGCATCGTGCTGATCCGATCACATGCACCATGCGCCCCTATCTTTAACAGTGGGGCGCATGGTTTAGCGTTAGCATGCGATCATCAGCGTTTTTGTGCGCTTGCGTTATTTTGTCGTGAGCGACTTGGCGAGCACAACGCAACATGTTGCATTTTTGGGTCCGCCCAAACTCGTTAAAAAGGCGCATGCACTCGCATCGCGCACGGAAAGCGCCCAAACAACACATTATAGTCTATGTGATCGCTGATGTGCGCTGGGTCAAGCGCAGGTCAGCGTTCTATGACGCATGCGTTGTTAGAGATAACACATGTCTAGAAATTGGTTTAAACCACCCACTAAATAAAGAAACATTGTATGGGGGTAGTGTTGGCACTTCAGTCCACTACTCTACAGCCAGATACAGAGGAAGATAGAGCAAGACAGCAGCTATTTCAGATTTTTTCTTGGACTACCTGGAAACTTGGATAATGTGAGTATAAAACCTAATGTCTTTCTTTCCTTTTTTCTCAATTTATTATGTACTAATGTCTCTTTATTTATTGCAGCATGTCTTCAGGAGAAGAATACATGCCAGCCCCTGGTGAACTGGCCCAAGCAGAGGGTGAAGTAAGTACCTTCCTTCCATACTTACCAATCGTAAGTATTTGCTGTTGCATGGACACATGTGGCAATTTTTTTTTTTCTTTTTCAGTCCACATCGTCCACGGCAGCGGAGGAAGAGCGGGAGCAGCCAGTCCGACTGCAGGCGGGGAGGCGGCCTGTAAGTATAGAGTGACAGATTGTACTCTTTTTTTTGCCCCTGACTTTTTTCTTGCCTGTTTTTCCTTATCAATCTTGCTTCTATTCTCAATCTTTCTTCTCTTATGTCTTGTTTTCCATCTTTTTCATCTACAAATGTTTACAAGATTAATGTTTTGCTTTCTTTTCTAGGCTCCACAACGGGATGAGGAACTCGCCATGGACAATGACGCCCTGATCCAGTTGGTCCAGGAGCGAGGCCCGTTGTGGGACAGCCGTCATCCAATGCACTGTGACAACGTGGTGATCCGGCGGCTCTGGAATGAGATGGCCGCAGCGCTGATGGATGGCTGGGACAGCGCCTCTCCCCGGGTCCGCAAGTATTTTCGTAAGTATTTAAATGCTGTGTGATGCTGCAGTCACCTTGGCCGGGATCACACAACTGTGTGGGATGCTAATAACTCCTGTGTTTTTGTAGCATCCCACACAGTTGTGTGATCCCGGCCTACAGTGCATTTTCTAATTTTTTTTATTTATTTTCCATAGTGAACAAGGTCAGAACCCGTTGGCGCTTAATGAAGGACCGCTTCAACAGGGACCTGAGGCTGGAGAACCGGGTTGCCAGTGGTGCTGCGGCAAAGACCACAAGAAAGTATCGCTACCATCGGGCTTTGGCTTTCTTAAGACCGGTCCTTGCCACCAGAGCGTAAGTATTTTCTTGTTGTTGTATTGTGTTGACTCTGTGTTTTTCTATTCCACAGGAGTTGGCGCTTGTAAATGCATGATAGTAATTGTTTTTTTGTTTTTTTTTCACAGCACCTGGAGCAGCACCCTGCAACCTGGTCCTGAAGCGGTCCTTCAGAGAGCTGCCTCGGACCCGTCCCAGCCATCCACCAGCCAAGAAGCACCTTGCAGGCCGTCAACACAGACAGCTGGAGATCAGGAAGCTGGTCCATCAGGTCTTCCCCTGTCACAGGTCTCTGCCACAGGTTATGCGGGTACTTCCCGTCGGCGGCAGAAGGCCTCTGACTGGAATCTCATGCCCGAGTTCTTACATTTGAGCACGGTTTTTCAAGATAGCCACAAGGCGTTGGGTGACAGAGTGGATAGCGGTTTTGCACTAGTGGACCAACGCATCCATTCTGTCGAGCGTCGCCTTGACTATCTTGAAGCCGAGCTCAAAAGACCAGCGCACCATTTTTTCCAACAAATTGAACGGGGCATGGCGGAACACCTTACTCCTGATCTCCAGCTGACTGTGATGCATGCCTGCAACAATGCTTACACGCAGGCTATGCAGCAGAGTCGGTACGTGCAGCAGCAGCAGCCAGTGGTGCCTTTCCCACCCGTGCCACCACTGACTCGCTTCACCGCACTACTGACTTCTGCTGCATACCACTGCACGGCCACCAGCATTCCAAGTCATGCTGGACCACACTTCACCACACACAGTCACAGTGCAGCTGGACACTCCCCCGCCACCACCATGCCAAGAGCTGCTCCTGTTTGGACTTCCTCCACCCTTGCTTGGACCTCCACCCCTGCTTGGATTGCATCCACTTCCCAGGACGCCACCACCACCGAGCAGCTGGGGGACCCTCATTCTATCTTCAGGGCCTCGGACCCTGGCAGGAGGTCCAGCTGCCCAGGGAGGTCCCCAAGCCACACGAGGTCTCCAAGCACCAGGCCCCCAATCCACAGGAGGTCCCCAAGCCACACGAGGTTTCCAAGCACCAGGTCCCCAAGCCACAGGAGGTCCCCAAGCCACACAAGGTCTCCAAGCCACACCAGGTCCCCAAGCCACAGGAGGTCTCCAAGCCACACGAGGTCTCCAAGCCACACCAGGTCTCCAAGCAACAGGAGGTCCCCAAGCCACACCAGGTCTCCAAGCACCAGGTCCTCAAGCCACAGGAGGTTCCCAAGCAGCAGGGCCTGAAGCAGCAGGAGGTTTCCACGCACCAGGTCCCCAAGCACCAGGACCTTCAAAAAGAAAACAAAGATGGGACGAAGAGTCCAGAAAAAGACTTTCTCCTTCGCCTCATTGGGGGACACAGACCATGGGTGTTATGCTGCTGCCACCTGGAGGCTGACACTAAGTTGAGACAAAAACGAGTTAGCTCCTCCTCCGCAGTATACACCTTCTGCTGGCTCCAAATGAACCAGATCATGCTTAGTGTCCGTAGGAGGCACATGTCTGGTTTTTCCCATACCTTTTCTTTTTCTTTTCTACCATGAAGATGAGACCGGGGCGACGGACCCTTTTGAAAGGGTCCGATCGCCCCAAACCAACAACAGGCGAGCACGTGCGAGTGTCGCCTCCACGTATCCTCTCCTGCGACGTGGGATGCCATGCCTGAGCTGATTCAAGGGCGACGGGTCTCTTAAAGGGCACCGATCTCCCCTCACAGACTTACGGGCGAGCACATGGAGTGTCGCCTTCATGTTTCCTCGTCCACAGCCAGGCCTATGCCGACAACCTGCCCTGCCCATCTTTAGGGATTGAACCCATAGGATGCTCAGAGGCCTCTACATGGCGTCCATGCAGCCCCCACTGCTTCACCACTTTTAAAAAGGGATGATGCAAGGAGACGGACGGTCCCTCTCCACTTCCCTCCTAAGAGATGATGGATTGAGGCATTCTATTACCCTGTACCATCCTGAAGATTACCCGTGAAGCCTCATCGTGGCGGCTCCATGCCGGGACGCGCACCTCGGTGAGTGTAAAGCACTGGGATCCGTGCAGTAGCTTAGATCTCCTGCACTCGATGGCAGCTAAGCATACTGTTCTGCCAACACTAACAGCCGGACATAGCCCGGTGAAATCTTAGGGGAGCGAACCCTTAGGATACACAGAGGCCCCCCACGGCGTCCGTGCTATTCCCACTGTACCTCCGCTGATGGAACAGCGGTACTATAAGGAGCTGGACGGCCCCTCTCCACCTCCCCCTCAGAGGGACGGGTGGATTGAGGGTTCCTGCACCGTCCCTGTCGCAGCCTTGACCTGCATGCAGAACGGCAGCTCTCCTCCACAGCTTCGGTGGCGAGTGGCACATTCCTGATACACGGTGCATGGCCCAGAGCGGGAGTGTAGCACCTTCCCCGGAGTCCACTGGGAAGCGCTTGGCACGGACCCCCTCCATCCTCCGTGGAGGCGCTCCGGCAGGTGTCAAAAATTTAGGCCCCGGATTTGGCCCACTTCAAAGAACTTCCGCCCATCCCTTTCTATTCTGGGCGGGGGGGGGGGCGACGCACCCTATTGAAAGCATCCATCTCCCCAGACCAACAACAGGCGAGCACATGGAGCGTTGCCTCCACGTATCCTCTCCTGCCACGTGGGACAACGTGCTGAACTCAGTCCTGATCACCCCAAGGTATAGAAACCCTAGGCTGACAGAGGCATAGGTGCAGTCTGCGCGGCCCCCCACTGCATCACCAATGCTAGACTGCGGTGATGGAAGGAGGCGGACGGTCCCTCTCCTCATCCCTTCTAGGGAAGGATGGAGTTAGGGTGCCTGCACCGTCCTTTATACAGCCCCCCTCTTACCTGGAAGCTGGTGGCTGAAGCGCTCCACGCAGGGGTCAGTGCAGGGAGCACGGAGGAAAGTTGGGCTGGGAGGGCTCCTACAGATTCGTTCCCCGGGTGTGAGGGCCTGGCGTCCTCTCCTGTACAGCGTCCGCTGCAAACATTGGCAGCAGCTCCCTGGACCGCCTGGGAATCCCTGGTCCGGTTGATGGCAATCGAGTCCCTTCAGACCCCAGATAGGGTCAGGGACAGTGGTGCGCCGCTCCTGGAGGGATCTCCCACCTCACAAGAGCCTCAAAAAAAAAACGGCCTGCAGGGGCCGCTCTCTTTCTCTAGGCAGACGCAGGGGATACGAACCCGTACAGTGTCGCCCGGTCCATCTGGTGCCTCGGCATCCATGAGTTCTGTCTTCCACTCTCCTTCACCAAGGTGGGATAGTGATCAAAACCCGGAGTACGATTCAGATGGGCCTCTCAATTTAGAAACGCCTGGTTTCCGGGAAACGGTTGACAGCCTCTTTGAGGCCAGCAACCAAACCCTGGGGATTGACGATGAATCCACCTTGGCCTCAGGTCTCAAGGTGTCATTCAAACAGGTCAAACGGTCTCATAGAGTGTTTTTGCACTCACCCAGAGTTTGAGGACATAGTGCAACGGCACAGAGAAAGGCCAGACAAACGTTTCTCAGGGCTGAAGGCGCTCGATGCAAGATACCCATTTGCGCCTGATCTCCGTAAAAAGTGGGCAGAATCCCAGACGGTAAATCCACCCGTGTCACTTTTGGCCTCTAAAAACCCTGTTTTCCTTGCCTAATGGTTCCTCTATTAAGGACCCCACTAACCATCTCATAGAGAGCCTGGCTCGGTCGGTGTTTGAAGCAGCAGGGTCAGTCCTCTCTCCCTCTTTCGCAGCAGCCTGGGTAACTAAGGCCATGATTTCCTGGTCAGAGTCAGAAATCCGAGCCCTGCAGGGCATAGACCTGCCTTTAGAGGTACCTGAGATCTCCAATCAGATCGCCTTGGCTGGAGACTACTTGATTAATGCTTCGTTTGATGCAGCTAACTGCGTGGCGCTTGCTTCCGCGAATGCAATTTCCATTAGGAGGGCTATATGGTTGACATGGTGAGCAGACTCAACTTCCAAGAAGTCTCTAACTTCTTTGCCTTATCAGAGCGGCCGATTATTCAGGTGAGAACCTAGATCACCTCATCTCTGACACTACAGAGGGGAAAAGCAGCTTCCTCCCTCAGCAGAGGGTGAAGCAGCCTTTTTTCGTCACCAGCTTCAGGCACTTTTTCTGTCCTTTAACAACTCCATGTGGGCTACAGTGGCCAACCCCGCCAGTTCAGATTGACCCAATCGGGACAGAGATCGTCAGGTCTCGTACAGAGCCAACCCATTGGGGGAGCATTCGATCCCACCAGCCTAAATCGAGGGGATCTAGGTCCCTCAGATTTTCAGCTAAATGACTCGAGGCAATTTCCGGGCGACTCCACCGGAGTAGGCAGTCGCCTGCTCTAGTTTCGAGAGAGCTGGTGTTCTCGGGGTACAAGTTAGAGTTTATCAATCTCCCCCCAAGATGACTTTTTCTCTCGTGTCCTCCCAAAGTGGAAACCCGTGCACGGGCCCTATCCAAGGCCATCGAATCTCTCCGGCATAACTGTGTTATCTTTCCCGTACCGGTAAACTAGAGATTTCAAGATTCTATTCCAGCTTGTTTATGGTCCCCAAAAAGAACGGGACTGTCAGGCCCATACTGGACCTGAAGCTTCTGAACAGATTTGTCAGGGTCAGACATTTCCGGATGGAGTCCCTCTACCTGGTCATATCTATCATGGAAAGGGGAGAATGTTTGGCCTCTATCGACATCCAAGACGCCTACCTTTACATCCCCATTTTCCCCCGGCATTAAAAATTCTTACGTTTCGCTATCGCCGTCCTGCATTACCAGTTTACAGCCCTACCTTTCGGGCTAGCTACCGCCCCCAAAATGTTCACAAAGGTCATGGCGGTTGTCATATCCATCCTACATTCTCGGGGCATAGTCATCTTGCCATACTTGCAGGGCCGGCGTCAGCACCCGGCATACCCGGGCAAGTGCCGGGGCCCTGAGCAGGCGGGGGGCCCACTCGCCGTCAGGCACCCCGGCGCCCGTTAGTGGAGGAGAGCGGTGTCAGTGCCGCCACTGGCCCCCCCCCGCTTGCTCAGGCTCCCAGCAGCAGCTGGCACAATATTTACCTCTCCCCGTGCCTCCGCTGCCGGGCTCTAGGGGGCGCCTGCTCTTCCTCTCATAGCAGCGCCGCTGAATGACATCATCATTCAGCGGCCGGCTGTGGCAGAGAGCGCGCGGACGCCGGACAGGTGAGATGTGATGTGTCTGTGTGTGTGTGTCTGTGTGTATGAGTGTATGTGTATATAGTGCAGTGCTTTGTGTGTGTGTGTATGTGAGAGAGTGCTTGTGTGCTGCGGTGCTGTCTGTGTGTGGTGCTGTATGTGTGATGGTGGTGGGGAGAGCAGTGTTGATGATGATGGGGAGGCATTGATGATAATGGGCAGGCAATGATGATGATGGGGAGGCGATGATGATGATGGGCAGGCATTGATGATAATGGGGAGGCAATGATGATGGGGAGGCGATGATGATGATGGGCAGGCATTGATGATAATGGGGAGGCAATGATGATGATGGGAGGTGATGATGATGATGATGGGCAGGCATTGATGATAATGGGGAGGCAATGATGATGATAATGGGGAGTCTTTCCACAGCGCCCTTTCCTGAGCCGTAACAGTGTAGAACGCAGCACAGCACAGAGGAGAGCTCCATATTTTGTACGGAGCATTATATGGGGACCAGTATCCTGTATGGAGCATTATATGGGGACCAGTATCCTGTATGGAGCATCGTATTGGGTCCAGTATTCTGTATGGAGCATCATTTTGAGTCCAGTATTCTGTATGGAGCATTATATGGGGTATGGGGGGTGACATCCTGCATGGGGTATTATATGGGTGATGAGGGGGAGACTATGTGGTGCCCATAATATTGTATGGAGGACTGTACTGTCCAATCTGTACTGTGCGCTGCGAGGATTTGGCGGTTTTTGAGCTATTGTACAATTTACAATAGATATCACTCATGTAATGGAAGAAGTGAAGTATTTGGCATTGTACTGTACCTATATTTCTCTGCCGTATCTGTGCATCATGAATCGTGGTCTGTGTTAAAGGGGCCCACTGAGGCTCTTTCGCCTGGGGCCCATAAAAACCTGGAGCCGGCAATGCATACTTGGACAACCTTTGGTCAAAGGCCCGTCTTTTCGAACTTGTGAGAAAAGCATCAACATCACACTAGATATAATTTCCCGCTTAGGGTGGCTGGTTAACAAAAAAAAGGAAAAATATGGGTTCTAACTAGATGGCTGTGGAACCATGGCTCCCGGGAAGTTGTGGTCCATCCGCAGATGACTGTCGCCTTCGTCTTCGCGCTCCACCAGAGGGCGCCGCTGTTCGCTCCATCCTACCGTCCTGCAGACCAAGGTACAGGCACCCTTGTATGACTTAAAGGGCCTTACAACACCGAGGGCAGAATTTTTTTTCTCCAGACTGTCCTGAAAGCAGGTTCGTGATGCTCACCTCTCTCAAAGGCCAGGTCCTGGCTCCATCTGTCTCCAACCCAGCGCAGGATTGCTTCCAAGATGTAGGTCAGGACTTTCATTCACAGGACTTTGCAGGAGTACTCCCCTACAGGTTTCAGTTAAAATCCGCTGGACGTTAATTCGGTCCTGGGTGCACTTTAACAGACACCTTTCGAGCTGTTTCATGATGTCTCGCGGGCAGTTCTGTCTTGGAAGGTCGCCTTTCTTGTCGTAGTGTCATTTATCAGGCAATGATCGGAGCTGACAACTATGTCCTGTCGAGCTCTTTTTTTGTTTTTCCACCAGTACACGATTGTCCTCAGTCCGTTTCCACCCCCTTTTTGGCCAACGTTGTTTGGTCCTTCCATTCTTTAACGATGACTTTGTCTTTCCCTCTTTGGGTCCGACACCGGTACTTCTGGTGGATAAAGGTACGCGCGCCTTGCACACAGTGACGGGGCTCAGGACGTATGTCCTGAGGACGGCACTCTCCTGTAAGCCACTTCAGGATCACACTAACCAGAGAAATTTTTTCGGCTATTCTGGAGTTATACTACTGTAGAGGTGTGCCCATCCCAATAGAGATTAGAGCATATTCTACGTGGTCGAGGTCCGCCCTCTGTGCCATTCAGCTTGGGAAGCGGACAAAACAGGCCGACAGAGCTGCAAGACTGTGATTTGGTTCAGCCTGTACACATCCTTGAAGCACTAGTCATGCTCAGACTTCAGCTCGTGCGGTCCTCGGCAGTCTATCCTGCAGCAGGCGGTAGTGCATCTTTACTCGGTCGCTACGCGGGATTGTGGCCCACCCATGGACTGCTTTGGGACGTCCCATGGTCTGTGTCCCCCAATGAGGCAAAGGAGAAATAGGGATTTTTGTGTACTCACCGTAAAATCCTTTTCTCCGAGACGCTCATTGGGGGACACAGCACCCACCCTGTTAGCCTGACAGATTCTGCTTTTTGTCTTTCATTCAATGGGTTATACTCTGATATGATGCTAATGATCGCACTTTGATATGATACTAATGATCTCCTACTGCTTTTGTACCGAACTGGTTCATTTGGAGCCAGCAGGAAGGTGTATACTGCGGAGGAGGAGCTAACTCGTTTTTGTCTCAACTTAGTGTCAGCCTCCAGGTGGCAGCAGCATAACACCCATGGTCTATGTCCTCCAATGAGCGTCTCGGAGAAAAGGATTTTACGATGAGTACAAAAAAATCCCTATTTTGTCCTCCCACCCCCCTCACCTCCCACTGTGTTTTTCCCGCTGCCTTCCCCCACCACTTTCGTCGCCCTTTCCCCTCGAACCCCTTTGTCTCCCTCCCAAAGTCAATCCTCGTCGCTCCACACCCCCAAGTTACCTCCTTCTTCACCCAAACGTCGTCAACATTAATTTTTTTTGGTGTCTTGTAAAAATAAATGTGCCTTTTTTTGCCCCAAACTGTTTGTTTTCATTGTGTCTTTCGCCGCCTACACACACTGTGCCGTACACACACAGCGCCGTACACTTTGTGATTTTGCCACCACATAGCTCCAGTACTGTCACATGCTTCTTGTGTCAGTCCTGGATCTATGTGTTGTCAAAAACACAAATATATGACTTGTATTTTCAGCACCTGTCTCTCCAGTCTAGAAATATTAGTAGACTGAATAGAGGATGTTTCTGAGTGCAAGGCATATCTATTCTCACCTTGCCAGGTATCATAAAGGGTGAATTGAGGATGGTGTATTTTGCCCATCCACATTTCACTCTTTGTGACACAAGGCCAGGGGATTGTAGATATACCTTGTAATTAACCACATCCTCTATTCAGTGTGTGGTGAATAAACTGAAGAGATGATGGCAAAAATACACGCCATATCTACAATCCCCTGGCCTGGTATCATAAGTATTTATCACACCTGGCCAGGTGACTATACCTATGAGTTGTCATCTGCAGCATCGCTTCAGTCTGCATTATCTATTGCATGCAGACTGGAGAGATGCTGGTGGTTACTCATTTGTGTATTCACCTGCCCAGGTGTCATAAAATTCTGATGTCAGGATGCTTTTTTTTTTGGCATCCTCACTCCAGCATGACACCAGGCCAGGGTCTTGTAGAAGTTGTATAAACTTTATCATCTCTCCAGTGTGCGTGCATACTGAAGCCACAGTGGAGATACTACAAATAATATTTATACTCATATGGTCAGGTGTCATAATGAGAGAAGGATGCTACTGCATCCCAAACTCACTATTTGTAACATCAGGCCAGGTGTATAATATTTGTTGTATCTCCACCGTCGCTGCATATATCTCCACTGGCGCTGCAATATGTTTTAACATAGACTGGAGAGATGATGAAGGTCAGACAACTTTTCTCTGTAGACTCACCTGGTAGGAGTCCTAATAAAATCACGATGCAGAAAACACAGCATCCTGAATTCACTGGGACACCTGGGCAGGTGATTATTGTATTGGAGTGTATAAAAACAGAGTGCACTCGGTACAGGTATCAAAACAGGTTATTTTTTAACATAAACACAAGAAAACAATTTTATTACACCATTTGATCTTGCCGTTCCACACGTCCCACATCAGATAGAAAGTAGGCCGCAAATTGGTCCCTCATTTGGCCAACTTCAACAGATGACCTGAGAGGGTGCTGAGTGAATTCAGGCAATGGGTTGACAAGTGTTTCATCAAGTTCAAAGGCAGGGTGGTCTTTAGCCATCACAAAATTGTGAAGAACCACGCAGGCTTTCACCACCTCATCCACAGTTTCAAGTTTAAGATTAATGGCTGTGCCTAGAATGCGCCATCTGGACACAAGAATCCCAAAGGCACACTCGACAGTTCTTTGGGCCCTGGTCAGTCTGTAATTAAATATTTTTTTTGCTGTGGTCCAAGTCCCGGCTGGAGTAGGGTTTCAACAGGTTTGTGCACATTTGAAAGGCCTCATCACCAACCATTACAAATGGCAGTGGTGGACCTTCGGTGTGGGGAAGAGGCCGTGGCAGTGGGAAATTAAAATGGTTGCCATACAAGTTACGGCCCATGTCCGAGTTCTTAAAGGTCTGTGAGTCATTGCCCCGGCCAAATGCCCCAATGTCCACCACAATAAACCTGTAGTCTGCATCCAGAATGGCCATGAGTACCGTAGAAAAGTACTTTTTATAATTAAAGTACTCAGAGCCACTTTTTGTGGGTTTTGTTATCCGGATGTGTTTCCCATCCACCGCTCCCAAACAGTTGGGGAAATTGCAGACTGTAAAGAATTTTTCTGCAATATCCATCCACTTTTCCGCGGTGGGCAGGGGCATAAATTCAGGACATAGAACGTCCCACAAAGCCCGGCAGGTGTCCGCTACTATTCCGGACAAGGTGGAGATTCCAAGCCGGTACTGAAAGTGTAGTGAAGAGAGGGTCTCGCCAGAAGCCAGGAATCTGCAAAACATGAAAAAAAATTGTGATTGTCCAGGCTTTGTCAAAACACTGACATGAAAAAGCAATCTGTACATGTCAGAACTATAATTCAGCAGGCTTTTAGTAAATGGCAGAACAAAAACAATACACGCATTTGTTTCATATTACGTACCATAATGTGACGAGGAGCTGTTCCTCCGGAGGAATTGCACGACGGAGCTGTGTGTCCTGTCTCCGGATGGCTACTTCAACACGAGCAAGCAAATCACGAAAACTTTCTTGGGACACCCGTGTATAGTCCTCAAATTTAGCCGGGTTTGCCTGGAGCTCGCTGAAGGGAGTGTGGTACGCTCCACGGCTCTCCCGGACTTCAATAATCGGATATCTCCAAAAACGCCGCTGCTGTCGTCTTGGCTCTCTCTCTCCCTTTGTTGCTGGCAAGCAAAAGCCTGAAACAGCGCGATGTCCATATCCAAGTTTATGCGAAAACTCTCCCAACGCAGATTCATGGTGACACAGGGAACACCAGCAAAATCTGAAGAATTCAGCTGAACAGGGTCTATTTAAAGAAGTCCCATGACACTCTCCCACTTGTGTCCCATTGGTGGAGTCTGTTTCAAGGATTTTCCTCTTGTGCAATGTGTGACTCATGCGCCTCAAAAGCGCAAACGCATGGAAACGCTAGATAAACTCATGTAAACGCTACGTTTTTTTGTTGTTATGCGTACTTTGATGCGTTAAAAAAAACCATGCGCTTGCAAGCGCTTGTTTGCATTTTTGCACACGTTTTCAGTAGCGCACGAAGCGCTGCGCTAAAAGACGCAAATGTGAAATTAGCCTAAGGAATGCATTTTAGATTTTAGTTCCTCCTGGATAGACTCATAGTTTTCAGCAGACATAGAAAATTTCAAAGACAGGAGATTTTTATCCAAGTCAGCTTTTATTTTGAGTAATTCTTGATTTTTATATTTTACAATCAGTTGCATTAGTTGAATTGAGCATTTGGACAGAATCTCATTCCATGCTGTGGTAAAATCATCATTATAGACTGTAGTGGGTATTTTTTTAATTCTAAGTCCTCTAGGGATCATATTATGTTCCACATAATTTTCCAATGTGGTTTGATCCCACCAAACATGGGTTTCACTTAGAGATAATTTTTCCACTTCTTGCATTAACTTGAGTGAAACTGTGCCGCTGCGGTGAACACCACGTTTTTTTCTCTGGGGAACCCACTGACCACCACTGCCGCATCTCTAGCTCAGCAATCAGAATCTACATCAGGTACTAAATACAGCTTCAGTACTATATCCAGCGGCACAGTTTCTCATTCGTTGCCCCATATTGTCTCATACAGCACTGGCGATTACTATAAACTCTAAATGTAAACCTTGACCCTCTCTTCTGATTTTAAACATAAACAAACATTTGAAAGGTGTCTTCTCATATTACCTTTCTAGCTTCATTTTCATCTCCACTTTTTCTTCTGAAGGAGGTCCATGTTTGACCGAAACATTTTTCCCTCACGAACTTCAGAATAAAAATTACCATAATAAAACAAAAGTTGAGTGCCAAGTTTTTTATTTCTATTGATTGGTTTGGGTAAGCTACTTGAGCACCTTCACAGTAGTGCCGCGTTATATATTTATATTTACATTCCTTAGGATTGGCCCCTTTGCAGGTCAGGACAGAGATAGGAGCAGTCCGGGAGGAAAATTTCAGAATGGCAGATACCTTCTCAGGAACCATCTTCAGACTGGACTGGTCTCAGAAATGATGCAACCAAGAAATGGAAAGGAGGTCTGTTCAAAGACTCATTTTTCAGGAGTGCAACCCCCTGAGACAAAGCTAACGCAAAACACGCGTCGGGGATCAGCGCTACACTACAAGGTCGTATCTTTTTTATGTGCTTCATGTTTATACATGTGGTTGCCTACTTTGCATGGGTAGTGGGAGCGGACCTTATATTGGCTTTTTCTTGGTCTGTGTATAGATGCACTGATGCACTTTATAATGTGTTGGCCACTCCATGTCATTTATTAATAGCTCTATGTGGGCACTATTTTTTATAGTGGCAGGGGCATTATTCATTATAGGTCTTTGGACAGAATTTATTTGATTTGCAACTTTGCTGGATATATTAATGCCTTAAGCACTAATTAACAATATATACACATGCATTCAGTTCATTAGTACTTTGGGTTCAAATTTGTGAATATTATACCATAGACTATATTTATATAGAATGTACTACTGCCATGAACTTTCAGCCCAATGCTAGTATTGGAACATGTAAAGCAGGATAATAGGTCTTTGAACCATTGTATACAGTATGTGCTATATCTTATGTTTGTATATACATTTTGCCTATAGCATTTGGGGCTTTAATTTGTGCTTTAATCAGTTTTGTAGATTTATCCTTTTTTGGTCATGGCAGTGCTATATCCTTGGCAGCATCATTGTATCTGTGCTTCAACAGTATGCATGTAATAATTATTCAATAGTAGAATGCATATGTACCTGGTAGGTGTATATTGGATATGTATCTCATTTTAACTATTTTTTATGTTTTTGGTATCATATATTAATAAAGACTATTTTTATGGCTAAATGCTTCCTGAACCTTATTGAATATTGTGAATGTTGGGAAGTGCAATAAATTTGGATATATATTTTGTAACAGATAGGAGGTACTAGGACACTACACAGCAGGACTGGCAGATGTAGAGATGAGCACTCGCAGGTGCAGCGGGACCGGCTGACATAGCGATGAGCACTGGCAGGTACAGCAGGACTGGCTGACGTAGAGATGAGCAGTGTCAGATGCAACGGGACTGGCAGAGGTAGAGATAAGCACTGGTATGTGCAGCATACAGGGATTCAAGCGCTGGGCCTGAGAACTCACAAGATTGTTAGGAAACAAACTCACAACATTGCACAGGCACCTACATGTTAGAGGAGGTGCCTTAAATAGTAAAGTGTCCTCCAGCTATTGGCTGGGGACACTTTAGGGGAATGCATGCGGCCCCTTTAAGAAAGGGGGAAGTGTGAGTGCTCCCTATCCACAGTGCCCGGGGACCTGCACGCTGTGCATGCACGCCGGGCAGCTGCAGACCCGAGAGGAGATGGAGCAGGACGAGGGCGGCAGCGATTAGTTCACTGGCGTCTCTGCAGGTGAAGAGGAAAGGCACATAGGGACGCCGGCACTACATCATAAGGTCGGGATAGTCAAATACTTGATATATCCCGTCATATTGGGTTGTGATTTTCTCTTATTTTGGGACTTATGGCAAAAGGGGGCCATATTGAGTGTCCCAGGCAAATGCCAGATCCCTCGGAAAGAAACCCAATCAAAATCAAAGCTAGATAAGTTCCCCTGTATGTCCTTGCTGGGGAGAAGTACAAGATGGTGACCGAGGAGACCAACCTCCCTGAGTTGAGAGTGAACGGAGAGAACTTTGGGACTGCTAAAGTTAGGGACCTTAACTTAAAGGGGGTGTTTAACAGTGTTACTGTCTGTCATGGTTGCTCAAGAGCCGAGGGCAGACACGAGGTTGCCACACTTTGCACTCAATGGGGAGTTGTTGTATAAGGTTGCTCAAATAATAAATTTGCCGAGATCTCATTGCCGAGATTTGAATTTCTTGTTGCGGCGGCCATCTTTCCGGAGGCCCCTGGCGGACATGTTTCAGGAAGCCACCGCTTTGCAACAGCGGAGCTGCGGGGAGGCTTTCGCGGTTAGGACGAAATGCTGGCAGAGCCCCCCACGCAGCACAGAGCCCCGCTGCAGCCACATCAGAGCCCCGACACCACCGCACCGGAGGCTGCATTGGGACCACAGCCGGATTGTAAGTACATTGCCACCCCACAGAGCACAACCACCTCACAGTGCACAACCACCCCACAGTGCACAGCCACCCCACAGTGCACAACCACCCCACAGTGCACAGCCACCCCAAAGTGCACAACCACCCCACAGAGCACAACCACCCCACAGAGCACAACCACCCCACAGTGCACAGCCACCCCACAGTGCACAGCCACCCCACAGAGCACAGCCACCCCACAGAGCACAGCCACCCCACAGAGCACCCCTGCAACACAGAGCACCACCACCGCACCAGCCTGGACCACCGAACAACCCCTGTGACCACTCCTCTACCTGTGCTAATCCCTTCGCTGGTAACCTGAATTTGGACTCTAAAACGGACCCCCCATTTGACACATTATTTTTTTTTCCCTATTTTCCTTCTGAAAATTTGGGGTGCGTGTTGTGAATGAGCAGAGGCTCCCTCTGGTGGTTACAGACAGTACTGAACCTTCCAGAGAGGAATGGCAATCTGGGATCACAGACTGGACTGATATAAGGGAGGTTCCCTCCCATGATGGTCGCCGGTGATCAATTGTTCTGGTCTCAATTGTGGTTCCTGGTTCATTTGGAAGTTTGCTGGTGTCTTGCCTGCATCTCCTGCTTTCAGATAAGATATTTTCTGCTTTTCTTTTTGTGCTTGCTATTTGCATTGTTTTCTGCACATTTGTGGAGGACAGCCAGGTTCCCTCCTGGGGCCTGAGCTCCTCACAGTTTGTCTGTAGCCACTGTTGTTTTTTCATTTGCTTTTTCCTGCTTTTTCAGCGGCTGCAGCTTGTTTTTGTTCACACTGAGATCTGATTTAGTGGGTGGCGAGATCGTGTGATCTCAGTATTTTTGTAATTAGAATTGTTGGATTTTTGTAGGGTTTTCTGGATTGCAGAAAGTAATCTCTCCTGTCCTTTCCTATTTAGTCAGCTTGTGGCCCCAGCGTTTGCTCAATCTGTTTTCTGCCTGCGTTTGTGTTTTCATCTTGTCTAACCGCCATTATATGTTTGGGGGCTGCCTATTCCTTTGGGGCTCTACTCCGGGGCAAATAGCTTTCCTGTTTCTATCTTTAGGTATAGCTAGCTCTCAGGCTGTGACGAGGCGTCTAGGATCAACGTATGAACGCTCCACGGCTACCTCTAGTTGTGTGGTTAGTTCAGGTTTCTGCAACCCATTAGTTACCAACATCTCAGGTGTTCGGCTGCCCTGCTGTTGTTCCTGTCCTCCTCAGCTACAATACATAACAGTATCACCGGCCATAACTGAAAATTATATGGTACTCACAGAAGGGAAAAATAGTGTGGAAAGAAAAAAGTTGTCAGAGATTTTTTTTTTCTGTTTGTTGCATTTCTTCCCTCTTTTTCTCTGGGTGCTGAGGAGGATTTTTTTTTCTCTCAATGGAGTTTGCACAGTTGTCTGGCCGTGTGGATCAGCTTGCCACTGAGGTTCGGAGTATTGCTACCTATCTTGCTGGGTTGCCGGTTGTGGAACCTAGGATTCCCATCCCAGATTTGTTTTTGGGGGATCGATCTAAATTTCTAAATTTCAAAAATAACTGTAAGTTGTTTTTTGCCATAAGGCCTAAGTCCTCAGGGAACGCTGCACAGCAGGTTCAAATTGTCATCTCCCTGCTGCGCGGCGACCCTCAGGATTGGGCTTTTTCCCTGACACCTGAGGATCCTGTTTTGAATGATATTGATGTATTTTTTTAGGCTCTGGGGTTATTGTACAATGAACCTAATGTCACTGATCAAGCTGAAAAGATCCTGTTGGCATTAAATCAGGGTCTTGAAGACGCTGAGTTGTACTGTCAGAAATTTCGAAAGTGGGCAGTTCTGACCAAATGGAATGATCATGCTTTGGCAGCCCTTTTTCGAAAGGGTCTGTCAGAAAAAGTAAAGGACGTTATGGGGGGATTCCCTGTTCCCTCTGGTCTCAATGATTCTATGTCTTTGGCCATTCAAATTGACAGACGTTTGCGTGAGCGCAGAGGTATGCGTGAGATAGTGTTGCCTTGTGAGCCAGCTCCTGAGCCCATGCAGTGTGATGGAGTGACTTCTGGGGCTCAGCGTCATGAGTTTCGTAGGGCAATGGGTTATGTTTCTACTGTGGTGACGCGTCCCATGCTATTTCCGTCTGCCCTAAGCGGGGAAGACGTTTTGCGCGCTCAGTTGTCTAGGGTAGTGTTCAGACTAAATTTCTGTTGACTGTTACCCTCATTTGCTCCATGTCACATTTTCGGCTCAGGCTTTTGTTGATTCAGGAGCGGCTATTAACCTGATGGATTTTGACTTTGCCAAACGTTGTGGCTTTCCATGATACCCCTGCGGAAGTCTATTCCTTTACTGGGCATTGATTCTACCCCTTTGGTGGAGAATAAACCCCAATTTTCTACTCAGGTGATAATGAGGGTTGAACCAGATCATCAGGAGAGTTGCAAATTTCTGGTGTTGCATAATCTGCATGACATTATTGTACTGGGTTTCCCTTGGTTACAGACTCATAATCCTCTTTTGGATTGGAAATCTGTGTCTGTGACCAGTTGGGGTTGCCAATGTGTTAATACTGACACTCCTGTTTTTTCTGCCTCTCCCCAGTCTCAGGATGTCCCTGACTTTTTTGACTGATTTTTCTGATGTGTTTAGTGAAAGTAAGTCTGCGTCCTTACCTCCTCACAGAAGCTACGATTGCGCTATTGAGTTAGTGCCTGGTGGTAAATTTCCTAAGGGTCGCCTTTTTAACTTATCTGTACCTGAACACGATTCTATGCGATCTTATATCAAGGAGTCATTGGAGAAGGGTCATATCAGACCATCCTCTTCACCCTTGGGCGCCGGTTTTTTCTTTGTGGCCAAAAAGGATGGTTCATTGAGGCCGTGTATTGATTATCGCCTCCTGAATAAGATCACTGTGAAATATCAATATCCGTTACCCTTGATTTCTGACCTGTTTTCCAGAGTGAAAAGTGCTAGTTGGTTTACCAAGCTTGACCTCAGGGGGCGTATAACCTTATTCGCATTAAGCACGGGGATGAATGGAAGACGGCGTTTAATACCCCAGAGGGTCATTTTGAGTACCTAGTGATGCCTTTTGGGCTCACTAATGCTCCTTCCGTCTTCCAATCCTTCATGAATGATATTTTCAGGGATTTTGTGGATAAATTTCTGATTGTTTATTTGGATGATATCTTGATTTTTTCCAATGACTGGGACTCTCATGTGAAACATGTTCGGACTGTGTTCCAGATTTTGAGAGAGAATGCACTGTATGTGAAGGGATCAAAGTGTCTTTTTGGCGTACAGAAGGTCTCATTTCTGGGATTTATTTTGTCTCTGTCTGTTTTGAGATGGACCCGGTCAAGGTTCAGGCCATCTGTGATTGGGTTCAACCTACTTCATTAAAGGCTCTTCAGAGATTTTGGGTTTTGCCAATTTTTATCGTAAATTCATTGGTAATTTCTCCGGTATTGTTAAACCATTGACTGATTTGACCAAAAAGGGTTCTGATGTGGTGAATTGGCCTCCTGAGGCAGTTTCTGCATTTCAAGAACTTAAGCAGAGATTCATTTCTGCTCCTGTTCTACGGCAGCCTGATGTTTCTCTACCGTTTCAGGTGGAGGTTGATGCTTCTGAAATTGGGGCAGGTGCCGTTTTGTCCCAAAGGGATCCAGAGACCTCTAAGAGTAACCCTTGTGCCTTTTTCTCTCGAAAGTTTTCTCCAACTGAACGTAATTATGACGTGGGTAATCGGGAGTTATTGGCCATGAAGTGGGCCTTTGAAGAGTGGAGACATTGGCTGGAAGGAGCCAAACATCGGTGGTGGTCCTTTACGGACCATAAGAACCTGGTTTATCTCGAATCAGCCAAGCGACTTAATCCTAGACAGGCCAGGTGGGCCTTGTTTTTCACACGTTTTAATTTTGTGGTTTCTTTTCTTCCTGGCACTAAGAATGTTAAGGCGGATGCCCTCTCGGGAGTTTCTTTGCGGATTCTCCTGAGTTATCTGATCCTGCTGTTATTTTGAAAGAGGGTGTAGTACTTTCCGCCATCTCGCCCAATTTGAGACTGGCTCTGGAGGGGTGTCAGGAGGATAAACCTGAGCGCTGCCCTGTTGGGAAATTGTTTGTCCCAGACCAGTGAAGAAGAGTGTGATGTCTGAGATTCATTGTTCCGCGTTGGCTGGTCATCCCGGGATTTTTGGTACCAGAGACTTGGTGAGTCGGTCCTTTTGGTGGCCTACTTTGTCTCGTGACGTCAGGGACTTTGTGCAGTCCTGTGGGACTTGTCTCGTTCTATGCCTTGCTCTCGCTCTAGTGGTTTGTTGATGCCATTACCTGTGCCCAAGAGGCCATGAACCCATATCTCTATGGATTTTATTTCCGACCTCCCTGTCTCTCAGAGAATGACCGTTATCTGGGTAATCTGTGATAGGTTTTCCAAGATGATACATCTTGTGCCATTACCTAAGTTGCCTTCCTCCTCCGAGTTGGTGCCTTTGTTCCTTCAGCACGTGGTTCGGTTGCACGACATTCCGGAGAACATTGTGTCTGATAGAGGAGTCCAGTTTGTTTCCAGATTTTGGAGGACATTTTGTTCTAAACTTGGTGTTCAATTATCTTTCTCCTCTGCATTACATCCTCAGACCAATGGACAAACCGAGAGAACAAACCAGACCTTGGAAACTTATTTGAGATGTTTTGTGTCTGCTGATCAAGATGACTGGGTCTCTTTTTTGCCTTTGGCTGAGTTTGCTCTTAATAATAGGGCTAGCTCTGCCACCTTGATGTCTCCATTTTTCTGCAATTCTGGGTTTCACCCTCGATTTTCTTCGGGACAGGCGGAGGCTTCCGTCTGTCCAGGTGTTGACTCTGTTGTGGAGCGAATGCAGCAGATTTGGGACCAGGTAGTGGAGAGGTTGTCTCTCTCTCAAGAGAAGGCCCAGCGGTTTGCCAACCGGCATAGGACTGATGGTCCTCGGTTTAAAGTGGGGGACTTGGTTTGGTTGTCCTCAAGAAATATCCCTATGAGGGTTGCATCTCCAAAGTTTAAGCCTAGGTTTATTGGACCTTATAAGATCATGGAGATTCTTAATCCGGTTTCCTTCCGTTTGCTTCTTCCAGGGACATTTAAGATCCATAACGTGTTCCACAAATCCTTATTGAAGAGGTTTGTCGAGCCAGTGGTTCCTATGGCTGCGCCTCCTGACCCTGTTTTGGTTGAGGGCAATCTGGAGTATGTGGTTGAGAAAATATTGGATTCTCGGTTTTCTAGACGGAAACTCCAGTATTTGGTTAAGTGGAGAGGTTATGGTCAGGAGGACAATTCTTGGGTGTTTGCTTCGGACATCCATGCTAGGAGACTGATCCATGCCTATCACCGAGCTCATCCTGATCGGCCTGGTTGCACAAGTGAGGGTTCGGTGACCCCTCCTCAAGGGGGGGTGGTACTGTTGTGAATGAGCAGAGGCTCCCTCTGGTGGTTACAGACAGTACTGAACCTTCCAGAGAGGAATGGCAATCTGGGATCACGGACTGGACTGATATAAGGGAGGTTCCCTCCCATGATGGTCGCCGGTGATCAATTGTTCTGGTCTCAATTGTGGTTCCTGGTTCATTTGGAAGTTTGCTGGTGTCTTGCCTGCATCTCCTGCTTTCAGATAAGATATTTTCTGCTTTTCTTTTTGTGCTTGCTATTTGCATTGTTTTCTGCACATTTGTGGAGGACAGCCAGGTTCCCTCCTGGGGCCTGAGCTCCTCACAGTTTGTCTGTAGCCACTGTTGTTTTTTCATTTGCTTTTTCCTGCTTTTTCAGCGGCTGCAGCTTGGTTTTGTTCACACTGAGATCTTATTTAGTGGGTGGCGAGATCGTGTGATCTCAGTATTTTTGTAATCAGAATTGTTGGATTTTTGTAGGGTTTTCTGGGTTGCAGAAAGTAATCTCTCCTGTCCTTTCCTATTTAGTCAGCTTGTGGCCCCAGCGTTTGCTCAATCTGTTTTCTGCCTGCATTTGTGTTTTCATCTTGTCTAACCGCCATTATATGTTTGGGGGCTGCCTATTCCTTTGGGGCTCTACTCCGGGGCAGTTAGCTTTCCTGTTTCTATCTTTAGGTATAGCTAGCTCTCAGGCTGTGACGAGGCGTCTAGGATCAACATAGGAACGCTCCACGCTACCTCTAGCTGTGTGGTTAGTTCAGGTTTCTGCAACCCATTAGTTACCAACATCTCAGGTGTTCGGCTGCCCTGCTGTTGCTCCTGTCCTCCTCAGCTACCGTACATAACAGTTGCGTCTTATGGTCCGGTGCGTCTTATAGTCCGAAAAATACGGTACTTATACTATTCTATTTATTGGAGATTTTACCACGGGTTCCCTTTAGTTACTCATTCACCAATGTTTATGTCTTTATCTTGGATATTACTAATATTTTATCATTTATACTGTGTCAGGTTGGCGCCGTTATACTGATTAAAATTATACCTTGGTTGATAAAATCCATCTTGTGGTTGTTGTTTAATCTTTATTTTCAGTTTTGAGTTGAGTTAATGATATGCTCGTGCTTCGGGGGAGGCCTGCGGGGGGGGTCTTCATGAGGTGCTCTGCTTAGGTATTCATCAGTATGGATTCTGACAGGTCACTGATCCCTCAGTGACCTGCCCCTAGTTTAGATAATGAATATTATATATATCTTGGAAAATAAAAAAACCCTTCTGCAAAGAGGCGCTGGTGGTGGCACCTACAATGCTGCCTGATCACATATGTAATGAATTATATACACATTTGTTTGATGTAATCATGCAGTTCCTAAAAAAAAAGAAAAAAAAAATCTGTTTGAAAATGGTGCTGGCCTCACCTATGCAGTAGCAGCTATCGGTGTTGTAACAATTATGTGGGTACTATGGAATCTGATTGCGTGGGATAAAACTGAGGCCAAAGCTGAGACAAATAAATGTATTTAACAAAGCAAGAAGTAGAACAAAAACTAAGATAGACTTTCCTGCAATTGTAATGAAGTGCACAGCACAAAACAGAAATGTCCAGGAAACTTAGTAGCAGGGCGTGACCGCTAATACAAACAAGTCCAGCAGTAATATGCAGCAACAGTGTGACCGGCACTCATACGTGGAAGTCCAGCAGTAGTATACAGCAAGAGTGCGACCTGCACTGATACGTGGAAGTCCAGCAGTAATATGCAGGAAGAGTGCGACTGGCACTTATACGTGGAAGTCCAGAACCATGCAGATAGAGGAGATGACACTGTCACAATCCACATTTGGATCTGTGGCAGATCTCTTTCTACATGTTAACCTTTTTCCTGTCTGGCCAGCGGGGGTTAATCTCAGTCTTTGCCCCCTCGTGGTTGTTTGGTTGTTATTTACATTTTTCCCTGTCTCACCTCCTGGGAGGGGTTGATGGGTTTAGCTCAGGGCTAAACAGGAGACAGGGACAGGTCGGTGACTTGGGCTTCGCTACCTTTAAGCGTACCCCCAAGTTAAGGAAAGACAGGTCCTCCCTTAGCTTTAGGGGCAGTTCAGTGGCCCAGGTTCCTTGTCCCCTGCATTTCTGCAACTGCCCCGTGACATTATTACCAACCAACAGTTTTTTTCCCCTTTCTGGTGAGCCATGGCCAAAAGGCAAGCCTTTGCCCAATTGCTGCAGACCCTCACAGATGAGCTTAAGGTGCTGCGGGGTGAGGTGGTGCAGCAGCTACAGCAGTTGGTGGGGTTCTGGGCCTCGGCTCAGATGCAGGTTCAACCAGAACCTAAGATATCTCTCCCTGACAGGTTTTCTGGGGGGAGAAATAAATTTCTGTTTTTTTAGAAGGCCTGTAAATTGTACTTCAGGCTCCGCCCCCGTTCATCAGGGAGTGAGGAACAGCATGTGGGGATTATTGTCTCCCTTCTTAGGGGTGATCCCCAATCCTTGGCCTTCTCCCTGCGGCCGATTCACCATCTTTACGTTCGGTGGACGGGTTTTTTGCAGTTCTGGCGCTGGTGTATGGAGATCCTGATGGCGTCTCCTTGGCGGAATCCCGACTCCGTAAAATCAAGCAGGGGGACCGGCCGGTTGAGGAGTACTGGAGTTCAGGAGATGGGCCACTGACACACAGTGGAATGATCCTGCACTTAGGAGTCATTTTGTGCAGGGTCTGTCCCCAAGGTTGCAGGATACTCTGGTGCAGTACGCCGCCCCCAGGTCATTGGAGGCGGCCATGTCCCTTGCCATCTGGGTGGATAGATGCCTCAGGGAGAGGCATACACCAAAACTGCCCCCTGTTGTCCTTTCTAGGGAAGAGGACACAGTTGAGCAGCCGGACGAACCTATGCAGGTGGGAGCAGTTGGTTCCCAAACAGGGTTGCCTGCGGTTCGACGTGGTGTGGGGGCATGTTTTTTTTGTGGGCAGACTCGTCATTTCATTGGGGTCTGCCCAGCTCGCGCCAAAATACCTGTGCCATCTAAGAAGCTGCATCCCCCTGGTTGTGGGGAGGGAGGCGACCAAGGAGTGTATATTTCCTCCACTTCTTCCCCTCAGTGTACCCTGACTGCGAGAGTGGTGATTGGCGGGGTATCTAAGGGAATACTGGTGCTTGTGGACAGTGGAGCAAAAGTCAATTTGGTGAATGCTCACTTTGTCCGGACCAATGGCCTGATATGTAGGACGCTAGCTAAACCATTAGGCGTCCAGACCATTGACTGTGTCCCACTCAGCCAGGGGAGTGTGACCCAGGTCGTGCATGATATACGCCTGCGTATAGGGACTTGTCATGAGGAGTCCCTGTCATGCTATGTCTTGGAGGGTATGCCAATACCCATGGTTTTAGGCCTCCCTTGGCTGACAAAACACAACCCGGTCATAGATTGGCGTTCCAGGGAAGTAGTCAGCTGGGGTCAGTCGTGTGAGGGCTGCTGCCTGGAGGCTACTGTCTCTGCCGTCTTTCTGCAACCTTCGCCTTCTCCAGTACTGCCAAGGAGTAGGGGCAAGTCCCAACCCTCACCACTAGCCAACACTGTGAGTCGGAGCCCTCTTGGGAGGAGGGGTCAGGGGAGAGTGGTGGTTCCCTCTGAAAAATGCGTGAGTGTGGTGACACAGGCGGACGCCTCTGTTGTCAGTTCCTCAAAGAGTGCACCATCTTGTGACAAACGCGTGTGGGACAATGAACATTCAGGTCCGGACCTGTGTGTGAACGAGTATGTATGGGTGTCTACCAAAAACATCCGGTGGAAGTGTGCTGCTGGAGTCTGGAGTTCTCGGGTGATCAGGCCGTATCGGGTGTCGGCCATTCTCGGCCCGGGGACTCACCCCCAGTTATGACCGTACATAACTCATTCCCCAGGTCGGCGCTCTGGAGATTTGTGGTACCTCCGGAGCATACGTTATGGCCACTTCCATCTGTCTGCGTTTGCCATAAACCTGAGAGTCGGGTGACTGCTGGGGTGAACCCTGGTGGATTGAGGCGTCCTCACCGTAGGTGGTATATGAGGTGCGGTGTTGAGGGTCCAGAGGCCCCTCATTAAAGGGGGGGTACTGTCATGATCCACATTTGGATCTGTGGTAGATCTTTCTCTCTCTACATGTTGAAACCTTTCTCCTGTCTGGCCAGCGGGGATTAATCTCAGTCTTTGCCCCCGGTGGCCGCTGGTGAAATTGCATGCCTGATGACTTGTTAGAGGGAGGTGGAGACCACTCCCACTTCCTTTATAAGGTCTCCTGAGTAGAGTTGAGCGATACTTTCCGATATCCTAAAGTATCGGAATCGGAATGGTATCGCCGATATCACTAAAATATCGGCGATACCCGATACCGATACCGGAAGTCCCATGTAAGTCTATGGGAACAAAATATCGCAACTAAAAAAAACCCATTCTTTCCTTGTAAACACTAAATATACACACATAGAATACATATATATATATATACATGTCATTGTGACATATATATATACATATATGTATAGTTTATACACTTCTACATAGTAAAATATCCTCTCATTCAATTGCCGGGTAAAGCCGGCTTCAGTGAAAAGACAGAAGCACCCGACATGAAATGACACTTGGTGTACATAGGGTTAACCATGTCTTTTCATGTCGTTTGCTATCTGATTTGCACAAACAATTAAATCAGACTATGTGTGCAAAATTTCACACCTGTAGGGGTTAATTAAAGGTGTAAATTCGTTGTAAAAAAAACGGACTTTTTTTGCTACGAATTTACACCTTTAATTAACCCCTACAGGTGTGAAATTTTGCACACATAGTCTGATTTAATTGTTTGTGCAAATTAGGCTGGAGTCACACACAACCACAAAAAATCGGTCCGTTTTAGACGGTCGACAATCGGATCAAAATAAAAACATCACACATCCTTCTGGCATCCGATTTTCCTTCAAAGATGCGATTTAATCGCATGTGTGTGTACCTTGTAACATCCGATTTTCATCCGACTTGCGAGATTTTCTCGCAGGCTTGCAAAACTGACATATAATGGATCCAAAAGAATAGTATTTAAATGCCAAAAGAAAGAATAGATATATACACATAGAGCACATATATATATATATATATATATATATATATATATATATATATATATGTCAT
>JARQOD010000001.1:624693426-624730608 GCA_033576555.1 Oophaga sylvatica | reverse complement strand
ATTTGTTCTCGTTCATCCTTGCTCTCGCTCTAGGGTTTGTTGATCCCATTCCTGTGCCCAAGGGCCAAAAACCCAATCTCATGGATTTTTTTTCCCGACCCCCCTGTCTCTCAAAATGACCGTTATCGGGGTAATCTGTGATAGGTTTTCCAAGAATACATCTTGGCCATTACCTAAGTTCCCTTTCCTCCCCCGGTTTGGGTGCCTTTTTTCCCTTCAGAAAGGGGGCGGTTGCACGACATTCCAAACATTGTGTCTGATAGAGGAGTCCAGTTTGTTTCCAGATTTTGGAGGACATTTTTTCTAAACTTGGTGTTCAATTATCTTTCTCCTCTGCATTACATCCTCAGACCAATGGACAAACCGAGAGAACAAACCAGACCTTGGAAACTTATTTGAGATGTTTTGTGTCTGCTGATCAAGATGACTGGGTCTCTTTTTGCCTTTGGCTGAGTTTGCTCTTAATAATAGGGCTAGCTCTGCCACCTTGATGTCTCCATTTTTCTGCAATTCTGGGTTTCACCCTCGATTTTCTTCGGGACAGGCGGAGGCTTCCGTCTGTCCAGGTGTTGACTCTGTTGTGGAGCGAATGCAGCAGATTTGGGACCAGGTAGTGGAGAGGTTGTCTCTCTCTCAAGAGAAGGCCCAGCGGTTTGCCAACCGGCATAGGACTGATGGTCCTCGGTTTAAAGTGGGGGACTTGGTTTGGTTGTCCTCAAGAAATATCCCTATGAGGGTTGCATCTCCAAAGTTTAAGCCTAGGTTTATTGGACCTTTAAGATCATGGAGATTCTTAATCCGGTTTTCCTTCCGTTTGCTTCTTCCAGGGACATTTAAGATCCATAACGTGTTCCACAAATCCTTATTGAAGAGGTTTGTCGAGCCAGTGGTTCCTATGGCTGCGCCTCCTGACCCTGTTTTGGTTGAGGGCAATCTGGAGTATGTGGTTGAGAAAATATTGGATTCTCGGTTTTCTAGACGGAAACTCCAGTATTTGGTTAAGTGGAGAGGTTATGGTCGGAGGACAATTCTTGGGTGTTTGCTTCGGACATCCATGCTAGGAGACTGATCCATGCCTATCACCGAGCTCATCCTGATCGGCCTGGTTGCACAAGTGAGGGTTCGGTGACCCCTCCTCAAGGGGGGGTGGTACTGTTGTGAATGAGCAGAGGCTCCCTCTGGTGGTTACAGACAGTACTGAACCTTCCAGAGAGGAATGGCAATCTGGGATCACGGACTGGACTGATATAAGGGAGGTTCCTCCCATGATGGTCGCCGGTGATCAATTGTTCTGGTCTCAATTGTGGTTCCTGGTTCATTTGGAAGTTTGCTGGTGTCTTGCCTGCATCTCCTGCTTTCAGATAAGATATTTTCTGCTTTCTTTTTGTGCTTGCTATTTGCATTGTTTTCTGCACATTTGTGGAGGACAGCCAGGTTCCCTCCTGGGGCCTGAGCTCCTCACAGTTTGTCTGTAGCCACTGTTGTTTTTTCATTTGCTTTTTCCTGCTTTTTCAGCGGCTGCAGCTTGGTTTTGTTCACACTGAGATCTTATTTAGTGGGTGGCGAGATCGTGTGATCTCAGTATTTTTGTAATCAGAATTGTTGGATTTTTGTAGGGTTTTTCTGGGTTGCAGAAAGTAATCTCTCCTGTCCTTTCCTATTTAGTCAGCTTGTGGCCCCAGCGTTTGCTCAATCTGTTTCTGCCTGCATTTGTGTTTTCATCTTGTCTAACCGCCATTATATGTTTGGGGCTGCCTATTCCTTTGGGGCTCTACTCCGGGGCAGTTAGCTTTCCTGTTTCTATCTTTAGGTATAGCTAGCTCTCAGGCTGTGACGAGGCGTCTAGGATCAACATAGGAACGCTCCACGCTACCTCTAGCTGTGTGGTTATTCAGGTTTCTGCAACCCATTAGTTTACCAACATCTCAGGTGTTCGGCTGCCCTGCTGTTGCTCCTGTCCTCCTCAGCTAACCGTAACATAACAGTTGCGTCTTATGGTCCGGTGCGTCTTATAGTCCGAAAAAATACGGTACTTATACTATTCTATTTATTGGAGATTTTACCACGGGTTCCCTTTAGTTACTCATTCACCAATGTTTATGTCTTTATCTTGGATATTACTAATATTTTATCATTTATACTGTGTCAGGTTGGCGCCGTTATACTGATTAAAATTATACCTTGGTTGATAAAATCCATCTTGTGGTTGTTGTTTAATCTTTATTTTCAGTTTTGAGTTGAGTTAATGATATGCTCGTGCTTCGGGGAGGCCTGCGGGGGGGGTCTTCATGAGGTGCTCTGCTTAGGTATTCATCAGTATGGATTCTGACAGGTCACTGATCCCTCAGTGACCTGCCCCCTAGTTTAGATAATGAATATTTATATATCTTGGAAAATAAAAAACCCTTCTGCAAAGAGGCGCTGGTGGTGGCACCTACAATGCTGCCTGATCACATATGTAATGAATTATATACACATTTGTTTGATGTAATCATGCAGTTCCTAAAAAAAAAGAAAAAAAAATCTGTTTGAAAATGGTGCTGGCCTCACCTATGCAGTAGCACTATCGGTGTTGTAACAATTATGTGGGTACTATGGAATCTGATTGCGTGGGATAAAACTGAGGCCAAAGCTGAGACAAATAAATTATTTAACAAAGCAAGAAGTAGAACAAAAACTAAGATAGACTTTCCTGCAATTGTAATGAAGTGCACAGCACAAAACAGAAATGTCCAGGAAACTTAGTAGCAGGGCGTGACCGCTAATACAAACAAGTCCAGCAGTAATATGCAGCAACAGTGTGACCGGCACTCATACGTGGAAGTCCAGCAGTAGTATACAGCAAGAGTGCGACCTGCACTGATACGTGGAAGTCCAGCAGTAATATGCAGGAAGAGTGCGACTGGCACTTATACGTGGAAGTCCAGAACCATGCAGATAGAGGAGATGACACTGTCACAATCCACATTTGGATCTGTGGCAGATCTCTTTCTACATGTTAACCTTTTTCTGTCTGGCCAGCGGGGGTTAATCTCAGTCTTTGCCCCCTCGTGGTTGTTTGGTTGTTATTTACATTTTTCCCTGTCTCACCTCCTGGGAGGGGTTGATGGGTTTAGCTCAGGGCTAAAAGAGACAGGGACAGGTCGGTGACTTGGCTTCGCTACCTTTAAGCGTACCCCCAAGTTAAGGAAAGACAGGTCCTCCCTTAGCTTTAGGGCAGTTCAGTGGCCCAGGTTCCTTGTCCCTGCATTTCTGCAACTGCCCCGTGACATTATTACCAACCAACAGTTTTTTTCCCCTTTCTGGTGAGCCATGGCCAAAAGGCAAGCCTTTGCCCAATTGCTGCAGACCCTCACAGATGAGCTTAAGGTGCTGCGGGGTGAGGTGGTGCAGCAGCTACAGCAGTTGGTGGGGTTCTGGGCCTCGGCTCAGATGCAGGTTCAACCAGAACCTAAGATATCTCTCCCTGACAGGTTTTCTGGGGGGAGAAATAAATTTCTGTTTTTTTAGAAGGCCTGTAAATTGTACTTCAGGCTCCGCCCCCGTTCATCAGGGAGTGAGGAACAGCATGTGGGGATTATTGTCTCCCTTCTTAGGGGTGATACCCAATCCTTGGCCTTCTCCCTGCCGGCCGATTCACCATCTTTACGTTCGGTGGACGGGTTTTTTTGCAGTTCTGGCGCTGGTGTATGGAGATCCTGATGGCGTCTCCTTGGCGGAATCCCGACTCCGTAAAGTCAAGCAGGGGGACCGGCCGGTTGAGGAGTACTGGAGTTCAGGAGATGGGCCACTGACACACAGTGGAATGATCCTGCACTTAGGAGTCATTTTGTGCAGGGTCTGTCCCAAGGTTGCAGGATACTCTGGTGCAGTACGCCGCCCCCAGGTCATTGGAGGCGGCCATGTCCCTTGCCATCTGGGTGGATAGATGCCTCAGGGAGAGGCATACACCAAAACTGCCCCCTGTTGTCCTTTCTAGGGAAGAGGACACAGTTGAGCAGCCGGACGAACCTATGCAGGTGGGAGCAGTTGGTTCCCAAACAGGGTTGCCTGCGGTTCGACGTGGTGTGGGGGCATGTTTTTTTTTGTGGGCAGACTCGTCATTTCATTGGGGTCTGCCCAGCTCGCGCCAAAATACCTGTGCCATCTAAGAAGCTGCATCCCCCTGGTTGTGGGGAGGGAGGCGACCAAGGAGTGTATATTTCCTCCACTTCTTCCCCTCAGTGTACCCTGACTGCGAGAGTGGTGATTGGCGGGGTATCTAAGGGAATACTGGTGCTTGTGGACAGTGGAGCAAAAGTCAATTTGGTGGATGCTCACTTTGTCCGGACCAATGGCCTGATATGTAGGACGCTAGCTAAACCATTAGGCGTCCAGACCATTGACTGTGTCCCACTCAGCCAGGGGAGTGTGACCCAGGTCGTGCATGATATACGCCTGCGTATAGGGACTTGTCATGAGGAGTCCCTGTCATGCTATGTCTTGGAGGGTATGCCAATACCCATGGTTTTAGGCCTCCCTTGGCTGACAAAACACAACCCGGTCATAGATTGGCGTTCCAGGGAAGTAGTCAGCTGGGGTCAGTCGTGTGAGGGCTGCTGCCTGGAGGCTACTGTCTCTGCCGTCTTTCTGCAACCTTCGCCTTCTCCAGTACTGCCAAGGAGTAGGGGCAAGTCCCAACCCTCACCACTAGCCAACACTGTGAGTCGGAGCCCTCTTGGGAGGAGGGGTCAGGGGAGAGTGGTGGTTCCCTCTGAAAAATGCGTGAGTGTGGTGACACAGGCGGACGCCTCTGTTGTCAGTTCCTCAAAGAGTGCACCATCTTGTGACAAACGCGTGTGGGACAATGAACATTCAGGTCCGGACCTGTGTGTGAACGAGTATGTATGGGTGTCCACCAAAAACATCCGGTGGAAGTGTGCTGCTGGAGTCTGGAGTTCTCGGGTGATCAGGCCGTATCGGGTGTCGGCCATTCTCGGCCCGGGACTCACCCCCAGTTATGACCGTACATAACTCATTCCCCAGGTCGGCGCTCTGGAGATTTGTGGTACCTCCGGAGCATACGTTATGGCCACTTCCATCTGTCTGCGTTTGCCATAAACCTGAGAGTCGGGTGACTGCTGGGGTGAACCCTGGTGGATTGAGGCGTCCTCACCGTAGGTGGTATATGAGGTGCGGTGTTGAGGGTCCAGAGGCCCCTCATTAAAGGGGGGGTACTGTCATGATCCACATTTGGATCTGTGGTAGATCTTTCTCTCTCTACATGTTGAAACCTTTCTCCTGTCTGGCCAGCGGGGATTAATCTCAGTCTTTGCCCCCGGTGGCCGCTGGTGAAATTGCATGCCTGATGACTTGTTAGAGGGAGGTGGAGACCACTCCCACTTCCTTTATAAGGTCTCCTGAGTTGTCAGCTGGTGTTGGTAATATTGCTTCCTCAGGAAACCAACCAAGCTGGAGCCAGGAGCTGCTGAGAGCAGTATCACGGACCTGCGTGTTGTGTTCCTTGGTCTTCATTATGCTTTCTGTGCTTCAAACAGAACCCTGAGACTATCACAGAGCAGGTGCATTTATACAGAGACTTGATTACACACAGGTGGATTATATTTATCATTAGTCATTTAGAACAACATTGGATCATTCAGAGATCCACAATGAACTTCTGGAGTGAGTTTGCTTCACTGAAAGTAAAGGGGCCGAATAAAATTGCACGCCCCACTTTTCAGTTTTTCCTATTTCCACAAAAAATTAAAATAACCAATAAATTTTGTTCAACTTCACAACTGTGTCCCACTTGTTGATTCTTCACCAAAAATTTACGTTTGTATTCTTTATGCTTGAAGCGTGATATGTGGGAAAAGGTTGAAAAGTTCCAAGGAGCCGAATACTTTCGCAAGTCACTGTATTGATTTGTGTATGTGACAATAGAGTTCAGAATGTCATCTGTGAATAAACTATTCCAGCATTCAGCTGCAATTTTAGCATTCCTTGCTGTTCTTTTAACTGCAGGAAGGTGAGTGAGAATGTTTTGAGGTTCCCTACATTTAGTTTGCATGGGTGTCTTATTGCTCCATTTGTTTTTTTATCTCTTCCCATATAATATGTTTCTATATCATCTACATCTTCATTAAGCCCCCGTCTCAAACAGCGATCTCGCTAGCGAGATCGCTGCTGAGTCACTAGTTTTGTGACGCAGCAGCGATCTCCCCAGCGATATCGCTGTGTGTGACATTCAGCGACGATCAGCCCCCCTGCTGGGTATCGCTGATCGTCGCTGAATGTCCTGGACATTTTTTTGATCGCTGGTCTCCCGCTGGCCAGCACGCATCGCTGCGTGTGACAGGCGGGAGATCAGCGATCCGCTGGTAACCAAGGTACACAGCGGGTTTCCAGGCGTGGGGCTGTGCCTGGAAACCCGCTGTGTACCTTGGTTACCAGCTCCCTGCATCAGGGCACTGGTATCCAACGTACACTGCGGGTAACTAAGCGATGTTACCCGAAGTGTCGCTGTGCCGATCGTTGCCTGTTTGGCAGCTCAGCAGCGATCATGTAGCAATACACCAGCGATCCTGATCGTTGTCGGGATCGCTGGTGTATCGCTATGTGAGACCCGGGCTTTACTCTCACCATCTTTCAGAATCAGTGTCACATACTACCTCCTCATCATGAGAATCAATCTCAATTTCTTCTCCTAAATCCTCACGCAGTGTGGCATCTGCAACATCATCATCATCTAACAGCATCTTCACTTCATCAACATGAAGGAGTTTTGACAAATCATACATTTTCCTCTCCATTTCAGCAGATAACCTCAAGCAAGAGAGAAAATATGTGTTAGGGAACAATGTGCCTGAGAAGCACACTCTCATTTGTAAGAAAACCTTACTTATTTCTATGAAATGTCCATATGCAAATTGCCTATTAAGAGAAAAAGAGGACTTGAACTCTATAGCGCCACCTATTGGAAGTAGCGATCCTACAAGTCACAATCAACCCTTTAACGAGTCTTGTAATATGACTTAGGATAAAAGCCAAATCAGTATCTCAATTTGCAGACACTGTGTTTTGGACTATTGGTCCTCGTCAGTGCAAAGTATGAGATCTGATTTGGCTAGGTGAAAGGCTCTGGACTGAGGTCTAAGGGGTAAGGTTTCTCCTTGTGGAGAGTGACATACCAGCTCTGGCTTGTCAAAGTAAGGAGGCTTATTCGCCGTGCAATGCTCCTCTGGGAAATTTAATATGCAAATTGCCTCTTAAGAGAAAAAGAGGACTTGAACTCTATAGCGCCACCTATTGGAAGTAGCGTTCCTACAAGTCACAATCAAACCTTTAACGAGTCTTGTAATATGACAGGATAAAAGCCAAATCAGTATCTCAATTTGCAGACACGGTGTTTCGGACTATTGGTCCTCGTCAGTGCAAAGTATGAGATATGATTTGGCTAGGTGAAAGGCTCTGGACTGAGGTCTAAGGGGTAATGTTTCTCCTTGTGGAGAGTGACATACCAGCTCTGGCTTGTCAAAGGAGGCTTATTCGCCGTGCAATGCTCCTCTGGGAAATTTAATATGCAAATTGCCTCTTAAAGGGAATCTGTCACCCCATTTTTGCCCTATGAGATACGGCCACCGCAATCAGGGGCTTATCTACAGCATTCTGTAATGCTGTAGATAAGCCCCCGATGTCACCTGAAAGTGAAGAAAAACAAGTTATATTATACTCACCCAGGGGCGTTCCGCCATCCGGTCCTTGGCGCCTCCCATCTTGTAGCGAAGCCGGCCTCTTCTTTCCGTCCCGTCACTGCTCCAGCGCAAGCGCACTGCTCTACCCTGGTGAGGGCAGAGTACTGCAGTGCACAGGCGCCGGGAAAGGTCAGAGAGGTCCGGCGCCTGCGCACTGCAGTACTCTGCTCTGCCCTCACCAGGGCAGAGCAGTGCGCCTGCGCAGGAGCCGCAACGGGATGGAAAGAAGAGGCCGGCTTTGCTATAAGATGGGAGGCGCCGAACCGGACCGCGACGCTCTTCGGACGGCAGACCGCCCCTGGGTGAGTATGATATAACTCGCTTTTCTTCTCTTTCAGGTAACATCGGGGGCTTATCTACAGCATTACAGAATGCTGTAGATAAGCCCCTGATGGCGGTGGCCGTATCTCATAGGGCAAAAATGGGGTGAAAGATTCACTTTAAGGGCTCATACTCATTTGCTGGAAAAAAAATCGGTCAGTTTTCAGGATGGTCCGATTATGTGCAATTGACATGCGATTTGCATGTGATTTTTTTATAGCACCAGCTAGTGCATTAGCGATTATCATGCCAAAATCGCATCAAATCGCAGCATGTTGCGATTTTTTTCTCACACTGATTTCGGCTGAGAAAAAAATCGCAAATGAGATGTCACCTATTGAATAACATTGGTCCGATTTGAATCAGATTTTTTATCGGCTGAAAATCATCCGTTTTCGGCTCAAGTGAGTATGAGCCCTAAGAGAAAAAGAGGACTTGTACTCTATAGCGCCACCTATTGGAAGTAGCAACACTACAAGTCACAATCAACCCTTTAACGAGTCTTGTAATATGACATAGGATAAAAGCCAAATCAGTATCTCAATTTGCAGACACGGTGTTTCGGACTATTGGTCCTCGTCAGTGCAAAGTATGAGATCTGATTTGAAATATCCACAAACTTTGCACTATCTATTTATAAAACAAGCTAAATTAACAATTGTGATGTCTAAAAACATAAAATGCCAACATTATACAGTTATATCTGCTCTCCTGAGTCTCTGCAGTACAACTGTGATTTTGGGTTTCAAAAAGCATCAAAAGTCAGGAAGGTATTGGGGATTTCCTGACAATCTGGTGAGGAGGGAGAAAGGCCTGTCAGATCAGTTGTTCCTGACGGAGGGTTAACCCCTTAACGACCGCCGATACGCCTTTTAACGGCGGTCATTAAGGGTACTTAAACCACAGCGCCGTTAATTAACGGCGCTGTGGAAAAAGTGAATAGCGCCCCCCAGAGGCGCATTTTCTCCGGGGTCTCGGCTACCGGGGGTAGCCGAGACCCCAGAGAACATGAATCGGGTCGGTTTTTACCGACACCGATGTTGCGATCGCCGTTATTAACCCTATAACGGCGACCGCAACAAAAAAAAAAAAAAAGTTGTGCCATTTAATTTCTCTGTCCTCTGATGTCATCGGACATCAGAGGACAGAGAAAAAGGGTCCCCAGGACCCCCATGTGGCCCCCAATAAGATCCATGTGGCCCCCGGGCCCTCCGGTGTCCCCCGGTGCCGGCGCCGTTAAGACAATGGCGGGTGCATGCCCAGTGCGCCCGCCGCTATGTGCCGCTGTGCTGGTGGGGGGATGGGCAAATATTCTCTGGGGTCTCGGCTACCGGGGGTAGCCGAGACCCCAGAAAACATGATCCGGGTCGGTATTCACCGATCTCGGTGTTGCGATCGCGGCTATGCAAGCATAGCCGCGATCGCAAAAAAAAAAAAAAAAAAAAAAAAAGATTTCTCTTCCCTCTGATGTGATCGCACATCAGAGAGGAGAAAATGAGGGTCCCCCGGTCCCCCGATCGCCCCCCCATATACTTACCGGTGTCCTCCGTCCTCCCGCAGGCCCCAGGATCCCGGCTTCTTCTCCCTGCAAAAAAAAATGGCGGGCGCATGCGCAGTGCGCCCGCCGATCTGCTTTGGCGGCAGATTCAAATTTTTTTTCATTCATTCTCATAAAAGTACATTTTGATCACTGTGATAAACTATCACAGTGATCAAAAAAAAAAAACAGTACATAACCCCCCCATTTATCACCCCCTTAGTTAGGGACATATAATAAAAAGTAGAAATTACATTTATTTTCATTTTTCTGTTAGGGTTATAATTAGGGTTAGGGTTATAATTAGGGTTAAGGTTATAATTAGGGTTAGGGTTAGCATTAGGCTGGTTTCACACATCCGGTGTGCGCCTGACGGCGCCCCCGGCATTTAGCCGCAGCGCTGCATCAGAAAATCTGATGCGCCGCATGCGTTTTTTTTTGCATTGACTTGCATTAGCGCCGGATGGCGCCGCATGTCAATGCGTTGCATGCGGTTTTGTCCGGATGCGGCGCAAATGTACATTGCGGTGGCCGGACAAAACGCTGCATGTAACGTTTTTTGTTTTTGCCGGATGGTTTCTTGATGTCTCCGGGCATCAGAAACCATCCGGCAAAAAACCGCATGCGGCCGCCGGCGGCGCATCAGGTTTTCTGATGCGGCGCTGCGGCAAAATGCCGGGGGCGCCGACAGGCGCCCGCCGGAATTGTGAAAGCAGCCTTAGGGTAAGGGTTATAATTAGCGTTAGGGTTAGGCTGGGTTCATACTGCGTTATGGCAGTCCGTTAGACGGACTGCGTTACACCGCGGTATAACGCGGTGTAACGCAGTCCGTTAACGCTGCCATTCACCCCCATTTGAGGGCGCATCGCGACGCATGCCGTAAAGCGGCATGCGTTTGCGACGTGCCATCATTCAGTGACGGAGCCTCGGACGGGGGCTGCAGCGTTTGGGCTCCGTCACTGCTAGCGCAGATGAATCATCTGCTGATTCCTCTGCACTAGCGGGTATAGCATAATGCGATCGCGTTATGCTATACCATTACCAGCCCGTCAACGCTATGTGTTGAACGGGCTGGTAAAACGCAAAATGAACCTAGCCTTAGGGTTATAATTAGGGTTAGAATTAGGGTTAGGGTTACAATTAGGGTTAGGGTTATAATTAAGGTTATAATTAAGGTTAGGGTTACAATTAGGGTTGGAATTAGGGTTGGGATTTAGGTTAGGATTAGGGTTGGGATTAGGGTTAGGGGTGTGTTGGGATTAGGGTTGGAGCTAGAATTGAGGGATTTCCACTATTTAGGCACATCAGGGGGTCTCCAAACACGATGTGGCGTTCAAAAAGTCAAATGGCGCTCCCTCCCTTCCGAGCCCTGCCGTGCGCCCAAACAGTGGTTTACCCCAACATATGGGGTATCAGCGTACTCAGGACAAATTGCACACCAATTTTGGGGTTCTAATTTCTCCGATTACCCTTGGGAAAATAAAAAATAGCTGGCTAAAAAAATCATTTTTGAGAAAAAAAATGATTTTTCATTTTCACGGCTCTGCGTTTATAAATTTCTGTGAAGCACTAGGGGTTCAAAGTGCTCACCACACATCTAGATAAGCTCCTTAAGGGGTCTAGTTTCCAAAATGGGGTCACTTGTGGGGGGTTTCCACTGTTTAGGCTCATCTGGGACACTGCAAACGGAACATGACCCCCACCAACGTCTGCATTCCAAAACGTTATTACTTCCTTTCCAAGCCCTGCTGTGCACCAAAACAGTTCCCCCCCCACATATTTGGTATCAGCGTACTCAGGACAAATTGGACAACAACTTTTGGGGTCCAATTTCCTTGGAAAAATCAAAAATTTGGGACTAAAAAATCATTTTTGTGGAAAATTGATTTTTTTTTTTTCACACCCAGGCATTATAAACTTTTGTGAAACACTTGGAGGTTCAAAGTGCTCACCACAGATCTAGATAAGTTCCTTATGGGGTCTAGTTTCCAAAATGGGGTCACTTGTGGGGGTTTTCCACTGTTTAGGCTCATCTGGGGCACTGCAAACGGAACATGACCCCCACCAACGTCTGCATTCCAAAACGTTATTACTTCCTTTCCTAGCCCTGCTGTGCGCCAAAACAGTTTCCCCCCCCACATATTTGGTATCAGCGTACTCAGGACAAATTGGACAACAACTTTTGGGGTCCAATTTCCTTGTGAAAAATCAAAAATTTGGGACTAAAAAATCATTTTTGTGGAAAATTGTTTTTTTTTTTTTTTCACACCCAGGCATTATAAACTTTTGTGAAACACTTGGGGGTTCAAAGTGCTCACAGCGGATCTAGATAAGTTCCATAGGTGGTCTAGTTTCCAAAATGGTGTTACTTGTGGGGGGTTTCCACTGTTTAGGCGCATCAGGGGCTCTCCAAACGCGACATGGTGTCCAATCTCAATTCCAGCCAATTTTGGTTTGAAAAAGTCAAACGGTGCTGCTTCCATTCCAAGCCCTGCCGTGCGCCCAAACAGTGGTCGCCCCCCATATATGGGGTATCAGCATACTCAGGACAAATTGTACAACAACTTTTGTTGTCCAATTTCTCCTGTTACCCTTGTGAAAATAAAAAATTGGGGACTAAACGATCAGGTTTGTGGAAAAAATATGATTTTTTATTTTCACGCCCGGGCGTTATAAACTTCTGTGAAGCACTTGGGGCTTCAAAGTGCTCACCACACATCTAGATAAGTTCCTTAGGGGGTCTAGTTTCCAAAATGGGGTCACTTGTGGGGGGTTTCCACTGTTTAGACACATCAGGGCCTCTACAAATGCGACATGGCGTCCAGCCAATTCCGCGTTGAAAAAGTCAAACGGAGCTCCTTCCCTTGCGACTTCTGCCGTGCGCCCAAAAAGTGGTTTACCCCAACATATGGGGTATCGGCATGCTCAGGACAAATTGCACAAAAACTTTTGGGGTCTTGTTACCCTTGGGAAAATAAAAATTGGGGTGAAAAGATCATTTTTGTGGAAAAAATATGATTTTTTATTTTCACGGCTCTACGTTATAAACTTGTGTGAATCACTTGGAGGTTCAAAGTGCTCACCACACATCTAGATAAGTTCCTTAGGGGGTCTAGTTTCCAAAATGGGGTCACTTGTTGGGGTTTCCACTGTTTAGACACATCAGGGGCTCTCTAAACGCGACATGGCATCCAGCCAATTCTGCGTTGAAAAAGTCAAACAGCGCTCCTTCCCTTGCGACCTCTGCCGTGCGCCCAAAAAGTGGTTTACCCCCACATATGGGGTATCAGCATGCTCAGGACAAATTGCACAAAAACTTTTGCGGTCTTATTACCCTTGGGAAATTAAAAATTGGGGTGAAAAGATCATTTTTGTGGAAAAATTTTTTTTTTTTTTTTTCACGGCTCTAGGTTATAAACTTGTGTGAAGCACTTGGAGGTTCAAAGTTCTCACCACACATCTAGATAAGTTCCTTAAGGGGTCTTGTATCCAAAATGGGGTCACTTGTGGGGTGTTTCCACTGTTTAGGCACATCAGGGGCTATCTAAACGCGACATGGCATTCAGCCAATTCTGCGTTGAAAAAGTCAAACGGCGCTCCTTCCCTTGCGACCTCTGCCACGCGCCCAAAAAGTGGTTTACCCCCACATATGGGGTATCGAAGTATTCAGAAGAAATTGCACAACAAATTTTGTGGTTCATTTTTTCTTTTAACACTTGTGAAAATAAAAAAACTTGGTTCCGAAGTAAAGCTTTTGCAAAAAAAGTTAAATGTCAATTTTTTCCTTCCACATTGCTTCAGCTCCTGTGAAGCACTTGAAGGGTTAATAAACTTCTTGAATGTGGTTTTGAGCACCTTGAGGGGTGCAGTTTTTAGAATGGTGTCACTTTTAGGTATTTTCTATCATATAGACCCCTCAAAGTGACTTCAAATGTGATGTGGTCCCTAAAAAAAAAAATGGTGTTGTAAAAATGAGAAATCGCTGGTCAACTTTTAACCCTTATAACTTCGTAACAAAAAAAAATTTTGGTCCCAAAATTGTGCTGATGTAAAGTAGACATGTGGGAAATGTTATTTATTAAGAAATTTGAGTGACATATCTCTCTGATTTAAGGGCATAAAAATTTAAAGTTTGAAAATTGTTAAATTTTCAAAATTTTCGCCATATTTCCGTTTTTTTCATAAATAAACACAAGTCATATCAAAGAAATTTTACCACTAACGTGAAGTACAATATGTCACGAAAAAACAATCTCAGAATCAGCGGGATTCGTTAAAGCGTTCCAGAGTTATAACCTCATAAAGTGACAGTGGTCAGAATTGTAAAAATTGGCCCGGTCATTAAGCTGCAAAATGGCTCTGTCCTTAAGGGGTTAAACACATCGAGGGTTTGTATCAACGTCAACATCTGCCAGGGGTGTCGCACTCACATTTTTTCTGATTTGGCCAAAATGTTTATCTCATGTAAGATAAAGATGGCGGTGGGACAGCGCTGAGTGGTATGCTGTCTCCTTATTTAGCACTGGGGACATTCATCCATTGCTTTATAGGTCACTCGGCGTAGGGGATGCACAGTCTTTTCAGGTGGGTTTTGAACCAGAAAAGGCACTACCCAAAGCTGAAAATAATGAATCTACGTAGGCATTTCTATGCATTGACTACTTGCTGCTCGTAGTTTCTTTTGAGCATCTTTTTGTTTTCAAAGACCCAATGAGGTAAAATAAGAGCCTTGACCACTCCAGGAGCCCCCTCTCTGGATTTTGCGATACAAGTCAATGGAAAGACTAAAGATTAGTGATGAGCGAATGTACTCCTTGCTCGGGTGTACTCTGTATTTTGGCGTGCTCGGAGATTTAGGCTATGGTTCCACGGTCCGGAACCATAGCGCTTTTGACGGAGCGGAAATTCCGCTCCGTCTAAGCCCCGCCCCCTTTCTGACGCGCGCTCTTTCCGGAGGTGTTCAGGACACCTCCGGAACACCTCCGGAAAGAGCGCAGGGCTACATAGCCCTGTGTTAATTATGTTGCGGCGACGCACCGTCGCCGCAATACGCGAGGACATGCTGCGGTCTAAAAAGACGCGCCGCAATGTCCGTTTACGCAGGTTTGCCACCTGCGTATTGTTACGCATAGTGGAGACGGGATTTCTTGAAATCCCCTCCACTATGCTGTAACATCTGACGCTGCGTGTTTGGCGCTGCGCCAGCGCACAGCGCCAAACACGCAGCGTTTCCTGACTGTGGAAACTCACCCTTAGTTTACGTCGCCTCCGCTGCATGATTTGCAGCTGCTAGACAGCCTGAATACATGAGGAATGCCTGTTAGGGAATCCCCACATGTATTCAGGCTGTCTAGCAGCCACAAATCATGCAGCTGAGGTGACAGAAACTAAGTCTCCGAGCATCACTACTAAAGATGCTTGGACGCGTGGGAGCGTTTGTCAGGGTTTTTACTTGAATGGCTGCTAATGGTTGTTTCACTGTTGAATGTAGTGAAAAATTTCCAGAAAACACACAAAAACGGCAGCGGAGAGATATAGAGAAAGTGCTCAGAAAACAACAAGAAAAAGGAGGTTTGCTATGGCGTCTTCTGCTTCATATTTGGTTGCCTGATAAAGAGCTCACGCAATGGGATGTCGCTACCTAAGGAGACACAGGCTTCACGTCGGTGGAGGGTGTACTGAGCAGGAAGGGGTTACTAGTCAGTGTGGCCCTATGCTGTGAGGAGCCCCCGCTCGCTATGAGGAAGTACGCGCTCTCCAGGGCGCCGCCGTCTGACTGAGTACTGAAGGGGAACTACATGGGGTGCCGACAAGCAGCAGCTGCAGAGCGCGCCCGTCATGGAAATAGTGTGGGGAGGCGTGCCCGCAGGAGAGCGCGCAGCTCATTGGCTGAACACCAGAGGGCGGGGTTAGGGAAGCGAGTCCGGCAGTGGTGAGCGCACTGGCAGCCCGGAGTGCTCCACACTACAACCTGCAGCTCCGAGAGCGGTGCAGGTGCCCGGAGGAAGAGCGCCCGGGAGTACGGGAGCATGGCGTTCGTGGGCAATGGAGCGGAGCCCGAGGCGGATGAGGTACGGACACTACATATCATGCAGGCTGTGCAGACGTGCGCTTTCCTATAGGATGCCTGGAGCTTCCAGCAGCTCACAGGTTAATGGTGACTTAGATGAGTGATGCTGGGCACATAGGTAACAGGTGGCATCTAGGTGCTATGGCCGTGGGTCACACCTGCAGACAGGTGGCCATACACTTCATGTTCTCCCCGTGCTGATGTGGACCTTGGACCACCATGTAGCTGTAATTCTAAGGCTGTGTTCACACCTTCAGTGTAAGCCAAAACCAGGAGTGGGGACGTGTTTCTATTATACTTTTCCTCTGGTTATGGCTTCCAAATACTGATGTAGAAAACTGATGGTGTGAACGTGGCCTTACTGTGGAAACAGATCGGATTCCTATGAATGTGCCCAGTGATCCAGGAGATGTTCTCGAGCTTGTGCCGTCACGTTGCATCGTTTAGGCTCCGTTCACACCACTGTGTTTTCTGTCCGGCAATAATGCTGCCGTCACGTGGACAACACTAGGACCGATGTGATCCAGATGAGTGGCCTAGCTTCTGGCTTACTTGCTGGATCTCTGCGTGGAAATAAAGTCGTGGCCTTTTCTGTAGTTGACTTGACGCCTGCTTAGTCAAGGCCATGGGTGCCAGAAAACCTCAGATTTCTTTCCAAGGAGGTCCTGTCTTAATCATTGATGCGTACATGTAGTAGATGGCCCAAACCATGGGACCCGGCCCTAAGAGCTTACACTCTGAAGGGGGCCGGCATTTACTGAGTGGTCACCAGTGGCCGTCAGTGGCACGTTACTGGGCGAGAAAATGCCAGGTAGAAGCGGCCACACCGCACCCCGTAGCCGGATCCACAGGTGTGTGCTGCTGGACTGTGCGGACATGATGGCGAATGCTCTGTGCACAGATGCAGATTGTCACTCGGAGGATATTTCAGTCTCATGGCTCCTGGCAGCTGCTCTCACAGATCTGCTTGGGAGACCATACCCACAAGGGATGGAGATGTCGTGTCTTCTTCTATGGCAAGAATAGCTCCTGATCATCTGGGAGCAGTTTGTCTTCTGATCGGTTGTCAGGGTGATGGGACACGTCGGAGAAGTGATCATCGGAGCCGGCAGCATGTGTTCAGCGAGCTGCTGGCCATGGTGCCTTATTTCTGTCCTTCTTTGTCATCGCTCATATTTTCATCCAAGTTAGTCATGTGCATGAATAAAACACGGAGAGTCATGCAAAATGCATCACATCCCACCGGCTGAGTAACAACGGGGGACACGCAGCCACACACGTCTGAGATTCCAAAGAGCACGATGAACAAAAGCTGGAATTAATAATGTACACAGCATTAATATATTTATTCTTCTATAGCGCCATCATACGCCAGCACTTTACTGATGGCCTCATCTGTCCCCCTCAGCATCATTTCTCGATCAGTATGTCTTTGGAGAGTGGGAGGAAACCGGAGTACCCCAAATAAAAACATGGAGAGAACACACATGCATCATCTACAAGGCGTTTGTATCTGTGCTACAGTTTCTACCACTTTCAAGATCTCTGCTATTAAAGGGAATCTGTCATCAGGTTTTTGCTCCGTCATCTGAGAGCCGCATAATGTAGAGCAAGAGACCCTGATTCCTTCAATAGCTTACTGGGTGCAGCAGTTGTGCTCTTAGGCCTCTTTCACACATCCGGAGTGCGGCGCACTCCGGCATTTTTTTTTTCCAACCGCATCTGGCGAAATGTAATGCCGGATGCGTTTTTTTTTTGCATTGACTTGCATTAGCGCCGGATGGCGCCGCATGTCAGTGCGTTGTATGCGGTTTTGTCCGGATCCGGCGGAATTGTACATTCCGGCGGCCGGACAAAACACAGCATGTAACGTTTTTTTTTTTTTTGCCGGAGTCGTCTGATGTCTCCGGGCATCAGAAACCATCCGGCAAAAAACCGCAAGCGGCGCATCCGGTTTTCTGATGCGGCGCTGCGGCTAAATGCCGGGGGCGCCGTCAGGCGCACACCGGATGTGTGAAAGAGGCCTTAGATGCAGTATGAAGCAGAGCTGAGGCTAAACTCACCCACACCAGGCTCTGTATACTTTGTCCATTGACAGCGAGCTGCTTATCAGAGGAGGGGGCGTGACTGGACCAGGGCTCACATGCCCTGTAGTCTAGGCAATGATAGTCTCCTGGTGATAATACATTCACTGTATGGAAACATCACACAGCCTAATAAGAGAAATATTGCTGAATTCAGTGTCTTAGCCCCTATATCGTGCTGTCCTCAGATTACATGGCAAAAACCTGCTAATACATTCCCTTTTAAAGGGAATCTGTCACCCCATTTTGGCTATATCAGATAAAGATATGCCTGAATAGTGCGCCCCATAAGTAACCTATCGGTATCTATCATATATCCTGACACCCCCGTTTTCATGCCAAAATACCTTTGTAAAGTTCGGATTTCGGTATGCAAATCCGGGCGGTCTGGTCCAGAGGGCGGTGTTTTTTTTCTCCCTCCCCTCCCCCCCCCCGCTCCTCGGCTTCTCTTGCGTAGGTCCATCTGTACGTAGCACAGACTGTGTAGTGTTCCCGCGATTACGCGTTTTGAAATCCCCTCGCTCCTGCGCAGTGTGCTTTGCCCAACAGGAAAATTTCAATGACTGCAATTCATATAGGTAATTTGGGAAAATCTGAGAAAATATTATTTGCATAATAATTTGGAACACAGTGTACAGCAGTGCTCTATCATATGTGAGTGCAGTTATTGTCAGGAATTATATGTGTGTAAAAGCTAGAAAGATAAGATTTGCAAATATTCCCTTATACTAGCATGACCAAAACTCCATAGAAGATGTTGGGGATGCTGGGTGCTGTAAGTGCTTCTCTACTCACGTAGTGTGTGACCAGCTTCTTCCCGGGTGTAGTATTCTCAAGTATGATGCCAAAGCGTCCTGGATCCCTCTGGAAGTAGTCCGGCCACTGCACAACTCTTAAGGGCAATTCACATGGTGCAGTCGATGGGCCCAGGGGCGCACCTATAATGAGGCGAGTTGAGCCTTGTGTCTCAGGCGGCGGCAGCTAGGGGGCAGCAGAGCGGAACTCAGAACACGTGGTGTGGTGACGGATCTCCTTAATCCCTGCTGAGTCTTACACTCCTGCGCACTGTGCTATGTGTCCCGCAGTGAGAAGCAGCCACGCCCCCCATGCACCCCTTCCTCACCCTCCCACCTTTCCACTTCAGCTCCTGGCAGCCAGGAGTCTGTTGCTGTGCTGTCCTCTTATGTGCGAGCAGGACCTGTGATGAGGTCACAGGAGGGGGAGGAGTCAGGGGTCACATGGTCAGGCTCCCTGTGTGCAGGTCTGCTGTCCTGGTTGTCATGGTGCTGGATGAAGGTAAGTTTATGTGTGGGATCAGGAGGGGTTTACAGTGTGGATGTAGCAGAGCTGTGTGTGTACGAGGTGTACGGAGCGGAGCCGTGTGTACGAGGTGGATGTAGCAGTGCTGTGTGTGTACGGGGCATACGAAACGGAGCCCTGTGTGTACGAAGTGTACGGAGCTGAGACGCTCAGCTCCGTACACACAGGGCTCCGTGCTTGAGCCGTGTATGTACGGAGCGGAGCAGAGCCACGTGTGTACGGGGTGTATGGAGTGGAGCCGCGTGTGTATGGAGCGGAGCCGCATGTGTATGGAGCGGAACCGCATGTGTATGAGGTGTATGGTCCAAAGTCGCATGTGTACAATGTTTACGGAGTGGAGCCATGTGTTTACAAGGTGTACTACTTATACAGAACTTTAACAAATATAAAAATCGATGTTTCAAACATTCCTATTTAAGGGTCTCTGCTAGTGTTGAGCGATACGATACCGCAAGTATCGGGTATCGGCCGATATTAGCTGTTTCGGCCTTTCGATACTTCGTTCCGATATTTTCCATATATCGTATACCGGAATCGGAAGTTCCCATAATTCTTTGAGAGGCAATGTGATTTTAGTCAGCCAATGAGGAATCCTAAGAAGTGTGGGCACATCCTGTACTGCTGCGGTCATGTTAACTAATGGCATGGCTGTGATTGGATGCTGAAATGATGTCAGAATGCACTATAAAAGGCGCCGCCGCCATTTTAGCGTCACTGTGCTGTGAATTCAGTAAGGGACAGAACGCTGCTGTGCTGACTCTGAGGGACAGTTAGAGATTGCGATTTAGTGTACTATGCTGTAGGCAGGCTAGCACCAACCGCTGTGTAAAGCTTCCTTTTGCCTGCAGTGTTGTTTTAACAGCTCTGCAAGGTGTGTGTGTGAGTGTAAGTGACGCTGCAGTTTGCTCTGCATGCAACGCTGTCTGTAGGCATCTGCACGTGTCACTCACAGACTTTTTTTTTTCTTCAGTGTAATTCTTGCAGCTCCATGCAATTTAACTATTAGTGTGACGCGCTTCCATCCGTATCCAATACATTGGTTGCAAACACTATAGAAGTAGACAAAGGAGTAGCCTTTCACAGATTGTGAACAGTTGTGTTTCAGTGTTCACTTCAGTCTGTGTTTTTTATTTTTTGAGTGCACATCACGCTCCAGTTACTTGTTCAAGCACTGCTGCTTGTACTCTGCTGAGCGTGTCTCAGTGCCTCATCCTTTTCATTTATCTCCAATTGGTTCTGCTCCATTCCATTTAAAATATAATCTATTAGTGTGACGCGCTTCCATCCGTATCCAATACATTGGTTGCAAACACTATAGAAGTAGACAAAGGAGTAGCCTTTCACAGATTGTGAACAGTTGTGTTTCAGTGTTCACTTCAGTCTCTGCGTAATAACCACACTTAGGCCTTATAACTTTTCTGACTTTCTTTATCAATCTACCAAGATGAAGAAGTCAGTGAGTAAGGCACGTGGTCGTGGCCGTGGAGTTTCAGCAGGGAGAGGACGTGGGGATTCTGTGGCTGCTGCCGCCCTCAGTGACACAGCATCCACCAGTTTTACCCATGAGCGTTCCTTTATGCGCACTTTGGTAGGAGCTCGGCGTGCCCCCCTGCTGCGGGAAGAACAAATTGAAGCCGTTGTTGGTTGGATGGCAGCCAATGCATCGACTTCAATTCCTTCCACCTCCTCTCAGGAACACAACACTGTTGAGCAACCATCTGTCTGTTCACCGCCTGTCAAATTGCCCAGGCAGTCAGAGAGTTCTGTACAGGAGCCAGCTGAGTCTCTGCTTCTGTTCTCAGAATCTGTTGGCTCGCAAACACGGGCACAGGCAAGCAGCATTCTGCAATTTGAAGAAGAGGGAGTATGCAGTGATGCGCAACAGCTGTGTCTCTCTCAATCTGAAGAGGCGGGTGAGCCAGTGCCGATGGACAGCACACCGCAGAACGCATCTTATGATGATGATGAGACTCAGGTGCCAGGTTTTGTGGAGCATGGTGCTGCCCAGACCATCTAACAGCAGCAGGTGTTGGAAGAGGGTAGTGGAGATGATGAAGTCCGAGACCCAACATGGCGTGAGCAACAGGAAGGTGGTGGGAGCAGCTCTGAGGAAGAGATTGTCCCAACGGTACAAAGAGGAGGGAGAGGTAGGCTGCAGACTCGCTTGCCTGTAGCCTCCAGTTTGGCACCTGTTGGGAGCAGTTCTCTTAGAAATGTCAAAATTGGCGCTCCCATGACTTGCACTGCGTGGTCCTTTTTTGACAGACTTGTAGATGATATTTGCTATGTTCAATGCAAGCTGTGTAAGCAAAAAGTTAAGAGGTAAAAATATCAGTAACCTGAATACCACAAATATGTGGAAACATGTACGGACAAAGCACGTAGCTGAGTTACAAAGACACACTGGAGATGTAGGCCAACCTACAGCAGCACCTACATCTTCAGGTCGTGTTGGAGCCTCTACCTTCAGCTCACACACACCTGGTTCGGCTTCCTCACAGGATCTCCATGGAAGAACCTCGGTCACTGTTGTCCATAGACAAACTGTTATTCCACCCACAGCAGCAAGTTCACAGTCATCGTCACACTCCCAGACCACAAAACAGCCATCGGTACCACAGGCATGGGATAAAAGACGGCCATACTCGGCAAACCATCCACGAGCACAGGCTCTGAATGCTGGCATTGCAAAACTCCTGTCCCTTGAAATGCTGTCATTCAGGCTGGTGGAGACTGACAGTTTCAGGAACTTTATGGCATTGGCAGTCCCACAATATAATGTGCCAAGCCGATTTTATTTCAGCAGGCAAGCCGTCCCTGCTCTGCAAAAACATGTCGAGGGAAACATTAAACATGTGCTTCTAAACGCCATCAGTAGCAGGGTCCACCTGACCACCGATGCGTGGACCAGTACCCATGACCAGGGACGATACCTTTCCCTCACTGCCCATTGGGTCAATGTTGTGGAGCCGGGTACAGATCTTGCCAGTGGCGCTGTACGTGTTCTGCCAACTCCAAGGATTGCAGGAATCCAGTCTGTACACATTGATTCCTCCTCCTACTCCAGTTCCTCAGAATCATCGCTGCATGAGCCGTCACGGTATACCTCCACATGGACCCGTGAACGCTTACCTGTTGCGACCGATATGAGCACAGCCGTGGCCAAACGTCAACAGGCCGTCCTGAAATTAATTTCCATGGGGAATCGAAGCCACACAGCGCAGGAGCTCTGGGATGCTATCAAGCAGGAGAGCGACGTGTGGTTTTTGTCAGCTAATCTCCAGCCAGGCTTGGTAGTGTGTGACAATGGCCGAAATCTGGTGGCAGCTCTGGGCCTTGGCAACCTCACTCACATACCATGTCTGGCACATGTGCTCAACTTGGTCGTGCAGAGTTTTTTGAGGGACTATCCGGATCTTGATGCACTGCTGCACAAGGTCCGCCTAGAGTGCGCTCACTTGCGACGTTCCAGCATGGCCAGATCGCGCATTGCAGCTCTGCAAGTCAGATTTCGCCTTCCTGAACATCGCATCATATGTGACGTACCCACCAGGTGGAATTCCACGTTACATATGTTGGAGCGGTTGTGTGAGCAGCAGCCAGCAGTAATGGAGTATCAGCTGCAACAGGCGCAATCAACTCGCAATTTGCGCCGTTCACACTTCACCACTACTGAGTGGGCCTCTATGAAGGACATCTGCGACGTTTTGCGTGCGTTTGATGTCTCAACGCGGATGGCGAGTGCAGATGATGCACTAGTCAGCATGACTGTCCCCCTTATCTGCCTGCTTCAGAAATCACTGAAAGCACTAAAGGAAGAGGTTTTGGAAGAGGTGGAGGATGAGGAGTCACAAATTCAATTACCTTCAGGACAGTCAGCGCAACGTGGTTCCTCACAAAGGGCTGGGCAGGGCTCACTTTGTGAGGAGGAGGAGGAGGAGTCAATGGAGGAGGAAGAAATCCCTACAGAGGGAGGTACACAACGCTCTAGTCAGTATGTAGAGCGAGGGTGGGGTGATGCAGAGGAGGCAGAGATGACGCCTCTTCCAGAGGACAGCATTTGTAGGCCAGTTGGGAGTCTGCAGCACATGGTTGATTTCATGCTTCAGTGCCTGAGAAACGACCGCCGCATCGCCCACATTCTCACCACGTCAGATTATTGGGTGTACACCCTCCTAGACCCTCGCTACCGGGACAACTTACAAACCCTCATCACACCGGTGAACCGGGACCGTAAAATGCAGGAGTACCAAGACACACTGGTGCAATCCATACTGTTGTACATTCCAGCCGAGAGAGCTGCTGCTGCTACTGCTTTACAAAGCAGCTCTGTGCGTCGAGGCAGTGTAGACACCTCTACAACAAGAGGGAGCAGAAGCAGCGCCTGTGCACAGGGCAAGAGCTGTATGTTACAAATGTGGCAAAGTTTTGTGACAGCGCCAGCAAGGTCTACACCATCCGAGACGGCTCCAGTCACCAGGAAGAAACGTTTCCGTAAGATGGTGACAGACTACTTGGCTTTCCCTCTAAGTGTACTCCCAGATGCCTCTTCCCCTTTCAAATTTTGGGTCTCTAAGTTGGATACATGGCCAGAGCTTAGCCAGTATGCATTGGAGGTGCTGGCTTGCCCTGCTGCCAGTGTATTATCTGAGCGTGTCTTTAGTGCTGCAGGTGGTGTAGTAACAGACCGTCGCATGCGACTATCCTCAGAGAATGTAGACCGGCTTACTTTTCTGAAAATGAACAAGGCATGGATCTCACCTGAATTTGCCTGTCCGTTTTCAGATTAAATAACTGTTTGGCAACGTTTTCCATGTCTCCTGTTATGTTCATCTTTCTACCACCTGAACTCTACTCCCTGGGCTACAACACCGCCATTTGTTGCTCGTAAGTAATTGGCAGGGGTACTGACTCCTGGCCAGCCTGGTTACAGCACGACAGCTGTTTCCTGGCAGTGTGAACGTCAATTATCCTCCAATAAGTTGTGCTGTCGTGTTGCATTCGGGTTAGTCGACTCTATGGTGCCTGCAGTTTAGGTGATTCCTATGTGTGCTGTGAGATATGTAAATAAAGGCTGTTTCCATTGTGACAATAGGACAAGCACCCACTGTAGGACTGTGTGATTCGGTAACTGCGGATGGCTTGCGTCCTGTCAACTTACATTTTCATGGGTGCGTTCTGCTACCCGTCCGGGGTCCAGTACCGTCAACTGGTTCTCCCCAGTGCCTTTGGCCTAGGTGCCTCTATCTCCGTATCCGAGTTCCACCAACGTCTGCTGGTCCTTGGTAGTGCTTTGGAGCACAGGTACCTCCTGCTTAGTAACCGTGTCACAGTAACGTCAGCTGGTACTCGGTTGTGACATTGCCTCTTTTCCTTCTGCTACCTGTCCGGGGTCCAGTACCGTCAACTGGTTCTCCCCAGTGCCTTTGGCCTAGGTGCCTCCATCTCCATATCCGAGTTCCACCAATGTCTGCTGGTCCTTGGTAGTGCTTTGGAGCACAGGTACCTCCTGCTTAGTATCCGTGTCACAGTAACGTCAGCTGGTACTCGGTTGTGACATTGCCTCTTTTCCTTCTGCTACCCGTCCGGGGTCCAGTACCGTCAACTGGTTCTCCCCAGTGCCTTTGGCCTAGGTGCCTCCATCTCCGTATCCGAGTTCCACCAACGTCTGCTGGTCCTTGGTAGTGCTTTGGAGCACAGGTACCTCCTGCTTAGTAACCGTGTCACAGTAACGTCAGCTGGTACTCGGTTGTGACATTGCCTCTTTTCCTTCTGCTACCCGTCCGGGGTACAGTACCGTCAACTGGTTCTCCCCAGTGCCTTTGGCCTAGGTGCCTCCATCTCCGTATCCGAGTTCCACCAACGTCTGCTGGTCCTTGGTAGTGCTTTGGAGCACAGGTACCTCCTGCTTAGTAACCGTGTCACAGTAACGTCAGCTGGTACTCGGTTGTGACATTGCCTCTTTTCCTTCTGCTGCCCCTCCGGGTTCCAGCACAGTCAGCTGGTCCTCGTTACTTCCATTGTCTCTTGCTCCATCTGATACCCGTCAGGGTTCCAGTAACGTCAGCTGGCTCTCGGAAATTAGACGACCTTAAAGACCACCCAGAAGAAGATGACGACAACAAGGACGACGAGCATGAAGCCAACCAGCCTGAACACCATCACAAAGAAAAAATAAAAGATTACCCAGAAGAAGATCACCAACAGGACAAAGAAGGTTAAGACAAACTACAAGATACAGAACAAGAGACAGCAGAACAATAAGCAGAAGATCAAAAAGCAGAAGAACATGAAGTATAAGACCAAAATGAAGAGCAAAATATATGCTCTAAATTCTAAGCAGAAGAAGACTAAGCAGTGTATGGGGGTGAGTCCGTTCCTCCTCGTGGTGCCCCTGGAAAATGCCTGCTGCTGCAGGCTAAACTGAACACGGACAAATACTGTTGTAATTTAAATCTTTTGTGACAGCAAGAACGGAAGGATGAACAATTCATACTTTTACAGATTACAAGTACAGGAATCTCTGTCACAAATAAGAATATGATGAAGAGGAAGAAGATGAAGAATTTGAATATGAAGAAGAATAATTAGTTTATTAATAACAATATGAGTAATGTAAACAAAAACATGAATAGCAAGAAGTTTAAGAAGAAGATTAAGAAGGTGAAGATGAAGAATAATTTGATGAGAAAGATGATGCTGCTGAAGATTATGAAGGAGAAAGTGTGGCACTGGCAAAAGTTAAAAAGGTGAAGAGCATGGAAGTTGTGAAACATACATATTTGCCAAAATAGAAAAAAGGTTAACAACATTGTCAATGTGTTAGTCAATCCAAACGTATTTCCAAAAAAAATATATTAATGCTATTCCAATGCATTGGGTTAAACATGTATGCCTTTATTGTCTCCTCAACCTCCCCCAATACATTCTACATTAGTCTTTGTTGTTTTCCTTCATGTACAATTAACCAACAAGGCAAGAATGGTTTTTTTTAATGTCGATATTTGGTTCCCATAGACTTACATTGGACTTCCGGTATCGGAATTGGATATCGACGATATTTAGTGATATCGGCGATACCATTCCGATCCGATATTTTTAGATATCGAGCAGTATCGCTCAACACTAGTCTCTGCACACGTTGCGGAATCTGCTGTGGATCCGCAGTGGATTTGCCGCTGCAGATCCGCAGCAGAACTGCAAGTGATGTACAGTACCATTATATTCAATGGAAATAAAAAAACGCAGTGCACATGCTGCGGATTTTTCCGCGTGGATTTGGTGCGGATTTAAATCCGCAGCATGTCACTTCTTTTGTGCAGTTCCGCTGCGTTTTGAGTCCTGCTCTAAATAGGAATCCGCAGGTCTCAAAACGTAATTTTACCTGCGGATTTAGCAAAATCTGCGCGGAGAATTCCACAACAGATTCTGCAACGTCTGCACATACCCTAAAAGTGTATGTATTTCACATGTGCGTCAGGTCAGGCTAGTAAGAGTAAGGCTGCTTTCACACTTCAGGCTTTTTGAATCAGGCGCGATCCGGCGTGTTTTTAAAAAAACGGATCCGGTACCGGATGCGTTTTTTTTAGCATTGACTTACATTAGCGCCGGATCGCGCCTGATGTCACTGCGTTGCATCCGTTTTTGGCCGGATCCGTCGGAAATGTACATTCCGGCGGCCGGACAAGACGCTTGCTGCAACGTTTTTTTTTTTTTTTTTTCCGGAGCCGCCTGACAGTGCCTGAATCGGCACTTCAGGCGGCCGGAAACAATGCAAACCTATGGAGCCGGAGCAGTATTTTGACAAATCCGTCAGAAAACTGATCCGGAGTCCAAGGTCGGTCTCTCTCTCTCTCTCTCTCTCTCTCTCCCCCTCCCCCTCTCTCTCTCTCCCTCTCCCTCCCTCTCTCTCCCTCTCCTACTCCCTCTCTCTCCCTCTCCTTTTTTTTTTTTTTTTTTTTTAAATCAGCACCGGATCCGTCCTATCAGGCATAGGACGGATTATGCCTGATTCAAAAAAAATGATGTGTGAAAGTAGCCTTAAACCAGATTTATTTGTACTGATTTTACAATGGGGGGGGGGTCGCCGTTTTGCAGTTCGCCTCAGGCAGCAGAGAGGCTAAGTTCACCCCTGGATGGGCCATTAGGTTCCCCAGACTAGTCAGCCCTCTTTCCATGTTATCACGCACCTGTGGGTACAATAACATAATTTGCAAGAGCCGATGTCATCGCCAACTGATGCAAATCTGGCAAATCTACTCAAAGCTAGGCCCTTCAGGAGTGAGACTGTCAAAAATACCACTCTCCTACATTACCTCCACTGCTCTCTTGAAATTTGTGCTGGGTGACCAATCAGGATGGCCTGTATCTTACAAGTTGCGTTTTATTTAATTGCTTTGTATTGGGTGGCAGTTTACAAAATTACTGCACTCCTTAAAGGGAATCTGTCACCCCATTTTAGTCATATCAGCTAAAGATATGACTGAATAGTGCATCCCATAAGCAAGCTATCGGTATGTAGCTTATATCCAGATACCCCCGTTTTGATAGTAAAATACTTTTGTAAAGTTGGGATTCTTTTCTGTAAATCATGGCTCTCCGGTCCGGAGGGCGGCGTTTCCCCCCCCCCCAGCTCCTCTGCATCTCTTGCGTATCGCCGTCTGTGAATCGCACAGATGGCGTTCTGCTTCCCGCGATAGCGCTTTTCAGATTACCCCAGCGCATGCGCAGTGTGCTTTGCCCAACAGTGGGCAAAGCATAAAATCATTACAGCGCATGCGCTACTCTTTCCTTGCCCCGGAAATGACTGCTTGCCTTGGACGACTTCCGGGGCAAGGAAAGTGAATGACAATAGTTGTGCATGCGCTGTAGTGATTTTATGCTTTGCCCACTGATCGTGTGTAGCCCTGGTACACAATACCAGGAGGATGAGTGGAGAGGTAACGGTTAAGGGCTCTTCATGATATCATGTACACTTCGGACACACCCACCAGGGGTGTGGAGGGGAGTGCTAAGTAGTCTGAGTTCAGTTCAGTCAGTGACTCGAAGGAGTGAGGAAGTGCAGTCTTTGTGCAGTTCAGAAAGTGGAGGCCAGTACAGGTGAGCCAGTTCACCTCAGCCTGGTCAGAGCTGTGCCCCACTATAAGACGGACTGAGATATCTATTAAGAGTTGAGCATATCGAAGGGCATAGTGGAAGAGAACAGAGAAGTGCCATAAGTATAGGATACCTGCACATTGTTACCGGTCACTGGGGACCGAAGGATCACTAAAGCTTCACGCTTAGTGGTAAGAAAACCAGAGGCTTATCGGACCTTAGGTCGTGGCAAGCATCCCTGAAGAGTCAGTACGTATCTGGGGTCAGGGAGAGTGAGAACCTTGAGCCTGATCAGCAAGAATAGGAACTCAGCTCTCTCACAGGAAGGCTCCGACCACAAAAACTGACCGGGCAGAACAGCTTTGGAATAGCTGGAGTTATAGAGGGAACTACGCTTCATGCTGGTTGGACTCATCAACATTGGACAGTAAAGGAGGCCCCTAACTTGCTTAGCCGTTGCCTCAAAGCTCATCCTCCATCAACCCCATCAGCCTCCCTGGGACCTGCCTTACCATCTTACAAGTAAAGGTATGGAAAGACGCTGACCGTGTGAGACTGAGTTATTTACTTGCATGCCTGCACAACCCTGCTTTAACTACCGACCTGAGGGAAGAGTCCCACCTGTAGGGGACCCGACATCTAGCTGCATCACCATCCCCTCAGAGATCTACAGCAGCGCTGGTACAAATTACCAGAGACTACAGGTGGCGTCACGAACTGTAAATATATCTATCCCCTGTAAATATTCCCCCAACATACGCCAAACCGCTAGGGCCACAGACCGAGCCACCGCTACCTGTGACAATCCCCATAGACTTCCATGGGCTCGGCTCTGAGTACCCCATTGCCCTGGTAACCCACAATTGTGGTGGCGGGTCGACACAAAACTTTGGCGTCACGAACAGGATACGAAACTTGCAGCATTGCGAGCCCTGTGTGCCTGTGGAGAGTTTTGGCGAAAAAGACTGTTGCTGTTGTTTGGCGCCAAATACCGCCATATTTGCCGCCAGATTCGCGCCCTAAGGCGCTGGAGAAGAAGGTGGGCGTACCTGAAAGAGCGCGCAAAGTCTTGGACACGCCCCAGCTCTGACTCAGCGGCAGGTCCTGCAACAGGAAGTGAACGCTCTGACATCAGAGCGCCTGCGACGAAGGTCCTGTTCCCACTGCGGTGCCTGTGAAATAGCAGCGTCTGAAACCGGTAGGCTCCGTTTAACCAAGGGGGCGCTAAGATGTCACAACAACCGGCTGACAGTGCGGCCCCGGCCGGAGGCCCCAATCCCGCACCGCTTGGTATTGTAGCGCCAGATGGGGGCGCAGGCCCTGCACCCAGTCCGGTAGTCCCGATCATGCCACTAACGCTCCCATATATGCCTGGGGCGAAATGGCTTCCCCAGTACAGCGGTGAGCCAGGCACATTAGCAGGCTTCAAGCGGAAGTTATGCAGCATCCTAGAAATGTACTCCATGCCTGAGAGACAAAAAGCTGCTGTGCTAATAGGGCAGCTAACTGGCGCTGCTGAGAGGGAAGTGGAGACTTGGGATACCGTTGATCAGGAGTCGGTACCTGCGATCTTCCTTAAGCTGCATGCCATATTTGAAGACCGCACAGAAACGGATCTCCGGATGGCCTTCTATCACTGTTCACAACAGCCAGGTGACAGCATCCGGGACTACGCTTGCCGACTACAGGGAGCCCTGAGAGCCCTCAAGCAAATTAACAATTTAAATGCTATCGACGAGAATAAAATGCTGAAAGAACAATTTATACAGGGATTGAGATCCCAAGAGGAACGCAGAACTGTAAACTGGTGGTCCTTAGACCATCCGGATGCTACTTTGATGCCCTAAAGGACATGGCAATAAAAGGGCTGCGGCCCTGGGCAAACCCGAGGTGGCAACCCAATATCATCAGGCTGAAGTCACTCTGGAACCGGCAGTAACCCCCTTTTCCCCGCTAGTGGCTGAAGCCAAAGCGCAGGTGACACCTCCCAGTGAATTGGACTGTCTGCGCTCAGAGGTGCGCCAGCTGACTAAAAATCTGGCTGCTGTAATGAGTGCCCTGCAGCTGCGGAAAGAGGAGGAAGGAAAGATCTTGTTAGCTGACTGCCCAGAAGACGTCCCGTGGATGCACCGGAGAAGAAAGAAGACGTCGCCCCCCCGGAGGAGGACAACGCCACCCCCAGGAGCAACCCCTGATCAACACCCTCCTCGTCGAGAGATCATCTGTTACCGATGCAACCGGAAAGGTCATATGTCTCCACAGTGTCCTTTAAACGGGCAGAACCTGGGTCCAAGGGCCAACACCCAGGAGAATACCCGTCAGGCCCCCTAGACTGGAGCCGCAGGTATGTGGGCGGGCGACCCTACCTGTCTATTATTCTAGATGGTATTGCTGTTCCAGCATTGTTAGACACTGGGTCGCAGGTGACCCTAATACCTGATGCCTTATATACCAAGTACTGGTCAATGGACAGTCTTAAACCTCCGAGCCTTGACTTTACCGTGTATGCTTCTAATGGTCTTCCTGTAGAAGTACTCGGAACAAAATGTGTAGATGTAAAGGTGGGCAGAGAGGAGTTGAAAGACCAAGGGCTTCTGGTAGTAAAGACTGTAAATGAGGAGAACGGTTTAAATATAATTTTGGGTACTAACATTATCGGTAATTGTTTGGGAGAAGTTGTGTTCTTGCTCCAACAGCTCGCTGAGATTGCCCGACCAAGGCAGAGAGGAGTAATCCAAAGAGAGATCCGGGCCCTGGTGTGTCAACAGCAAGCGAAGCTTACAGACGGCGAAATTGGTAATGTACGGGTCACTGACTCGGATCCTATTGTGATACCCCAATGAGTGAAATGATCATTTGGTGCAGGGCAGCCATAGGTCTGAGAGGACAGAATTACCAAGCTGTAGTAGAACCCCACCATTCAGAACATAGACCTACACTTATGACTGCTAGAGGAGTAGTAGAAGTGGTGAATGGAAGAGTACCGGTACGGCTTCTCAATTGGGGAGATGATGAGGTAAACTTACCCCGTTATGCAACCATTGCTAAACTACATGCTGTTGATAATAATTCTATTCTCCCGGCTGAGTCCTTAGACTCCTGTCAAATAGCGGAGGACAATGACCCAGCAACTCAGGTGGCGGAATGGTGTCAGCAACTCCATGTTGGGACGGACACCACTCCCGCTCACCAGAAGCAAGGGGTATTACGGGTGGTGCAAGAGTACGCCCAAGTGTTTAGCAAAAATCCACTTGATTTTGGGATAATTAAGGGAGTACAACATCATATCCCTACAGGCAGTCATCCTCCCATCAAAGAGCGGTATAGGCCCATACCTCCAGCTCATTATCAGAAGGCTAAAGAAATGTTGAATGATATGAAGAAAGCCAGGGTGATAAGGGATAGTTGTAGCCCCTGGGCAGCCCCTCTAGTTCTGGTTAAAAAGAAAGATGGTAGTATGAGAATGTGTGTGGATTACAGGCAGGTGAACCGCATAACACACAAGGATGCATACCCGTTACCACATATAGAGGAATCATTAGCTGCTCTGAAAACGGCTAACTACTTTTCTACCCTTGATCTGACTAGTGGTTACTGGCAAGTGGCTGTGGCTGAGGAGGATCGTGAGAAAACGGCTTTCACCACCCCAATGGGGCTCTGTGAGTTCGACAGAATGCCGTTTGGGCTCAGCAGTGCCCCAGGAACATTTCAGAGAGTGATGGAAAATTGTCTGGGACATCTCAATTTTGAAACCGTGCTGCTATACCTAGACGACGTTATCGTGTATTCCAAGACATATGAGGACCATCTGAAACACCTGGCAGAAGTGTTTGAGTCCCTGTCCAGGTACGGGATGAAATTAAAACCCTCAAAATGCCATCTACTCAAGCAGAAGGTACAATACTTGGGGCACATCGTCAGTTCGGAAGGAGTAGCGCCGGACCCAGAGAAAGTCACTGCCATCCAGAAGTGGCCGGAGCCGAAGAACCTTAAGGAAGTGCGACAGTTCCTGGGACTAACGGGTTACTACAGGAGATTCGTGAAAGATTACACGAAGAAGGCAGCTCCTTTACAGGACCTCCTAGTAGGACAATCCCTAAAGAGCAGAAACCCTCCCTTTAATTGGGGTAAGGAACAGGCTGAAGCATTCCAAAAGATGAAAGAGATCCTTACAGGTGATGAGATCTTAACCTATCCTGATTACAGCCAACCGTTCCTGTTGTACACCGACGCCAGTAATGAAGGGTTGGGAGCAGTTCTCAGTCAGAAGCAGAATGGCCAAGAAAAAGTCATCGCATATGCCAGCAGAAAACTCAGGCCAACTGAAAGGAATCTGGAAAATTATAGCAGCTTCAAGCTGGAGTTTCTGGCGCTGGTCTGGGCCATTACTGAAAGATTTAAGCACTATCTGGCCTCCAATAAGTTCACGGCGTACACAGACAACAACCCGTTAACGCACCTGGAAACCGCCAAGCTGGGCGCCATGGAGCAGCGTTGGATGGCTCGGTTGTCCAATTACCAGTTTACTATCAAGTACCGGGCAGGTCGAAAGAATGCTAATGCTGATGCGTTGTCCCGAATGCCGCATGACTCTGATACGGAAGAAGAATCGGATGACCTGGAAGAAATTGAGCTACCTGCGTTCCATCGAAATGGGGTAGTCCACGAGCATCGAGTCAACAGAAAGCAGTATGGTGCAACATTAAATCCTTTACCCCATCACAGTTGGAAAGAGACTCAGGACAGTGATCCAGTGGTCAGCCGCATCAAGGAGTTGTTAAGACAGGAAGGCTCCTCTTTGGAAAAGGAAGCACCTATGTCAGCCAAGCTCCTGTGGAACGAGAAAAGCAGGTTGTTCCTATACCGTGAGAAGTTGTGCAGGAGATACGTCAACCCCAGAACCCATGAGATGGTCTGGCAAATAGTGGTCCCCAAGGCAGACGTCCCAATGGTGTTGGAAGCATACCACGATCAAGCAGGACACTTTGGCTGGAGAAAGCTGGAGACCCTGTTGAGATGCCGGTTCTACTGGGTAGGGATGCGCAGCTCCATCGAGAGGTGGTGTCGGAACTGTGGACCCTGTGGTCTCAGAAGAAAGGACTACGGTAGTCAGAAGGCACCCCTGCAACCTATCCGGACGACTCGCCCCCTGGAGATTGTGGCCCTGGACCACGTCAAACTGTCGCCAAGTAGATCTGGATACTCATACGCCCTGACCATGGTGGACCATTACTCCAGATTTCTGGTGGTTGTTCCAGTTAAGGACCAGACCGCAGTGACGGCCGCGAAAACCTTTCAAGCAAGCTTCTGCAGACCGCATGGGTATCCGGAGCAAGTATTAACCGATCAAGGACCTGCTTTCGAAGCTGATTTATTCAAGGAATTCTGTCACATGTACGGGTGCAAGAAAATTAGAACAACGCCATACCACCCTCAAACCAACGGTCTTTGCGAAAAAATGAACCATATTGTCCTTGATTTGTTGAGATCCATACCGTTGGAAGACAGGAATCGATGGCCGGATTTACTACCTGATTTGGTTGATTTGTATAACCATATACCTGTCAGTTCCACTAACTGCACTCCAGCCTATCTTATGAGAGCAAGGCCCGGAAGACTACCAATGGATCTAGAACTTGGAGTGGTAGAACCGGAGGCAGACGACGCCGTTGAAAACTGGGACATCAATCGGCAAGAGCAATACAGAAGAGTACAAATCTGTGTAGAGGAAAGTCTCAACAAGGCACGGGAGAAACAGGAAGATGTTTACAACCGAAATGCTCCTGCCAAGCCTTTGATGCCTGGAGAGGTAGTATTAAAAAGAAAAAGGAAGATGCACAAATTGGATAACCAGTGGGAGCAAGAACCCTACGTTGTACAAGATTCTAAATATGACAACAGAAAAGTTTGTATCATCAGTAGGGACGGAGGAAGAACAATAACCACTGTGTCCAGAGACCATTTGAAATTGTGTCCAGAACCCTTAAAATGTTGTGACAAGAACCCTGTCATCAATCAAAAAGAAAGGAAAGAAGAGGTCATACACACCGATCTGGGAGATTTTCCTGCGGATTGGCCTAGACTGGGAGATGCTGTAATAGTTCCGGTGTTGCAGTTTTATCAGCCACAAGAGGAAGTTTTACCTCCAGTTGTGCCCGTGGTGCCAGTCGAGCCCGTTCAGGAGTTACCCATCCCAGCAACACCTCAACCTATGGAATCTCAAGAAGGATCATCTGAAGCAGCGCCCCATACTATGGGATCCCCTGGTGAAGCTGACTCACACCGCCCAGCCATCAGTACGCTTGCCAGATCCATAGAAAGATTGAGGCAGTTCTATAGTTTGCCGTTACGCAGTGCAGACAGATCGCAACTTAATATACCTGAGGCTACTCCACGTAGATCAGAGCGAATCACAAAAGGAAAGTTACCCATTCGATACCAGCAGTAATTATAACGAATTAATGTGAATACTGTAAAAAGTCTATATATATATATGTGTTTTTCCCTATTATGTCTTATAATGGACTCAGAGGCTGAGGACTGAGCCAGCCCAAAAACTGTATCCTGTAAATAGTTGCACTAAGGTGCCTTTTAATGGTTTCACACGAAGCCTTGACTTACCTCTGAACATAAAACCCGTGTGGTGAGGCACTGAGTGAGGTCTGCATTCGGATGTCCTGCAGCCCACCCAGGACCCACGTTGAAGGTTTGGTGCGGGTCCTTCACAAGCATATTGTCTATTTATATGAAAATGTTATTTAATATTGTATTTTTCTATATATAATGTTTTATTTGCAACGTTCAAGACATCCTTACCTCCCGGATGGGACGAATTAATGTTTAATGTTGATGTTTAATGCATAAACAAAAATGTCTCTTGTATTTCACAGCCCGGGAGTGCTGTCGTTTACCATGGGGAATGTGTAGCCCTGGTACACAATACCAGGAGGATGAGTGGAGAGGTAACGGTTAAGGGCTCTTCATGATATCATGTACACTTCGGACACACCCACCAGGGGTGTGGAGGGGAGTGCTAAGTAGTCTGAGTTCAGTTCAGTCAGTGACTCGAAGGAGTGAGGAAGTGCAGTCTTTGTGCAGTTCAGAAAGTGGAGGCCAGTACAGGTGAGCCAGTTCACCTCAGCCTGGTCAGAGCTGTGCCCCACTATAAGACGGACTGAGATATCTATTAAGAGTTGAGCATATCGAAGGGCATAGTGGAAGAGAACAGAGAAGTGCCATAAGTATAGGATACCTGCACATTGTTACCGGTCACTGGGGACCGAAGGATCACTAAAGCTTCACGCTTAGTGGTAAGAAAACCAGAGGCTTATCGGACCTTAGGTCGTGGCAAGCATCCCTGAAGAGTCAGTACGTATCTGGGGTCAGGGAGAGTGAGAACCTTGAGCCTGATCAGCAAGAATAGGAACTCAGCTCTCTCACAGGAAGGCTCCGACCACAAAAACTGACCGGGCAGAACAGCTTTGGAATAGCTGGAGTTATAGAGGGAACTACGCTTCATGCTGGTTGGACTCATCAACATTGGACAGTAAAGGAGGCCCCTAACTTGCTTAGCCGTTGCCTCAAAGCTCATCCTCCATCAACCCCATCAGCCTCCCTGGGACCTGCCTTACCATCTTACAAGTAAAGGTATGGAAAGACGCTGACCGTGTGAGACTGAGTTATTTACTTGCATGCCTGCACAACCCTGCTTTAACTACCGACCTGAGGGAAGAGTCCCACCTGTAGGGGACCCGACATCAAGCTGCATCACCATCCCCTCAGAGATCTACAGCAGCGCTGGTACAAATTACCAGAGACTACAGGTGGCGTCACGAACTGTAAATATATCTATCCCCTGTAAATATTCCCCCAACATACGCCAGACCGCTAGGGCCACAGACCGAGCCACCGCTACCTGTGACAATCCCCATAGACTTCCATGGGCTCGGCTCTGAGTACCCCATTGCCCTGGTAACCCACAATTGTGGTGGCGGGTCGACACAATCGCGGGAAGCAGAATTCACAGACGGTGATACGCAAGAGATGCAGAGGAGCGGGGGGGGGAAGAGAGAAAACGCCGCCCTCCGGACCGGACCCCCCTAATTTACAGAAAAGAATCCCAACTTTACAAAGGTATTTTGCTATCAAAACGGGGGTGTCTGGATATAAGCTACATACCGATAGCTTGCTTATGGGACACACTATTCAGTCATATCTTTAGCTGTTATGACTAAAATGGGGTGACCGATTCCCTTTAATTTCCAGTAGGCAGATAGCCATCTTATTTAAAAATGTGCTACTCGCGCTTTCTTTTTGGATTGTTTGTTGAATTGCTTGAGTTCTCACTGCTAGGCACTGAACAAATTTTAATTGGCTCCTAGAATAGTGCAATTGGCTAAAGGGTTTTATGTTCCTTAGTTTTTAATGTATTAGATTTATAGAATAGGAAATCATATTCATTTGCAGTTCTACTTTCGCACAATTCTTTTTGCAGTGCTGTAGGCGGTGTCTAAGGCCACAGTCACATGTTCAGTATTTGGGTCAGTATTTTACATCAGTATTTATAAGCATAAACCAGGAGTGGACAGTCAGAGGAAAAGTATAATAGATACACATCACAGTTCTGTAATTTTTATACAGACTCCTGTGACAGCACCACGAGAGAGGGGATCCGCCCTTCAGGAACAGGAAACCTACAGATACAAAAAGGGTGGCACCTCTCCCACATATCAGTTGGTTTCCTGTTCTTGTGGGACTGGATCTTACAGATGTGCTGCAGGAGTCTGAATGGATCCCGGCAGTGATGGCGGTGCCGGGACCTGGAGGCGTGGCTGTGGTGGTGTCCGGGGTTCTGGTGGCGCCGCCGGCGCAAGACCGGGCTTTTCGCGCTGCTCCTGGACGCATTCGAAGCGTCTGTGGGGCCGCGGTGACGTCAGGGGGCGTAGCCGGCAAGCGCTTCCGGGTCATCGGCGCTACTTCTCATGCGCGAGGCATCCAAGATGGCGGCGCACACCGAAA
>JARQOD010000001.1:624629325-624693326 GCA_033576555.1 Oophaga sylvatica | reverse complement strand
AAGCAGAATGGCCAAGAAAAGTCATCGCATATGCCAGCAGAAAACTCAGGCCAACTGAAAGGAATCTGGAAAATTATAGCAGCTTCAAGCTGGAGTTTCTGGCGCTGGTCTGGGCCATTACTGAAAGATTTAAGCACTATCTGGCCTCCAATAAGTTCACGGCGTACACAGACAACAACCCGTTAACGCACCTGGAAACCGCCAAGCTGGGCGCCATGGAGCAGCGTTGGATGGCTCGGTTGTCCAATTACCAGTTTACTATCAAGTACCGGGCAGGTCGAAAGAATGCTAATGCTGATGCGTTGTCCCGAATGCCGCATGACTCTGATACGGAAGAAGAATCGGATGACCTGGAAGAAATTGAGCTACCTGCGTTCCATCGAAATGGGGTAGTCCACGAGCATCGAGTCAACAGAAAGCAGTATGGTGCAACATTAAATCCTTTACCCCATCACAGTTGGAAAGAGACTCAGGACAGTGATCCAGTGGTCAGCCGCATCAAGGAGTTGTTAAGACAGGAAGGCTCCTCTTTGGAAAAGGAAGCACCTATGTCAGCCAAGCTCCTGTGGAACGAGAAAAGCAGGTTGTTCCTATACCGTGAGAAGTTGTGCAGGAGATACGTCAACCCAGAACCCATGAGATGGTCTGGCAAATAGTGGTCCCCAAGGCAGACGTCCCAATGGTGTTGGAAGCATACCACGATCAAGCAGGACACTTTGGCTGGAGAAAGCTGGAGACCCTGTTGAGATGCCGGTTCTACTGGGTAGGGATGCGCAGCTCCATCGAGAGGTGGTGTCGGAACTGTGGACCCTGTGGTCTCAGAAGAAAGGACTACGGTAGTCAGAAGGCACCCCTGCAACCTATCCGGACGACTCGCCCCCTGGAGATTGTGGCCCTGGACCACGTCAAACTGTCGCCAAGTAGATCTGGATACTCATACGCCCTGACCATGGTGGACCATTACTCCAGATTTCTGGTGGTTGTTCCAGTTAAGGACCAGACCGCAGTGACGGCCGCGAAAACCTTTCAAGCAAGCTTCTGCAGACCGCATGGGTATCCGGAGCAAGTATTAACCGATCAAGGACCTGCTTTCGAAGCTGATTTATTCAAGGAATTCTGTCACATGTACGGGTGCAAGAAAATTAGAACAACGCCATACCACCCTCAAACCAACGGTCTTTGCGAAAAAATGAACCATATTGTCCTTGATTTGTTGAGATCCATACCGTTGGAAGACAGGAATCGATGGCCGGATTTACTACCTGATTTGGTTGATTTGTATAACCATATACCTGTCAGTTCCACTAACTGCACTCCAGCCTATCTTATGAGAGCAAGGCCGGAAGACTACCAATGGATCTAGAACTTGGAGTGGTAGAACCGGAGGCAGACGACGCCGTTGAAAACTGGGACATCAATCGGCAAGAGCAATACAGAAGAGTACAAATCTGTGTAGAGGAAAGTCTCAACAAGGCACGGGAGAAACAGGAAGATGTTTACAACCGAAATGCTCCTGCCAAGCCTTTGATGCCTGGAGAGGTAGTATTAAAAAGAAAAAGGAAGATGCACAAATTGGATAACCAGTGGGAGCAAGAACCCTACGTTGTACAAGATTCTAAATATGACAACAGAAAAGTTTGTATCATCAGTAGGGACGGAGGAAGAACAATAACCACTGTGTCCAGAGACCATTTGAAATTGTGTCCAGAACCCTTAAAATGTTGTGACAAGAACCCTGTCATCAATTAAAAAGAAAGGAAAGAAGAGGTCATACACACCGATCTGGGAGATTTTCCTGCGGATTGGCCTAGACTGGGAGATGCTGTAATAGTTCCGGTGTTGCAGTTTTATCAGCCACAAGAGGAAGTTTTACCTCCAGTTGTGCCCGTGGTGCCAGTCGAGCCCGTTCAGGAGTTACCCATCCCAGCAACACCTCAACCTATGGAATCTCAAGAAGGATCATCTGAAGCAGCGCCCCATACTATGGGATCCCCTGGTGAAGCTGACTCACACCGCCCAGCCATCAGTACGCTTGCCAGATCCATAGAAAGATTGAGGCAGTTCTATAGTTTGCCGTTACGCAGTGCAGACAGATCGCAACTTAATATACCTGAGGCTACTCCACGTAGATCAGAGCGAATCACAAAAGGAAAGTTACCCATTCGATACCAGCAGTAATTATAACGAATTAATGTGAATACTGTAAAAAGTCTATATATATATATGTGTTTTTCCCTATTATGTCTTATAATGGACTCAGAGGCTGAGGACTGAGCCAGCCCAAAAACTGTATCCTGTAAATAGTTGCACTAAGGTGCCTTTTAATGGTTTCACACGAAGCCTTGACTTACCTCTGAACATAAAACCCGTGTGGTGAGGCACTGAGTGAGGTCTGCATTCGGATGTCCTGCAGCCCACCCAGGACCCACGTTGAAGGTTTGGTGCGGGTCCTTCACAAGCATATTGTCTATTTATATGAAAATGTTATTTAATATTGTATTTTTCTATATATAATGTTTTATTTGCAACGTTCAAGACATCCTTACCTCCCGGATGGGACGAATTAATGTTTAATGTTGATGTTTAATGCATAAACAAAAATGTCTCTTGTATTTCACAGCCCGGGAGTGCTGTCGTTTACCATGGGGGAATGTGTAGCCCTGGTACACAATACCAGGAGGATGAGTGGAGAGGTAACGGTTAAGGGCTCTTCATGATATCATGTACACTTCGGACACACCCACCAGGGGTGTGGAGGGGAGTGCTAAGTAGTCTGAGTTCAGTTCAGTCAGTGACTCGAAGGAGTGAGGAAGTGCAGTCTTTGTGCAGTTCAGAAAGTGGAGGCCAGTACAGGTGAGCCAGTTCACCTCAGCCTGGTCAGAGCTGTGCCCACTATAAGACGGACTGAGATATCTATTAAGAGTTGAGCATATCGAAGGGCATAGTGGAAGAGAACAGAGAAGTGCCATAAGTATAGGATACCTGCACATTGTTACCGGTCACTGGGGACCGAAGGATCACTAAAGCTTCACGCTTAGTGGTAAGAAAACCAGAGGCTTATCGGACCTTAGGTCGTGGCAAGCATCCCTGAAGAGTCAGTACGTATCTGGGGTCAGGGAGAGTGAGAACCTTGAGCCTGATCAGCAAGAATAGGAACTCAGCTCTCTCACAGGAAGGCTCCGACCACAAAAACTGACCGGGCAGAACAGCTTTGGAATAGCTGGAGTTATAGAGGGAACTACGCTTCATGCTGGTTGGACTCATCAACATTGGACAGTAAAGGAGGCCCTAACTTGCTTAGCCGTTGCCTCAAAGCTCATCCTCCATCAACCCCATCAGCCTCCCTGGGACCTGCCTTACCATCTTACAAGTAAAGGTATGGAAAGACGCTGACCGTGTGAGACTGAGTTATTTACTTGCATGCCTGCACAACCCTGCTTTAACTACCGACCTGAGGGAAGAGTCCCACCTGTAGGGGACCCGACATCTAGCTGCATCACCATCCCCTCAGAGATCTACAGCAGCGCTGGTACAAATTACCAGAGACTACAGGTGGCGTCACGAACTGTAAATATATCTATCCCCTGTAAATATTCCCCCAACATACGCCAGACCGCTAGGGCCACAGACCGAGCCACCGCTACCTGTGACAATCCCCATAGACTTCCATGGGCTCGGCTCTGAGTACCCCATTGCCCTGGTAACCCACAATTGTGGTGGCGGGTCGACACAATCGCGGGAAGCAGAATTCACAGACGGTGATACGCAAGAGATGCAGAGGAGCGGGGGGGGGAAAGAGAGAAACGCCGCCCTCCGGACCGGACCCCCCTAATTTACAGAAAAAATCCCAACTTTACAAAGGTATTTTGCTATCAAAACGGGGGTGTCTGGATATAAGCTACATACCGATAGCTTGCTTATGGGACACACTATTCAGTCATATCTTTAGCTGTTATGACTAAAATGGGGTGACCGATTCCCTTTAATTTCCAGTAGGCAGATAGCCATCTTATTTAAAAATGTGCTACTCGCGCTTTCTTTTGGATTGTTTGTTGAATTGCTTGAGTTCTCACTGCTAGGCACTGAACAAATTTTAATTGGCTCCTAGAATAGTGCAATTGGCTAAAGGGTTTTATGTTCCTTAGTTTTTAATGTATTAGATTTATAGAATAGGAAATCATATTCATTTGCAGTTCTACTTTCGCACAATTCTTTTTGCAGTGCTGTAGGCGGTGTCTAAGGCCACAGTCACATGTTCAGTATTTGGGTCAGTATTTTACATCAGTATTTATAAGCATAAACCAGGAGTGGACAGTCAGAGGAAAAGTATAATAGATACACATCACAGTTCTGTAATTTTTATACAGACTCCTGTGACAGCACCATGAGAGAGGGGATCCGCCCTTCAGGAACAGGAAACCTACAGATACAAAAAGGGTGGCACCTCTCCCACATATCAGTTGGTTTCCTGTTCTTGTGGGACTGGATCTTACAGATGTGCTGCAGGAGTCTGAATGGATCCGGCAGTGATGGCGGTGCCGGGACCTGGAGGCGTGGCTGTGGTGGTGTCCGGGGTTCTGGTGGCGCCGCCGGCGCAAGACCGGGCTTTTCGCGCTGCTCCTGGACGCATTCGAAGCGTCTGTGGGGCCGCGGTGACGTCAGGGGGCGTAGCCGGCAAGCGCTTCCGGGTCATCGGCGCTACTTCTCATGCGCGAGGCATCCAAGATGGCGGCGCACACCGAAACGAGACGCGGGGCACACACGCGTCCCACTGGCCAGTGACTGCACCCATGGAGGGCGGAGAGCCAATTGGGTGTGGCGGGGCACATCTGCTGACCGGAAGAGGGGATATAAGCAGGCTCTGGGAAGGACCCATGCTTCTGGCCTCATTATCCATACCTAATGATGGAGAGCAATCAAGAGCAGCAGCCCCAGCTGCTGGAGGAAGAGCAGAGCGCCATACAGAAGCCTAAGGATAAGCAGAAATCTCGGGACAGCACAGAGCGTGACAGACGGAGTGACCAGTCCAGTCGTAAGAGCTCCTCCAGACGGGGGTCAGGAGCATCGACTGTGAAAACCCCCCCTCATATTCCGGTACCTATTTGCTGCAGGCACCGGTAAGTGATCTACGTGAATGTTCACTCAGTGATGCGGCTTCCCCTTATGTTTTTATTTTAGGGGAAGAAGTGCACGGGTAAGGAAAAACACAGGGAATGCGCCCTCTGTGGATGCCCCTACCAGATTCGTGCTCAAAAAAGTTGTGTACCCTCTGTATCCAGCAGATGGTGAGGTCTCGGGAAGGGGTGGAGCGGCATTATGTCTAAATAGACTATATTGCCTCTTTTTACTATCCTCCCTCAGGTAGCAGAAGAATCACCTAATGTTACTGCAAGCCTCAAAGATACAGTCAGGGCAGAAGTAAGGGAATCCCTGAAGTCCCTGTCCCAAGCAGGAAGCTCAAAATACAGGGCCCCTCTGGACTCTGGATTCTTCTGCGGAAGGGGGGAAAGATGAGGACTCCTCCGATTCATTTCCTCGTCTTCTTTGTCGGAGGAAGACTCCCGGTCGGTTCTGTCTGCCCCTAGACCGGGTAGATAAGTTGGTGAAAGCGGTCAGTGGAATGATGGGCATAGCGGAACCCAAACCACAGCTATCCATGCAGGATGTCATGTTCAAAGGGCTGGAACAGAGGAAGCGAAGGTTCTTCCCTTTAAACGAAAAGATCCAGGAGCTAATTTGCAGGGAAAGGAAAAAGCCAGAAAATAGGAGCTCTTTACCTCCAGCTCTCAAGCGCAGATACCCTTTGAGGATCCGGCAGTCAACACCTGGGACAAAACCCTAAGCTAGATGCTGCAGTGGCCAAGGCATCAAAAAGAGCCTCGCTACCTTTCGAAGACATGGGGACCCTTAAAGATCACCTAGACAAAAAGGCAGATACCTTCCTTAAGGGAACCTGGAAGATGGCGGCCGGTTCCCTAAGACCAGGGGTAGCATCAACTTGTACGGCCAGATCCATGATGGTCTGGTTGGACCAACTGGAGTCTCAGTTAAAGGAAGGGGCTCCTAGAGATACAATTCTGGGTGCCCTGCCAGTGATTCAGGGGGCCACAGCTTTCCCATCCAATGCCTCAGTTGACTCTGTTAGAATGGTAGCCAGAGCAGCAGGACTTTCCAGCGCAGCCCACAGAGCCTTGTGGTTAAAGTGCTGGCCAGGTGACATCCAAGCAAGATCTAAACTCTGCGCTATCCCGTGCGAAGGGGAGTATCTGTTTGGTCCAGTCCTGGATGAGTTGCTGTATAAGGCAAGGGACAAGAAAAAGACGTTCCCTAATTTATCGTCCACGTCCTACCGACGTTTTTTCAATAGAAATGGGTTTGATCAGGGAAAAAGATGCATATTATCACCCGCTAGAGACCGTTCCAAGTGGGAAGATAGAAGTAAGAGCGGTACAGGCTTTATGTTCAGGCGTTCTTCAAGAGAATGGAAGAAACCTGCCCAATGACTAGCAATTCCCATAGGGGGTAGATTGTCGGCCTTCCTTCCTGCATGGTTAGAGATCACAAATAGTGACTGGGTGCGGAGCGTAATAGCCAATGGACTCAAGCTTGAGTTTAGTTATATCCCGCGAAATAGCTTTAAGTTAACTCCTCTACTCTCTTCTCCTCTTGAACAGTCGGCATTGGAAGCAGAGATTTTGAATTTATGCCTTAAAAATGTCCTGGTGGAGGTTCCGGAATCCGAGAGGTAGAGGTTTCTACTCTCCTCTGTTCCTGATTCAGAAACCAGATAAGTCATTTAGAACCATTATTAATCTCCGGTCCGTTAATGAGTTTCTGGTCAACCGATCCTTTAAGATGGAGTCGATCAGTTCGGCAATAAAGATGTTATTTGAAAATTGTTTCATGGCAGTCGTGGATTTGAAAGACGCGTACTATCATGTGCCTATCAATGCAGATTTCCAGTGGTTCCTGAGGGTGGCGGTTTCTGTGGGGTGGTGTAGTCCGCCATTTTCACTTTAGGGCTCTCCCCTTTGGTCTATCAGCTGCCCCTCGGGTATTCACGAAAGTAGTTGCCGAAGTCCTGGCTCAGCTGCGGGAGTCAAATATTCTTAGTGTCCCCTACTTAGACGACTTCCTGATTGTGGGTAATTCAGTGGATCATTGTCTGTCACAAATAGAAAGAGCTAGGTCCAGGCTGCAGTACTTAGGATGGATAATAAATTATGAAAAATCCCAATTTCAGCCCTTAAGGGTCCAGAAGTTTCTAGGCCTAGTGTTAGATTCTGAGGTTCAACAGTGTCGTCTACCGTCAGACAAGTTAATACACATTCAACAGCAGGCATTACTGGCAATTGATAAACCCTCCATGACCCTCAGACAGGCCATGTCTCTGTTGAGTTCCCTGACGTCGTCTATCCCGGCCGTCAGTTGGGCTTAGTTTCACACTAGACCCCTGCAGAAGGATGTCCTAATTAGCGATAGAGCCTTGGGGGTGTCCCTGCAGGGTCAAATATCGTTGAGCCCTTCAACCCTTACGTCCCTTAGGTGGTGGCTGGACAAGGACAACTTATCTTCAGGAGTTCCCTGGGTAACGCACATAACCCGTATAATAACCACAGATGCTAGCCCCTTGGGTTGGGGGGGCCATATGGGAGACATTGTGGTCCAGGGACAATGGGACTCCCAGGTGGGAGCCTCATCCAACCAAAGGGAGCTGTTGGCGATAGAACTATCAGTTAAAAAACTCCTCGTATACCTACAGTGTCACCATGTCAAAGATTCTCTTGGACAACCAAGTGGCGGTGGCCTACGTCAACCACCAAGGTGGAACATGTTCCGAGGCTCTGATGCAAGTAACAGAACGCCTATTTCAAACAGCCGAAAGACATTTTAAATCTTTGACATTTCATATCAGAGGAAAGGACAACATAAAAGCAGACTTTCTAAGCCGCAATATTCTAAGGCAGGGAGAATGGTTTCTGAACATGGACGTCTTCAACCAGATTGTCCGCAAATAGGGTCAGACGGAGGTAGACCTCTTTGCCAACAGGGAAAACAGGAAAGTAAGAAAATGCTGTTCCCTGAATCCCAGGGAAAATCCTCTAGTAGTGGACGCCTTCCTAACAACATGGGATTTCTCCCTGGCCTACGCATTCCCGCCATTAGCCCTGTTACCTCTGGTAGTGAGGAAGATCAGGGAAGACCGGGCAAGGGTCATACTAATTGCCCCATTTTGGCCCAGGAGGCCCTGGTTCGCATGGCTGAGGACTGTCGGTATGCGATCCCAGGGTACTTCCAGACCTTCCGGATCTTCTCTGCCAGGGGCCGATCAACCATCCACAAGTGACAGGGCTCCATTTGACGGCGTGGAGTTTGAAAGGTCATTGTTGAGGAATAGAGGGTTCTCCCCGAATTTAATTGACACCCTTCTGAAGAGTAGGAAGCAGATTACAACAAATATCTATGCTAGAACCTGGAGGCGATTCCTAGCCTCTTCTGAATTTAGTCTCAAGGAGGGGGTGCCTGTGGGACAGATTCTAGAATTTCTTCAGAATGGTCTGGAATTAGGTCTTTCCACGAGTACACTAAAAGTACAGGTTTCAGCCCTGGGTGCCCTGTTTTCCTGTGATATTGCTAATAACTACTGGGTTTCTAGATTTATTAGAGCGGCTGGGAGATCTAGACACATACACAGAGATATATGCATGCCATGGGATCTGAACCTAGTCCTTTCAGCTATGACAGAGGCCCAGTGTGATCCCCTGGAGTCAGCCTCGATTAAGACACTATTCCTTAAAATGGCCTTTTTGATAGCAATAACATCTGCACGTAGAATAGGGGGATATTCAGGCAGTTTCCAGACTGCCCCCTTATAAAGAGTTCTTACATGACAGGGTAGTCCTAAAGCCGGACCCAGCTTACTTGCCCAAAGTAGCATCACACTTCCACATGTCACAAGAGATAGTTCTACCTTCTTTTCTCCCTAACCCTTCTAACCCTAAAGAAGAGAAACTTCATACGTTAGACGTTAAAAGATGCCTACTAGAATATATCTCGGCTACTAATCCTTGGAAAAAGGATAATGCATTATTTTTATCCTTCCAAGGTTCTAGGAAAGGCCTGAAGTATCAAGATGCACGTTAGCCAGGTGGATTAGGGAGGCTATCTCTCTGGCTTATACAACATGTGGGGGTCCGCAGAATCTGAGGGCACATTCCACCCGTGCCATGGCATCATCTTGGGCGGAAAGATCTGGAGTGTCAATCGACCAGATATGTAAGGCGGCCACATGGTCATCTCCTTCCACCTTTTTTAAACACTATCGGTTGAACATGGGTGCATCCTCAGATCTCACCTTTTGGGTTAAGGGTACTGCAGGCTGTAGTCCCTCCCTAGGTTAGTTTACATTTCTGTAATTCTCTCGTGGTGCTGTCATGGGAGTCCGAATAAAGTATTAAGTTACTTACCGGTAACGGTATTTTTCAGAAGCCCATGACAGCACCCTTGGTTCCCTCCCTTTCATGTGAGGGCTGCACTTCTTATAAGTTATCACGTGTGTTAGTTTACAGTTAAAATGGTATATATTGTGTATATACAGTGGTGGCCAAAAGTATTGGCACCCCTGCAATTCTGTCAGATAATACTCAGTGTCTTCCTGAAAATGATTGCAATCACAAATTATTTGCTATTTTTATCTTCATTTAATTTGCTTGCAAGGAAAAAACACAAAAGAGAATGAAGCAAAAATCAAATCCTTAATCATTTCACTCAAAACTCCAAAAATGGGCCAGACAAAAGTATTGGCACCCTCAGCCTAATACCTGGTTGCACAACCTTTAGCCAAAATAACTGCGAACAACCGCTTCCGGTAACCATCAATGAGTTTCTTACAATGCTCTGCTGGAATTGTAGACCATTCTTCTTTGGCAAACTGCTCCAGGTCCCTGATATTTGAAGGGTGCCTTCTCCAAACTGCCATTTTGAGATCTCTCCACAGATGTTCTATGGGATTCAGGTCTGGACTCATTGCTGGCCACCTTAGAAGTCTCCAGTGCTTTCTCTCAAACCATTTTATAGTGCTTTTGGAAGTGTGTTTTGGGTCATTGTCCTGCTAGAAGACCCATGACCTCTGAGGGAGAACCAGCTTTCTCACACTTGGCCCTACATTATGCTGCAAAATTTGTTGGTAGTCTTCAGACTTCATAATGCCATGCACACGGTCAAGCAGTCCAGTGCCAGAGGCAGCAAAGCAACCCCAAAACATCAGGGAACCTCCGCCATGTTTGACTGTAGGGATCGTGTTCTTTTCTTTGAATACCTCTTTTTTTTTTTTTTTCCGTACACTCTATGTTGATGGTTTTTCCCAAAAAGCTCGACTGTTGTCTCATCTGACCAGAGAACATTCTTCCAAAACGTTTTAGGCTTTCTCAGGTAAGTTTTTGGCAAACTCCAGCCTGGCTTTTTTATGTCTCGGGGTAAGAAGTGGGGTCTTCCTGGGTATCCTACCATACAGTCCCTTTTCATTCAGATGCCGATGGATAGTACGGGTTGACACTGTTGTACCCTCAGACTGCAGGGCAGCTTGAACTTGTTTGGATGTTAGTCGAGGTTCTTTATCCACCATCGGCACAATCTTGCGTTGAAATCTCTCGTCAATTTTTCTTTTCCTTCCACATCTAGGGAGGTTAGCCACAGTGCCATGGGCTTTAAACTTCTTGATGACACTGCGCACGGAAGACACAGGAACATTCAGGTCTTTGGAGATGGACTTGTAGCCTTGAGATTGCTCATGCTTCCTCACAATTTGGTTTCTTAAGTCCTCAGGCAGTTCTTTGGTCTTCTTTCTTTTCTCCATGGTCAATGTGGTACACACAAGGACACAGAACAGAGGCTGAGTCAACTTTAATCCATGTTAACTGGCTGCAAGTGTAATTTAGTTATTGCCAACACCTGTTAGGTGCCACAGGTAAGTTACAGGTGCTGGTGATTACACGAATTAGAGAAGCATCACATGATTTTTCAAACAGTGCCAATACTTTTGTCCACCCCCTTTTTTAGGTTTGGTGTGGAATTATCCAATTTGGCTTTAGGACAATTCTTTTTGTGTTTTTTCATTGAAGATAATAATACCAAAGAATTTGTGTTTGCAATCATTTTCAGGAAGAAACTGAGTATTATCTGACAGAATTGCAGGGGTGCCAATACTTTTGGCCACCACTGTATTTGTGCCATTAACGGTGGTAGTCCTCTCAAGCTCTGTAATCCAACTTATGCATGGGAGAGGTGCCGCCCTTTTAGTATCTGTAGGTTTCCTGTTCCTGAAGGGCGGATCCCCTCTCTCGTTTTGCTGTCATGGGCTTCCGAAAAATACCGTTATCGGTAAGTAACTTAATACTTTCACCCACGCCTGGTTTTAGCTTACGGATGCTGATAGTGTGAAAAATAGCCTAAAAAAAAAATAGTTTGGGCCAGATTAGTCCTGTTTAGTGCCTCCAAAAGAGAAGTGAACAGTATTTAACATGGCATCAGTCTTGTGATTTCTGTCGTTCTGCTAGCAGTACCTGTTACAGTGCCTCGTCAGTAGAGCTGACAGCTCCTCTTTAATTGAAAGTGATTTCCTGCCTGATCATTCAATTATATATATATATTATATATATATATATAATATATATATATATATATATATTTTTTTTTTTTATTTTTCCCCAAATTAAGAAGTTGTAGGTATGAGATGTCCTGCTACGTAGTATGTTGTCCCAGCAAATACTGACCATGTAAAAAAAAAAAATACTACTCGCCTAAACCCGGTCCTCCGCTGCTCTGTTCTGCGCTTTCTACTGAGGCACAACAGTCGCCATGTTGTGATTGCACCTGCTGCGCTCTTAGAGGCACAGGCTCATTGGTGGAGAAGGGAGCTGATGCACATACCAGCCATGTGGTGTGAGACACCACTAAATCCAGCCACTGACAACACCAGAACAGCCAAAGGACCACACATGGCATTTTGCACAGGTTTAGTTTATCCTATCATTAGGTGGTGTTTGTTTTTTATTTTGTTTTGAGTGCTACTCATTAGCAGTGGGAAGCCACAATGCTGAAATAAAAAAAGGCCATACTTGACAAATCTGCTTCCTTTCTGACATCCACCACCTTTCCCTTCCCCCACTGCTCCACTGCAGCTCCGCCAGTCTCTGACCTTGCACAGCCAATTGGTGGCCTCAGCAGTCATTTCACTGGTGGTCATCATGACATCATCCCTTCCGGTCCAGTGCAGACCATCATAGCGGGAGCGGGTTCCGGTGGCAAGTATGACTTCGTTTTCTTTTTCTCTCACCATGATGCCTTCTCACTGTTAAGATTAAAATATAGCCAAGATTACATTTTAATGTTAAACCATGTGTTACTGAGCCATGTAACACAATTCGAGCATATAAAATGGTTAAGTAAATGTACATGTTCTTTACTCAACTGCAGGTTACCAGGCAATGGGTGAGTGTGTAATGTCAATGATGTGAAAAAACTGGTTTGCGGAAATACTTTGCCTGAGTAAATAGAGAATCCCACATGATTTAGGCCTGTGAAATAGAGTAGGAATAATGCATAATTTAGAGAACTACAGTGGAAGCTAGTTGTGTTCAATAATTTGGATAGCATGATATGACAGAACTAGAAGGCCAGTAGCATAATTATCTGGAAATGTTTATTGACTTACATGGCCATTGCCGGTACGATATGGACATGCTGATGATACTCTGCCCCTATCGTTCGTGATGAAAATCATAAACTTTTATCTTGGGCTTTTACTCTGATTTCGTAATTGTCTATAAATAAATTACTTTATCAAATGTTGTAAACTTAATGGCTACCCTACTTAATTAGGGTAGGTACTTTATAACAGTACAAGGGGCATGAGCGGCTAGGGTTTGCCAATCCCTGTTGTTGATTACTGTGAATCGTTTTATCTTTAAAACATGATTATCTTTTGTACACTGATCATCGGAGCGTCTGATTGTCAGTATGTACAGTTTAGGGGACCTATGACGCGAATGGCATCCTGTTTAGGCTACGTTCCCACCATGAGGATTTGGGGAGTCTTTGATGTAGATTTTCTGCACCTACTGGGTTGCTTGTGTTTTTATTGTGTTTTTTTTTTTGTCTCTTGGCATGTGAAGTATTAAGTAAAACTGCTTTATTTTTGATACTTCCTAGTATTTGGCTTTCATAAAACTTTATTGATGGTTATGTGTGGATTACATGCGTTTTTGATGCATTTTCGGCCTCCGATAAACACAAACTGTGTGTGTTTTGTTTTTTTTTTTACCTGCGGATTTTTGCATAGGAGTTTATGGAGAAACAATGCAAAGAATACTCGTTGGACTTGCAAGGGAAATTGCCATGTTGAGCCGCGGTTCGTTTGTTCTGAGGACATAAGATTCTATAAATCCCATCTACTGTGCTGTAAAATGCTGTTCTTCTTTTTATTTTTCCCACACAGCAAAAAAATACACAGCATCATAAACTTACCAAAATCTCATCGGGGGCACAAAGCCTTACAAAGTGTTTCTTGGAGAGGGCAAAGGTTAGAAGAAAAGGCGTGGGAGTGGCTGTGCTTTACCACTAGTCTGCTAGTTGTGGAGAATTACCGTAACTATTAACTATTTCTACGTTATATTTCTTCTTTATCCGCACTGTCACAATTGGCATAAGAATGCTGTTATACAGAAAATTAGGAGATTTATTGTGTTCATCTTTTTTTGTGTCTAGAATTGTAGGTTTTGGTATTTGGCTTCAAAGCTTCTTTTGAACTTTTCCATTGACTTGTATTGTAAAACATCAGAAGACTAGTCGTCTCTTCTTTTAACTGTCTTTAACTACTGTACTTCAGATTTATAAAAATGCCATGCATAGGCCTGAAGATATGCTCAGCAAGTTGTTTTTGCAATGTATATACCGTACTTCTTCCTGTTTGAGCGTTTTCTGAAGTGGTTTTTCAGGTGGAATACACCTGGAAAAGACGTTGTGTCATGTATAGACCACATGTTTATATTGTGAGTACACTACACTACACTACACCATTCCAGCAGTGTCAGCACTCACGGTCCCGAGGCTCACCTGAGGTTATGACACGTTTTTAAATGCACAAAATACTCAGAGAAACTATGGGATTTACATAAATTTTTTGCCCACTGTGTGAGTACCGTATGTATATATCCCATAGTTTTTTATGTAATACTCTTGAGTATTTTGTGCATTTAAAAGCAATGTGTTATAACAACCTCACATGAGCCTCGGGACCGTGAGTGCCGACACCACTGGAATGGCAACAGCTGGGGAGGTGAGTAGAAGTATTTATTTTTATCGTGGCTAAACCTGGAGGAATGAGAAGGGTTGTACCAGTAGTGGACAACTACTTTTTAAGCTTAAAATGTTAAAAAAAATGTTCACTTCATGATATATTTTTTTTCTCTTTAAAGGTAAACCCCATATGCTTAACATAAAAAAAAAATCCATTACAAAAAAATAATTTCTCACTAGTCACCTTCCACGACAGCATAGGAGGTTGTCTCCACGCCATAACGGGGGACAGGAAGCCCAACTCGCCAGTGTCTTTCATGTCCCCCATGGGGCATGGAAAGGTTTTTTCGTTTTCTATATGCTGCGTGGCCGGCGACCGCAGTGTACCTGGTTTTTGTTGCTAGCCGGGCAGTGGTGGTTGTGGGCTCCGCTTTCCTCCTCCATGCTGCTCCCGTCTCCCTGCCTTGCAGAGGATTCGGGACCTCCTGGCCCACCTGCGCTCCCGGTGGGGGTAAAACGGGCCAGTGATCCCCATAGCCTGAGGCCTCCCTGAGCTCTCCGGCTTCCTTTTCCCTCATGCACGCCGTTCAGCGCGACTTGGAAGTGACGTCATACCGCGCGAGTCACTTCCGGATTTTTGCGTTCCACAGTGGAACGCATGCGCTTCCAGGTTCGGCTTTCCGCAGACTCTCAGCTCCAAAGCAGCGTGCAGAGCTCGCTGAACTTGTTGCCTGCTCAGGACCCAGAGGGGGAGGATGGAAAACCACATGACGCTGGGGCAGGGTTTATTCTTGCATAAACCTGCCAGAAGACACCTCCAGGTAAGGCTGATCCCTCAGTATGGATGTTGTGTATGCTTCCTGCCCTGCACCTGCAGAGCCCAGAACTGCCCCAGCCTCAGGAGACAAGTCTGCCTCCAGAAGCACTGCTAAGAAGGTCCCTAGATGTGCCTACTGCAATAAGAAGCTTCCCTCTCCTGGGAAAAGAAGCTATGTCAGGAGTGTACGGATAAGGTGGTTAGAGCTGAACATCCCTCACTCCTGGATGAAATACCTACCCTTGTCAAGCAGGAGGTCCAGTCCTCCTTGGCTGCTTTTACACCTCCTCCGGGACCATCTCCCCCTAAGAGGAGAAAGATCCAAATTGAGGATTCAGACTCTGATTCTGAAGGCTCTCATGACTCAGCTTCAGAAAAATGGGAGGAATCTTCATCCCATAAGATATCAGAGGCTGGGAAGTATCTCTTTCTCGCAGAATATATGGAGGCGTTAAGTGGTGTAGTCCATAGCACTATGGGTTTGGAGCAGGAACAGGTTCCTCAAACAATTCAGAACGAAATGTTTGGAGGGTTGAAAGCAGGAAAACAGATTGGTTTCCCGGTGCAGGAGAACATCCTGAATATGATCTCTCAGGAGTTCCCGGAGAAACGACTGAGCACCCCCTCGGAACATAAACATAGGTTTCCCCTGGAGGGCAAATCAGTTAGTTGAGATATTCCTAAGGTGGATGTGCAGGTGGTGAGAGTAGCCAAGAAAACTGCACTCCCCTTTGAGGACTCCTCTTAGCTTAAAGACCTGATGGATAGGAAGGTGGAAAGCTTGCTGAAAAAATCCTGGGAGACTTCCACCTCTTCACTTAAAACCAAAATAGCTTCCACCTGTGTTGCCAGATCCCTCTTCCAGTGGCTAGATCAATTAGAGAATCACATCTCTCAGGGGACCTCAAGAGGGGAGTTATTAGACTCTCTTCCTTTACTTAAAAGGGTGACCGGATTCTTGGCTGACGCCTCTGCAGAAACAGTCCGTATCGCTGTCAGGTTCCTGGTTCAGTCCAACTCCGCTAGAAGGGCTCTTTGGCTTAAAATGTGGAGTGGGGATGTCACTCCCAAGATCAAATTGTGCTCCATCCCCTTTAAAGGTGAATATGTCTTTGTGCCAGCTCTTGATGAGATACTGGAGAAGGCCACAGACAGAAAGAAGGCTCTTCCTGAACAGAAAATCGCTAAGAAACACTTTTTTTCGTGCCTCTCTGCCTCAGACCCCTCAAATTAAGGGTAAAGGAAAAACCGGGAGATGGAGGTACGCTAAAGGGAAGGGCAAAAACATCCTTGTCTCCCAGCAGTAACACCAGCAGGACAAGAAAGGACTCCAATCCCGTAGGAGGGACGCTCTCATATTTTTTTCCATCAATGGCAGGTCATTTCCAATTGCTGGTGGGTCCTCAATGTTGTCAAGGAGGGCCTCCTTATAGTGTTCGAATCCTCCCCTTCTCAGGGTCTCAGTCACCTTCCTCCCATCTCAGGGAGCCCAAGACCCACTGATCTCAGGTCTGCAAGATCTGTTAAAATCGGATGCAATCTCCCCAGTACCAGTGGATGAGTGGGGAAGAGGTCCTTCAGGTGATGCATGCATCATAATAAATTTGAAAGGTCTCAACTGTCACATTACGTATCGGAGATTCAAGATGGAATGGTGAAATCGGCGATTCCCCTGATAGGACCTCGATACTTTATGGCAACCATCGACCTGAAGGATGCTTACTTTCACGTACCAATCGATCGTCGCCACAGAAAGTATCTGAGATTTGCAGTGCTACAAAACCAGCAGGTGAAGCGCTATCAATACAACGTGCTCCTCTTTGGCATTTTCTCAGCACCAAGGGTGTTCTCCAGAATAATGTCAGAGGCAGTGACCTACATCTGGGGCAGGGCATCTGCATTGTTCCTTTTAATGGGGGTGCTTCCTGACCCACATTAGGTCGTGGAGACAACCTCCTATACTGTCGTGGAAGGTAACTAGAAACCGAATTACCGGTAAGACTAATTCTATTTTATAAGATATACATTTAAAATTGTAAACACTCAAATCAAAAATCAAACTGAAATCAAATTGGGGTACAATCTGTCACGAGAAAACAGTCTCTGAATCATTGGGATCTGCTGAAGCGTTCAAGTTATTACCACAAAAAGTGATACTAGTCAGAATTGTAAAATTTTGGCCTGCATGCCCTTTTTTCATGTGTCTGTTCTGTTTTCTGTTGGTAATTGTTATCCAGTAAGTGAAGTCCCATCTCGTCAAGAAGATATCATTAAGCCCTTCTAAGTACATTAAACACTTAACCGTAACGAACTTGACACTGGTTGCGCTTGACCTAAAAAACTGTAAGGATTATCATGATTCTATTTGTCCTGCAATGTTTTAATACTACTATTGCAAGTTTTATCCGGGATTTTATCTTGGCTTGTGACAATTTACTTGTTATTGGTTCTTCTGTGCCCCTTGCTGACTTAATTTGCAAAACCTAAAATACAAAGTTTTAAAAGTAAAAATTTTTTTGACATGCTGCTCAGCAGGCACGAACACTCGGCTCCTGTATGGGTGTAATAGAAGGGTCCATTTAGTGCTCTTTTCTCATGCAGGAACAGTATGTTTCATAGCAGTTTTCTGATAGATCAGTGGGGGTCTCAGGACCCTGACTCCATCGAATAAGCTGGAAGTGTCGATATAGAAAAAAAAAATTAGTAAAAAGTGTATTATGGATCCATATTGCTGTAACCATTACCCACTGGTTGAAAATAAAAAGGATGAAAAATGCATCTTGTCTTATGCAGTATCACTTGCAGGTCCAGGATGAGGGGTAGGCACCTGCCTAGGGCGCCACCGCCTGCCTACCTGAGGAGGGCGCACTTTGCAAAAAAAAAGCAAAACCACTAAATGTCTGCGGGCGCCCAGAATCTTCCTGCAGCCGCAGACATTAAGAGCAGTAACAGCCAGGGCGTGGGAACACAGGGGAGCATTGTCAGACACTGCCGTCGCTCTCTTGTTAGAGAAGGCACCTGCAGGGGATGTCTGGTGGCGCGATGGAGTGACGTCATCACGCTGTCCAGCGTCCACTGCCGCACTTCACAGAAGATGAGATGGTGGATAGGAGCCGGGACTATTGAGTGTGAGTTTGTGTGGTGATTGTGATCGTGTTGTGCCCATGGTCTCCATGGTGACCCCGGGCTGAAAGATGGCCACGGGGTCACCCAGGGACGGTGGTTTGTAAGTCCCGTAAAAAAACGAGCCCTCATCTGACTGTCAGCTGAAATATGGAAAAATTATCTAAATATAAGGGTGCACTTTTTGCAAGAAAAAGCGTCTTTTAGTGTGTGACAGCAGCCAAACAAAAACTCGATATAAATCTGGTATCGCTGTAATCGCACCAACCCGAAGAATAAAGTTGCCTTAACACTTATCCCGCTAAGAAGCGGAGTAAAAAAATAACCAATTCTTCACATGCTTTTTCTTTTTTTTTTTTTTTTTCATTCTGGCTCCCAAAGATTGCAGTAGGGCTCAGCTCACATTTATCCTTCGCTGAGCGTTTACACCGGGGTTTCTGTGTAAATCTCTGAAATACATGATTCTGACAGAAACCCCGGCGGAAGATTCCCTATAATGAGGCAGATGCAGGCACTGTAGACGCTGTCTGACCTGTGATCCGGCGATGTCCATCTTTTTAGGCGTGCATAAAAGTGATGTCCGCCACAGTTTTGTGCACTTCTGAAAATGACACCGCTGAACAGAGGCCAGACGGAGTCCAGAGTAACTGCTGCCTCATTATAGTGAATGGATCCCTCGGGGGTTTCATCTGTCACGTCACTCAGAGATTTTAGATGGAAACCCCAAAGTAAGTGGTCAGCGTAGAGCGCCGGATAAATGTCCTAAATGTAATGTAAAATGTTCCCAATAAAAGCTTCAACTCAATCCACAATAAAAAGCAAGTCCCCACTCAGGTCTGCATCTGTTAATGGAAATATAGGCTTTCAAGTTACTTTTAGTACAAAGGCTCTGGAAAAGCGCTATGGCTCCTTGCTCACAAATCCAAATTCCCCCTCCTTTTGGCGCCCTACAGTGTGCCTAAACCGCATTTAGCAACCACATGTTTGGCTTTTCTGTAACGATGACAGCCTGCATAATTTACAGGTGCATGTCTCCAGAAGCATGAGCTGGGCACCGCAACATACTGGGGGCTACATCTACAGTTTGCAATTTTCGCTCAGCAGCATCCATGGCTGCTGGTTTTTATGTAACACCCCTTCAGGGCTACCACGGTACGCTGGGTGTTATGGGGGGTCTCACCTCTTTAGGGCGCAGTGCCTCCACCCGAATCTTGATTGGAGCTCTCTAGGACTGCAGAAGGACTGTTATCTTCTGCCAGGGACTGATTCGGGAAACCCCTGCCTATAGCTCAGTACACACTCACCCAAAACAGGAGTAAAACAGTTTAACTGGTTTATGGATATGCAGCAGAAATGAAGTGTATTTAAAGAAACAACATGCAATACAGATAACGGTGCTCTATAAAAATCATATACACATCACAACCTAATTCTTTCCCCAACCCTGCAAATATAACATAGCAGGGTTCCCCTTTTCTTGTATTAACCCAGTCCTAACGTTGGGGCCCAGTTGCCGCGGATGTTGGCGCGCAAATTTATAACCGTTGGTGCACTTAGATGCTCACGAAGGTAAATAGTCTGGGGCGTAGTGTACTCACTGTAACAGGCTGGTTGAACCACAAGTCTCGAAAAGGGGCACTCACGGTGCGTCTCAACCGGTTGTAGTTTTCCCTGGACCCCAACTGGGGGCGGCAGGATTCAGGCCTTTATACGGTGGGAGTGCCGGTAGAACTCTCCGAGTCCTTAATGTTGCTTGCTTCACCTGGTGACCGGGCTGCGCTCTCTCCAGATTCGCAGGTATATCAGAGGGGACTGGAACGCTCCGCTCTTTAGAGGAATACAAGTCCACAGCGCTCCATCTTTTACATGAACAAACCACTCTCTCACTTTCTTTCACTTCCTCACCAGCTTCCTCCCCCAAGTCCCTCCTCCCTCCTATCCTCCAAGCTGTTTCATCTGACCAAAACAAGAGTCCATGGGAATTGTAGTCCCCCGCAGCTCAGGGAAAAAACCATTAATGTCTGAAGGTCCCTGTTTAACAGCAGCTGCAAAACTCTTCTTAGTGTCTGTAAATCCCAGTATACCAGTAGCTGCTCTGACAGTTCCATGTGCAGGTGTTACATTCTCCCCCTGGTGAGTCATTGAAAGTGTCCCATCACGACATGAGGACTCACCACCTGAAACATGAATGGGGGTTAAGGCATCCTGACTAACACCAAATTTACATGCATACAAACCACCTCCTGGACACATGGAAGATACCGAGAAATAAGGCCAAACAGAATTTGAATTTGGGTGTATCAACCTGGGGACCTCAGTGGTATGTCCCATTCTGTCATAAGTCAACATCATGGGTGGCCTAATGTCCCGCTTGGGACGAGTGTGTACCGAGGGGCCCACCTCCTCAGTCCCCGACTCTTGTCTCTCAAGAACGGGCTCCACCAGGTGAATCTCTTCATTCAATAAATGTCCCTCTTCTGAACTTTCCTCCAATTGTGGGCGGGGTGCACTCGCCTCCTGACAAATGTCCCTTTTCTTTGTTTCTACTTCAGGGGTCTGGTTTTCAGGGTCTACGCCCATGGGGCATGGGTCCTCGATCCACCTGTAGCTCCATTGACAGTCAGGTCCCCATTCATCCCCAGACTCGCTGTCACATCCTCCTGAGGCAACTCCAGTCTGGTGTGGGTTTTTACACCTTGGACTTCTCCTATTGCACTGAAGAGTTGTATGACCTCCTTGAGTTGGCAATGGGGATAAAGGGATGTTTTTTCCCACAGGCAACAGATGATGTCGATGATAGGTTTTAACAGCTCCACCCCCTTTTTCGGGCTTCACTCTGTAGGCCGGAACACCGGGCAACTTCTCCATCACCACGTAAGGGTCAGGACACCACCGATCAGCAAGCTTGTGCTTCCCAGGAAGGCCCAAAAGCTGAATAAGAACTCTGTCTCCAGGTAGTAAAACTTGTTCTCGAACCCTACAGTCGTAGCGAGTCTTATTGCGCTTCCCTGACCGACCAGAGGCCTGCTCTGCCAATTTGTAAGCTTTTGTCAAATCTTCTTTTAGCTGGGACACATATTTTAAGTAGGTCTTCCCATTAGAACGGTCAATGGATGTCCCAAAACTAATATCCACGGGTAGTCGGGCTTTTCTTCCAAACATGAGGAAATAAGGAGAATATCCAGTTGACTCATTTGTGGTGCAATTGTAGGCATGAACCAACTGGCTCACATGCCTGCTCCAGTGTCCCTTCTTCCTGGGATCTAAAGTGCCTAACATGTTCAGAAGGGTACGGTTGAATCTCTCAGGTTGAGGATCCCCTTGGGGGTGATATGGCGTGGTTCTGGATTTCTTGATCCCACAGAGAGCGCATAGCTCCTTGATTAGTCTACTTTCGAAATCTCTTCCTTGATCGGTATGGATGCGGGCAGGCAGCCCGTAATGTACAAAGAACTTCTCCCATAATGTTTTTGCCACAGTAATTGCCCTTTGATCTTTAGTGGGGTAGGCCTGGGCATATCGGGTGAAATGGTCAGTGACCACTAACACATTACTGACATTGCTTTCATCAGGCTCGATGGAGAGGAAATCAATGCACACTAGTTCAAGTGGGCCATCACTGGTAATGTTCACAAGGGGGCTGTTCTCAAAGGCAAGGTTTTTCTCAACACACACCGGGAGCATGATTTGCAGTATTCTTCAATATCCGCTTCCATGCGAGGCCAATAGAATCGGTCGGCCACGAGACTCGTAGTCTTTTCGATGCCAAGATGTCCATGGTCATCATGCAGGGACTTCATGACCATCTTCCGAAATCGGGTGGGTAACACCAGCTGTCTGCGGACTCCTCCCTTCTGGCCCCTTGTCTCTCGGTATAGTAGCCCATTTCTTACTACTAGCGACTCTAGCTGCCGAGTCAGCAGGACAGACTCCTCTGTTCTTAATGCATTCTTTTCGGGCCTCCAGCCCCTCTTCACCCACCATCGAACTACCCCCACTGACTGATCCTCCTGCTGCGCCGTCCTGACTTGATTATGAGTCAGCTGAGGGAGAGAGTCTGGGGTTACATTTGTCACTCGACAGTACGACAACGGGAGCGCTTCGCTAGATGCTCCTAAGAATTTAGCACAGCACTGCAGAGTGAGGGCATCAGTTCGATGTCTATGGCACAGAGTCTTCACCTCAGGGGCAGGGACCTCTATCCATCCTCCTTCTTCTTCCTCATTTAAAGGTTCACTAGGCAGGCGAGAGAGTGTGTCTGCATCAATGTTACTGATCCCTGGTCGATATTTTAAGCTGAAATCATACAGAGAGAGTGCGGCAAGCCACCGGTACCCCGTGGCATCCAGTTTTGCTGTGGTTCTCACGTAGGTTAATGGATTGTTGTCGGTATGAACCACGAAGCGTACCCCATAGAGGTAGTCATGCAGCATGTCCACTACAGCCCATTTCAGAGCCAGAAACTCCAGTTTGTGAGCTGGGTAGTTGCGTTCACTGGGAGTCAATCCTCGACTAATGTAGTAAACGGGACGTAGACAGCCATCATGGTCCTGATAGAGAATCCCTCCTAGTCCGTCGAGAGAAGCATCTATATGTAACACATATGGTTTACTGGCGTCTGCATAGGCCAACACTGGAGTTTGGGTCAAACATGACTTCAGTTTCTCGAATGCCTCGTCGCATAAGGGTGTCCATCTTTCCCCAAAAGGTTCATTAACTCGGAAGTAGTCTCTTTTCCCTGACCTTGAGGGGCGGGCTGTCCCGCCGGAAGGGGGATACCCCTGGGTAAGAGCAGTTAATGACTTCGCAATCCGAGAGTACTGGGGTACAAATCTTCGGTAGTATCCACAGAATCCTAAAAAGGACCTAAGCTCCCCCAGCTTGGTGGGCTTAGGCCAGTTTACCACAGCCTCCACTTTGGCGGGGTCGGTGGAAATTCCTTCTCTGCTGACTATGTGCCCCACATATTTCACAGTCGTCTGGCAAATCCGGCACTTATCAAGGGACAACTTCAACCCAGCCTCCTTCAACCGATCCAGCACCTTGAACAACCGCTGGTTGTGTTCTTCCAGAGTCTTCCCAAAAACAATAAGATCATCGAGATAAACCAAGACCTCACGTAAGTGCATGTCCCCTACTACTTTGTCCATACATCTCTGAAAAGTGGCCGGAGCACCTGTCAGTCCTTGAGGCAGTCTTTGAAACTCGAAGAACCCAATGGGGCAGATAAAAGCGGTCTTCTCTTGATCTTCCTTTGACATGGGTATCTGATAGTAACCACTCCGGAGATCTAACACAGAAAACCATTGGCTCCCTTGCAGGCAATCTAAAGCTTCATCAATTCGGGGCACAGTGTACTGGTCAGGAACCGTACGTTTGTTCAAAGTACGATAATCCACACACATCCGAATAGCTCCATTTTTTTTTCGAGCAATCACAATGGGGGAAGCATATGGGCTACTAGACTCTATGATGACTCCTGTGTCTAACATACCGCGTAGATGCTGCCTAACATCTTCGATATCCGCCGGGGCCAATCTTCGGGATCTCTCTCGGAAAGGCTTTTGATCTTTCAACCGAATGCGATGCTCTACTCCTTGGGCGAGGCCCATGTCCCATTCACCCAAGGAGAAAGCCGCCCCCCGCATCATCATGCCGTCGATGACTAGCCTCCTCTCTTCTCCTTTCAGCTCACTTCCTTCAAAACAAGGGTCAAAGCTTTCAGGCTGCAGTTCCCTCTTCTCCTCCTCCGTCCTCACATAGGCTTCCAGACAGACTGGGTGGATGGATAGGGTCTGCGAGTACTTTTCTCCCCCAGCTTCACGACACCACTGAGCTAACGTACGGAAAATGTTGGCATTTGTTCCCACTATTACAGGTGTGGGTCTCTCATCTGCCTCTGCCTCCGGGCAGATTAGCGCTATAATGGGTATCTCTTTATCCACTCCAACAACAGTCTCTGGGAATCGTAGTGTCACGGACACGTATCCTCGGTAGGGATAGCTATGTTCACTCAGTCCCCACACCACGAGTCCAGACAGCGGTTTCAGAGGCACATTGGATAAATATCTCTTATACCATCCTTCAAAAATGATGGACACTTGAGATCCGCTATCCAGCAATACTGAACAAGATTTACCATTGATATATGCGGGGACATGCGGGGCTGGTCCCACTAACCCTTCAGGCAGTGTTTTCGATGAGGCACTATTGGATGGAGAGGTAGAGTAGGTCTTAGTTGCTGATGGGGGCTCAGTATGGGATTCTACTGGCCCCCTTTCCCGTTTCCCGACTGCCTCGGAGGGAGGTGGGGAGAATGTGAAGAGTTCTTTGAGCTCCACCTCTTTGGACACTGACGAGCTATATGGCCTGGACTCCCACAGACAAAGCACCCTTCTGGTTTCCTACTTTCCACTCTACACAGGTCATCATTCTCTCTTCCTGAAGCCAGGGTCTGCTTCTCGGCTACCTCTGCAGCACTTTGTAACCGCTGTATTGTCTTGGCCTGAGCACTTAACAATTGAGTAATCTGCTCCCCCTGTTTCTCGATGACTTTCAGCAGTTCCCTCTCTCGGCAGTCGGCTGCTGGCTTCAAAGCAACAGTAGTCACCCGAGGGGAGGTCTTCTCTCTTGCGGCCAAAATAACCTCTTCCTTGCGAACTTCCTTAAGCAACTCATGAAAAGAACCAGGAATCTTCTCTTTATCACAAGACCTCATCCGCTGAGCAATTGGATCATGAGTGAGAGCTCCTCGGAGTACTTGGTCCAGACGACACTGATCAACTTCTTTAGGGCTGACTCCACCTTTAGATACTATTCTATGAAGCATCTTATCCAATCGGTATAGATAGTCGGACATCTTCTCATCTGGTTGTTGGTAGGTGGTACGAAGTTTATAGAGTAGATCAGTAGCATCTTCAGGGGATCCAAAAGCATCTTCTAAAGCACTCATATAATCTTGATAAGTTGCTAGTGGCTTGCTCCGCCAAGCAGCCTGCACCACTTCCATAGCAGTACCCTTCAAACTTTCTACTATTCTTTGCTTCTTCACGGCATCAGTGCACTGCCACTCTTCTAAGCACAGTAAAGTGACATCCCTCCAAGTATCATATTCTTCTTCTCCAGCAGGGGTGGGGAGGGCACCCGAGAAGGTTCTTAAACGACGGTAGTTCCCTTCTGGCTGCATCTTTGCAAACTGACTGACTAACTTTTCCATAGCGGTCATAAGCACATCAACAGGGGCCGCTGTCTCTTCAGGACTGGTTCTAAGGGGAGTAGAGGGCGGACGTATACTAGTCTTCCTAGACTGAGTGGTTGATTCCTGTTGCCGGGTCTCAACTTCGGACTCATTAGGCCAAATGATCTTCCATTGTCGACCATACTCTGGGGACACGGCTATCATGGATGGGAAGTAATCTTTCCTCAAGATCTGCCCGGTTGAGATCAGGGCTATGGGTAACTGTCCCCCCTTTTCCTTTCTGCGGTCGACCACTTCAGGGTGGGCAAGTTCAGTGAGTCGGTTAACTATTTTCAGTATCTCTTCATCAGATGCATCACAGAGCTCACCACTCACTGCAAAGCTTTGTCTAGCTGTAACATCCATCTCTTCACACCACAAATATACTTCTCGCTCTGTTAAAGTCTCCATAGTAAATACTCCTGTGTTAGTTCTGAATCTCAGCAGTGCCTCCACTGTAACACCCCTTCAGGGCTACCACGGTACGCTGGGTGTTATGGGGGGTCTCACCTCTTTAGGCGCAGTGCCTCCACCCGAATCTTGATTGGAGCTCTCTCTAGGACTGCAGAAGGACTGTTATCTTCTGCCAGGGACTGATTCGGGAAACCCCTGCCTATAGCTCAGTACACACTCACCCAAAACAGGAGTAAAACAGTTTAACTGGTTTATGGATATGCAGCAGAAATGAAGTGTATTTAAAGAAACAACATGCAATACAGATAACGGTGCTCTATAAAAATCATATACACATCACAACCTAATTCTTTCCCCAACCCTGCAAATATAACATAGCAGGGTTCCCCTTTTCTTGTATTAACCCAGTCCTAACGTTGGGGCCCAGTTGCCGCGGATGTTGGCGCGCAAATTTATAACCGTTGGTGCACTTAGATGCTCACGAAGGTAAATAGTCTGGGGCGTAGTGTACTCACTGTAACAGGCTGGTTGAACCACAAGTCTCGAAAAGGGGCACTCACGGTGCGTCTCAACCGGTTGTAGTTTTCCCTGGACCCCAACTGGGGGCGGCAGGATTCAGGCCTTTATACGGTGGGAGTGCTGCTAGAACTCTCCGAGTCCTTAATGTTGCTTGCTTCACCTGGTGACCGGGCTGCGCTCTCTCCAGATTCGCAGGTATATCAGAGGGGACTGGAACGCTCCGCTCTTTAGAGGAATACAAGTCCACAGCTCTCCATCTTTTACATGAACAAACCACTCTCTCACTTTCTTTCACTTCCTCACCAGCTTCCTCCCCCAAGTCCCTCCTCCTCCTATCCCTCCAAGCTGTTTCATCTGACCAAAACAAGGGTCCATGGGAATTGTAGTCCCCCGCAGCTCAGGGAAAAAACCATTAATGTCTGAAGGTCCCTGTTTAACAGCAGCTGCAAAACTCTTCTTAGTGTCTGTAAATCCCAGTATACCAGTAGCTGCTCTGACAGTTCCATGTGCAGGTGTTACATTTAGAAAACTCCTATGAAGTAAAAATTGTAGATCTAATCCCAAAGGGTATAATTTTCAAAATGGGGTCACTGGCGGGGGAGATTCTGCTTTTCTAGCATTTGGGGGCATTGTATATAGAGTCCCCAAACTAGTCTAGTCTAGGAAAAACTACTCTAGAAGGAGAATGTCGCTCCATCCCTCCCGATCACCCCCCCCAGTCTCTCCGTGTGGCTAATCAGTACTGTACAAGCATATAGGGTATTTATACATTCAGCAGAAATTGTGGGACAAATCTTGGTGCCATTTTTTTCCCCATGTGAAAATGTAAAATCTGGGGCTATAACAAAATTTTAGTGGTAAAAATATCTAATATATAAAGCTGAATGTATGTATGTGGGTATGTTTGTGGGTATGTTTGTCCGGTATTGGAATCCGCACCGTCGCACTTACGGGCATGAAATTTTGCACGCCCGCACGTCTCGACCCCGAAAGCGTCCTAGGCTATGTTTTGAATCGAAATTTTAAGCCCGCGCGTTCCAAATCGCCAAACAATTTTGGCCCTATCTACATAATGGGGAGAAAGCTGAATGCTTGTGTGTATGTCCGGCATAGGAATCTGCATTTACGGGCATGAAATTTTGCACACCCGCACGTCTCGACCCCGGGAGCGTCATAGGCTAGGTTTTGAGTCGAAATTTTAACCCCGCGCATTCCAAATCGGCAAATAATTTTGGCCCGGGATAGGAATCTGCACCGTTGTACTTACGGGCATGAAATTTTGCATGCCCGCACATCTCAACCCCAGGAGCATCATAGGCTATGTGTTGAATGGAAATTTTAACCCCCGCACGTTCCAAATCGCCAAACAATTTTGGCCCTATCTACATAATGGGGAGAAAGCTGAATGCTTGTGTGTATGTCCGGCATAGGAATCTGCATTTACGGGCATGAAATTTTGCACACCCGCACGTCTCGACCCCGGGAGCGTCATAGGCTAGGTTTTGAGTCGAAATTTTAACCCCGCGCATTCCAAATCGGCAAATAATTTTGGCCCGGGATAGGAATCTGCACCGTTGTACTTACGGGCATGAAATTTTGCATGCCCGCACATCTCAACCCCAGGAGCATCATAGGCTATGTGTTGAATGGAAATTTTAACCCCCGCACGTTCCAAATCGCCAAACAATTTTGGCCCTATCTACATAATGGGGAGAAAGCTGAATGCTTGTGTGTATGTCCGGCATAGGAATCTGCATTTACGGGCATGAAATTTTGCACACCCGCACGTCTCGACCCCGGGAGCGTCATAGGCTAGGTTTTGAGTCGAAATTTTAACCCCGCGCATTCCAAATCGGCAAATAATTTTGGCCCGGGATAGGAATCTGCACCGTTGTACTTACGGGCATGAAATTTTGCATGCCCGCACATCTCAACCCCAGGAGCATCATAGGCTATGTGTTGAATGGAAATTTTAACCCCCGCACGTTTTGGTGTGTGATTTTTATGTGCAGAATAAATTTTTGTTAACATAGTCTATTTTGTTACAGCTAACAGCAGTTATTAATTAACCCGGGCGAAGCCGGGTACTACAGCTAGTAATATATATTTGTCTTCACTTCCCATTGCTTTGGAATTCTGTGACCCACCTGTGGTGTCAATATGATCACTGCACTCCTAGATGAATTCATTAAGCGGTTTAGTTTGTTAAATTGGGTCACTTATGGGGGGTTCTGCTGTTCTGGCACCTCAGGGGCTCTGCCAATGTAATATGGCACCCTCAAACCTGTCCAGGAAAAACTCCAATATAGTGCTTCTTTCCTTCTGAGCTTTGCATTGTGCCTCAAAATTAGTTTTTGACCACATATGGGGTATATGTGTACTCATGAGAAATTGCACAACAAATTTTGGGATCCATTTCCTGCTATCCTCATTTGGGGATAACACAAACTTTTTGTGGGCAATACATATTTTTTTTCCATTTTTACAGATCAACATTACAAATTTCTATGAAGCCCTTGCAGGTTCCAGGTGCTCACCACACAACTAGATAAGTTCCCCGAGGGATCTGTTTTCAAAAATTGTGTCACTTGTGGGGGTTTTCCACTGTTTAGGCACAGCAGGGGCTCTCCAAACACTACATGACACGTGCAGAACATTCCATCAAAATCTGCGTTCTAAAACGTCACTCCATCCTTTGAGCCCTTACGTTTGCCCGTAGTGTAGTTTCCTCCTGCAAATTTAGGGGTTAATTTCCTCCGGTTACCGTTGTGTAAATCTAATGTTTGGGGCGAAAAACGTTTTTGCAGGGAAAAACTTGTATTTTTTTTTTTTTTACGGCTCGTTATAAACTTCTATGAAGCACCTGGAGGTTCAAGGTGCTCGCCACACATCTAGACAAGTTTCATGAGGGGTGCAGTTTCCAAAATGGGGTCACCTGTGTTTTTTTTTTTTTTTCACTGTTTAGGCACATCAGAGGTTCTCCAAACGTGACTTGGCATCCGCTAATTATTCCAGCAAATTTAGCATTCAAAAAGTCAAATTACACTCCTTCCCTTCCAAGCCCTGCCATGCTCCCAAACGGTTTTCCTCCACATACTGGGTATCTGTGTGCTGAGTAGAAATTGCACAACAAATTTAGGCTAGTTTCACACTAGCGTTCGAGAGGGCTGCGTACTTCCTCCGTCAAGCCCCGCCCACAGCCGCACCTCTAACATTCAGCGCCGCCTACCTCTGCATGCATCCTGCATCTTTAACATTGGGTACGCAGGCCATGCGGATGCCTCCGCATGCGTCGTTTTGACTGCGCTGACCTGCTTTGAACGCAACATGTTGCATTTTGTTGCGGTCAGCGCAGCGTCAAAACAACGCATGCGGAGGCATCCGCATGGCCTGCGTACCCAATGTTAAAGATGCAGGACGCATGCAGGGGTAGGCGGCACTGAAAGGAAAAGGTGCGGCAGTGGGCAGGGCTTGACGGAGGAAGTACGCAGCCATGCCGAACACTAGTGTGAAACTAGCCTTAGGGGTCCATTTTCTCATGTTACGCTTGTTAAAATCAAAAAAGGAAAAAAAAGTTTTAAAGTAAAATTTTTGTGAAAAAAGTTTTTTTTTTTTTCCCCCCCTTCAGTTCCTATGAAGCACCTGAAGAGTTAAAGGGTTAATAAACTTCTTGAATGTGGTTTTGAGCACCTTGAGGGGTGCAATTTTTAGAATGGTGTCACTTTTGGGTATTTTTTTTTATCATATAGACCCCTCAAAGGGACTTCAAATGTGATGTGTTCTAAAAAAAAAATGGTTTTCTAAATTTTTTTTTTTTTTAGAAAAATGAGAAATCGCTGGTCAACTTTTAACCCTTCTAACAAAGAATGTTTAAAAAATTGTGTAAAGTAGACATGTGGAAAATGTTTTATGCCCTTAATTTGGAGAATTATATCACACAAATGGTAAATGAAATGTTTGAAAATTTGTTAAATTTTCTACATTTTTCCCCAAATTTCCAATATTTTCACAAACGCAAGTTGTATCGTATCAAATTTTGCCACTATCATGAAGTCCAATATGTCACGAAAAAATAATCTCCGAATCACTAGGATCCATTAATGTGTTTCAGGAGTTATTACCTCATAAAATGACGGTGGTCAGAATTGAAAAAATTGGCCTGGTCAGGAAGGTGAAAACAGGCTTCGAGGTGAAAGAATTAGAGATATTTTTTCTACAATAGTAAGTTATGGAGTGATATAAGACACAACACGTTATTCCAATGTTGTCAGATGGCATGGAATTCTAGTCTTTTCTCTAGAAACCCCTCAATAATCCAGAAAAAGAACAAGAATGCAGCACTTAATCCAGTGAAGAAGGTGCTGTTTTATTCCCTCAAACACATGATGTTTTAGGTTTACATGATCTTTTATCAAGCCTTGCTATTTTACCATAACATGTTTTCCAACACCCCAAAGTATATCGCTGCCCGTTTTGCGATACATTGAATCAATCCATACTTGCATTGGAACAAAAGTGAATGAAAGGGCGTTACTGACTACTGCAGTTTCACTATCTGTAAAAATCAATAGTGGTTATAAAGTCTTTGGACTTTGTTTCCATGTTAATATTGTTGTATAAAAATAAATTCTAACTTCCATTTTATAATTCAAAAGGAAAAACCTTGCCATATATCTAGTAGCCATCTAAAACCAAAGTGGTAATTTTGTTAAATGAGTGTGCTGAATAATGAGCCTTGACACTTGGTTGTTTCATGTGTTCATATGGCAGTTCCGCATCTTACAATAACTCGAAAAGCATTTACATCTTAGTCAGAAGATACTAAAAATATAAGCATTGGATCTACTGTAATTATAATACATTTGGTGGCTACATGATCTTTTTTTTTTTTCTCCCCTATCTTCCCTTGAAGGTAAAAAATTGGCCTTGAAATTTCAACTGCACAATCTATAGTTTCCCCTGGGATCATCTGTGAATCAGAAGGCCCTCCTAGAAATCAGATGGTTAGCCAGTCCCACCAAAATCTGATGGTCCATGTGGGTTTTCAGCTAGTATGGAAACCTTTTGATAGTCTATACCTATTTCTCGCAAACCCCCTTTAAACATGTCTAGGCAACCAAGTTAATAGTCTGAGAGGCGGCTGTAAGCACGCCCCAACGTTTTGGCTGATAGGTCAGTCTGTACTGCATCAGTTTAGTCGGTTGTCAGTCAAGAGCTGGAGTGTGCTTTCAGCCGCCGCTCACAGTAGACCGATGACTATTGCCTATGTGACTGAAAGCCGGAGGCTCCTGGATGCAATAAAGTTAATAATCTGGATGTCACACTTTCACTACAGCGACCGGGCACTTAAAACAATGCTATTAACCTGCAACTCAACTCTATATCTACATGTTAATGGCATTATCTAATCTGACAGGTTTCCTTTAAGAAACTTTGAGGCCGCTTTTTGTAGTAAGCGGGTACAATCTATTGTAGCTTGTGTTGAGGCTCTGTCTTAAAGAAGCTTAAAGTTCTAATATTAATCAGCGGCTTATAAAGCACATGACTATAATCATAGATAATGGGCAGCTCACCCTGGTACGTGCATGGTTTACAGGGCGATAAACAGCCTCTGGTTTATTTGCTCTGTTCAAGTCACTTGATTTCTTCAATAACCTGACATCTTTGTTTTGTGTGCCAGAAAAATATGCGAAGCTTGTTATCTCTAAAATAAAAAGATAAATGCAAGGTTTTAAACTAGCTTGAAGATGCCAAAAGTGACAGCACAACTACAAGTTGTTCAAAATTTTTGCAATATTTCAAAGCAATGTATTTACACCAGAATTCTCACTTGATGAAATTGCTTTCATGAATTGGGACCACATTTTTTTTTTCTTTTATGTATGGGGAACATTTATGATTACTTTACCGTTAACCATGAAACCAGCTTTACATTTTTGTTTCCGTTATACTAACTGGTGCATGAAGGAACTATTAACATTCCTACTCCATTGTACCTATTCCATGTGTCCTTGGGTCACACTGTCTGAGTAATTTCCCCCAATGTGGATATCCGTGGGGTAGCCTTTTTTTGACTTGCACTTTAATGTGCTGGAGGGTGAGGGAGGAATTGTTGATCTTCCTTGTTATACTGTATAATACAAAAATATTGCATAAAGGTTATCGTTAAGTCTGCAGTCAAAGTGACTGACAGCAGACTTATCGAGTTGGGCAGGACAAGCCCTTTAAGGTCAGGGCTCTGTGAGGACCAGTCAAGTTCTTCCACACCAAACTCCTCCAACTACAGTGGTGGCCAAAAGTATTGGCACCCCTGCAATTCTGTCAGATAATATTCAGTTTCTTCCTGAAAATGATTGCAAACACAAATTCTTTGGTATTCTTATCTTCATTTAATTTGTCTTCAATGAAAAAACACAAAAAGAATTGACCTAAAGCCAAATTGGATATAATTCCACACCAAACCTAAAAAAGGGGGTGACAAAAGTATTGGCACTGTTTGAAAAATCATGCGATGCTTCTCTAATTAGTGTAATCACCAGCACCTGTAACTTACCTGTGGCACCTAACAGGTGTTGGCAATAACTAAATCCCACTTGCAGCCAGTTAACATGGATTAAAGTTGACTCAACCTCTGTCCTGTGTCCTTGTGTGTACCACATTGAGCATGGAGAAAAAGAAGACCAAAGAACTGTCTCAGGACTTGAGAAACCAAATTGTGAGGAAGCATGAGCAATCTCAAGGCTACAAGTCCATCTCCAAAGACCTGAATGTTCCTGTGTCTTCCGTGCGCAGTGTCATCAAGAAGTTTAAAGCCCATGGCACTGTGGCTAACCTCCCTAGATGTGGAAGGAAAAGAAAAATTGACAAGAGATTTCAACGGAAGATTGTGCCGATGGTGGATAAAGAACCTCGACTAACATCCAAACAAGTTCAAGCTGCCCTGCAGTCCGAGGGTACAACAGTGTCAACCCGTACTATCCGTCGGCGTCTGAATGAAAAGGGACTGTATGGTAGGATACCCAGGAAGACCCCACTTCTTACCCCAAGACCTAAAAAAGCCAGGCTGGAGTTTGCCAAAACTTACCTGAGAAAGCCTAAAACGTTTTGGAAGAATGTTCTCTGGTCAGATGAGACAAAAGTCGAGCTTTTTGGGAAAAACCATCAACATAGAGTGCACAGGAAAAGAAAAGAGGCATTCAAAGAAAAGAACACGGTCCCTACAGTCAAACATGGTGGAGGTTCCCTGATGTTTTGGGGTTGCTTTGCTGCCTCTGGCACTGGACTGCTTGACCGTGTGCATGGCATTATGAAGTCTGAAGACTACCAACAAATTTTGCAGCATAATGTAGGGCCCAGTGTGAGAAAGCTGGGTCTCCCTCAGAGGTCATGGGTCTTCCAGCAGGACAATGACCCAAAACACACTTCCAAAAGCACTATAAAATGGTTTGAGAGAAAGCACTGGAGACTTCTAAGGTGGCCAGCAATGAGTCCAGACCTGAATCCCATAGAACACCTGTGGAGAGATCTGAAAATGGCAGTTTGGAGAAGGCACCCTTCAAATATCAGGGACCTGGAGCAGTTTGCCAAAGAAGAATGGTCTACAATTCCAGCAGAGCATTGTAAGAAACTCATTGATGGTTACCGGAAGCGGTTGTTCGCAGTTATTTTGGCTAAAGGTTGTGCAACCAAGTATTAGGCTGAGGGTGCCAATACTTTTGTCTGGCCCATTTTTGGAGTTTTGTGTGAAATGATCAAGTATTTGATTTTTGCTTCATTCTCTTTTGTGTTTTTTCCTTGCAAGCGAATTAAATGAAGATAAAAATAGCAAATAATTTGTGTTTGCAATCATTTTCAGGAAGAAACTGAGTATTATCTGACATAATTGTAGGGGTGCCAATACTTTTGGCCACCACTGTATGCCTTTATGGACCTTACTTTGTTGCATAGTCATACTACAACAGAAAAGTGCCTTCTCAATAAAGTTGGAAACCTAAAATTGAGATGGACTGGTGGCAAATGCTCTGTTTGTGTTTTTCTGTGTGCGTATCTCTGCTGGTGGTATTTATTAGTGAAGACATCAGAATGTATGAGTTCCTGGTAGGTATATATGTGTTTGTATGTGTCCTTTGTATATACGTGTCTGTATGAAGGTAATGTGTGTGAATATATGTCAGGGGATGCAACTCCGCTGCCTCCAATCGTCATGACAATTATGAAATTTGCCTAGGCCTGAAAGTAGCTGTATTCAGACTTTTTGCTCAGACACTCATATTTAAGTCACATGCTGTCCATTTCCTTGTTATCCTCCTTGAGATGGTTCTACGCCTTCATTGCAGTCCAGCTGTGTCTAATTAAACTGATAGGACTTGATTTGTAAAGGCACACACCTTTCTATATAAGACCTTACAGCTCAGAGTGCATAGCAGACCAAATGAGAATCATGAGATCAAAGGAACTGGCCAAGGAGCTCAGAGGCAGATCTGGCCAAGATTAAAAAATAATTTCTGCAGTACTCAAGGTTCCTAAGAGCACACTGGCCTTCATAATCCTTAAATGAAAGAAGTTTGGGACCACCAGAAGTCTTCCTAGACCTGGCCGTCCAGTCAAACTGAGCAATTATGGGAGAATTAAAGAAGAACCCCAAGATCACTCTGACTGAGCTCCACAGATGCTGTAGGGAGATGGGAGAAAGTTCCACAAAGTCATCTATCACTGCAGCCCTCCACCAGTCGGGCCTTTATGGCAGAGTTGCCCGACAGAAGCCTCTCCTCAGTGCCAGACATATGAAAGCCTGTTTGCTAAAAAAACACATGAAGAACTCCCAGACTATGAGAAATAAGATTATCTGGTCTGATTAGACATTACAGTTTAGATATAGTGTTATCATTTATAACTTTCTGTCAACTTTGGAATGTGGGTACAATAAAAAGCAAATGTCCCATAACTGGTGTTAAAGGTTACACAGCAATTCTACAAAGATCTGGTTTATTATTTGGTTATTCTGCCATGCTCACATTTCCATTTAGAGCATACATGTCAAACTCTGGCCCGCAGGCGATTTACATTTGGGCCCGCAAGGCCATGCATACAGAGGACTATGAGGGGCCCATTATACTGTGTGGAGGGCTAGCAACAAACGCAGAAACACAGTCATACAGTCCAAAAATTAATATGAACATTTTTATTATAAAGTTTAAAATAGAATATGACCAGTACAATAGCAAGGAGGGAAAATGTAACCACAAGTACACATAATACAAAAAAAAGGGGCAAAGAGAACCAATTGACCTCTGAATCCTTGTAAAAAGTCAAATAATGACTCAATAAATCATGGTTATCATACTGCACAATAGTGGTGTTAGTATCAAGCTAGAATCTAGCTATAATCATAGTGTCAAAGCCTCAGCTTACCTCCACCAATAAACCATAAGGTATGTTACAAATGAGGTGGGCAGTGACACATGAATATTAGAGAGATTACCACCAATTACAAAGAAATCCCAGATGATCTAGGGAGCATAATTGCCACGTGAAATGAGGGGCACGGAACTCCCAACCCACCCACAAGTAAATACATGACAGCAAATAAAGTGTGCAATAGGTAATTACCAAATAATGCAGAGGGCAGCGGTCTCCAAGCCCACCCCGACACGCGTTTCGGAGTGAAAGAACACTCCTTCCTCAGGGGACGTGGAGTAATGAGCACAGTGGCCGTCTATTTGTATTGGAGACAGACGGAAGTGGGCGCACGTCGTCGCAGCAACGAAGGCAAACAACGTATACCCGAGAACGCCATAGCAGGAAGCACATGGGGCCCCATGTGATCCGGCCACCGGCGTCACAGGAAGTGATGTGGTCGGCTGCGGTGACGAAACTGCGCACGCGCACTTCCTCCAGGCCGTCAGGAACAGAATAACAATGAGAATATACTTGAAACACTGTGTGTACATACAGAAATAATTAACAAATAACGATGTTAACAACGAGCACATATACACAACTAACCCAGATTGAATATAACACCACAACTTATGGGTATATAATAGGAGCAATATATATGTAATGAGCAGAATCGTATCAAAAAAATAATAAAATAATTTAACAAAGTATCAACTCTAGGTAAGTATAACACCCAACCCTAATATGACACAAAGATCATAACAAAGCGAATTAACATATCATGTACACAATAGAGATTTATACAAAAAAGACATAATATAATGAAGCATATACTGAAATTATAAGAAGGTCCACAATAATGACAGAAAATCCCCAGTCATAATGTACTGACATCAAAATTATCATTGATAACTGAGGAAAGTAGTCCACCAAATAACAAAAATAATAACAAAAAATTGCAAAAAAAAATTTGATAAGTGGACAAAAAACTGCAAATCTCTGGATCCAACGTAGAACTATATATATATGAGGTCCGTGATGAATCGCATCTTTTAAGGTATATTCTCCAAAGAAAAAATCCGGACGGCAAACAACAATATGAAGAAACACTAAAATATAAGAAAAATGAAGGTTAAAATCAAGGAATAAAAAATATTATGCGGACAGAAGAAACAAAAAATGACTGCAGAAGTGGAGGATCACAAGAAGGGAGCAAATTCTATATTTTCGTTAAGCCCATTGGGATGTATAGTTTGTAGAGACCAAATCCATCTAGTCTCGGCCTGGGCCAAACGTTTAGACACATTACCCCTCTTATTTGATGTGTAAAGAATCAATGCCTCGCACCTTTAATAAGGAAGCATCACAATCATGAAATTCATAAAAGTGACGAGGCAAAGTTTTCAAGGTGGCTGTGTCCGTGCAGGCAGATGCAGCAGTGATGCCCAGAACGTGCTCCCTCACACGAACCTTAAACTGTCTAGTAGTGAATCCTACGTAAAAAAGCCCACATGGGCAACTCGCACAGTAGACAACGTAACGGGTTGTACATGTAATGCGTTGTCTAATGGCAAAATTCTTGGTGCCATTAAAGTTCGCGAAGGACGAACACCGTTCGATGTTAGGGCACGCAACACATCTGCCACACGGTACACAGCCACATTGAATAGGGGCACTGTCCAAAAAAGTAGGAATATGTTGGCCCAGGTAGTGGCTAGAGGTCAAATGGTTATGGAGATTTTTAGCCCGTCTAAAAGTGAAAAACTGCCTTTCAGGGAGAAATCTACTGATAACCGGATCAGCTTTAAGGATAGGCCACGCATTTTGAACAGCCTGACGCATTTTCGCATGTTGCGGATGGAATGTAGTGATGAACCTCACTGCATTAGAATTATTACGTAAAGCAGAGTTATTACCATAAAGTAAGTTATTACGTTCAGCATACCTAGCTCTATGATAAGCCTTCTTCACAATGCGTCTACTGTAACCCCTAGCATAGAAGCATAATTTAAGCTCCTCCGCTCTCTTTTCAAAATCTACCTCAGTGGAGCATATACGTCGCAGGCGGAGGAACTAACCGACAGGAATCGCATTGACAACATGTGAAGGATGACACAAAGAGGCGTGAAGTACCGTATTGGTAGCAGTCTCCTTACGGTAGATATCAGTCTGTATGATACCAAAACTGTCCTTTTTGATAGTGACATCCAGAAAATCAATTTTAACTGGATCCCATATCAGAGTTAAATGTATGTTCCGATCATTACTATTTAAAGTGGAGACAAATTGCACAAGGTCGATGGATATGCCCTGCCAGATAAAGAAGATGTTGTCGATGTAGCGTGCCCAAAATGGGACACGGTCCATCGACCCCTGTTTATCTGACAGGAAAAGGTCCCTCTCCCAAAGCCCCAGGAAAAGGTTAGCGTACGACGGAGCAAATGCAGCACCCATTGCCGTTCCCTGGAGCTGTAGGTAGAAGGATCCTTTAAAAACAAAAAAATTGTGGGTAAGGGTGAACTCTAATAGCTCCAGGAGTAGGTCCCTCATACCAATGGAAAGAGTAGAAGTGTCCAGAAAATACCGGACTGCTGCCAGTCCATCAGAGTGTCTGATATTAGTGTAGAGAGACTACATCAACTGAGGCCAGTAGAGTATCACCCTCAAGACATAATCCATCGACCTTGTGCAATAGTTCCCCCGTATCTCTGAGGAAAGAGGGGAGGTTGGCGACCAACGGTTGCAAATAATGGTCTATCCATTTGTTCACATTCTCCAAGAGGTTACCTCTTCCAGACACTGTGGATGAATTCACTGTGTGGGTATCATACTGTGTTTGGGGGGCACTTCTTTGTCGGCAGCATATTTTATGAGGGCAATTAAAGGGCAATCTAGGGCCTTCAATAGTCGGAAAATTAATTTGTAATGGATAAGTTGTGAGATATCCTTTTCTGTGACCCCACCGAATATTAGTTTTTTTTTTTTTTTCAGGGGAGGGACCAATTAGAACTTCTGCTGTGGGATCCCATAATGGTAAAGATTTTTCAATCCAGTAACGCAAATTAAAAGCAAAATTTCTTAAATGTGACCTAATTAAGATAGTAGCATGGGCATAAATATCTGACGCGTTTTGATTCTGGCTGACTCTTGGTTGTAGATATTTATTTTATTTTTTTTAGTGCCCATGCTATCATTTTAATGGTAGAAGAAATTTTGCATTTAATTCACTTTGCTAGATTGCAGAAATGTTTCATCACTTCGAACAAAGCTGCTTGATATCGGAGAAGGCTCATCCGTGCACAGTGGAGTGGATTGGCCAGGGACCAGATTGAACAACATACCGTACATATATTTGGGTGAGCTGAATCCACAAACTTTCTTATTACTACACCATTAATAATTGTTGGGGGTCGTCTGGGTTCCATTTTGTGTCAGTGTTTACAACAGAAGAAAAAGTTCTGCATGCTGTCATTTTTCCTCTGCTGTAATAACCCTAAAATGGAACAAAGTCGGTCTCGATAATCAATGGGTCCCTCTCTCTCGAATTGATAAATTCACTGCAGATTAACTGCAGTGCATGTGCCTGTACTTTCGTATGATAATTAGGCAGTGTTATGGCTCAGGTGAAGGCTACTAAGATTCCATTTTTCCATATAATTTACCCACTGATAATAGTTGTCCACTACTTGGACAACTTCTCCTACTCCTCTTGACCCCATAAAATAAAGCCTATACTCTCCTCCCGTGCTGGTACTCTGTTTTCCGGGGCCTCTGTGCAGTTGTTGTGACGCCGGCGTCCCAATCCCCTCTTCCCGTCGACTTGAAGCATGAAGAGGAAGTCTGGGATCAGCTGCAGCCTGGACTTTCCACTTCATGTTCGATTTGTCCAAAGGCGGAGACAGTGATTCTGGCACTGACAGGGCGCTGGTGTCGCAACAACCGCATGGAAGCCCTGGGAGAGCGAGTGCCGATACCACAGCAATGGCACTAGCACGGGAGGTGAGTATAGACTTTATTATTCTATGGGGGCCAAACATTTTGATCAATAAGGGGTTGTCCTTGCAGTAGACAACCCCTTTTAAGTTTTCAGAATCTAGAAAACCCAGAAGAACAGTCTGCATTGAATGAAAGTCACCAGGGAAAAATATACTTGAGATCTTACATCTTAAGGCTATTTTTGTGCTGTGCCAAACTCTACCAGTGATAAGTTACTATTTATACACGTCTCACACAACTTAAAAATAGACACAATAAATACTGGAGTACAGACAATTTTTTTATGGCTTGATTTATAGGTGTTGATGCCATTACAACTGCATCTAAGCCCTATTGTATATGGGGTCTTCATGCCCCTTGACAAGTGTAAGCATGCCAAGCGGGTGTTTGATATTTCTTGTCTATGCCAACCCTGCTTGACTCGCCTGTGGCCGCTGTCTTTCCTGCACTGTCTGCCTGAATTTTGCCTACAAAGTTACAATTTTCCATTCCTGTGTGTTCTTTAACTATGACTTTGCCTTTCACTGATTTCTTCCAAGCTGAGGTTTGTGACAAGTATTTCTTTCAACTCGTTATAAATGGAAGTTGTGTTGCAGCCATGATTATCACTGTTTAGTGTCACTTTATGGCCTAGTGCTTTTAGTTTTTTGCTTCTAGAGAAAAATTTCCATGAATATGATATTGCATTTGAGAATGCATTGTCTAAAAGATTTGATCCTCTCCCACCCTCCTTTTTAGGCTGGTTTCATACTTTGGAAATTCACAATTTGAGTATGGACTGCGATGTTCCATCCAACCACTGATCTCCTAACTCAGCTTCAGTGTCTTAGGCATATACAGTGAAGGAAATAAGTATTTTATCCCTTGCTAATTTTGTAAGTTTGCCCACTGACAAATACATGAACAGTCTATAATTTTAAGGGTAGGTTAATTTTAACATTGAGAGATAGAATATTAAAAATAAAATCCAGAAAATCATTGTGTAGATTATATACATTTATTTGCATTTTGCAGTGAGATATAGTTTTTGATCCCTCTGGCAAACAAGACTTAATATTTGGTGGCAAAACCCTTGTTGGCAAGCACAGCAGTCAGACGGATTTGTAATTGCTGATAAGGTTTGCGCACATGTCACAAGGAGTTTTGATCCACTACTCTTTGCAGATCATCTCTAAATCATTAAGATTTTGAGGCTGTCGCTTTGCAACTTGGAGCTTCAACTCCGTCTATAAGCTTTCTACGGGATTAAGGACTGGAGACTGGCTAGGCTACTCCATGACCTTAATGTGCATCTTTTTGAGCCACTCCTTTGTTTCCTTGGCTGTATGTTTTGGGTCACTGTCTTGCTGGAAGACCCAGCCACGACCCATTTTTAATGTCCTGGCGGAGGGAAGGAGGTTGTCACTCAGGATATTGCAGTACATGGCTCCATCCATTCTCCCATTGATGCGGTGAAGTAGTCCTGTGCCCTTAGCAGAGAAACACCCCTGTTATGTTTTGGTAGCTGAGGAGGCAGGAGCAAAAACCGCATAGGCAGCCTAATACCAGAGAGGTTGGAAACTAATAGGTTGCAGACCCCTAAACTAACCGCACAACTAGAAGCAGCCGGAAGGAAATGGGATTAATAATCTCCACGATCTTATAAGGTCCAATGAACCTTGGCTTAAATTTTGGAGATGCAACCTTCATAGGGATATTTTTTGAGGACAACCAAACCAAGTCACCCACTTTAAATCGAGGACCCCCAGTCCTATGTCGATTGGCAAACCGCTGGGCCTTCTCCTGAGAGAGGGACAACTTATCCACTACTTGATCCCAAATCTGCTGCATTCTCTCCACAATAGTCAACACCAGGACAGACAGAAGTCTCCACCTGCCCTGAAGAAAATCGAGGAAGAAACCTGAAATTGCAGAAAAATGGAGACATCAAGGTGGCAGAACTAGCCCTATTATTCAAAGCAAACTCAGCCAAGGGCAAAAAGGAGACCCAGTCATCCTGATCAGCAGACACAAAACATCTCAAATAAGTCTCCAAGGTCTGGTCTGTTCTCTCAGTCTGTACATTGGTCTGAGGGTGGAACGCAGAGGAAAAAGACAGCTGAACTCCCAGTTTGGAACAAAATGTCCTCCAAAATCTGGACACAAAGTGGACCCCTCAGTCAGACACAATGTTCTCTGGAATGCCGTGCAACCGAACCACCTGTTGAAAAAATAAGGGCACCAACTCAGAGGAGGATGGCAACTTAGGTAGTGGCACAAGATGTATCATCTTGGAAAACCTATCACAGATCACCCAAATAACGGTCATTCTCTGAGAGGGAGGTCGGAAATAAAATCCAGAGATATGGGTCCATGGCCTCTTGGGCACAGGCAATGGCATTAACAAACCACTAGAGCGAGAGCAAGGTTTGGACAGAGAACAAGTTCCACAGGACTGCACAAAGTCCCTGACGTCACGAGACAAAGTAGGCCACCAAAAGGACCGACTCACAAATTCTCTGGTACCAAAAATACCAGGATGGCCAACCAAAGTGGAGCAATGAATCTCAGACATCACATTCTTCCTCCACTGGTCTGCGACAAACAATTTCCCAGCAGGGCAACGTTCAGGTTTATCCTCCTGAAATTTCTCCAAAACCAGTTTCAAATTGCGCGAGATAGCGGAAAGAACCACACCCTCCTACAGAATAACAGCAGGCTCAGTTACCTCAGGAGAATTCAGGAAGAAACTCCTCGAGAGGGCATCCGCCTTAACATTCTTAGTGCCCGGGAGAAAAGAGACCACAAAATTAAAACGTGTGGAAAACAAGGCCCACGTGGCCTGTCTAGGATTAAGTCGCTTGGCTAAGATAAACCAGGTTCTTATGATCCATGAGGACCACCACCTGATGCTTGGCTCCTTCCAGCCAATGTCTCCACTCCTCAAAAGCCCACTTCATGGCCAATAACTCCCGATTACCCACATCATAGTTACGTTCCGCTGGGGAAAAAGGCACAAGGGTTACACTTAGAGGTCTCCGGATCCCTTTGGGACAAAACGGCTCCTGCACCAATCTCAGAAGCATCAACCTCCACCTGAAATGGTAGAGAAACATCAGGTTGGCGCAGAACAGGAGCAGAAGTGAATCTCCGCTTAAGCTCCTGAAATGCAGAAACTGCCTCAGGAGACCAATTCACTACATCAGAACCCTTCTTGGTCAAATCAGTCAGTGATGTCACAATACCAGAAAAATTAGCTATAAATTTACGATAAAAATTAGCAAAACCCAAAAATCTCTGAAGAGCCTTCAATGTAGTGGGTTGAACCCAATCACAAATGGCCTGAACTTTGACCGGGTCCATTTCAATAACAGACAGACAAAATGAATCCCAGAAATGTACGCCAAAAAGACATTTTGATCCCTTCACATACAATGCGCTTTCTCTCAAAATCCGGAATACAGTCCGAACATGTTCCACATGAGAATCCCAGTCATTGGAAAAAGTAAAGATATCGTCCAAAATAAACGATCAGAAATGTATCATGAAATCCCGTAAAATATCGTTCATAAAGGATTGGAAGACAGAAGGGGCATTAGTGAGCCCAAAAGGCATCACTAGGTACTCAAAATGCCCCTCTGGGGTATTAAACGCCGTCTTCCATTCATCTCCGTGCTTGATGCGAATAAGATTATACGCCCCCCTGAGGTCAAGCTTTGTAAACCAACAAGCATCCTTCACTCTGGAAAATAGGTCAGAAATCAAGGGTAATAGATATTGATATTTAACAGTGATCTTATTTAGGAGACGATAGACTTAGTTACTTACCGTTAACGGTATTTTTCGAAGTCCATGACAGCACTACAGAGAGAGAGGGGATCCGCCCCTTAGGAACAGGAAACCTACAGATACAAAAGGGCGGCACCTCTCCCACGCATCAGTTGGATTACAGAGCATAAGAGGACTAGCCAGGTTAAATGGTATACAGCAAAAAATTTATGCATCACACAGTAACATTGATCAATTGTTTATTATATGTGGACTATATAAGAGGAAGAAGTGCACATAGAACACGGGTGGGAATCTAAGGGTGCTGTCATGGACTTCGAAAAATACCATTAACGGTAAGTAACTAAGACTTTATTCGAACGTCCATGACAGCACTACAGAGAGAATTACAGAGAGTAATAACTACTTAGGGAGGGACTACAGCCTGCAGCACCCTTAGTCCGAAAGAAAGGTCTGAGGAAGCACCCAAATCTAACCTATAATGAGTGTAAAACGTGTGTGGAGAAGACCACGTAGCTGCCTTACATATCTGGTCAATGGAGACTTCTGCCCTCTCTGCCCATGAAGTCGCCACAGCTCGGGTGGAATGCGCCCTTAGCCTCTCAGGTGCCGGCTTGCCCCTCGAGGTGTATGCCAGAGAAATTGCTTCCCTAATCCATCTGGCCAATGAGCTTTTTGTTATTCTACGGCCTTTGTTAATTCCCTGAAAAGAGACAAACAATGCATTGTCCCTTTTCCAGGGGTCAGTGACTGCCAGATATTGCAGGAGACATCTTCTAACATCTAGAGTATGGAGTTTTATCTCTTTTTGATTAGATGGATTAGGGATGAAAGAAGGAGAACAATTTCCTGTGTTCTGTGAAAAGCGGAAGACATCTTAGGTAGGTATGCCGGATCAGGTCTAAAGGTACTGCCACACTAAACAATCCCGCTAGCGATCACGATAACGACGCATACTAATGCGATCGCTAGCGGGATTGTTTCTATATCGCTAAATGCGGCCACATTTAGCGATATAGTTAACGACGCTATCGCCTTTAGCGATCTTCTTAACGACTTTAGCGGTACAAAAGTACCGCTAAATCGCTAAGAAAAGGTGCCACACAGCGATTAGATACTTACCCAGCGGGAGCGCCGACGAGAAAATAGGGTCCGGAACGATTCCAGCGACGAACGAGATCACAGCAGGAAGCTCGTCGCTGGAAGCTGCCGCACTGAACAACATCGCTAACGGGATCGCTAAATAGTGACGTTTTTTAGCGATCCCGTTAGCGATATTGTTTAGTGTGGCATACCCTTTAGTATTATCCTGTCATTCAGGACCTGAGTGTAAGGAGACAGTCCTAGATGCCTGGATGTCACTTACCCTCCTAGCCGAAGTTAATGCTACCAGGAAGGCGGTTTTTAGGGAAAGAATTTTTATTGATGCCGCTGAGATAGGTTCAAAAGGGGGTTCTGTTAAAGCAGTGAGAACAAGGTTCAAATCCCATGGCATGATTCTGTTCTTCACTATAGGTCTCGACCTACCCGCAGCCTTAATGAATCTACTGACCCAGTAATTATTGGCGATGTTGCAACTAAAGAGTGCTCCCAAAGCTGAAACCTGCACCTTAAGGGTGCTCGTGGAGAGACCCAAGTCCAGACCCTTTTGCAGGAATTCTAGAATCTGGGCTATCGGTGTTGGGTCCCCTGCTACCACCCCCGAGCTCTGAAGAAATTTTTTCCAAGTCCTAGCGTAGATTCTAGTTGTAACCTCTTTTCTGCTCTTAAGGAGAGTATTAATTAGATTAGCAGAAAACCCCTTATCTCTCAGCAGCGACCGTTCAAAATCCACGCCGTCAGGTAGAGGCCCTCTACTCGCGGATGGTAGACTCGACCCTGGGAGAGCAGATCGGGAATATCCGGCAGGACCCAAGGGTCGGCTATCGACATGTTCCTGAGACATGAAAACCATGCCCTCCTGGGCCAGAAGGGAGCGACTACTATTACCCTTGCCCTGTCTTTCCTGACTTTCCTCAATACTAGGGGTAGTAAGGACAAGGGAGGGAAGGCGTATGCTAGATTGAAATCCCACTTTAATAGAAGAGCGTCCACTGCCATAGGGCATTCTTTGGAATACAGAGAGCAGAACCGTCTCACTTTCCTGTTGCTTTTGGTAGCAAAGAGATCTATCTCCGGTTGACCCCATTTCTGCACAATCAGGTCGAAAATGGAAGTCTTTAACGACCATTCTCCCTGACTCAGGAGATTGCGGCTTAAGAAGTCCGCTTTGGTATTTTCTTCTCCCCTTATATGTAGAGCCGTTAGAGAAAGGAAGTGTCGTTCTGCTATCTGGAGTAGGCGCCTTGCCACTTCCATGAGAGGACCGGAACGAGTACCACCCTGGTGGTTGACGTAAGCGACTGTGACACGATTGTCGGAGAGCACTCGAACGTGGTGACCCTGTAGATAGACAAGGAGCTTTTTAATTGCTTGCTCTACCGCCGTTAACTCCTTCATATTAGAAGACATTTGTATTTGATCCAGCTCCCATAAGCCCTGAACCATAACATCCCCCATATGAGCCCCCCACCCAGAGGGGCTTGCATCTGTCGTGACTATCTGGGATATTTCATATTCCCAGGGAACCCCCTTAGACAGGTTCGTCTTTCCTTCCACCAATCCAGGGATCTTATAGTAGACTGGGACGAGGATAGCTGGCCTTCTAGGTAACCACCTAGAACATTTTGATATAACAAGACCTCAGCTTGCAGCGTCCTTGTGTGAAATTGTGCCCACTGAACCGCGGGGATACAGGACGAGAGGGAGCCCAAAAGAGACATGGCCTTCCTAAGAGACATGGAGGGGTTATTGGAAGCGTTTAGGACCTGGTACCGTAAGCGAATCAACTTGTCTGACGTAAACTACAGTTCTGATTCCGTGAATCCAGAATTAGCCCTAGAAACTGCTGAACTCTCATCGGATTCAAACGAGACTTTTTGGTATTTATTAGCCATTCCAGCCGCTCTAAGGAAGACATTGCTCTTTGCAGTTGCTCTAGGCAATGCTCTGCCGTCTTTCCAATGATAAGAAAGTCGTCGAGGTAGGGGACTATGAGCATATTGGATTCACGTAAGTGGGCCATGACTTCCGACATAACTTTAGTGAACACTCGTGGGGCAACCGCAAAGCCAAAGGGAAGGGCGCTATATTGAAAATGTCGCAGCGATTCCCCCATCTGGACTGCTACTCTGAGGAAACGCTGATGGTCCACATGGATCGGTACGTGGTAATAAGCGTCTTTCAGATCTAACACCACCATAAAGCAATTTTCAAACAGAAGCTTTATTGCTGAGCTGACCGTTTCCATTTTTTTTTTTTTTTTTTTAAACCAATTATTTTTATTTAGGTTTCAAAAATTAACAGCAAACAGTTATCAATATACATATAACAATTCACATAACGTGTAGTAATACAGTCAAAACCCTCTCCCCCCTCCCGCCAATACTCCTTATGCCGGGCATACCTGGGAACATTGACAATCATATTACCGCCATCCATGCGGACCATATTTTCCCAAAAGTTCTCTCTCCATGCCTCCGCCTGTAAATGCTTTCCTCTAAATGCATTACCGTACGTGTCTGAGCAATAAATTCCCTCCTAGTGGGGGGTTCCGAATCTGTCCACTTTCGTGCTATTAATTTGCGTGCCACATATAGCAATCGCGCTATCGCCACTTTGTAATGTTCCGAGACAGGTATACCATCCACCTCCCCCAAAACACACAGCACCGGGTTTCTGTCAATTGTACATGTATAAGCCCTCTCAATTTTGTTAATAATCGACCAACCAATAAGCCGCCAGCCGTGGGCACGACCATAGCATGTGCAGTAATCCGGCCTGGTCCATGCCACACCTAGGGCAATTGGAATCTCCCCTCAAGCCCGCCTTGTACAGAAGCAACGGTGTTTTGTATGTCCTATGTATTATGTATAATTGGGAGAGCCGTGCCTGCTCGCTTAGAGAGATCTTCGGGACATATTCTAGAATCGCCTCCCATTGTTCTGTCGTGAGGGTACCCACCTCCTTTTCCCATTTACTCTTTGCAATGAGGTGATTTCCCCCCAGATAGGAGTGCAGTAGGTCATGATATAAGCTCGATATGACTCCCCTCGTCCCTCCCTTCATACACACAAAGTCTAGTACAATGTCACTCTGAACCGTCATAGCTCCCAATCCACACTGTGCCCTCCAAGCATGTCGAAGCCTATAGTATTGAAATCCCCATACCAAAGGCAAATCAAATTCCTCTCTCAATTTCTCAAAGGTCTTCAGGTCCGTTCCACTCTGCAGCTGGCACACATATCTCACTCCTTGCGCCTTCCAATTGCCCATTTGACACAGCTTATTAAGTTCCGGCAGATGTTCATTGCCCAACACCGGTGAGTATCTAGTCAGCCCGTCCACCCCCCTGATCTTTTTAATAGTGTCCCATACCTTCTGAGTCAAGCCTAAGGTAGGATATATTGCTCCCAATTTCTTAAAGGTACCATCCTCTAACGCCTGGACCAGTGGGCGTCTCCCCGACACATGTTCCAGCACCCGGCTAGCTGCCCCTCCACAATCGGGCTCTCTCCATCCCCTGACATGCTGGCCCTGTACTGCCAAAAAATAGACCCAGGGATTGGGTGCGGTCAATCCTCCCTCCTCCTTCCCATTTTGCAGCGTTTCCAATTTAATCCTTGCCTGCCTCTTGCCCCATATCAAGGATCTGAAGATAGAATCAATACCCTGAAACCGTTTCTTTGGTAGCCATATCGGTGAGTTGTGCAAAACGTACATTAATTGTGGCATAAGGACCATCTTAATCAGGTTAGTTCTACCCGTCACCGTCAAAGCCAATCGGCACCATGCGCCTATTTTCTTTTAAATTTCTCTAGCAGAGGAACTAAATTCAGATCCGTGAATCGTGTCAATGGAAGCGCCACCCATATCCCAAGGTATTTAAATTGTGAAACCAGCCGGAGCTGCTTCCCCCTCTCATCTATCTCCTCCGCTTTTATTGGTCTATCTACAGCCATGACATAAGACTTATGCCAGTTTATCTCCAGTCCCGAAATGCTCCCAAAGTGTTTAATTACATCCATGGTGCACCCTAATGTCTCTCCTGCACTTTCCAGAAATAACAGGATGTCATCGGCATACAGTGATAATTTTTTCTTCCAGCCTCCCAAATTTAAATCCGACCACTCCTCTCTCAGCTCTTATTTTGGCCGCCAGGGGCTCCACAGCCACCGCAAACAATAGCGGGGACAGCGGGCACCCCTGCCTTGTGCCCCTATGTAGGTCAAACATCCCGGACCGTTCACCATTCACCTTAACTACCGCCCTTGGGGACGAGTACAGTAACTTCACCCAGGCCATAAACGCGGGGCCAAATCCCATTATGTCCATGATTTTCCATAAATATTTCCATTCCACACTGTCAAATGCTTTTCTAGCGTCCAATGACATCACTATTCTCCCGCCCCCATTATCAGCAGGCAGCTGCATATTAAGAAATAATCTTCTCAAGTTAACAGCCATGGAGCGGTTGGGCATAAAGCCCGACTGGTCCTCGTGAATAACAGTATGCGCAACCCCGGTGAGCCGGGTGGCCAGGATCTTAGCGAGTATTTTGACATCCGTTGTCAACAACGATATGGGCCTATACGACTCCGCATCCATGGGGTCTTTCCCCTCCTTTGGTAGAACCACTATCACCGCTTCCTCCATTGATCTCGGTAGCGCCCCCTTCACCAAAGCCTCCTCAAACACATTTTTCAGTTTAGGGGCCAGCAGCTCCACCAGCTCCCTGTACACCTCCCCAGGTAGACCATCAGCACCCGGTGATTTGTTATTGGGCATAGACAGAATTGCACATTCCACCTCCTCCACACTCACAGGTTCATCCAACCTTAACCTATCTTCCTCAGACAATTTAGACAGTGAGATGCCCTCCAAGAATTCCTCTACGGCCCTCTCCGTGTCCCGTACTCTTGAATTGTATAGTGCCATGTAATATTCCTTGAAGACCTCCAATATATCCTTTGTGTCTGTCAGAGTCGTCCCCGTTTGGTCTCTCAACCTGTACACCCTGGAAGATTCCCTCTGTGCCGCAGATATCACCGCCAACAAGTGACCCACTCTCTCTCCTTCCTCAAAGAATTGGGCTTGCTGAAATGCCCTTTTCCTCTCAGCTTGCATCATGTGCAGTTTATTAACTGCCTCCTGTGCCAATTTTAGTCTATTGTGAGCTGCACTCGTTGGCGTCAAAATCATGTCTGCCTCTGCCCTTGTCAAGCCATCCTTTATTTGTTGATCTGCCAATTTAGTTTTGGTCTTACACCGTGAGATCTCACCTATAAAAAGTCCCCTCATAAATGCCTTCATAGCCTCCCACACCACTGTGGTCTCCGCACTCCCCTCATTCACTTGGAAGAAGTGCTCTAGTTCTTTGGTTATTCCGCCCATATCCACCACTTTAAGCCACGTCGGGTGAAGACGCCAACCTCCCTCTGTCCCTGAACAGATCCCACTAGAAGCGTGACAACCATAGGACTATGATCCGATAGAGTCCTCTGTAGGTATTCCACCTCCCCAACCATCCCATCCATAGCAGTATCCCCAAAAGCCAGGTCTATCCTTGACAGTGTTCCGTATGTAGCCGAGTGGCACGAGAAGATCCTCTTACCCTCATTTCGTACTCTCCACAGATCCACCAGCCCCAGCTCCCCCACGTAGGTGCCAAATGCAGTCATTCCGTCCCGTCCCGCTTCCATACCTGCCGGACGTACTTTATCCCAGTAATCATTCATGGTGTTGTTAACATCTCCCATAATCAACATCGGAGCCTCCCCCCATCTGGCCGTCAAGTCCAATACTGCTTGAAGTGCCTTTTTAGAATAAGGTGGAGGGATATATAAAGCCACTAAAATCATTTTGTGTCCATACAATCTGCATGCAATCCATACATACTGCCCTTCACTGTCTACTTGCACTGCCAGCTCTTCATAATGTGCGTTTTTATGTATTAGGACTGACACCCCCTGGAGTACGAGGAATAAGTAGAATGATATGTCTTTAACATCCACCCTCTCGACAGCCAGTGCCTAGTATCTCCAGTGAGATGGGTCTCCTGTAAGCACGCAATCATAGGATCACAAGATCTGATGTGATTCAGAATTGCTGCCCTCTTAGTCCTGTCAGATATACCACGTACATTCCAACTTAAAATCCGAACAGTACGGTTACTCATTGTGCATCAGAAAAAACAATCCACCATCATCAAGTAACATCTTCCCATTTTGTTCCCCAGCATACCAGGTCAAACAGCATAAGCAACCCCATTTTCCCGCAACTCCAACCCATCCACCTCCCCCCACCCCCTCCCCCCACCCTTCTCTTGTCACTCTCTTCCCAATGTGAGAGTGGGAGCTCAAAGAACCTGAGCAACATCGTAGTATACCGCATAACCACATGCGCCGTGTCCTCCTCCAGCACTGGCAGTCCCTCCACCACATAATCAATAGTATGCTTAGTCCCGAACCATTAATCAAACAAATTAACTATAAAACTATAAAACGTAGATCCCAGCGGGGGTTTCTCCCCCTCCTCTGCGGTTTCGCAGAGCAATGCAGAGCCACAACCCTGTCCAGTGGTCAGAATAGCAGGGTCGTGTATTCACCGTACCGAGTCCTCAGCTTCTCTCAATTTGCTCCGGTTCCGCTCCAACCACGAAGCGGCCTCTACCGGTGACGGGAAAAAATTGACCTTTCCAAAGGCTTCCACTCTTAATTTGGCAGGATAAATTGTAGAATATTTCGCATTCAAAGAGCGGAGCTGTTTCTTCACTTCACCATACCGTAGCCGCAGCTTTTGCACCTCAGCCGAGTAATCCGGGTATATTTCAATGCGTTTGCCCTCCAGGGTAAGATCTGTCAATTTTCTGGCCTTACGTAAGATAGTGTCCCGGTCTCTGCAGTTCAGGATTCTGGCTAACATCGTACGAGGGCTCTCTCCAGGCACTGGGGGTCTCATGGGCACTCGATGGGCACGCTCCACAGCAAACACCCTCGACAGGATATTAGACCCAAACTTTCCCAGCAGCCAGGTTTCAACAAAGGTCGTGGGGTCAGCACCCTCAGCTCTTTCAGGGATGCCCACAATACGCAGATTGTTCCTGCGTGACCGGTTTTCCAGGTCATCGTTTTTAATAGCCACTACCGCGATCCTCTGAATGTGCTGTTGTTGCGTCTTTTGCACTGAGGTTAAATGATCTTCTGTTGCACCAACTCTGCCCTCCACCTCAGTCAATCTGGCTGTAACTTTCTGCATAGAAGCCTCAATGCCTCTCATATCGGTTTTTAGACCATTCACCTGCTTTGTCAGAGCAGTTAAGGCAGTCTTGCAGCATAAGACAGCCTGGAATACATCTCGCAGAGTCGGCTCTGCCTCATCTGAACTTTCAGCTGCCAGCACAGTATCACCATCCCCCTCCTCCTGCTGTTCATTATGTAGCGCAGGCATCTCCTCACCATCTTCCTCCTCATCTCCATGCTTCTCACTACCTTCACTTCCTTCTTCATCTGCCTCCATGCCCCTCGCATACCTGTGCAGCCGCGCTGAAGCCTCCAGCCTCCGTGCATAGGCTGTGTTCCTCCTTCCCGCCTCTTCCTCTGTCTCGGTGCCATCTTGGGCTGAGGCATTGCTGCAGGCCCCGGCATCCTTCTGCCTTTTGCGGCCCATGTTGGTCTCTCTGAGTCTGGCAGAAGCTCGCCTCTGACTCCCGGGACCCTCAGACAGCAGTTCCTGATAAGGGATTTGGCTGATTCGGGCTCTGTGCAGGATAATTGAAGCTAGTGGTGGTGGAGAAACACTGCCACCCGACCTCTCACATCAAGAGCTAGGCCACGCCCCCGACCGTTTCCATTTTAAATGGATGAATAACAAGGAATTTATTGAGGGCTTTTAAATTAATAATTGTTCTAAAAGAACCGTCCGGTTTACGGATCAAAAACAGAGGGGAGTAAAACCCTTTACCCCGCTCTGCTTCCGGCACCTCCACTAAGACTTTTTTAGCGCAAAGCTCCTGAACTTCCAACTCCAGAGCGGCCTGCTCCGATGGGGATGACGTGAGGGGGGTAATTTTAAAGTTATCCCGAGGTACCGATGAGAATTCTAACCGCAGCCCTGTAGCTATGAGACCAAGGATCCAGCTACTGCTCGAGATTTCCGACCAGGCCGGGTAGAAGGCCATCAATCTGCCTCCTACCGGCATCGCTAGTCATTGTGAGGGTTTTTTGGTTTCCCTAGGCGGACCCCTAAACATAAACCCTGTACCTCTTCGCCTCTTTTCATCCCATTTGGCTCGCTCCCTGGACGACCTTCTGCGGCTGAACCTCCTTCTGTTGAAAGGTCTCTTGTAGGAAGGAGTCGAAAGACTGGGAAACTTTTTCTTGTCGTCCCCTGCCTTTTCCAAAAGTTCGTCCAGGACCGGGCCAAAAAGATATTCGCCGTCACATGGAATGGAGCAGAGGCGAGATCTGGCTTGAATATCGCCCGGCCAACATTTTAGCCACAACGACCTTCGCGCTGCATTAGACAGACCTGCCGCTCTGGCAGCCATTCTTACTGAGTCCGCTGAGGAATCAGCCAGGAAAGCCGCCGCGTTCTGAATTATCGGCAAGGTCTTCCGAATTGACCCCCTAGAGGTTCCATCTGCTAACTGGGACTCTAATTGGTCTAGCCAGACCATCATTGATCTGGCTGTACAAGTGGCTGCAACCGCTGGCCTCAGGGCACCTGCCGACATCTCCCATGTCCCTTTCAAGAAGGAGTCTGCCTTCTTGTCTAGTGGATCTTTCAAAGACCCCATATCATCGAATGGGATGGAGGATTTTTTGGAAGCCTTCGCCACTGCTGCGTCCAGCTTCGGGGCCTTATCCCATCTACCTGTCAAGGGATCTTCAAAGGGATATCTCCGTTTAAACGCTTGGGGTAAGGAGCCTCTTTTTTCTGGTTTCTTCCACTCTCTGTCTATAAGGCCTTGGATGCTACTGTTTAGTGGAAAGGATCTGCGTTTTTGGGATATAGACCACCGAACATCAGATCCTGTACTTAGAGTTCTGGTCTCGCCTCCTCTACCCCCATGGTGGACCTAACTAATTTGACAAGTTTGTCCATCTGGTCCAAGGGAAAACAAAATCGAGTATCGTCTTCTGTAGAAGAAGAGGAAGAAGCCGAAGAGGAAGGCGAAGAGGGTCCTGAAACAACTTCACCCTTGTCATGGGCGGGGGAGAATCTGAATCAGATAACACTGGTACAGTCCTACGCCTGGAAGATTCTCCGTGTCTTAAGGACGCCTTCATCTCTGCCCTTATTATCTCCTTCAGGCTTTCGGTGAAATCTGGAGTCTCCTCCGCTATCTAAAAAGGGAAGGGGCATAAGGGGGGGTGGTTACTATCTCATCCCAGGCGCTGCCCTTCCCCCTTTAATGCCCTACCGTCTGTCGCGTGCATGGCTGGCATAACCTTTTAGGGCAAGCATCTGGCAGAGGGCAAGCACAAAAGGCACATTCCCTGTGCTTGCTTTTCACCGAACACTTCTTCCCCTAGTAACGGAACACAGAATGGGGGAAAACTGCATTACTGGGTATTCTAAGTCTGACGATCTCTTACCCAGTCCATACAGCAGAAGGTACCGGATCACGGGGAGAGGTCTTTTTCCCAGCTGAGGAACTCCTGCGGCTGGCGCCCCTGGCCATTGAAGAGGAGCGCTCTGTCTGCTGCTGCTGGCTCTCCTGCTGCACTGAGGGAGCTTCTGCAGTGTCCATTGCAAGAAATGGGGCAGAAGCGCTTTCCCAGCTTCATAGGCTCCTTATATCCTCCCCGGATATCCGGGTCAGCAGGTGCTGCCAGGGGTCCACCCCCTCCTGCTCCCCGCCCCACAGCTCCCCCTGCACTTCCCTGCCGTCCCCACAGCAGGCGCCGCCTGGTACATGATGCAGCCGCGCCAATTTTTCAAAAAACGCCGGCCGGTGTCCCACTTCCGGCGGTGGAGACTCCGCCCCCCCTTCCGACGCCGCCAGGACCAGCGCTCCCACGGGGACCCCGCGGACCCGAACGCATCGCCGCAGGTACCCGAGCGGAGTCTCCCGCCGCATCGCCCCCCCAGCAGGGACGCGAGCGGGAGATCCCAAAAAATCCGCCGCGCCGCCACAGCAGCGGCGCGGCGAGAAATTCAAAAAAACCCCCGCCGCGCCGTCCATAGCAGTGACGCACGGCGGGAAATTCAAAAAACCCCACCGCGCCGTCCATAACAGTGACGCGCGGTGGGAAATTCAAAAAACCCCGCCGCATCGTCCCGGCGGGAAATTCTAAATTCAAAAATTATTTTTTTTTTCCGGCTGCACCACCTCCGGCCCCCACCATGACAGGACCGCAAGAGAAGACAGGGAGCAGGCACGGGACCAGAGAGGGGGACTTACCAACCGGCGCTGGCTGGGAGACAGGGATCCTCCGGATACTGCTCCACCTGCTCCGCACACTGTCGTGGATCCTACCCGGACCCACCGTGGCGCTTCCAGGGGCTCCGCACCGGTCGAGGTAGGAGATCCCCCCCGCTACCTGGGTCGACCGGCCGGCCTGGGTCCTCTGAAGATCTTCATCTGTAGGAAACCCATCCTTTAGGAACAGGAAACCAACTGATGCGTGGGAGAGGTGCCGCCCTTTTGTATCTGTAGGTTTCCAGTTCCTAAGGGGCGGATCCCCTCTCTCTGTAGTGCTGTCATGGACGTTCGAATAAAATCAGTACACGGCCTCAATGAGCCATCCTTCTTGGTCACAAAGAAAAAGCCGGCGCCCAAGGGTGAAGAGGATGGTCTGATATGACCCTTCTCTAAAGGCTCTTTGATATAAGATCGCATAGCCTCATACTCAGGTACAGACAAATTAAAGAGCCGACCCTTGGGAAATTTACAACCGGGTACTAAGTCAATAGCGCAATCACAACTCCTATGAGGAGGTAAGGATGCAGACTTACTCTCACTAAACGCATCAGAAAAATCAGTCAAATAGTCAGGGACATCTTGAGACTGGGGGTAGGCAGAAAAAACAGGAGTGTCAGCACGAACACATTGACATCCCCAACTGGTCACAGACGCAGATTTCCAATCCAAAATAGGATTGTGAGTCTGTAACCAAGGAAGACCCAGTACAACAATGTCATGTAAATTATGTAACACCAAAAATTTGCAATTCTCTTGGTGGTCCGGGTCAACCCGCATTATCACCTGGGTAGAAAACTGGTGTTTATTCTCCGCCAAGGGGGTAGAATCAATGCCCAGCAAAGGAATAGACTTCCGCAGGGGTATCATAGGAAAACCATAACGTTTGGCAAAATCAAAATCCATCAGATTTATAGCTGCCCCTGAATCAACAAAAGCCTGAGCTGAAAATGTGGACATGGAGCAAATCAAGGTAATGGGTCAACAGAAATTTAGTCTGAACACTACCCAAAACAACTGAGCGCGCAAAACGTCTTCCCTGCCTGGGGCAGATGGAAATAGCATAAGAAGCGTCACCACAATAGTAGCACAACTTATTACGCTTACGAAATTCATGTCGCTGTGCCCCAGAAGTCACTCCATCACACTGCATGGGCTCAGGGGCTGGCCCGCAAGGCATCACAATCTCACGCATATTTCTACTCTCGCGCACACGTCTTTCAACTTGAATAGCTAATGACATAGTCATTGAGACCAGAGGGGACAGGGAATCCCACCATAACATCCTTTACAGTCTCTGCCAGACCCTTCCGAAAAAGAGCTGCCAGAGCATCATCATTCCATTTAGTAAGGACTGCCCACTTTCTGAATTTCTGACAATACAGCTCAGATGCTTCAAGACCCTGATTCAATGCCAACAAGGTTTTTGCAGCTTGATCAGTAACATTAGATTCATCGTACAATAACCCCAGAGCCTGAAAAAACACATCAACATCAACATCATTCAAAACAGGATCCACAGGTGTCAGGGAAAAGGCCCAATCCTGAGGGTCACCGCGCAACAGGGAGATGACAATTTGAACCTGCTGCGTTGTGTTCCCTGAGGATTTAGGCTTCAAAGCAAAAAACAACTTAAAATTATTTTTAAAATTCAAAAACTTAGACCGATCCCCCAAAAATAAATCTGGCAGAGAGATCCTAGGTTCCACAGCAGGCAACCCAGCAAGATAGATAGCAATACTCCGAACTTCAGCAGCAAGCTGCTCCACACGATCTCCATTGACCTCCATTGGGGAAAAAATTCCTCCTCAGCCCCCAGAGAAAAAAGAGGGAAAAAAATGTAACAGACAAAAAAAAAAAATTTTCTGACAACTTTTTTTTTTTTTTCTTTTTACTATTTTTTCCCTTCTATTGAGTACCATAGAAGTTCAGGCAGGCCGGTGATTCTGTTATGTTTTGGTAGCTGAGGAGGCAGGAGCAAAAATCGCATAGGCAGCCTAACACCAGAGAGGTTGGAAACTAATAGGTTGCAGACCCCTAAACTAACCGCACAACTAGAAGTAGCCGTTGGACGTTCCTGCGCTGCCCTAGACGCCTCGTCACAGCCGGAGAGATAGCTATCCCTGAAGATGGAAAGAGGAAAGTTAACTGCCCCAGAGTAGGCCCCAAAAGAGTAGGAAGCCCACAAACATATAATGGCGGTTAGACAAGATGGAAATACGAACACAGACAGAAAATAGATTGAGCAAACGCTGGGGCCCAAAACTGTCTAGATAGGACAGCACAGGAGAGAATACTGTCTGCAACCCAGAAAAACCCTAGGAAAAGCTACCAACACTTCTGAATCCAAAAACACTGAGACCACACTGTCTTGACCACCTATATCAGATCTCTGGTGTGGACACGTAGCTACCCCCAAAGGGGACCCGGCTGAAGACAAAAAGCAATGCAGCAAAACGCAAGGAATTCAAAGCACAGTAAAAAAAACTGAAAGAGACTTATCTGAATGCAAGCAGGAGACAGCAGAAAAGCAAGCTGAATTCCAACCTAGACCAGGAAGAACAATTGATCACCGGCGAGGATCATGGGAGGTCAGCTCACTTATATCAGGCCAGTCAGTATCACCTGACAACCACTTGTCAGCTGCAGGTGTAGGACTCTTGGTGTTCCACATAGGTTCAATACCCTCAGCAACCACCAGAGGGAGCCTCAGCTCCGAAGTCATCTACAATACATTCACAACACACCCCCAAAACATAATGTTTCCATGCTTGACAGTGGTGATGGTGTTCTTTGGGTCATAGGCAGCATTTCTTTTCCTCCAAATACGGTGAGTTTAATGCCAAATAGCTCAATTTTTGTCTCATCTGAGCACAGCACCTTCTCCCAATCACTGACAGAATCATCCAGGTGTTCATTGGCAAACTTCAGACGGGCCTGCACATGTGCCTTCTTGAGCAGGGGTACTTTACGGGCACTGCAGGATTTTAAACCTTTACTGCGTAATTTTACCATTGGTTTTCTTGGTCACTGTGGTCCCAGCTGCCTTGAGATCATTAACAAGTTCCCCTGTGTAGTTTTAGGCTGATCACTCACCTTCCTCATGATCAAGGATAGCCCACGAGATGAGATTTTGCATGGTGCCCCAGATCGATGTCAATGGACAGTTATTTTGTATTTCTTCCATTTTCTTACTATTGCACCAACAATTGTCCCCTTCTCACCCAGCGCCTTGTGTATGGTTTTGTAGCCCATTCCAACTTTGTACTGGTCTATGATCTTGTCCCTGACATCCTCAGAAAGCTCTTTGGTCTTGCCCATGTTGTAGAGGTTAGAGTCTGATTGATTAATTGAGTCTGTGGACAGGAGTCTTTTATAAAGGTAACTATGTAAGACAGCTGTCTTTAATGCAGGTAACGAGTTGATTAGGAGAGTCCAGCTGGTCTGTAGGAGCCAGAACTCTTAATGGTTGGTAAGGGATAAAATACTTATTTCCCACCGCAAAATGCAAATAAATTTATATAATTTGTACAATGTGATTTTCTGGATTTTATCTTTGATATTCTATCTCTCAATGTTAAAATTAACCTACTCTTAAAATTATAGACTGTTCATGTCTTTGTCAGTGGGCAAACTTACAAAATCAGCAAGGGATCAAATAATTACCGTATATACTCGTGTATAAGCTGAGATTTTCAGCACATTTTTTGTGCTGAAAATGCCCCCTCGACTTATACATTGTGCAGAAACCAAAGGGGGAGGGTGTGCATCGGCAGGAGCCTGTGGCTGGGACATCATACTCGCCCTCCTGTGCAATCGCTGAATGTCCCCTGCAATCCTCCATTGTCCTGGCTTCCTGCAGCTCTCCTGTGCTGAGCATGGTACCGCTAATTAAGGTCATGAAATATGGACACAACTCCACTCCCATAGGCGTGGCGTCCATATTCATGGCCTTAATGAGCGGTACCACATGCTCCCCCATCCTGCTCTGTACTCTTCCACCCCCCCATCCTGCTCTGTGCTTCCCCCATCCTCCTCTGTGCTCTCCCGTCCTCCTCTATGCTCCCCCATCCTGCTCTGTGCTCCCCCGTCCTCTCTGTGCTCCCTCGTCTGGCTTCCCCCCGTCCTCCTCCGTGCTTCCTCCGTCATACTCGCCCTCCTGTGCAATCGCTGAATGTCCCTGCAATCCTCCGTTGTCCTGGCTTCCTGCAGCTCTCCTGTGCTATGGGAGTGGATTTGCGTCCATATTTCATGACCTTAATGAGCTGTACCACGTGACCGCTCAGCACGGGAAAGCTGCAGGAAAGCCGGGACAACGGAGGATTGCAGGGGACGTTCAGCGATTGCACAAGAGGGTGAGTATGACGGGGGAAGCACGGAGGAGGATGGGGGAGCACTGAGGAGGATGGGGAGGACAGGGAGCTGAGCCATACATAGGATGGGGAGCCGAGCCATGCATACTGGGAGGGGAGAGAGAGCCATACAGACAGGACAGGGATGAGGGGACAATGTACACCCGGCTTATACTCGAGTCAATAAGCTTATGTGGAGCCCAGCTGTGCTTGGATTCCTAATTCCCGGAAGGGTGCACAGAAGGTAACACCCACTAGAGGTCCAATATCTACATTCACACACCTTCACCCATCCCTAAGACCACCAGAGGGAGCTGTTTAGACAGATAAAGGAGGGTGAAGACAGGAAGAACAGTTCAGTCACCTCAGAGAGTGTAGTTGAGTTCTGAGTCCAAAGGCTGCAGTCTGCAGTAATGTTCAGTTCAATAGAGTGGAGGCTAGTAAAGTGGAACTGAAACCACTCCAGCCTAGTCAGAGCTGAAACGAGTGAGTGCAGCTCAGTGAGAAAGCGTGCCGACGCTTAGAGAGCGGCAAAGAGGCAGCCCACCAACTGCCAGTGTGTGATCGTGTGAGGGACCGGGTAGGCCGAAGGCGAGTGGAGCAAGTGAAGAGAGTATTAGAAGGGACAGAGGAGCCTAATCAGCTCACCCCGATCATTACAACCGGACACCGGGTCCGAGCTTACCGGGATCTTCACGACCCAGTAGGAGATACCGGAGTTCCTGCAGGACTACAAGTCGCAGGAGCCCTTTTGTGCTGATACGTAATTGGGTCAGGAGGACGGAGTCGAGCAGTGCACTGCAAACAGGGACTATGTCCTTCAGGAGGAAGCCCTACCACAAGGTCAGCCGGGCGTAGTATGGAGACGAACTCAGTCCTAGTTTCACACAGGTCAGAGACTTATTACAGGAGACAGGAGGCCCTATACCTACTCAGTGGGGAGAACTGGATGTGCACCCTTCACCCTACAGCGCTCGGGAAGTGCCTGCAACATCTACAGTAAAAGGTACCAAAGTGACTATTGTGTGTGTGTCCATCTTCTATCACTGCCTGGTTCCCCTCCGTCCTGCACCCCTACACACTCATCTACCCTGAAGGACTCAGCCTTACCTGTGGAAGGCCTAACATCTTGCTGCATAATACCAACCCTTCAGTGGATCTGTCCAGCCGCGCTGGTCACCCTGACCAGGTACCACAGGTGGCGTCACGAACATTCTACAAACCTTTATTCCCCTGTAAATATCCCTTTTCAGTGAGCGCCCAGGGCCACGGACCGAGCTGCAGCTACCGTGACATCCCCCATAGAGGTCGACGGGCTCGGAGCCGAGTACCCCACGGCCCTGGCGGGCGGCTCACTTACCCAGTTTTCCGTGGCAAAATTGGGGGCCTCGGCTTATACTCGGGTTGGCTTATACTCGAGTATATACAGTATTTCCTTCACTGTATATGTACAGTGCAGCGTAAAAAAATAAATAGAACCAATTCTTCACCTGCTGTTGATTTTTTTTTTTTCCCCATTGTGTCTCCCAAAGATCGCAGTAAGGCTTGAGGCATATTTATTCTGCACTGAGCGCTTACATCGGGGTTTCTGTGTAAATCTTTGAAATACGTGATTCAAACTTTACTCTAACCCCCCCAACCCCTTGTGGAAGATTCACTATAATGAGGCAGATGGAGGCACTGTGGACAGGACCTTTTGATAGATGGTGTCCATCTTTTTAGGCGAACATAAAAGTGTGGTGGGCCACAGTTTTGTGCACTTTTGAAAAGGACAACGCTGAACAGAGGCCAGACTGAGTCCATAGTAACTCTGCTGCCTCATTATAGACCAGGGGTGGGGAACCTCAGGACCCCGAGACATTTACGCCCCTTGATGACCTTTGATCCGGCCCTCGGGCAGATTCTCAGGGATCGCAGTGCTTGGGCAGGGAGCTGTATTTTGATTGCTACCATCTCATTAATTTCTTCTTGCTCTGTGAGCACACACACATGCAGTGTTCACTACTGAACACTGAAGGACATACAATTAAAGATTACGTCCTGACACCAGCACCAGAGTCAGGATGTACTTTGTGGGCGGAGTTTGTGCGGCCCCCGAAGGATGGTATAAATATCCAAATGGCCCTTGGCAGAGAAAAGATTCCCCACCCCTGTTATAGTGAGTGGATGCCACGCAGCCTCCCCATGTCCAGCGTGTGAGGCCCGCGCAGCCTCCCCATGTCGAGCGTGTGAGGCCCGCGCAGCCTCCCCATGTCGAGCGTGTGAGGCCCGCGCAGCCTCCCCATGTCGAGCGTGTGAGGCCCGCGCAGCCTCCCCATGTCGAGCGTGTGAGGCCCGCGCAGCCTCCCCATGTCCAGCGTGTGAGGCCCGCGCAGCCTCCCCATGTCCAGCGTGTGAGGTCCGCTCAGCCTCCCCATGTCCAGCGTGTGAGGTCCGCTCAGCCTCCCCATGTCCAGCGTGTGAGGCTTCGCGGGCCTCCCCATGTCGAGCGTGTGAGGCCCGCGCAGCCTCCCCATGTCGAGCGTGTGAGGCCCGCGCAGCCTCCCCATGTCGAGCGTGTGAGGCCCGCGCAGCCTCCCCATGTCGAGCGTGTGAGGCCCGCGCAGCCTCCCCATGTCGAGCGTGTGAGGCCCGCGCAGCCTCCCCATGTCCAGCGTGTAAGGCCCGCGCAGCCTCCCCATGTCCAGCTTGTGAGGTCCGCGCAGCCTCCCCATGTCCAGCGTGTGAGGCCCGCGCAGCCTCCCCATGTCCAGCGTGTGAGGCCCGCGCAGCCTCCCCATGTCCAACGTGTGAGGCCCGCGCAGCCTCCCCATGTGTAGCAAAACATCCCATACACATAAATAAAAAAAAGTGCCACATACTCGCCTTTCTTCTTGCTCTGAGTCGCCGCAGTACACAGCTGATGCGATGACATGTCGTCATTGCATCAGTTGTTTCACATGCTGATTGGTGGAGGAAGGATCAGCGTGGATGGAGACAGCGAGTGGGCGGGCAGGCACGGTGTGGCTCGTGGGTCTATGGTTGTCTTATTATTATTGTCTTGGTCCGCGGGCCAGACTGGAACAGCCAGAGGGCCGGATGTGGCCTGGAGGCCGCATTTTGCCCAGGTCTGCGCTAATAGGACTAATCCCTTTTACACAATATTTTGCAAATGTATGAACCTGCTTTTTAGGTATACTATTTTTTTTTTACTTTGTACATTTATATCAGAGTTGTCCTTGTTAGTACACTCCTGTGTAAGAGGGAAGTGGCCCAAAGTGTTAATATTTTGTGCTTTGAATATCCATAACAGCACATAGTGGAAAGTGAATGGTAACGATGGGAAGGAAACCAAGGTCTTGTTCTGCAATTAGAAGCTTTGGCTTGTATTCCAGGGCTTGTGCTATAGTTTTGCACATTTGACATTGATTTATATGAACAACTTGCAACCCTCAGGATTATTCTTTAGTCTTGATGTCGTTCCATGTATCAACCCACGTTTTTTTTCGTCTCCATGATAGTAACCAACCGTTTCCTTATGATATTTGTTTGACAGGTTTAGTAAGTAATAGCTAGAGTCAATCTTTTGTAACTTTTTATTTATTTTTTTGTTTTTTCCTTCTACACCCAATTACAAACATTTTTTTTTATTTATTTATTTTTTGACAATTTAGTTTGGAACTTTTACCTAATATGGCGGAGAAAAAAAACAAAACGTGACATGAAATGTCAAATATAATGCTGAGAATGGACAACATGTATACAGTTAGACTATTGCCGCCCCTACCGCAGACAGCATTGTGCTTCATGGCCGCTTGCGGAATTGCTCTTATTGATTAGCTAAGTGCTGTAATGAAATGTGCTGCTGTGACCTTGCTGAAGTCAGACGCGCCTAACCAGTAATCTGAATTATGGTGCTCCAGTGTGTATCCAATACATGTACTGTATGTGTATAGATAGACCTTTGTGTGTGGCATCTGGTCCATTCCTACATATAATACAAAATGGTATATTCTACAGATACCAAAATGTAGTTATTGTTCAAAAAGACCTTTTGTAAAAACTATAAAAAAAATTATATTCCTTTTGGCTTAGCTATGTCTAGTCCCCAATTTTCTTGATCGGACACATGCACACAATGGTTATTTTTGCCCCTATAGGCTGTAATATGTGGACACTGTGCGCATGAAATCACCTGCATTAACATATCTGACATTACCAGTTTGAGTACGAAATGTGACATCAGGACCAGCCTTGGGTTTTCTGACTTTAAAAGAACCTGTTATGAAAATGTCTGATCTGCAGGCAGGATATTCTAGGGCGGCAGGCACTGACCAGACTGATGGCCTTTTTATGGGAAATGTTTCTGTAAAATTTGCATTTTATTCATTGAAATCCCTGATGCTTGTACAAATAGTCCAATGGGCGTTCCTATTTGTGATTGACCATTTTTCCTGTACGACTGCATGCAGATATAGATGTCAATCACTGGCTGGACAACCCACTGGACTCCTACAAAGCCCAGGGATGTCAATGAATAAAATACAAGTTAATCCCCCGTCACCTGTCAGTGGAATA
>JARQOD010000001.1:624600206-624629225 GCA_033576555.1 Oophaga sylvatica | reverse complement strand
TGAACGCCGTCTGTGAGATTCACGAGACCCTATGCAAGTGATGCGAGGAGCAGGGGGGGGGGGGACATAGAAAACGCCACCCTCAGACCTGACCGCCCTGATTGACACCGCCAAATACGAACTTTATAAGGTGTTTTGATATGAAAACGGGGTATCATGATATAAGGTACATTACCGATAGCTTTGTTATGGGACGCATATTCAGCCATATCTTTAGTTGATATGGCAAAAATTGGGTGACAGATTCCCTTAAAGTAGGAATATGTTGAACATTGATTTTTATATTTGTTAAAGTTCTGTATAAGTAGTACACCTTGTAAACACATGGCTCCACTCCGTAAACCTTGTACACATGCGGCTTTGCACCATACACCTCTACACATGCGTTCCACTCCGTACACACGCGGCTCCACTCCGTACGCCCCGTACACACATGGTTCTGCTCCGCTCCGTACACACACGGCTCAAGACGGGAGCACGATGTGTATGGAGCTGAGCGGCTCGGCTCCGTACACTTCGTACACACAGGGCTCATTTCGTACGCCCCGTCACACACGCACTGCTACATCCACCTCGTACACACACGGCTTCGCTCCGTACACCTGTACACACACGGCTCGCTCCGTACACCTCGTACACACCGGCTCCGCTCCGTACACTCGTACACACACGGCTCCGCTCGTACACCTCGTACACACACGGCTCCGCTCGTACACCTCGTACACACACGGCTCCGCTCGTACACCTCGCACACACACGGCTCCGCTCAGTCACCTCGCACACACACGGCTCCGCTCAGTACACCTCGCACCACACGGCTCCGCTCAGTACACCTCGCACACACACGGCTCGCTCAGTACACCTCGCACAACACGGCTCCGCTCAGTACACCTCGCACACACACGGCTCCGCTCAGTACACCTGCACACACACGGCTTCGCTCAGTACACCTCGCACACACACGGCTCCGCTCAGTACACCTGCACACACACGGCTCCGCTCCGTACACCTCGCACACACACGGCTCCGCTCCGTACACCTCGCACACACACGGCTCAGCTCCGTACACCTCGTAACACGGCTCGCCTCCGTACACTTCGCACACACACGGCTCCGCTCGTACATTCGCAAACACACGGCTCGCTCCGTACACTTCGTTAAACACACGGCTCCGCTCCGTACACCTTGTACACACACGGCTCCGTCCGTACAACTCGTACACACACGGCTTCGCTCCGTACATTCGTACACACACGGCTTCGCTCCGTACACTTCGTATACACACGGCTTCGCTCGTACACTTCGTACACAACGGCTTCGCTCGTACACACCGGCTTCGCTCGTACACCTCGTACACACACGGCTTCGCTCCGTACACTTCGTACACAACGGCTTCGCTCCGTACACCTCGTACACACACGGCTTCGCTCCGTACACCTCGTTACACACACGGCTTCGTCCGTAACCGTACACACACGGCTCCGCTCCGTACACCTCCTATACACGGCTCCGCACACTTACGGCTCCGCTCTGTACACTTTGTACACACTGCTGCGCTCCGTAAACCTCGTAACATACGGCTCCGTAACACACGGCTCGCTCCGTACACCTGTACACACACACGGCTCGTCCGTACACTCGTACACACAACGGCTCCGTCCGTACACACACAGCTCCGCTCGTACACTTCGTACAAACGGCTCGCTCCGTTACAACTTCGTATACACACGGCTTCGCTCCGTACACCCTCATACACACACGCTCCGCTCCGTACACCTTGCACACACACGGCTCCGCTCCGTACACTTTCGTACACACACGGCTTCGCTCCGTACACTTGTATACACACGGCTTCGCTCGTACACCTCGTACACAACAGGCTCCGCTCGTACACCTCGCACACACACGGCTCGCTCCGTACACTTCGTAACCACGGCTTCGCTCCGTACACCTCGTACACCACACGGCTCCGCTCCGTACACCTCGCACACACACGGTCGCTCCGTTACCTCGCCACACACGGCTCCGCTCCGTACACCTGTACACACACGGGCTCCGCTCTTGTACACACACGGCTCCATCCGTACACTTCGTACACACAGGCTCCGCTCGTACACCTCGTACAAACACGGCTCGCTCTGTACACCTCGTACACACACGGCTCCGCTCGTACACTCGTACACACACGGCTCCGCTCCGTACACTCGTACACACACGGTTCCGCTCCGTACACCTCATAACACACAGCTCTGCTACATCCCCACACTGTAAACCCTCCTGATCCCAAACATAAACTTACCTACATCAGCCCATGACAACCAGCACAGCAGAGACCTGCACACAGGGAGCCTGACCATGTGGACACCTGACTCCTCCTTCCTGTGACCTATCACAGGTCCTGTGCACACAGAGAAGGACAGCTAGCAAAGTCATTGCAATGCTGTAAGAAGCTGAAGTGGAGAGCTGGGAGGGGCGAGGGAAGGGGTGATAGGGGGGTTGTGGCGGCTTCTCTCACTGCTGGACACATAACACTGTGTGAATGACTGTGTGACTCAGCAGGGATTAAGGAGAGCGGCACACACCAGTGTTCTGAGTTCCGCTCTGCCGCCCCTAGCTTCAGTGAGGAGCCGCCGCCTGAGACAGAAGGTAAAACTGCCTCATTATAGGTGCGCCCTGGATGTTGTAATGAGTGATTCCCTACTAAAATTTAAGAAGGGATGGATGCCTTTCTTGAAAGTATAATATTACAGGCTATATTCACTAGTTTCCTAGTATTGCGTTAATCCAGGGAGCTAGTCTGATTTCCGTATGTGGAGTCGGGAAGGAATTTTTTTTTCCCCAATGTGAGCTTACAGTTTGCCACATGTTTTTTTTTTGCCTTCCTCTGGATCACATGTTAGGGCAGGTTAGGATAGGATATGGGTTGAACCAGATGGACTTAAAGTCTTCCTTCAACCTTATTAACTATGTTACTATGTTTTCCAGGCCTGCAATGTATTTGTTTAGCAGGCGCCTTTGTATTGATCTTTCTATGTAGTTGATGGTATAAATTTATTGCGGTGGTTTAAACTAACATAATTAGGGTCCTTATGCTGAATAGGCTTTATCATGCCTTATAGCTTGACAAATGATTATAATGATCATATATGCCTGGCGATGACTATTTCTTGGTGCAGTTGTATGTTTAGCACTATTTTACTATACCTTTGTGGTTGCACTTAATTTGACCACTGCTGGTGGGACACTTTTTGTTATGTTAGTTATTGTTATGGTCCTAAACTATTTTTTTAAACTATTTATTAAAAGCTAAGTTTTACCTCCATTCTGCTATTATATTTTTGTCCCTGGTCCCCCTCCTTCCTCCGGCAGAAAGAAAATGGTGGGTGCATGCGCAGTGCGCCAGCCAAGATCTGCGGCCGGCACCCGGCAACCAATGAGAATTTTCTCATTGGCTGCTGGTTTTGATTACTGTAATAGACCCCTATCACAGTGATCAAAACCCCAATATTTGATAAATATGACAGCACTTGGGCTGTACCTCTCTTCTCTCCTTGCAGTTGTTCTGGGAGTGAAGAGAGATAGACTACAGTTGAAGTGTGCCTGTCAGAGTTTATAAATCATAATTTCTGCGTCCACAAGCTTTAAAAAGAAAAAATCCTATTTACCCACCCCGTTCTCTATAACCCCCGCATAATCATCAGGGGATTATAAAAAAATAAAATATATATATATATTTTTTTTTAATAATTTCTTGCGGTTAGGGTTACACATATTAGGGTTAGGGTTAAGAGGAAAAAAAAATACTAGATTAGGATAAGGTTAGTTTTTTTGTTAGGCAGAGAAATAAATAAATGGCCCACAGAACTTTCAGCATGGAGCAAGCTTACAGCCTGCTTTGCTCCAGCAGCTCGGCAGTAAAACAGATGTGCTCTGAAGCTGAGCAGCTTTCAGACAGTGATGACGACTCTTCCTACTCGGGACCCCAACCCGATGGTAGCGGAGTCGGTCGTCACTGCTGAGGTTCAGAGGAGGCACGACCAAGTACCGCAGTCCCTCCATCGCTGTGGTATAATGACACCTCCTTTCCCCCCAAATTACCCCTTTTTCTGCTGTCCCTGGAATAAGAGTAGATGTTGGCAATTTTACTCCCATTGATTTTTTCCAAATTTTCATTAGCCCCGAAGTCCTAGAATTAATCGTCCACCAAACAAACCTATATGCCCGACAATACATTTCCAAAAACCCATGCTTTCATTCCCGTTCCTGGATCCCCACAAATGTCCCGAAATAAAAATTTTTTAGGCCTTAAGGGTATGCCACACTAAAAGAGATCGCAAAAGAGATCGCAAACGAGTCACTAAAACGTCACTATTTTGCGATCTCGTTAGCGACCCCGTTGTGTGTGGGATGTAGCAACGATGTGGCCCTGCTGTGATGTCGTGATCGTTCACTAGAGTTCTGGACCGTTTTTTTGATCGTTGGCGTCCGCTGGTGAGCCTGAATCGCTGTGTTTGGCACCTTTTGCGAACGACGAGCGACCTCGTTTGTGACGCATGAGTTTTAGCGTCACGGAGTGGATCGCAAAAATCTATAAGTTCTCTTTTGCGTCACAGAGAGGATCGCAGAAGTTGCAAAGCAGGCTAGCAGGACGCAGAGAGCAGGAGCGATGCTGGAAATTCCTATGAATCAGAAGTGCTCAGTACATGCTAAGACATCCTAACGACCGCCAAAGTCGTTAAAGACATCGCTGACCGCTGATGAGTTGTTTATGAGATCTCCTGTTTGGCAGCTACTAGCGACCTAAAAGAGAAACACCCACAATTGCGTCGTTATCGTGATCGCTAACGAGATCGCTAAGTGTGGCAGTACCTTTACACTCCGCTCTTACTGGGCAAAAAAGCTGTCCACAGCACCCCTGTATTTGCAAGCCGTCATGTCCCGAGTCCGCTTCGAAGCCCTGATGAGATTTCTCCACTTCAGTGACAATTCCAAGCCCCCTAAGAACTGACCCAACTATGATCGGCTAAATAAATTGAGACCCTTAATTTCCCTTCTACAAAATTCATTTCTAAATTCCTTTACCCAGAGAAAAATGTGGCAGTCAACGAGTCCCTGATGAGTTACAAGGGCTGTTGTCATTCGCCAATTTATCCCCTCCAAACGTGCCAAATATGGCGTAAAATTATACAAAACTTGTGAGAGCTCATCAGGGTACACATCCACCTTACTAATTTATGATGGTAGGGACTGCCAAGTAAACCCCCCAAACTGCCCCCAATTGGCATCAAAGGCAAAATTGTCTGGGAGCTAATGTCACCCTTTCTATATCAAGGGTACCACAACTACTACACCAGCATCCCCTATATAAATCCCTCCATGCCGCAAATACAGGGGCCTGTGGGACAGTCAGGAAGAACAGAGTGGGGTTTCCGTCACAGTTGGTGTCAGACGTTTGGAGAAGGGAGTGTCATTCTCACTCGCAAGTGACCAACTTCTTGCAGTGAATTGGAATGACAGGAAAGGGCGTCTAATGCTAACTACACTGCATGCGGAAACCACTGTGACGGTCAAAGAGAGGGGTGCACCAGGGACAAGCAAAAACGGTCTGCGTCACAGACTATAATAAAAATATATGGGAGGCGTTGACTTATCAGACCAGGTTCTGCAACCATACCTGGTCAAGCGGAAGACCAAGGCCTAGTACAAAAAGGTGGCTATTTACCTTATTCAAACTCTCACATTCAATGGCTTTGTCCTGTATAAAAAGTCCCAAGGACCGCTTACATTCCTCCAATTTCAGGAAAAAAATTGTTGAGGGCCTCATGTTTGAGTCAATGGTGATATGTACACTGAGCCACAGAGTGAGTGATATCAATGGAGGATATGTATGATGTGTATATGGGCACTGGACTATGGGATGGAGGATGTGTGATGGGTATATGGGCACGGGACTATGGGATGGAGGGCATGTATGATGGGTACAGTACAGACCAAAAGTTTGGACACACCTTCTCACTCAAAGATTTTTCTGTATTTTCATGGCTATGAAAATTGTAGAATCACACTGAAGGCATCAAAACTATGAAGTAACACATGTGGAATTATACATTACAATTTAAAAAAAAGTGTGAAACAACTGAAAATATGTCTTATATTCTAGGTTCTTCAAAGTAGCCACTTTTTGCTTTGATTACTGCTTTGCGCGCAGAAAAGGTGAACGGATGGATTCTACATGCCTGGTTCCCACCATGAAGCATGGAGGAGGTGGTGTGATGGTGTGGGGGTGCTTTACTGGTGACACTGTTGGTGATTTATTCAAAATTGAAGGCATACTGAACCAGCATGGCTACCACAGCATCTTGCAGCAGCATGCTATTCCATCCGGTTTGCGTTTAGTTGGACCATCATTTATTTATTAACAGGACAATGACCCCAAACACACCTCCAGACTGTGTAAGGGCTATTTGACCAAGAAGGAGAGTGTTGGGGTGCTACGCCAGATGACCTGGCCTCCACAGTCACCAGACCTGAACCCAATCGAGATGGTTTGGGGTGAGCTGGACCGCTCACCGCTTCTATTTTGAATAAATCCCCAACAGTGTCACCAGCAAAGCACCCCCACACCATCACACCACCTCCTCCATGCTTCACGGTGGGAACCAGGTGTGTAGAGTCCATCCGTTCACTTTTTCTGCGCGCAAAGCAGTAATCAAAGCAAAAGGTGGCTACTTTGAAGAACCTAGAATATAAGACATATTTTCAGTAGTTTCACACTTTTTTGTAAAGTGTAATGTATAATTCCACATGTGTTAATTCATAGTTTTGATGCCTTCAGTGTGATTCTACAATTTTCACAGCCATGAAAATACAGAAAAATCTTTGAATGAGAAGTTGTGTTCAAACTTTTGGTCTGTACTGTATATGGGCACGGGACTATGGGTTGGAGCATATGTGTGATGAGTAGATGGGCACTGGACTATGGAATGGAGGATGTGTGATGTGTATATGGGCACTGGACTATGGGATGGAGGATATGTATGATGGGTATATGGGCACAAAAATATGGGATAGAGGATATGTGTGATTGGTAGCTGGGCACTGGACTATGGGATGGAGGATATGTATGATGGGTATATGGGCACGGGACTCTGGGATGGAGGGTATGTATGATGGGTATACGGGCATGAGACTATGGGATGGAGGATACGTATGATGGGTAAACGGGCACGGCACTATGGAATGGAGGATATGTGTGATGGGTAAACGGGCACTGGACTATGGGATGGAGGATATGTATGATGGGTATATGGGCACGGGACTATGGGATAGAGTATAGGTATGATGGGTATACGAGCACAGCACTATGGGATGGAGAATATGTATGATGGGTATGCGGGCATGGGACTATGGGATGGAGGATAGGTATGATGGGTATATGGGCACAGGACTATGGGACAGAGGATATGTGTGATTGGTAGCTGGGCACTGGACTATGGGATGGAGGATAGGTATGATGGGTATATGGGCACAAAAATATGGGATAGAGGATATGTGTGATTGGTAGCTGGGCACTGGACTATGGGATGGAGGATATGTATGATTGGTATATGGGCACGGGACTCTGGGATGGAGGGTATGTATGATGGGTATACGGGCATGAGACTATGCGATGGAGGATACGTATGATGGGTAAACGGGCACGGCACTATGGAATGGAGGATATGTGTGATGGGTAAACGGGCACTGGACTATGGGATGGAGGATATGTATGATGGGTATATGTGAACGGGACTATGGGATAGAGTATAGGTATGATGGGTATACGAGCACAGCACTATGGGATGGAGGATATGTATGATGGGTATGCGGGCATGGGACTATGGGATGGAGGATAGGTATGATGGGTATATGGGCACGGGACTATGGGATAGAGTATAGGTATGATGGGTATACGAGCACGGCACTATGGGATGGAGGATATGTATGATGGGTATGCGGGCATGGGACTATGGGATGGAGGATGTGTATGATGGGAATACGAGCACGGCACTATGGGATGGAGGATATGTATGATGGGTATGCGGGCATGGGACTATGGGATGGAGGATATGTATGATGGGTATACGGGCACGGCACTATGGGATGGAGGATATGTGTGATGGGTAGATGGTCACTGGACTATGGGATGGAGGATATGTATGATGGGTATATGGGCACGAGACTACGGGATGGAGGATAGGTATGATGGGTATATGGGCACAAGACTTTGGGATGGAGGATATGTGTGATTGGTAGCTGGGCACTGGACTATGGGATGGAGGATATGTATGGTGGGTATATGGGCACGGGACTCTGGGATGGAGGGTATGTATGATGGTATACGGGTCTGAGACTATGGGATGGAGGATACGTATGATGGGTAAACGGGCACGGCACTATGGAATGGAGGATATGTGTGATGGGTAGATGGGCACTGGACTATGGGATGGAGGATATGTATGATGGGTATACGAGCACGGCACTATGGGATGGAGGATATGTATGATGGGTATGCGAGCATGGGACTATGGGATGGAGGATAGGTATGATGGGTATACGGGCACGGCACTATGGGATGGAGGATGTGTGATGTGTATATGGGCACTGGACTATGGGATGGAGGATATGTATGATGGGTATATGGGCATGGGACTATGGGATGGAGGATAATCATTACACTTTGTTATAACTAACCAGTTAGTTACTATGCCCAGGCAACGCCGGGCTCTTCAGCTACCATTATAATGAGTGTGGAGAAAAAAAAACAACAAAACAGTGTTTAATAGTACGAGCAAAGTGAATGAGATTTTTGAAATCCCGTGCATCTAATTTTTTTCCTTGCAAATTTGAAGTAGTTTCATATCCGCACCCTGTCGATTCTGTCAGCGTTTTTAACCTATTTTAATGACTGAAACACATGCAAAAACATGTTAAGAAAAAAAGCGCGGATTTTGCCCAGCATTGTTCCTGCCAATGCATCAGTATTTGCTACAGATTTTTCCGCTGCAAACACTGAACGTGTGCACATGCCTATAACGTGCAGTGATTTACAGGATCGCCCAGACTTTCCCATAATGATACACATCGTACAAACGCTGCCATGTTCTAGTCTCGAGGAAGCGGATTTGGCCTACAGTATGTGATCACCTGAACAGTGCAGCACCACATCCATATATGATCTTATTATATACGGCAGGCACATGCCCTGCCAGATATTCGGGTGGCATAATACCCAGATAAATACTCTACTGTATTACAGATTTGGAAAGAACAATCCGCTTTTGTTGAAATATTAAGAAGCACAAGATCAGCTTTAAAAGGAGAACACTACACAATCAGATCCCGAAAAATCAAAAAAAAGAAAAAAAAAAGACTACATAGTATCAGGGAAAATAAAACTTCTGTAGATCGGTATACATAAAATGTACAAAGAAGTCAAAAATAATGTTCAGGTTATGAAACTGTATCTAGAGACAATAGCAGATCAAGTCATTATAAAATAAACGGCACAGTACTCACCTTCCCTGTGTCCACTGCCAAGTCTGCGCCGCTTCTCCCGATGTCTGGCATTGGTTGTGGCACTGAGATCACTTTGACAGCACGGCAGTCAATCAGCAAGCTAAGTGGCTCTGCCAGTGTGGAAGGAATGCTGCCGAGTTCAAGGATTAGCACCCGCGCTTTTGATGGAACATCAGCGCCGCAGTCCATGCCAGAGACCGGATAATCGCCGGAGGACCCGGTGAAGGTGAGTACAGGGCGGTTTATTGTTTTATAACAAACTGCAGCAGAGGAGAACAACCCCTTTAACTTGCTGGTCAGCGTTGCAGCTAGTGACAAGCCCATTCAGCATTGAAGAAATAGTAGAGAGACCAACAGGAGACCTGAGCAGAGCTGGAAGAGGCCTCTTGAGGAATTAGTAAGAATATACTCTTGTGTGGGAAGAGGGGGTTCAGCATGCTGGGTGGATGTTGATTTTAAAAAAAAGTTCAGGAATGGAAAACACCTTTAAGTAAATATTATATAACTGTCAGAAATTATCACAATTTTTTAATAAAGATTTAAGAGGTCAAAAGTATGTGGATGTGCTCAACGGGAGCATGTGTGATAAGAAGAAACCAATTCATCATTGCTTAGCCTTCTGGCATTCACCAATGTATTCTGCACCAAATTGCGCTAAACTTTTGAGCCACCTATACCATTTTGATTAATATGAAAAAATGGTCTTTAGAAGTAGAAAATTGACAATATTAAATTAACACATATGTACATAAATTCACAATGTACAGTCATGGCCAAAAGTTTTGAGAATGACACAAATATTAATTTTTACAAAGTCTACTGCTTCACTTTTTCTAATGGCAATTTGCATATACTCCAGAATGTTATAAAGAGTGATCAGCTTAACAGCAATTACTTGCAAAGTCAATATTTGGCTAGAAAATGAACTTTATCCCCAAAACACATTTCAACATCATTGCAGCCCTGCCTTAAAAGGACCAGCTAACCTCTTTACAGTGATTGCTCCATTAACACAGGTGTGGGTGTTGATAAGGACATGGCTGGAGATCAATCTGTCATGATTAAGTAAGAATGACACCACTGGACACTTTATAAAGGAGGCTGGTGCTTGGCATCATTGTTTCTCTTCTGTTAACCATGGTTATCTCGAAAGAAACACGTGCAGTCATCATTGCAATGCACAAAAATGGCCTAACAGGGAAGAGTATCGCAGCTAGAAAGATTGCACCTCAGTCAACAATCTATCGCATCATCAAGAACTTCAAGGAGAGAGGTTCCATTGTTGCCAAAAAGGCTCCAGGGCGCCCAAGAAAGACCAGCAAGCGCCAGGACCGTCTCTTAAAAGTGTTTCAGCTGCGGGATCGGCTACCAGCAGTGCAGAGCTTGCTCAGGAATGGCAGCAGGCAGGTGTGAGTGCATCTGCAGCACTGTGAGGCGGAGACTCTTGGAGCAAGGCCAGGTCTCAAGGAGGGCAGCAAAGAAGCCACTTCTCTCCAGAAAAAAACTTCATGCACAGACTGATATTCTGCAAAAGGTACAGGCAGTGGACTGCTGAGGACTGGGGTAAAGTTATTTTCTCTGATGAATCCCCTTTTCGATTGTTTGGGACATCAGGAAAAAGCCTCATTCGGAGAAGACAAGGTGAGCGCTACCACCAGTCTTGTCTCATGCCAACTGTTAAGCATCCTGAAACCATTCATGTGTGGGGTTGCTTCTCAGCCAAGGGAATCGGCTCTCTCACAGTCTTGCCTAAAAACACAGCCATGAATAAAAAATGGTACCAGAATGTCCTCCAAGAGCAACTTCTCCCAACCCTCCAAGAGCAGTTTGGTGATCAACAATGCCTTTTCCAGCATGATGGAGCACCTTGCCATAAAGCAAAGGTGATAACTAAATGGCTCAGGGAACAAAACATAGAGATTTTGGGTCCATGGCCTGGAAACTCCCCAGATCTTAATCCCATTGAGACCTTGTGGTCAATCATCAAGAGACGGGTGGACAAACAAAAACCTAAAAATTCTGACAAAATGAAAGCATTGATTGTGCAAGAATGGACTGCTATCAGTCAGGATTTGGTCCAGAAGTTGATTGAGAGCATGCCAGGGAGAATTGCAGAGGTCCTGAAGAAGAAGGGTCAACACTGCAAATATTGACTTGCTGCATTAACTCATTCTAACTGTCAATATAAGCTTTTGTTACTCATATGTTTGCAATTATTATATTTCTGTCTGTAATAAAAACATCTGTCAAACACACATAAAAACCAGAGGGCAGCAGATCATCTGAAAATATAATATTTGTGTCATTCTCAAAACTTTTGGCCATGACTGTATGTTTACAATAATAGCCACAACGTCAGTGGCATAATGGTATCCATGGGGATCAATGTCCAATCATTATTTGTATGGTGGTATGGAGTCCCTCCTCATCCAATCGAAATCCAATCCCAGGATCCGGAAAAATAGTGTCAAATGTCGGTGTGTATAAATCACTATATGCATTGTAATTGGGGGAAAAGCAGCGTTCTAAGAAACCTCCAATCAAATCGTTCCAATTATACTGGCGAATAGTACCTTAAATGACTTGTTTATCCAAACATAGCACTGCATACGATCACATGACTCACCCTGAAAGCAATCTGCATCAGCAGTGGCCGCCCAACGGTCTCCATCTGCCGACAGGCCGATGTATGAGGAGGAAGTCAAGGTGCGCAGGCGCAGTATGACGTACATCACAACCAATTATGGCGCGAGATGTCATTAACCGGCCACATGCATCCAACTCCCACCATCACATCACCTGACTGGCGTCGGCCGACCACATGACCAGCCCAGCTAGCGCAGCATCGTATGTGTGTAGTGCAACCAAACGTTACCGCCATATAGTGCACACAAGGAACATCAATCAACTGAAATGTAACAAACCACATAAACCACCATATAGTGCACATAAAGAACATCAACAACTAAATATATATACACAGATCTATAAGCACTTATTAATTAGTCACATGAATCCCCGTCATATATAAACCCAGGGCCGGCTCCAGGTTTTTATGGGCCCCGGGCGAAAGAGCCTCAGTGGACCCCTTTAACACAGACCACGATTCATGATGCACAGATACAGCAGAGAAATATGGGTACAGTACAGTGCCAAACACTTCACTTCTTCCATTACATGACTGATGCCTATTGTAAATTGTACAATAGCTCAAAAACCGCCAAATCCTCACAGCGCACAGAACAGACTGGACAGTACAGTCCTCCATACAATATTATGGACACCACAGTCTCCCCCTCATCACCCATATAATACCCCATGCAGGATGTCACCCCCCCATATAATGCTCCATACAGAATACTGGACCCAAAATAATGCTCCATACAGAATACTGGACCCAATATAATGCTCCATACAGGATACTGGTCCCCATATAATGCTCCATACAGGATACTGGTCCCCATATAATGCTCCATACAAAATATGGAGCTCTCCTCTGCGCTGTACTGCGTTCTGCACTGTTACGGCTGTTACGCTGTGGAAAGACTCCCCATTATCATCATGATTTCCTCCTCATCATCATCATTGCCTCCTTATCATCATCATTGTCTCCCCATCATCATCATGGCCTCCCCATTATCATCAATGCCTGCCCATCATCATCATCATCTCCTCCCCATCATCATCAATGCCTGCCCATCATCATCATCTCCTCCCCATCATCAATGCCTGCCCATTATCATCATGGCCTCCCCATCATTATCATGGTCTCCCCATTATCATCAATGCCTGCCCATCATCATCTTCTCCCCATCATCAATGCCTGCCCATTATCATCAATGCCTGCCCATTATCATCATCTTCTCCCCATCATCATCAATGCCTCCCCATTATCAGCAATGCCTGCCCATCATCACACACAGACAGCACACAAGCACTCTCTCACATACATTCACACACACACAAAGCACCGCACTACATACACACACACACAGAGACACACACACGTCTCACCCGTCCAGCATCCGCGCTCTCTGCCACAGCCGGCCGCTGAATAATGACGTCATTCAGCGGCGCTGCTGTGAGAGGAAGCACCGCGCGCCCCTGGAGCCCGGAGCTGCGGCAGCAGAGGCACGGGAGAGGTAAGTATTGTGCCAGCTGATGCCAGGGCCCTGAGCAAGCGGGGGGGGGGAGGGGCCAAGTGGCGGCGCTGACACCGCTCTCCTCTGCTAACGGGTGCGGGGGTGCCAGACGGCGAGTGGGCCCCCCCGCCTGCTCAGGGCCCCGGCACTTGCCCGGGTGTGCCGGGTGCTGACGCCGGCCCTGTATAAACCCATATCTATTGGAATCATTAGGCTGTGGTTCCACGGTCCGGAACCACAGCGCTTTGGACGGAGCGGAAATTCCGCTCCGCCCAAAGCCCCGCCCCCTTTTGAACGCGCGCTCTTTCCGGATGTGTTCAGGACACCTCCGGAACACATCCGGAATGATCGCAGGGCTACATAGCCCTGTGTTATTTCCCTTGCGGCGACGCAGCGTCGCCGCAAGGGACCAGGACATGCTGCGGTCTGAAAAGACGCGCAGCATGTCCGGAAACGCAGGTCTTCCGCCTGCGTGTTTTGCAGCATAGTGGAGACGGGATTTCTTGAAATCCCCTCCACTATGCTGTAACATCTGGACGCTGCGCCAACGCACAGCGTCAAACACGCAGCAATTCCTGATTGTTTCCTGATAGTGGAAACATACCCTTAATTATCAATCAGAGCAAGGTCGGAAGATAGAGGGAGAGAATATTAGGATCAAACAGTAGTAGTCACCTATCATCCGCAGTGATCATACGCATCATATCTAATATATATGATCTTCTCGCTCCCTATCTCCACCGACCAACGCCACTAAACCCTAAATACAAAAAAGAAAAAACAATTGCAAAAAATCTGAACAAACATTAAAAACTGATAATGCAATAAAGAGGAAAAGAATATAGGTGGGACCAGATTACATTGTACATGAATACAGGTTAAATTCAAGATTAAGATCCTGGGTTGTAACGTTCCCAAGGTATAAATCCACTGGAGTTCTTTTTTCTTAAGCATCTGTAATCTATCTCCACCTCTCCTTTGTACAGGAACACTATCAATGACTCTAAACCGTAGTTGATTCACAGAATGTTTGTGCTCCAGAAAATATTTTGGTACTGGTAACTCCGTCAATCCTGTCCTAATTGTACTTTTGTGTTTACTAATGCGGGCCCTGACCTCCATGGTCGTCTCGCCCACATATACCATACCGCATGGACACACAATCATGTATACAACATAACTAGAGGCACACGTGTACCTTTCTTTCAGAAAAAAATATTTTGCCAGTATGGGGGTGATTAAAAGCCTCACCTTTTATTGTTACAACAAGCACAACCCAGGAACGGAAAATTTCCGTTCCTTGGAGTGCTTAATGTACGTTGAATGGACATTTTAGAGGTACCAAAATCGGACCTAACCAGCCTATCCTTTAAGTTACATCCCCTTCTAAATGACAGTAAAGGCTGAGATTCAAATTCAGGAACAGATGACAGACCTTGATGCAATGAAGGCCAATGTTTCTTTAGGATTCTGCCAATCCGCATACTGGCAGGGTTAAACGTAGATACAAATGGAATGCGTTTACCCACACATCTATCATTGGCCCTACATCGAGTTTCATTCCGTGTCAATTCCATAGCTTTATCTTTGTATCTAAAAACCTCTCTCTTGGGATAACCACGAGAAATGAATTTCTGACACATCTCACTGAATCTCAAGTCCACCCTTTCCTCATCTGACACAATCCTGCTAACCCTCAACATTTGGCTCCAGGGTAACAAACTAATCATTCGCCCTGAGTGATTACTATTAAACAGCAGCAGACTATTCCTGTCTGTATCCTTAACATACAGATCAGTACTTAACTTCCCATTGTTTTTATATACTAGACTGTCTAAAAACTGTATCTGAGCCAATGAGTGAATCAGGGTGAATTGTAACTCAGGGTATATGCAATTCAGCTCTTGTTGAAATTTACACAACTCCCCCGGGTCACAATCCCAAATCAGAAAAATATCGTCAATATAGCGCCACCAGGATCGGACATGGCGCCAGAAAACAGACTTGTACACGTACTCGTCCTTAAGCACCGCCATGTAGATGTTAGCATATGTGGGGGCCACATTGGACCCCATGGCGGTGCCCCTCAACTGCAGGAAGTAATCATCCCCAAAGAGGAAAAAATTCCTCCTGAGGATGAACTCCAGCAGGATGAGGACAAGATGTGAACAATCCGGAGCCATGTCCGAGCCTGATAGCGCACACGAAACAGCTCGCAGCCCCTTATCATGTTCTATTGACGTGTAGAGTGATACTACGTCAAAAGAGGCCAATACAGTCGTTGCAGTGACTTCAACATCCTTAATTTTTTCAAAAAAATCATTAGTATCCCTCACATATGAGCAAGCAGTCTTAGCAAAAAGGCACAAGATTTTAGATACCATTATGCCACTGACGTTGTAGCTATTATTGTAAACATACATTGTGAATTTTTGTACATGTGTTAATTTAATATTGTAGACTTTGTGATAATGATGTTCTTATATGATATGGACTTTTTACATGTCTGATGTCTATTTTGTATATTGTATTGCGATATGGGATGTGGCTATGATGTGATTGGATCTGATTTCAGCTCCACACTATTTATAGTCCACCAGTTACACTGTGTGGATATACTTGATAAAGATCCTGTTTGGATCGAAGCGTTGTATTTTTTTGGTGGAATAAAGCTTCTATTTTTTCACCAAGTACAACTGGATAGAGCGCTGTTTTCTTTTTTCTTGATGTAAAAAATGGTTTTTATTCTTGCCATTTTTTGCAAAAAGTAGCACATTTTGTGAAATGGCATAAAAATATTTGTCATACATAAAATTTGCAGCGTTTGTAAATTTTAGAAAAGTTGCAAGTGATAAACCATGCAAAAATCCTAAACTCTGCCTACAGTGATGAACTTTTATAAAACAAAAAACGGGAACCACATAAAATAGACTTTAAAAAAAGGTACAAAACGGAAAGATGAATTTGGTGCAAACCATAAAAAGGACCAAAACCAAAACAAAAACAAGCGCAAATCCAATGAATCAGGCCTTTTCTCCTATACATCATAATGTCCAGTGGCCATTTTTGATATCTCAACGGTGAGGTATCCTGGGCTCACCAAACACTCCTCTCTGGTCTTGAGTGATGGTCTCCTGGATGGATGCCAGAGCTGTCACTCAAGAGCAAAGGGGTTGGCCACCATACACTGCAGAGATCCCATGTGATTGTGACGCACGACACGACTTCTGTTCTATTCCTTAGGCCAGGTTCATACTGTGTTCATGCAGTCCGTTCAATGGATAGCGTTGACCAACTTCGTTAACGCGACCGCGTAATGCTATACCGCTAGCGCAGATGCTTCATCTGCGCTAGCGGTGACGGACCCTCGGACGTTGCAGTCTGCGTCCGAGGGTCCGTCACAGAATGAGGGCACATCGCTAGCGCATGCCGGCTATGGCATGCGTTACGATGTGCTCGGTAATGGGGGTTAATGGCAGCGTTAACGGATTGCGCTATATCGCGTTATGCAGCGGTGTAACGCAATACGTTAAACGGACTGCATAAACGCAGTATGAACCCAGCCTTTCATAGACATCTACATATTTATATCTCATCTGGTTTCCAGGTCTGTTGTCCAGTGCTGCAAGGTTAAAGCTGCTAACAGAATCCCTTTGAATTAGAGAGAATGTACTGTATGAAAAAAAAGAAAAAAAAAAGAAAAATTTGACAGCTACACGTTCCCACTCTCCTGGCAGTTTTGGTGACAAATATAATTATTTACCAAGTCAGAAGAGCCAACACGTCGTCCTCAGTCACTCATTTCCATTAACTGACAGCAGGGTGAAAACTTGAAATACAAAGGCCAAAACTCATCAAGCAATTTTAGCCAGTTTTCTGGCATAAAACTGTTTGAAACGTCGCTAAACTTTTTATACAACTTGTTTATTACAATGTTGCAAATCTTTTCAACCATACAATCATCACCTTATTTACAGGACATAAAAGGAATCTGTCAGCAGGCTTTTGCTATGTAATCTGAGGACAGCATGATGTAGGGACTGAGACATTGATTTCAGCGATCTGTCACTTACCAGGCTGTGTGATGTTCTTTCAATACAATGAATGTTTTATCAGAAAGCTGCCAGGGTGCATACTGGTCCAACCATGCCTCCAGCACTGATTAGCAGTTTACTGTCAATATACAATTTACACAGAAAGCTGTTAATCAGGGGTGTGGGCAGGGTCAGCTTTCTGAGCTCTGCTACACCTAAAAACTCTGATTGTATCACAACTGCTGCACCCAGTAAAGTGACACATTGTTGGAATCAGGGTCTCTTTTCCTACGTTATGCTGCTCGAAGAAGAGGTAGCAAAAACCTGCTGACAGATTAACTTTAAACAGTGCCCCTGAGGAAGCCTCGTATTTGTGGCGATACACATGGGGTTTGGTCCCTTTTCCCTACCGGCTTATTATGGGTTATTTACCTTAATCTCAGGTATACACCTCCTGTTCTTTGCCTCTACTGTATGAATTGCTATGCTCTTGGGCAATGATTTGTCCGTTTTCATGCGACACCTTACATTGTTGCTCTCTTAGGGATTTTTTTTTCTTCCCATAAATATATTTCATGTGCACTTGTTCTGTGTAACATAGCACTCTTATTTCAATCGTTTCTCCCTCATTCCTTTACACACATTGGCACTTTAACATTTTACTTACTGGGGTGTTTTTTTCTATCTATTCTGTTTGTACTGTATTACTTTAGAACTATAGAGGCAATCTATATGTCTAAGCTTTTGGCTTGCAGTTTGTGTATTAATAAAATTGATATTATTCATGAGAGATTCCTTCTCTTTGCATATTTTTTCTTGTTTTTCTTTCAGATTCCCTAAAAACCTGATGACGATTTATGTTTAATAAGTACACACTACATAGCATCTGAGGATGGTACATGTGATGAAAAGATTGGCTTTGTTCACATTAGGACATTTCCGTATCAAGGCTAGCATTGCCTCGCTGACTATCCTGGGATTCCAGAACAAATTGATAAAGTAGCAGAAACCCTTTTACTCCATATTGCAATATCAAAATCTATTGCAATTCGCTTATTAAAAGTTTTACATACTGAAAGAAATGTGGAGCCTTAGCATAATGCTGGACTGGTGAACACAACTGTGCAAACTAAGTCACTCAGTGAAGAGGACTTTTCACCAAATATTTCATGCTGATCTCCACACACAGGGTAATAGTTACAGCATAGCAGATTAAAACATTTGTGAGTTATTTGTGTTTTTCTTTTTTAATTTTGTCTTTCCTTAGTGTAAACATTAAGCAAAATATTTGGCACCTAATGAGTTAACCCCAACTTGGACATAGCAAAAGTGATCAGATACTTTTCACACCTTCTCACATCTTTGATATAAGGTCACTGTGGGAGGGCAGCACTGCTGAGTTTAGCTGTGTCACATTGTAAACCCTTCCATAAGCTCTCCTCCTCTAATAGTTCTGTCCGTTCTGCAGTTCAGCCTCTATGATTCTCTCGTTTCTTTCTCAATTTTCTCTATTCCGTCAGTGCGCGGAAATCGGATTCCACACAGATGTCAGGAGAAAAAAAAAATGGGACATATGCACAGCCCCATAGCACAACATTGGTTTGAGGGCGATCCTATGTTTTGGCCAAAAAATATGGTTAACTGCAAGAGCCCTTAGGACAGGCCGTATATATCTCATTGATGGGGGTGCAACACCCGACACTCCCGCCGATAAGCTGTTACTGGTGTCAAATGCTGCTGGAACATGGCAGCTCTGTCAAAACTATACTGGTCGCAGCCAGGTACTGCAACCCCAATTCGTATGAATTCATTTGAATAGGAGGTGAATCTGCAATATCCGCACAGGATCCTTGCACAGCTATGTCTGTAGCGGGAGCAAGCTTAGCAATGAGAAGAGCATTTTCCTATATTCAAAAATGATTGTCCTAGAAACCATGACAGAACCAGGGATAGAGGAGTCCTAAGGATAGGCCATAAACGTCAAAGTCCCAGATAACCCTTCTAAGATCTAGTAATTTATCATTTGTAGAACAGATGCTGTACAGTTTTATTCCCTTGTTGTTTCTATTATATAAGGCAGGCAATGTGCCAGCTACGTACACATATTCATGAACATGTAAATCCTTTGACATTGGACGATTAATTGATCATATGAAGGAACGTCATGGCAATGATCCTTCAGGTCTTAGATTAGACGGGTTACAACATTTATACCGGGGAATGGATCGACCGATTACAATTTGAAGTTGAGCTAGAATGGGGGGGCATTAGGAATTTCTGGTCTTCCATGAGAGGAACCATCTTTTTTCGTTCTTTATGAATAGAATATGATCTGGTACAATGCAGATCTCTCCTAAATGTATGGTCAATGTTGTTTGTAAACGTTTAAACCACAATATTAATTGATCTGCATGGCAGGGAATTTAAGCTTTATGATGCAAGTGCCCGACAGAGCTTGAGATAGCGCCTTAAGATGTTAAGCAGCCATTAAGCGTTTTCCATGTGTTGTCCTCCCGTAGGAAAATTAATTTATGAACTTTACATTGGGATAAAAATGAAGAGATTTTGGAGAGTGGTGTGTATGTATCTTTACTGTGGTTTATACTAAAGCTACACATCTCCCTCAGCCAATATAAAACATGAAAATGTCAGAGATATCCACTTACGCATTCGTAGGCAATTGGTTAAAAGGAAAACCACGTTCACAAACCCTATTTGTTTGCAAATATAGGGTTAATCGGCAGGAAAATAGCCTTAAAATCCTGCCTGCCTTACTGGAAGCACGGCTGTGGGAGAAAAAGGGAATTAGACCTACGGGTAACTCGGTTTCCAGGAATCCCTCCAGACAGCACCACGGGAGGTAGTACTTCCTTGACTATTGACCAGACAAAATCACAAAGAGGTTTAAAAGGCCCCTCACACCTCCACCGGATTTCAAAGTACCACCGATGGATGGATGCAAATAGTCTATATGAGCCACTAGCCACTCAGATGCAAGATAAACACTAACGGTCCCAGCTGGATCTCGAGCCATGGAGACTTGATGAATGAACGATCTGCAGGAAGATCGATCTTGCGCAAGCCTAAAGATAACATAAGGGAGAGAAATTAAGGGTGCTGTTCTGAGGGACTCTTGAAAACTGAATTACCGGTAGGTCCAATTCCCTTTTTGCAGTCAGTCCCTCTGGACAGCACCACAGGAGAAATACCAAATAATTAGCACCAAGGTAGGTACAGAATCCCTAAAGGACCAAAGTCCCGACAAGAACTAGGCTAAACGAAATGATCTGTAAAATCAGAAGAAAATATAAACAACTATAGAATCTGCACAGATAAATCACCGTAGTGAGTGTTAGACATATAATACCAGCGAGGTGTCAGCCTCTGGACCATGCTGTAGGAGAAAGGAGAGGGACGGACCCTGCAGATCCCCCTATATCTGGCAGGGAATAAATGTGAAGGAGCTAAGAGCCCCTTGAGGGGGAAGCGACTGAACCAGGATCTCCAGCTCTACTGGAAGGCTCTACAGCGAAGTGTTTGCCTCCGGGCCATGCTGCAGTAGGAAGGAAAGGGACAGTACCCCTGATCCCCTTGCCTCCAGCAATCAGGAGGTACTGCTGAACTGATTAGGAAGATTTCAGTCACTGCTCAGTAAACTGAACAGAAGCACTTTGAAAAAGAACGCCGGACTGCGTTTCAAACAAGTTGCCTTTTTCTGGTCTCTTACACCTTTTTTTTAAAAAATCCATATTAAAAATAAGGTGCATCCCATGCAGACTTGGTACAGCCTCTCCACTAGGTTGTAAAAACTGCATGCACCTCAAGAATCAGAGGCACCAGGTATCTTCCATCAACAAAAATATTTTTATTGACAACAGTGAACACACAGAAAAGTTAGCAACGTTTCAGCCACGCAGGGCCTTTGTCAAGCCAAGGAAACAAAGTGCATGGATTTTTAACCCAATAAAGTTGGAATGAATTTTTTTTTTTATCCAAAGCTGAAACCCATTGCTTCTTATCTCTATGCTCTCCGTGAATATTGGACTGTCTATTTAACGGTGAGCTGGCTTTTCTTTTCCGGTTCATAATTTGATTGACAGTCTGTGACACACACACTACAGAGCACCTGTCAATCAGAGTGTCGGGGAGTGACTACAGCCCGTTCACAGTATAGTGTAGGGTGAATTTAACTGTCCCTGTGACTGGAAGCAAGGGACTAAAGGGACGCTATAACTACATTTTCTCCCATAGCCGTGCTTCCAGTAAAGCAGGCAGTATTTTAATGCTATTTACCTGCAGATTAACCCTACAACCACAAATAAATAGCATTTCTGGACAGGTACCCTTTTAGTCTATATCTTATGTTTTAGTATATGCCATACAGATGGGTTTAACACAAAACTATCATGGGACATAAGCAGACAAAACCAAATGCATGGCCAACTATTTCTGTGGAAAAATAAACAGATTACAAGATAATCCAGCTATTACAAGTATTAGCAGAAACACATAGAACTGATCCACCAGCATCGAAGAGTCCTCATAGCGAACAGTGCGCACACCGTGAAGATTCGCAAGTCTGCAGTCACACAGTGATTGCAGTCTTGTACCCCAATGCAGGGCAGAATTTGTGTAACAATCAGCGCTTACCCAAGTCTTTCCAAAAGTTCAAGGATGACCTCAATGGAAAAATGCCAGCATGGGAGGAAGGCGTTTTACTCCATCTATCGATTCCTCCACTTACTAGAATTAGAGCAGGTTAGGCTGTCCTCAGACGCTAAACTTGGAGCATAGTCCGGTATTTAGTTGGCCTCTCTAGACTTTCTGCCAGTTTGTTCATTTAAACCGTTATCTCTAAAACTCTAGTCCTCACAGCCCCTAACAGATCATGTTTTTCAGGATTTCCTTAGGATTGCACAGGTGATGTATCATCAAGGCATCAGAAACTGCAACAGGTTCTCTCACGTGTGCAATACTAAGAAAATCATGAAAATATGATGTGTTGGGGGCCGTGAAGACTGGAGTTTAGGAAACAATGATCTAAACTAAGAGGCATTTACAGCACATTGATCTCCTTTCAGTCAAATATTTCATGGACAGTGGATAAGAAACAAATGAACCTACACAAGAGGGCAAAGACTGATTAGGTCCCTCCACAATGTCTGATTGCATCACACCAGATTATGGCTATCCTTCATGATTCAAAGACGAAAAAATAATGTCCTAAGCTGAGGTACAAGATATTGGACCTAGAGGCATGAACCCAAGCCATGAGGAAGTCTTGAGGCAGAAGGCAAAGCAGAGATACGAGGCAGAAGGCAAAGCAGAGATATGAGGCAGCAGGCCAAGCCATAAGGCAATCATGAAGTTCGAAGGAGCACACCAAACTGGACTTTAAGTTTGAAGCAGTAGACCAACTAAGAGGAGGGATACCTACACTGCTGGACTGCTCCTAGTGGGAAATTACACCCCAGAGTCCAACTAGACTGACATTCATAGTAGCTTTTGCTGGAGGCCACTCATTCTTGAAAAAAAAAAAAAGTTCCTTCTTCACAGCTCTTAATTTGCATTGTCCAAAATAAAGGAAACCACTGAATGAAGAAACGGGAGTTTTCTCTTTATTTGATCTAGGCTCCTGGTCCATCTATGGTGGTGACACTGATCTCTCACTGGTACACTGAATCTCGAAGATTAAAAGTTTGATTCATAATTTGAGGGGAGAAGGGGGGTTTAAGCCATTTTCTTTTTGTCTTGTGGTAATTGTTGACTATTTTTGCTCCAAATTATTCAAAATAGCTTACGCAGTTAATGAATTTTGCACAACATAAAAAAATGATTTTTTTTTCTTTAACCTGTTTTGTGACTTCAGCTGAAAAGGTACATGTTCTACTTTTGCAACTTTTTTTTTTTTTTAAAAACCCCGCAATTAACCCCTTTCTTCCATCTGATGTACTATTCCGTCCATGTGATCTGGGGACTTATTTCCCATGGACGGGATAGTACGTTATACACGATCAGCCGCTCTCATGTGGGGAGCGCGGCTAATCGCTGCCGGGTGCCAGCTGATTCTCACTGCTGACACCCGGCAGTAAGTGCCGGGAGCGGTCACGGACCACTCCCAGCACTTTGCGATTAAACATGATGCAGCGTTCCGGCGGCATAGGGAAGCATCGTGCAGGGAGGGGGACCCTCAGAGCAGCGCGATGTTATCGCGTTATTCCGAGGGCCTCCTCCCTGCAGGCCCCCAGATCCAAGATGCCACCTTCCAGGGAGGTGGCTTGTCAGTGCCTGCTGAGAGCTGGAGCCGGCAAGCCTCCTGCACTGCCTGTCAGATCGCTGATCTGACAAAGTCTCTACAAACTGTCAGATCAGCGATCTGACATTATGTAGTAATGTTCCACCCTGGGACAATGCAAAAAAAAAAACAAACGTGTAAAAATATTTTTTAAAAAATCCCTAAATAAAAAAAAATAAAAAATATTTCCCCAATAAACACATTATTATGTAAATAAAAAAAAACAAACAATAAAGGTACACGTATTTAGTATCGGAGCGTCCGTAATGACCCGACCTATAAAACTGTCCCACTAGTTAACCCTTTAGTGAACCCCATAAAAAAAAAAAAAACAAGGCAAAAAAACCCAATGCTTTATCATCATACCGCCAAACAAAAGTTGGAATAACACAAAATCAAAAAGACGGATATAAATAAACATGGTACCGCTGAAAACGTCATCTTGTCCCGCAAATAATGAGCCACAGTACAGTGTCATCAGCAAAAAAATAAAAAAGTTATAGCTTGCAGAATAAAGCGATGCAAAAATAATTATTTTTTATATAAAATTGTTTTTATTGTTTAAAAGCGCCAAAACATAAAAAAATGATAACAATGAGGTATTAGCTGTAATCGTACTGACCCGAAGAATAAAACTGTCTTATCAATTTTACCACATGCGGAATGGTATAAAGGCCCCCAAAAAGAAATTAATGAATTGCTGGTTTTTGTTCATTCTGCCTCCCAAAAATGGGAATAAAAAGCGACCAAAAAATGTCTTGTGGACACAAATGGTACCAATAAAAACGTCAACTCGTCCTGCAAAAAATAAGACCTCACATGACTCTGTGGTCCAAAATATGGAAAAATTATAGTTCTCAAAATATGGTGATTCAAAAACTATTTTTTGCAATAAAAAGCGTCTTTTAGCGTGACAACTGCCAAACATAAAAACCCGCTATAAATAGTAAATCAAACCGCCCTTTATCACCCCCTTAGCTAGGGAAAAATAATAAAATTAAAAAAATTTATTTATTTCCATTTTACCGTTAGAGTTAGGGTAGGGAGTGAGTTAGGGTTGGAGTTAGAATTGGGGGGGTTTCCACTGTTTAGGCATATCAGGGGCTCTCCAAACGTGGCATGGCGTCGGATCTCAATTCCAGCCAATTCTGCGTTGAAAATGTCAAACGGTGCTCCTTCCACTCCGATGTCTGCCATGCGCCCAAACAGTGGTTTACCCCCACATATGGGGTATCAGCGTACTCAGGACAAATTGCACAATAACTCTTGGTGTCCAATTTCTTCTGTTACCCTTGGGAAAATAAAAAATTTCTTTCTGTAAGGCCCTTAAATGGAAGTGAGCCCAGCACACACAAGGGATGCATGATGTCATGAGTCCTAGTGCTCGCATTGCCAACCTGATGGAGACGCCGGTCTTCTGGAGTTCTTTCATGGTGTTTTTTACCACTATCTGTTTTTCTGGTGGTAAAATGGAGTACCCCTAAGAAGATCTTCTTTCTTCCCGGCACTAGATCTGATTTTGCCCCGTTTATAAACCATCCTAGGGCTTTTAATACCGCCATCGTCTTCCACTTGTGTTGCTGTAGCTCTTTCTCTGATCTTCCTACTAGAGAAAGTCGTCCAGGTACGGGATGATTATTATTCCCCGATCTCTTAGGAAGGCTACGACCTCCGAGATTAGCTTGGTAAAAACCCGCGGAGCCGAGGCAAGGCCAAAGGGAAGACACTGGAATTGAAAATGACAGGTCCGATCGGGGAGTTCTACTGCGAACCTTAAGAATTTCTGTGAAATTGGATGGACTGGCCCCTGATAGTAAGCGCTCTTTAGGTCCAGCGTGCACATCAGGGCATCTTCGTCTATCAGGGGAATCGTTGATCTGATTGACTCCATACGGAATCTTTTGTACGCGACCCAGGTATTTAATGGTTTCAGGTTTATAATTGTGCGGGATTCTCCGGATGGTTTTATTATGGAGAATAGGGATGAATAGTGACCCGCTCCTACTTCTGTTTGAGGTACTGGGACAATGACGCCTGATTTTGCTAAGTCCCGTATGTCTTTCCACATCTGAGATTGCGCTTTTACAGGCTGGGACGAAATGAATCTCTCGGGGGGAGGGGAGGAAAATTCTATTTGGTAACCCTCCGATATGGTCCTTACCACCCACTGATTTTGAGTGATCTTGGACCACTGGCTCTGAATTCTCTGAGCCGACCCCCTATAAGAGCATAGTCATGGTCTTCTGGGCCTTGTACGTGATCCAAACAAGGATCCTCTATTTCTTCCGACTGTAGGTCGGGTGCCTCCAAAGGGCTCTCTCTGAGGTCTACCCTGTACTCTGTAGTCCTGCTGTCTCCTGAGCCCACTAGGTCTACGAAAGGACTGATCCCTTAACCTTTTTTCCTCTGGAAAACCTCCCTTTTTATCCAACGCTCTCTCTAAAAATTAATCTAGGGCTGGTCCGAAGACCTTTAATCCAGAAAAGGGAAGGGAACAGATCTTATTCTTTGAAGCTCCATCTCCTGACCATGTCTTTAACCAAATAGTTATAAATTTGGCACACACCAGTGGATGCAAGAAAAGTTCTATTTAATTGGAATTTACATACAGTCTCAGCAAAATCATAAATGGCAGACGTTTCGGTCAAGTGACCTTCATCAGTATGCTGCAATATGAATGTTGATAAATATAGATATAAGAAATAATAATGAAATGAAAATTAGACAATAAAAAATAAAGTATAAACATGGTATATATTGATTAATCTCAATTTGCTGTATATAGGAATCCACAACAACATATAAAGCATCTTATTTAATATATATGGTATATAATATATCTTATATCTATGGTGCCTTGAGAAAGGAATCAAGTGATTGGGGTGAAACGTGAAAACCTTAAGAGGGCACATACCCATATATAGTTTTGCTGATGGAATTAGTTGTTCCTATAGAGGAATATATTGAGGTGAGTATAGCAGGCTTTCAGTGATGTTACTGGATAACATAAATGCTAGATGGTACATACCGTTGGAATAAATGGTATAAGGTTTCACTCTGTGGAAATAGATGATGTGAAGGAACCGCTTTATGATGTGCCACGGAATGGTAAGTTATAAGCAAAGGTGATGCAGTGTGAAGATAAAAAAGTTTACCTTGAACGCTGGTGAAATATTAAATGGGTCTGCAGCATAGACGCGGTGTCCACCGCTTGTCTCAATAGCTGCTATCTGCTTCCTGCGTTCAGTTTAAATGAGACGCATGGTGCAGGTGTCATGGCTGCCGAAACCGGAAGTGTGTGACCGGAAACGGCTCAGCGTGCGTTCCACTGACGACACCGCTTGCGTTCCAAGGTGCTAGGTGAGGACTGATCTTACTTGTTACAGATCTGCATATCAGGAAGTGCTGTGCTTATAGTGCAAATATTCTTAAAGCGGTGCACAAAGTCTTGTGACGTGAGTGACAGAAGTGATCCGTTGTTTATTCTAAGGATTCTGAAAACAGACAAATATATAATTAGTACCCACGATATGATTATATATGCAGAGTAAAGACAGTATATGAACATATATATATAGAGAAAGACATATATATTTTTTTATTAAAATATGAAATGATGTTAGATAAATGTTTGAATATCAAAATCCCTATTTAACCCTTTTGGGGCTAGGGTATTGAGTTGGTGAATCCAAAAGCTTTCTCTCTTTTTAAGTAATTTAATGCGGTCACCCCCTCTTCGAGATGGTGCAATGTGCTCAATAATTTGAAATCTTAATTGGGCAACGGTATGGCCAGTATTTATAAAATGAGCAGGAATCGGGAGTAACATGTTTTTGCACCTAATGGTGCTTTTGTGTTTGGAAATTCGATCCTATATTGGTTGGGTCGTTTCGCCCACGTATAAAAGACCACATGGGCACTTAATGAGGTAAATTACAAAGGACGAATTGCATGTATAGTAGTCACTGATACTGTATTTTTTTCCCGTATAGGGGTGATAGAAGGAGTCACCTCTTTGTATATTATTACACTGTGTGCAGTGTAAACAAGGGAAAGTCCCGTGCTTGGGATTCATGAGGAATCTTTGTTTTTTATGGGAGAGGGTGGAACCTATATCTGCCTTTACAAGAATGTCTCTAAAGTTTTGTGGGCGTCTGAAGCAGGGTAGGAATGGTTTGTTAAATTCTGTGACTTCAGGATGGGCTGAATGTAGTAGACTCCAGTGTCTACGGATGGTGTTATGTAGAAGATAAGCACAAGGATGGAAATCATGTACAAAAGGGATTCTTTTATCTGTTTTTAATTTTGGGATGGGATTTGGATCTGAAGAAATCAGTTTACTGGTAGGATAGCCTCTTTCTATGAATTTTTGTCGCATTTCATTTAATCTAATATTACGTGTTTCTTGATTAGAAACAATTTTTTGTACTCTTTTGAATTGGGAGTTGGGAATTGCGTCTTTCATCTTGGTAGGGTGGAAGCTCCCATAGTGAAGGAGGCTATTTTTGTCCGTGGTTTTTTTGTATAGATCTGTAGATAGATGTCCCTGTGGGTCTTTTATGACCAAGGTGTCTAGATAATTTATTTGTTTTAAGTCTTGAGTCATGGTAAAATCTAGACCTGGCCATGATGTACGTAAGCGGGAGTAGAATCTATTAAGTGTATCCAAAGGACCATCCCAAATGCAGAAGATGTCATCGATGTATCTCTTCCACAGTACGGCATGACTGCGGAAGAGATCATCCTTATAGATGACATCCTCTTCAAATTGTGCAACATAACAATTGGCATATGGCGGTGCGGTGTTTAGAGCCCATGGCGGTGCCTTTAACCTGTAAAAAGAATTTGTCTTCAAATAGGAAGTAGTTTTTTGTAAGTATGATAGTTAGTAATTCGCAACAGAAATTAATTTGTTCAGTCTCAAAATTGGCTGATTCAAGAAGTCTTCGAACAGCATTAGTCCCCTCTGTGTGGGGTATGGACGTATAAA
>JARQOD010000001.1:624562492-624600106 GCA_033576555.1 Oophaga sylvatica | reverse complement strand
CGGCTCTGGCCTGGGCCTCACGCCTGGGAGCTCGGCTCTGGCCTGGCGCCTCATGCCTGGGAGCTCAGCTCTGGCCTGGCGCCTCACGCCTGGGAGCTTGGCTCTGGTTGGGCGCCTCACGCCTGTGAGCTCGGCTCTGGCCTGGCGCCTCACGCCTGGGAGCTTGGCTCTGGCTTGGCGCCTCACGCCTGAGAGCTCGGCTCTGGCCTGGCGCCTCACACCTGGGAGCTAGGCTCTGGCCTGGCGCCTCACGCCAGGGAGCTCGGCTCTGGCCTGGCGCCTCAAGCCTGGGAGCTAGGCTCTGGCTTGGCGCCTCTGCTCATAATTGATGCTGTGTTACAACAGTGGGGTTTCACACTCTAACCGGTTTCTGACGTATAATGATTGGTCTACCACATATGTGCTGAATATATGGCATTATATATGTATATCAGACACTACTGTGATTTATCTTTCCAAAGATTTGATGCTTCCAATCTGTTTCATCAGGGTTTTGCTGTTTCGCGGTGTTATGGGTCTATATCTGTACCCACCCTTGTGCTATTTTTCTCACTACTCCTTTGTGCTGTCTGGAGGGATGTATTGGAAAAGGGGAATTAGACCTACCATTAATTCAATTTCCAGAAAGTGCCCAAGACAGTACCATTACTTCCCCTCACACTTACGGTATGTTTTATCTTGCAGTTGAGTTTCTAGTGGCTTGTATAGGATATTTGCACCCATCCTTCTGTGGTAATTTGAAATACACTGGAGGGTGGAGGTGGCAGGTTCCTTTTAACCTCTCTGTGATCCTGTACCTGTATAGGTCAAGAAAGGCCTACCTCCTGTGTGCAGTCCTGAGAGACTACCTGGCAGTAGGATTACATGTAGGTCTAATTCCCCTTGTTTGTGCAGTTTACAACTTTTTGAGTTTATCTCTGTAGCCCCAACTTGGAGTGTTATTCCTATATCACAACATTACTTTGATATATTTTCCCCTTGAAAATATTGTCTCAACTAGTTCAGTATGGTTCTATGTATCATGTATATTAAAAATAAAACTTTTTTTTTTATACAGAATGTTGTATTTGATTGAAAGAAGTGACCATATAACTCTAATGATAAATGACCGTAAAAACAACTTATTTATGCTATTTTTGCCCTCTAGTGTTCGGAAAAAAATCGATGAAAGGCGTAAACAATTGATAGTTGACCGATCCTTCCGTCAGGAGACCTTCCTCTATGAAATGGTGAGGCTAAAGGGATTTTTCTAGCAAAAAAAATTCATTTTATATTCAAATGATTATTGGTAAATGTAAAATTGCTTGGGCTTCAACTACTTGGACTCTGACCAATCCCAAGGACGATAATCCCAAAATCGCGTGTGAATAGATCAGGAGTACCATGTATGAACTTGGCTCTATTTACTTCTATAGGTGAAGTCTATTAATGACATACAAATGGGTAGAAAAAAAATGGATGCATTTGTAATAAGTACATTTTAAATGTTTATATAAGACAGACTTCTATTACTTGTGTGTATATTATGTTAGAGTATCTGTCAGTAGGATCAACCCTCCTAAGCCATCTGTATGGACATGTAGGTCATAGGAAGCTGAATAAAATGATACTTTCATATCTGCGATTCAATGTCTTATTCCAGAGAAATCCAAGTTTTTATTATATGTGAATGAGCTATTTAGGCGTACGGCCGGACACTGATCTTCTGGAGAATCTGACTCTAGAGATTATTATACATAAAAAAAGCTTTTATGAGTGTGATGTGTAATGGCTGCTGTGGAGAACCGTACCTCGTAGCCCTTCCTGATGTTAGTAATACGTCGGGGGTCACACAGTACGGATCTCCCCACTTTCACCAATGTGACGTTCCGCACCCCCTGGGAATTTAATAATGTCAGCTTGGCATAGTTTTACACAGACACCCCCTGTCCACATGAGTGAGAGAGTGTGGCCCACACGACCGCTGGCATGGCGCAACACTCGCTCAAAGCCTGGACAGGCTGAGAGGCCCCTTTCACTAGCACCAGTGAAACAGAGCCTTGCTAGCCCGGTAAGAAAACCACCAGTTCCTCGTTAGATATAAGCCCAGTCATTACCGGGATTATATTGGGCCAAAAACCAGCCCCAGTAGCATGTGACATTAAACCAAGAGCACGAAAGTGTAGATTCGTGGATCGTGATAAAAGCGCAGCCCAAGGTTAAATTATATATTTAATTGAGTTAAGGACACACTAGACAAAACACTATATATGTATGTATGTATATATATTGTAAGGTTTTACTCATTCAGCTGCGGTTTGAGGTAAGCACCTTAAGCGGTTTCATAAAAATGTCCAGTCAGGTTTATTAGCTCCATAAACCTGCTTAAGTTTAAGCAAACAAAAGATAGAATTCTCCGGCACAAAGTTAAAGCAAACAGAAAACAAACAGTCCATTTAGCACTGCGGGACTGCCCGCTCAGGTCCGTGTCTTAGCAAAAATACACTGGAGGCCTCCACACCTCTAGTCACAGAACATGTGCCAAACAGCAGCCTCCATTATATAGGCTGTTAACCACACGCAGAGGTGAGGTATATGGTTAGCTAGACCCACCCATCTCTCACAGCTACCTGTAACCAGGTCCCAGTTGCAACAAACCTCTCCGTGCTTACATGCACTGGAGAAAATACGCCAGATTATATCACACAGACCAGCCATTTCTGTGACACATACCTCCCATCGACTACACGACCATTAGCCACCCTACATACCTCCCCCCTATGCCAAAAGCCATGGGGCTTGGCACTTTCTACTACCAGACAAGGGATTCTCGAGAGGGCATTGGCATTACCATGTAGCTTCCCGGCTCTATGCTCTACATGGAAGTTGAAAGCTTGTAGGGATAAGAACCAGCATGTGACCCTAGCGTTTTTGCCCTTTGTTTCCCTCATACATCTGAGTGGGGCATGGTCGGTGTAAAGGACAACCCCCTTCCTCCCACGTCACCAGTGTGACGTAACTACACAGGCACAGCTCTCCGGCGCCCCCTTTGTCTCAGGTCAGTAAGGGAACTGCACCTAGAGCAAATGGCCGCCGGGGAGGGTGTCCTGTTACCCTCTGTATTCTAAGATTCGTGATCAGAGTAAAAGCATCAGCCCAAAATTAATTTTATGGTTTAATTGCCTTAAGGGCGCACTAGATAATTACAGAAATATACAGTAAGCTATACAACTGAATTACAGTGGATTTGCAGTCAGAGTAAAATACAACAATAATGGTACAAGGCTTAGAGGTATTAGCTAGAGGTCAATATTACCAAGTTGTAGGTTGCATGTGGAGGCAGGGAGCTCTGCGATCCACAGGTAAGAATCTTAGTTGCTGGACAGTCCCCCAAATCGTGTACCGCTGCTCCCTTGGCAGATCTGTCCCTTGTTCCTTCTTAGATCTTCATCGTCTTGGCTTCTGTGTATAAAGGGAGTCTGCCGTCCGCTCACAGTTCTTAAACCTGCTAGGTCCCTCCTTTCGGTGTCCGAGGGTGGGCTGATAATCTCCACCCTTAGCTCCCTGCAGAATTTATTCCCAAGATCTAATAAAGGGGTTAACTTTCTCCAGGTCGATCGGATCAGGACACGAGAGGTACCAGCGGATGCAGTATGTTTTGCCTGTCGCGTAGAGATCAAACCTGGCCCGATTGGGTCTCTGTGGAGGGCCAATCGCTATATCTCAGGCCCCGAGCCATCACCGACTCAGGAGTTGCACTGTTAGATGCCCGAGGTCCGCAGGATCACGCAGATATTTTTTATGAGTCTGTACCTACAAAGATGTGCTCATAGTTCATAATCCTAGAACAGAGCCGTGGGGTCTGGGAAATACAATGGGCGTGTTTTCTGTGTCTAGCTGGCAGGTATAATCTAATTGAAGCCCCCAGGCAGCTTCAGGCCCTCTGCTGAGGTGGCTCCAGACTGCAGCTTTGAAGTACTGTTTTTTGGCCTGACCCACTTAGCATACCAAAAGTCCTGGATATTCACAGTGGAGACTAAAGCCTGGGTCTCACATAGCGATACACCAGCGATCCTGACAACGATCAGGATCGCTGGTGTATCGCTACATGATCGCTGCTGAGCTGCCAAACAGGCAGCTCAGGCAGCGATCAGCACAGGGACACTGCGGGTAAACATCGCTTAGTTACCCGCAGTGTACCTTGGATACCAGCGCCCTGATGCAGGGAGCTGGTAACCAAGGTACACATCGGGTTTCCAGGCGCTGCGCGGTGCCTGGAAACCCGCTGTGTACCTTGGTTACCAGCTCCCTGCATCAGGGCGTGGTATCCAAGGTACACAGCGGGTTTCCAGGCACAGCCCCGCGCCTGGAAACCGCTGTGTACCTTGGTTACCAGCGGATCGCTGGTCTCCCGCCTGTCACACGCAGCGATGCGTGCCTGCCAGCGGGACACCAGCGATCAAAAAAATGTCCTGACATTTCTGACACGACCAGCGATTCACAGTAGGGGCCTGATCACTGGTACGTGTCAGAAATAGCGAGATCGCTGCTGAGATCGCTGTTTAGCAGCTATCTCGGTAGCGATCTCGCTATGTGAGACGGGCCCTTAAACCCCATTGTCTTCAATATGCCTAAGGCCATGGGGGCCAGGTGCAGCCAGCTTCCTGTGGCCCTGTGAATTCAGACAAAATGGAGGCTGGTACAAGCCAATCCAAGATGGTGGCTGTTCCTTCATGACAGTCGGATACCAACCTAAATTACGTCCTACCAGATAGTACCGTAATGTGTCCACCGCCCACTTTATGACCAAGCACTCCTTTTATATGACCGAATAGTTCCTCTCACATGAAGAGAGCTTTCCTACTTGGGTAGCGAACAGGTTGCTCCTCCCTATGTATTTCCTGGGAAAGGAGTGCACCTAAACCGACATCTGAGGTGTCTTTTTAGTTTCAAGAATTTTATTTGAAAAAAAAGTATAATTTGACATGAAAAACACTGATATAAACATGCAAGGATCAACCCCGCAGGGGGAAATATAGTGAGACAGAGTATGTAAAAAGAAATACGATATCCTTGACTGTATATTCTTATTTATATAGAACCGAAAACTATCAGTTTTTACTTAACTGTATTGGTCTCAATGGGAAAGGGGAAGGAAAAGGGGAGAATATATAATATTAAATGTTAACAAAAGGGATAAGTTGACGTGAATTGATAGAACATATGATTCAAAAGTTATGTCCATCGATAAGGAATGCTATATTTATGTATTACATGGATAAAGATATTATTCTAGACAGGTCATCGTCATTTTGTGCCTGGATCCAAGGATCCCATATATTACGAAAAGTATCGTAAGAATCAGATCTAGTGGCTTCGATTTTTTTTCATACAACATTATTAAATTAATACGTCTTTTCACTTGTGTTATTGATAGCATGTTAGTTTTCCATTGTCCAGCTATGTGGTTTCTGGTTGCCATAGTAATAAAGTCAATAAGACGACAAGTTTTATTATTGGCATTAGTTGTTATGTCACCTAGAAGTAGTACTGTCGGTGTTCAAAGCAATTCCCTATTTAGAACAGTGATGATTATTTTTATGATATCTTTCCAGAGGGATTTGACAATTGGGCATGCCCACCATATGTGAAGTGTATCTCCTACATCAGTACAGCCCCTAAAACAATTATTTGGAATTGTATGATAAATATTGTGCAGGAAGCTAGGAACATAGTGGATTCTATGGAACAATTTAAGGGATGTTTCAGTGAGCGATATTTGGTTACTTCCTTTTAGTATATTTTCATATCTGAGATGTCCTTTTGGAGTATAAACTCTTAAAGTAACAGGTTGCTTACACACAGCCCCGTTTATTTTTTGACATGCTGTCTCTGCCTCTTCAGACCATTTGACCATTACCGATTTCGTCCCCTTAAGGAGGTCAGTCGGGGGCGCAGCCATCATGGCAAAGTTTGGGATGAACCTCCTGTAGTATCCCACAATCCCAGGATGGCTCTAACTTGCTTTTTCGACAGTGGTCTTGGCCATGTTTGGATTGCCTCCACCTTACTGATTTGGGTTTTTATCTTGCCTTTACCCACTACATATCCCAGGTATTTGGCTTCTTCTTTCCCCAAGGCACATTTCTTCAGGTTGATTGAAAACCCCACCTTCCTTAGAGCATCAAACACCGACTGGACCTTTTCCAGATGACTCTCCCAGTCCAAGCTGAAGATAATATCGTCCAGGTATGCCACGGCATATTGCTTATGGGGTGAAAGGATTCTATCCATGGCTCTCTGGAAGGTCGCGGGGCCCCCTGCAGTCCAAATGGCATCCGGACATACTGGAAGCATCCGTTCGGTGTAGAAAACACAGTCTTCTCCTTGACTCTCTGTGCCATGGGGATCGCCCAGTATCCCTTTGACAAATCCAAGGCGGTTAATTACCTTGCAGGCCCAAGTCTCTCGATCAGCTCATCGACACCTGGCATGTGATATGCATCGAACTTGGAGACGTCATGCAACTTCTCATAGTCGTTGCAGAACCTCCATTCACCATCAGGCTTTGGGACCAGGACAGTCGGGCTAGACCAACCACTCTTGGATTCCGATAATGCTTCACGTTTACGTGCACATGTGGCTTCGTCAGAACTTCGTGTTCTATGATCTTTGTGCGTCCCGGCAATTCCAAGAACAGGTCCTTGTTCCTCTGGAGCAACTCCAGCACTGCTGTTTTTGGGCCTTCGACAGCGTCTCCCCTATGGCGACAGCTCCAACCTCGTCTTCTGGCTGGCCCAGCAAGCACGGAGTTTCAGCCGGCTCTCTGTCTTGCCGTGGCTTGATGAGGTTGACATGGTAGAACTTATGTAGTGTCCATCTTCCTTGTTGATGAATCTTATAGTTTACCTCACCAAGCTTCTCCACCACTTCATACGGCCCTTGCCATTTGGCCAAGAACTTGCTCTCCACAGTAAGAATTATTAGCACAAGAACTCGTTCTCCCGGATTGAACTGCCTTTCTCTGGCTGAGTGGTTGTTGATCCTGGCCTGAGCTTCTTGTGCCTGGAGGAGATGTCCTTTTACGATGGACATCACCTTCGCAATCCTCTGCTGCATCAGTGCCACATGCTACAGCCCTGCCCTATGTAGCAGAGGCGATCGGACAACCAAATCCAATCTGTAAACTGCGTAGCAAGAAAGAATCGAAACTCCAGAATTGCGTTTTTTTGTTTGCTGCAACATTGCAATAAAATGCAATAATGGGCGATCAAAAGATCGTATCTGCACCAAAATGGTATAATTAAAAACGTCAGATCAGCACACAAAAAATAAGCCCTCACCCAGCCCCAGATCCAGAAAAATGGAGACGCTACAAGTCTCGGAAAATGGCAACTTTTTTTTTGTTTGTTTTTTACAAACTTTGGAATTTTTTTTTCACCACTTAGATAAAAAAGATCCTAGACATGTTTGGTGTCTATGCACTCATAATGACCTGTAGAATCACAATGTCAGGTCAGTTTTACCATTTAGTGAACCTATTAAAAAAGCCAAACGAAAAACAAGTGTGGGATTGCACTTTTTTTTGCAATTTCACCGCACTTGGAATTTTTTTCCCGTTTTATGAAATGAAAATGCAAAACCAAAAATAAGCTGGAAAATCATAATCGCAGGTCAGTTTTACCATTTGGTGAACATGGTAAAATAAAAAAAAATTTGTGTAATTGCATTTTTTTTTGCAATTTCACCGCACATGGATTTTTTTGTTTCCCGGTTTCCAGTACACTGTGTGGTGAAAGCAATGGTGTTGTTCAAAAGTACAACTCATCTCACAAAAAAACAAGCCCTCATATGACCATATTGATGGAAAAATAAAGTAATGGCTCTGGGAAGAAGGGGAGCAAAAAAAAAAAAAAACAAACTCAAAAAGTAAAATGGGCTGCAGTGTGAAGGTCATAAAATTGCTGTGGTTTAATACTAAAATATTGTCCCTAATCTGTTCAGTCTCATATTTTAACCATGCACCTATGTTTGGTAAGGGTGACACCCGGGGAGTCACCAACTTTCTTAACAGAAGGACAATCACACTAAAGCCCAAGTTCGCCCAATATGTTTCACCACAGATGTGGCGTAATCGGGGAATAGGACACTGATGCATGCCAGTGTCCCATTCCCTGATGACACCGCATCTGCGTTGAACATGTCAGGGGGACTTGTGCTAAAGTGTGATTGTTCTTCTGTTTGAAAGTTGGTGACTCCCTGGGTGTCACCCTTACCAAACACAGGTACATACCTTACAATATGATCTTGAACAGATTAGGGACAATATTTTAGTAATAACCCTCAGCAATTTTATAACATATAAAAGTTAAATTTGATGACTTATTAGAGATTTCAATATGCGGTTCACCCCTTTTTGTTAATATGTAATATATTCCTCATGTCATTTCTTTCCCGTGTTCTGGTACATTTGGATTTTAGGCCTTGGTGCTGCGCAGTCACATGGGAAGTGTGGGGTGCCAGCAGTTGCGGTTTCTTCCAACACGATACATCGGCGTGACCGCCCTTAGAAGAGAACGCTGGGCCACAGTTTCGCATGAGCAATTAACGACTTGGTCAGACACTTCCTTTCCCGCCCCCGAGATTGTCTTAGTTTCCTTCCCTTTGGATCTGATAGCTGAAACTCAAAACATAGGTCATAGGGAGGCCCTTTTGGCGTCACCGTATCCGGCCGAGCCACAATTATGCTGGGAAACCAAACACAGCTTTGCTATCTGGCTTCTACTAGCCGTTCTATGTTACTCCCCACCACAGGCCGCTATAATGGGTCAATACCTCGGCAGGCTTTCGTTCCGTTCCCACGATTTTGGAAATGTTACCGGTATATGGCTAGGACATACCATAACTCCGTCCATCTTGGGGGGTTCTTTGAAGCAGTTAAGCAGCTCGAGCTCCCAGCAGGGGTTCATGCTTCCAGAAAGGCCTTGATACCAGCTAGGATGCTAGGGCTATGAGTTTTTCTACTTGGAGCTTCGGAAGATGGACCACCTGCTGAGCCAAGTCATACTGCTCTTGTTCTACAGCCTTGACTATAATATAATAAATATAATTTGTACCTTTGATCATCAAATATGATGCAACCACAGCATATCCAAACAAAGTATAATGCCTCCCACATCTCCCAACACACACAGTATCATGCCTCCATAACCTTAAACACAGTGTGATGAACCTCAGAGGCCCCTACACAATATGATGTCCCAACAATCTCCTCCAGACCATGTATGATGCCTCGACAGCTTCCCACAACACAGTACGATTCCTCATAGCCCACACAAAAATCAAGATGACACTCTGGAGTGGCTGCAAACTGCAGTACACCACTGTTTCTAGCCCTTTGGCTGTTGCAGGCCGGTCAAGACCAGTCAGAAGGCTGGATATGGCTTGCAGGCCACAGTTGGGACATGGCTGCTTAAATCTATAAATTGCCTGTAACTGAGTATCCATACATCTTGACCAATGCAGCCTGCTGAAAAGAAAAAAAAATCACAGATGAAAATAATATATAACAAATCGAATAATGGCAGAAAAATAACTTTAATTTTCTTTATTTCTAGGAGTCTCGTGGTTTAGGAGCAAGACCGGAAGATCCTTCAGATTTGGTTGATGAGGGAGAATTGGTGATCACCCTGAATCTTGTTTATCCTGTTATATTTCAGAAGGTTTTACTCTTTAAACTAGAATACTTTATTTTATGTGTGATACATGTAGTCAGTAAGCTTTCCTTTCACATTGAGTTCTGCAGAAAAAAAACCCTGAAGTCTCCATTAATGGGTTTCTTGACTTTGAAATGGATGGATAGCCTGTGGGATGGACAATAAAAGACGTCTAGGAATTGCCCATACCTATAGAGAAAGACCAGGCCCACATATCCAAAACTTTTACATTTATCTATTGATATAAGTAAACATTTACAAATTTGAATACAACTATCTTAGTTTAACATTCTGATCAGACTTATGATGTCCACTGCCACATTACAGAGCAAACCTTTGTGGGTCCTTGACCTTAACCCCTTAGTGACAGAGCCATTTTGCAGCTTAATGACCGGGCCAATTTTTACAATTCTGACCACTGTCACTTTATGAGGTTATAACCCTGGAACGCTTTAACGAATCCCGCTGATTCTGAGATTGTTTTTTCGTGACATATTGTACTTCACGTTAGTGGTAAAATTTCTTTGATATGACTTGTGTTTATGTATGAAAAAAACGGAAATATGGCGAAAATTTTGAAAATTTAGCAATTTTCAAATTTTAAATTTTTATGCCCTTAAATCAGAGAGATATGTCACACAAATTTCTTAATAAATAACATTTCCCACATGTCTACTTTACATCAGCACAATTTTGGGAACAAAATTTTCTTTTGTTACGAAGTTATAAGGGTTAAAAGTTGACCAGCGATTTCTCATTTTTACAACACCATTTTTTTTTAGGGACCACATCACATTTGAAGTCACTTTGAGGGGTCTATATGATAGAAAATACCCAAAAGTGGCACCATTCTAAAAACTGCACCCCTCAAGGTGCTCAAAACCACATTCAAGAAGTTTATTAACCCTTCAGGTGCTTCACAGGAGCTGAAGCAATGTGGAAGGAAAAAATTGACATTTAACTTTTTTTGCAAAAGCTTTACTTCGGAACCAATTTTTTTTATTTTCACAAGTGTTAGGCTAAGTGCACACGTTCAGGAATATTTGTGTTTTTTCCGCGATTTTCCGCGGTAAAAACGCGAAAAAAACGCAAGCATTAAGCATTCTATACATGTTAATTGATTCCGCATGTTTTGGCCACATGTTGCGTTTTTTTCCGCGAAAAAAACGCTTCGCGGAAAAAATAGCAACATGTTCATTAATTTTGCGGAATGTAAGCGGTTCATGTGCGGTGGTACCCAGGGTCTGGAGGAGAGGAGACTCTCCTCCAGGCCCTGGGTACCATATCCCTGGTAAAACAATAATTAAAATAATAAATAATGACATTCTCACCTTCCGGCGGCCCCCGCAGCCTTCCCGCCTTCAGCGACGCTCCCGGCAACTCCCGGTCCCAAGAGTCCTTTGCGAGAATCACCCAGATGGCGTAGCGGTCTCGCGAGATGCTACGTCATCGGTGTGATTTGTCGCAATGCATCTTTGGGACCGGGAGTTGCCGGGAGCGTCGCTGAAGGCGGGAAGGCTGCGGGGGCCGCCGGAAGGTGAGAATATCATTATTCATTATTTTAATTATTATTTTAACATTAGATCTCTTTACTATTGATGAGGCATAGGCGGCATCAATAGTAAAAAGTTGGTCACATGTGTCAAACACTATGTTTGACTCGTGTGACCAACCTGTCAATCAGTTTTCTAAGCGATGCTACAGATCGCTAGGAAAACGCTAGCATTCTGCAAGCTTATTACGCTTGCAAAACGCTATTATTCTGGCGGGAATACGCTTACAAAAAACGTGCGTATTTCCGCGGGAGAAGTGCGGGATTGCCGCGGAAATTTCCGCGGCAATTCCGCAACGTGTGAACTTAGCCTTAAAAGAGAAAATGAACCACAAAATTTGTTGTGCAATTTCTTCTGAATACGCCGATACCCCATATGTGGGGGTAAACCACTTTTTGGGCGCATGGCAGAGGTCGCAAGGGAAGGAGCGCCTTTTGACTTTTTCAACGCAGAATTGGCTGAATGCCATGTCGCGTTTAGATAGCCCCTGATGTGCCTAAACAGTGGAAACACCCCACAAGTGACCCCATTTTGGAAACAAGACCCCTTAAGGAACTTATCTAGATCTGTGGTGAGCACTTTGAACCTCCAAGTGCTTCACACAAGTTTATAATGTAGAGCCGTGAAAAAAAAAACATTTTTTTTTCTACAAAAATGATCTTTTCACCCCAATTTTTAATTTCCCAAGGGTAACAAGACCGCAAAAGTTTTTGTGCAATTTGTCCTGAGCATGCTGATACCCCATATGTGGGGATAAACCACTTTTTGGGCGCACGGCAGAGGTCGCAAGGGAAGGAGCGCTGTTTGACTTTTTCAACGCAGAATTGGCTGGATGCCATGTCGCGTTTAGAGAACCCCTGATGTGCCTAAACAGTGGAAACCCCCAACAAGTGACCCCATTTTGGAAACTAGACCCCTTAAGGAACTTATCTAGATGTGTGGTGAGCACTTTGAACCTCCAAGTGATTCACACAAGTTTATAACGTAGAGCCGTGAAAATAAAAAATCATATTTTTTCCACAAAAATGATCTTTTCACCCCAATTTTTATTTTCCCAAGGGTAACAAGACCCCAAAAGTTTTTGTGCAATTTGTCCTGAGCATGCCGATACCCCATATGTTGGGGTAAACCACTTTTTGGGCGCACGGCAGAGGTCGCAAGGGAAGGACTCCGTTTGACTTTTTCAACGCGGAATTGGCTGGACGCCATGTCGCATTTGTAGAGGCCCTGATGTGTCTAAACAGTGGAAACCCCCCACAAGTGACCCCATTTTGGAAACTAGACCCCCTAAGGAACTTATCTAGATGTGTGGTGAGCACTTTGAACCCCCAAGTGCTTCACAGAAGTTTATAACGCCCGGGCGTGAAAATAAAAAATATTTTTTCCACAAACCTGATCGTTTAGTCCCCAATTTTTTATTTTCCCAAGGGTAACAGGAGAAATTAGACCACAAAAGTTGTTGTCCAATTTGTCCTGAGTATGCTGATACCCCATATATGGGGGGTACCACTGTTTGGGCGCACGGCAGGGCTTGGAATGGAAGCAGCGCTGTTTGACTTTTTCAAACCTAAATTGGCTGGAATTGAGATTGGACACCATGTCGCGTTTGGTGAGCCCTGATGCGCCTAAACAGTGGAAACCCCCCACAAGTAGCACCATTTTGGAAACTAGACCCCCTATGGAACTTATCTAGATCTGTTGTGAGCACTTTGAACCCCCAAGTGTTTCACAAAAGTTTATAATGCCTGGGTGTGAAAAAAAAAAAAAACAATTTTCCACAAAAATGATTTTTTAGTCCCAAATTTTTTATTTTTCACAAGGAAATTGGACCCTAAAAGTTGTTGTCCAATTTGTCCTGAGTACGCTGATACCAAATATGTGGGGGGGTGAAACTGTTTGGGCGCACGGCAGGGCTTGGAAAGGAAGTAATAAAGTTTTGGAACACAGACATTGATGGGGTCATGTTCCGTTTGCAGTGCCCCAGATGAGCCTAAACAGTGGAAAACCCCCACAAGTGACCCCATTTTGGAAACTAGACCCCCTAAGTAACTTATCTAGATCTGTGGTGAGCACTTTGAACCCCCAATTGTTTCACAAAAGTTTATAATGCCTGGGTGTGAAAAAAAAAATCAATTTTCCACAAAAATTATTTTTTAGTCCCAAATTTTTGATTTTTCACAAGGAAATTGGACCCCAAAAGTTGTTGTCCAATTTGTCCTGAGTACGCTGATACCAAATATGTGGGGGGGGAAACTGTTTTGGCACACAGCAGGGCTTGGAAAGGAAGTAATAACGTTTTGGAATGCAGACGTTGATCGGGGTCATGTTCCGTTTGCAGTGCCCCAGATGTGCCTAAACAGTGGAAAACCCCCACAAGTGACCCCATTTTGGAAACTAGACCCCCTAAGGAACTTATCTAGATCTGTGGTGAGCACTTTGAACCCCCAAGTGTTTCACAAAGGTTTATAATGCCTGGGTGTGAAAAAAAAAACAAAAAACAATTTTCCACAAAAATTATTTTTTAGTCCCAAATTTTTGATTTTTCACAAGGAAATTGGACCCCAAAAGTTGTTGTCCAATTTGTCCTGAGTACGCTGATACCAAATATGTGGGGGGGGAACTGTTTGGGCGCACAGCAGGGCTTGGAAAGGAAGTAATAACGTTTTGGAATGCAGACGTTAATGGGTGTCATGTTCCGTTTGCAGTGCCCCAGATGTGCCTAAACAGTGGAAAACCCCCACAAGTGACCCCATTTTGGAAACTAGACCCCCTAAAGAACTTATCTAGATGTGTGGTGAGCACTTTGAACCCCAAAGTGCTTCACAGAAATTTATAAACGCAGAGCCGTGAAAATAAAAAAAAAAATTTTTCCTCAAAAATTATTTTTTTAGCCAGCTATTTTTTATTTTCCCAAGGGTAACAAGAGAAATTAGAACCCCAAAATTGGTGGGCAATTTGTCCTGAGTGCGCTGATACCCCATAGGTTGGGGTAAACCACTGTTTGGGCGCACGGCAGGGCTCAGAAGAGAGGGAGCGCAATCTGACTTTTTGAACGCCACGTCATGTTTGGAGACCCCCTGATGTGCCTAAATAGTGGAAACCCCTCAATTCTAGCTCCAACCCTAACCCCAACACACCCCTAATCCCAACCCTAATTCCAACCCTAATTGTAACCCTAACCCTAATTGTAACCCTAATCCTAATTGTAGCCCTAATTGTAACCCTAAACCTAATTGTAACCCTAACCCTAATTATAACCCTAACCCTAAGGCTGGGTTCATTTTGCGTTTTACCAGCCCATTCAACACATAGCGTTGACGGGCTGGTAACGGTATAGTATAACGGATCGCGTTATGCTATACCCGCTAGCGCAGAGGAATCAGCAGATGATTCATCTGCGCTAGCGGTGACGGAGCCCAGACGCTGCAGCCCGCGTCCAAGGCTCCGTCACTGAATGATGGCACGTCGCGAACGCATACCGCTTTACGGCATTCGTCGCGATGCGCCCTCAAATGGGGGTGAATGGCAGCGTTAACGGACTGCGTTACACCGCGTTATACCGCGGTGTAACGCAGTCCGTCTAACGGATTGCCATAACGCAGTATGAACCCAGCCTAACCCTAACCCTAATTATAACCCTAACAGAAAAATGAAATAAATATAATTTCTATTTTTTATTATATGTCCCTAACTAATGGGGTGATAAAGAGGGGGTTTATGTACTGTTTTTTTTATTTTGATCACTGTGATAGTTTATCACAGTGATCAAAATGTACTTTTGTGAGAATGAATGAAACTTTTTTTTGAATCTGCCGCCAAGCAGATCGGCGGGCGCACTGCGCATGCACCCGCCATTTTTTTTGTACAGGAAGAAGACGCCGGGGTCCTGGGGCCTTGAGGAGGACGGAGGACACCGGTAAGTATAGGGGGTGGACCTGGGGACCCTCATTCTCTCCCCTCTGAAGTGCGATCACATCAGAGGGGAGAGAAATCACTTTTTTTTTTTTTTTATTTTGCGGTCGCCATTATACTTAGTATAACGGCGATCGCGACACCGGGGTCGGTAACTACCGACCCCAGAGAAGATTGACCAACCCCCCCCGGCAGAACGCGGCGGGCGCACTGAGCATGCGCCCGCCATTCAAGCAGGTGGGCCCGCGGGCCACAAGGGGCACATTGGGGGACACAAGGGGGATTCCGGGGACCCTTTTTCTCTCCTCTGATGTCCGATGACATCAGAGGACAGAGAAATGAAATGGCACATCAGATTTTTTTTTTTGTTGTTGTGGTCGCCGTTATAGGGTTAATAACGGCGATCGCAACATCGGGTCGGTAAAAACCGACCCGATTCATGCTCTCTGGGGTCTCGGCTACCCCCGGTAGCCGAGACCCCGGAGAAAATGCGCCTCTGGGGGGCGCTATTCACTTTTTCCACAGCGCCGTTAATTAACGACGCTGTGGTTTAAGTACCCTTAATGACCGCCGTTAAAAGGCGTATCGGCGGTCGTTAAGGGGTTAAAGGTGTGGTGCCAACCACCACCATAGCAATACTGCTCCAGTAGATGGAGAAACCAGATGGTCAACAGCACCCATGCTGTAGATAAGCCCCCGATGTAACCTGAAAGATAAGAAAAACAAGTTAGATTATACTCACCTGGGGGGCGGTCCGATGCGGTCCCGTCCGATGGATGTCGCAGGTCCAGATCTGGTGCCTCCCATTTTCATGCGATGACGTCCTCCATGCTTCTAACCTGAATTTCTTGGCACACATTTTTGATCAAAGTATGTAAGCCCATCTGTCCCCAACAAAAAGACCTCTTTTAGAGGAGAACTTTTACTAAACAGACTCGCTTCTGGGGGCTAGGCCTGAATGAACTGGGGAAGAATTGGATCTACTGTAGGTATAATTTTTTCTGATTAAACGCAGTCTTGAAAGATGAGCAGATTAGAGCTAGTCACAGCCTCAAAATGCACAAAATTAGAAAATGGTTAGCATTACTTATAGTTATGTTTTGTAACCATTGCAGTTGATCTGTTTGAAATCTGTCTCGTCTGCCAGAAAACTGATCTAAAAATGTCTGCAAATCACAATGACTGCAGAGGGTAGGCTAAATGTAGAACTAATTCAGCTTAAAGATATCTGAAAGACTGCTCTACTATAGGGAGTAGAAGATATGCTTTAGTATGATTATAACAGATGAAAAAGTGGATAATCTGTTTGGAAGAATGGCCTGCTCAGACCAGTTTCATTACCTGGATGAGATCAGTCTACCTGGTTGAAAACTTAAATCCCCATCTGTGTCTCCCCCATATTAAAGGGTATCTGTCATCAGGTTTTGCTATATAATCTGATGGCAGAATACCATTGGGCAAGAAAGTCTGATTCCAGGGATGTATCACTTACTGGGCTGCTTGTTGTAGTTTTCATAGAATACCTGTTTTGCCTGCTAGACCTGTAGCAGAGCTAAGTCTTCTGCTCTGTGTATAACCTCGCCCACACCCCTGACTGGCAGCTTCCTGGGTACACTGTGCGTTGTGAGCAAGCTATCAATCAATGGTGTGGGCGGGGTTACCCAGATTAGCTGGACGACTGGGCTGCGCATGAGCTGTAGTCCGGGCAGTGTTATTCTCCTGCTGATAGTATTGAAACTACAGCACACAGCTTAATAAGTGACACATCCTTGGAATCAGGTTATTCTGCCCTATATTATGCAGCTTTCATATTAAATGGCAAAAACCTGCTGGTAGATTCCCTTAAAGTGCTATTAGACTTTTACCGGAGAACTACAATGATAGGGGTTGGTAAAGAGATATTTCATAGTTGCCCAGTAAGTACATAGTGTGGTACAGTTGTCCCATTGTAGCCTTGATAACTAAATTTTAGAAATGTATCACAAAGACTTTATAGTTTAATGATATGTGCTGTATGCCTGACATCATAAACTGTTGGTATATTTCATCTTTTTTCCCAGCACAAGATGTACAAGCCCTATGAAACATTTATGGTGCTAGGTAGCCAAAGGCTGACAGAACTTCGAGATGCCATTAATTGTGTCAGTGACTTACAGATTGGAGGAGAATTTAGCAACAATCCAGACCTGGCACCTGAAAATATTTGCAAGGTAAGGAGTCTCATATAATTGCTATATCTTTCAATGTGATTACATATATAAAAAAAATATTCCCCCCCCCCACTTCAGCATAATGTAGCGTTGTAGTTTTGATAATCTCCTGCTTATAAAGCTGTGATTTTCTCACTAGAGGACTAGTAAGCCTGCCAGGTAGTCTGCATAACCCCACCACTGATTTGCCAGTTCTTTGTGTGTACTGTGCATAGAAAGAAGGTTGTCAATCAGTAATGTGGGCATTCAGAGAACTGGTGGATCTGCAGCATATAAACTGGTGATTTTATCAAAACTACAGCAAGCAGCCTAGTAAGTGATACATCCCTGGGAATCAGGGACGCGACCCCACATCATGTGGCTCTCAGATGTGATCGCAAATACCTAGTGACAGATCCTCTTTAATAAAATCCTTTGTCTATTGTGGCATAGTATAGAGCAGGAGGAGTCCAGTGGGTGACATAGTATAGAGCAGGAGGAGTCCAATGGGTGACATAGTATAGAGCAGAAGGAGTCCAGTGGGTGACATACTATAGAGCAGGAGGGAGTCCAGTGGGTGGCATAGTATAGAGCAGGAGGAGTCCAGTGGGTGGCATAGTATAGAGCAGGAGGAGTCCAGTGGGTGGCATAGTATAGAGCAGGAGGAGTCCAGTGGGTGGCATAGTATAGAGCAGGAGTCCAGTGGGTGGCATAGTATAGAACAGGAGGAGTCCAGTGGGTGGCATAGTATAGAGCAGGAGGGAGTCCAGTGGTTGGCATAGTATAGAGCAGGAGGACTCCACTGGGTGGCATAGTATAGAGCAGGAGGAGTCCAGTGGGTGGCATAGTATAGAGCAGGAGGAGTCCAGTGGGTGGCATAGTATAGAGCAGGAGGAGTCCAGTGGGTGGCATAGTATAGAGCAGGAGTCCAGTGGGTGGCATAGTATAGAACAGGAGGAGTCCAGTGGGTGGCATAGTATACAACTGGAGGAGTCCAGTGGGTGGCATAGTATAGAGCAGGAGGGAGTCCAGTGGTTGGCATAGTATAGAACAGGAGGAGTCCAGTGGTTGGCATAGTGTAGAGCAGGAGGGAGTCCAGTGGGTGGCACAGTATAGAGCAGGAGGGAGCCCAGTGGGTGGCACAGTATAGAGCAGGAGGGAGTCCAGTGGGTGGCACAGTATAGAGCAGGAGGGAGTCCAGTGGGTGGCATAGTATAGAACAGGAGGAGTCCAGTGGGTGGTATAGTATAGAGCAGGAGGGAGTCCAGTGGTTGGCATAGTATAGAGCAGGAGGGAGTCCAGTGGTTGACACAGTATAGAGCAGGAGGGAGTTCAGTGGGTGGCACAGTATAGAGCAGGAGGGAGTCCAGTGGGTGGCACAGTATAGAGCAGGAGGAGTCCAGTGGTTGACACAGTATAGAGCAGGAGGGAGTTCAGTGGGTGGCACAGTATAGAGCAGGAGGAGTCCAGTGGGTGGCAGTATACAGCTGACAACTATCTCTGTTTGCACATTCATACAGCGAAGACTTTAAGTCAGTGAGGGAGATTGTTGTCTGGACTCAGGTTGCAAGTTACACTGAATATTTTCCATTTTAAAAATATATCAAGCTAAGCTCTTAAAACCCTTAACGTAAAAGGTACGGCAGGATGCGTAGTGGTGAAAGTGCTCTTTACTATTCCATGCAGTACATATCTATCTATATAATTGTCTAACTTTTAACTTCCGTCTGTAACGGAAATCCTGCGTCGCAGGTGCGCCGGCAGGACACAACCAATCAGCGACAGGCACTTCCGACCGCGAATTTTCGCAGGATTTCAACCTTGCACGCCACCGCTATCGTGGCCACCGGCGACAGGCACAGTCCGGCACAGGCTAGCCGCTGATCTCCCGACGGTAGCCGCGGGTCATCTCCACGTACATACTCACCTTCCGTCGCTGCATCCTGTCCCGGCCGGCACGTCTGCTTCCATCTTGTGCGGTGGCGTGGCGTCCATATTCATGACCTTAATGAGCAGTATGTATATACCACTAAGTATATCAATCTTTATATGTATGGTACAAATGTATTATCATTTTGGAAATATATTTTACATTAGTAGGGGATGGTTTAGTGAGATGTCACATTAATCCATCTATATGTGACATACAATTTTTCTGCCATATAGTGACAATTCTAAAGGGAATATATTCGGCTTATAATTTTAAGGGACAATGGCCGCAATCCCTTAAACCTTTTTAAAAAATTTCGTTTTTTCTAATTTACTAATCAGTGGGTCACAATTGACCTAATATACACCCACAGTGTATGTATATGACTCTATATAATATCCATATTTTAAAACAATGGAATAAAAGTTAATTTTTATTTTAGTCGCACATATTCCTCTTCCTCTTTCAATTATATGTTACATTGTGGTGGTGTACACCAATGTGCAACTCTGTCCGACGAGGATAGTTCTAACATTTAGCTGAATTGAACAAGGCCGGACACGTCTAGTGAGAGTGTGGCTGTAAGTATACAAAGTCATAATTGCCATCACGTGACAACCCCTTTTAATGAAGGTTGGTAAACCAGTTATACAGTGGGTATGGGAAGTATTCAGACCCTTTTAAATTTTTCACTGTTTGTTTCATAGCAGCCATTTGGTAAATTCAAAAAAGTTCATTTCTCCATCGTCTCATTGGGGACACAGGACTGTGGGGTGTATGCTACTGCCTCCTGGAGGCCGACACTAAGTAGACAAAAAAAAAGTTAGCTCCTCCTCTGACGCATACACCTTGCCACTGGCCACCGATGAAGACAGTTTATGCTTAGTGTCTCATGGAGGCACACGTCTGGTTCTTTTCAGACTATATTTTTTTTTTTTCCTCTTCTATCAAGATTAAGATAGGGGTCCGATCTCCCCAAACCATCAACGGGCGAGCACGTGGAGTGTCGCCTCCAAGTATCCTCTCCCGCAACGAGGGACACATGCCGGACCTGGCCCTGACCACCCCTAGGTAGCGAAACTCTGAGCTGTACAGTGGCAATGGATTGTTCGTGCGGCCCCCTCTGCATCACCAATGCTGGACTGCGGTGATGGAAGGGGCGACGGTCCCTCTCCTCTTTCCCTGGAGGTCTGACGGAGCCAAGGTGCCTGCACCATCCTGATCCCCTCTAACCTAATGTGGGGCAACGTGGATTAGAAGATTCCCCTCCCTACTGACCGTCGGGATCCCGTAGTGTCCAGGTAGCGGAGGGCAGGTCTCATTAGCCCTTAGTCCTTTTCAGGGGCCTTTCGGTCTCCAGGTAAGCGGCGCCGCAGGTCCTGAAGCGGCGCCGCCCGAGGGGCGCCCAGCGACGCTCGGCAGGCAGCTCTGGGAGCAGGCAGTGCATTTTTTCAGTCCCGGCTGGAGCCGGAAAGCGAGCGGTGCCTGCTTGTCGCTCGCGCGCGAGGTCCCGGCTTTTTACAGCGCTATGCCGCGGGCGGAAGTCCCACCCCCAGAAGAGCGTGTTCTTCCTGTGGGTCCGCCCCCGCTGGGGCCAGGGGCTTGAACTGCAGGAACCTTACTTCCAGGAAACTATGGATAGCCTTATCGAGGCAGTTAATCAGACCTTACAGGTCGATGATGAACCCACTCTGACCACTGGTCATAAGGTGTGTTTTAAGCGGGCCAAGAGGTCTCACAGGATATTTGGGTCTCACCCGGAGTTTGAGGACCTAGTGCAGCGTCACCGTTAGAGGCCAGATAAGCGCTTCGCACGGCAAAAGACTCTCCATGCTAGGTATCCTTTTGCACCTGATCTGCTTAAAAAATGGGCAGAATCACCCGCAGTGGACCCTCCTATGTCCCGGCTGGCATCAAAGACCTTAAATTCTCTCTCGGACGGATCCTCTATCAGAGATCCAACGGACCGCCTCATGGAAAATCTGGCATGTTCGGTTTTTGAGGCATCAGGGTCAGCCCTTGCTCCTTCATTTGCGGCAACCTGGGTTGCCAAAGCTGTAGTCTCTTGGACGGAATCGCTTAATGAGGCTCTTTTTGGCAAGGATGTGCCGCCAGAGGTGTTTGAAATCTCAAACCAAATAGTTTGTGCTGGAGACTACCTGGTTAATGCTTCTCTGGACGCGGCCAATTGCGCGGCGTTAGCTGCTGCGAACTCAGTTGCCATCAGAAGGGCCTTGTGGCTGAGAACATGGCGGGCCGACTCGACCTCAAAGAAATCTTTGACGTCCTTGCCCTATCAGAGTGGACGGCTGTTTGGTGAAAAACTGGATCAGCTCATAGCTGACTCCACTGGAGGGAAGAGCACTTCGCTTCCGCAGCAGAGGTTGAGGCAGCCTTTTCGTCGCAGGCCTCAAACGCAATTCAGGGCCTTTCGCACTCCTGGCTGGACCACAGCGGCAGTTTCCTCCGCCCCAGGTCAACCTAGCCAGCCCAGAGCGTGTCAGGTCTCTTATAGAGCCAACCCTTTGGGAAAGATGCGCTCCCAACAGTCGAGAACCAGGGGATCCAGATCCCAAAGGTTTTCGGCTAAATGACTGGAGGCTGAATCCAGTCAATTCAGCCAGAGCAGGCGGCCGCCTTCTCTGGTTTCGTCCCGCCTGGGTTGCAGTCACTCACGACAGGTGGGTCAGAGAGTTGGTCACTTCGGGGTACAAGATAGAGTTTGTCTCTTGTCCCCCAAACAGATTCTTTCCTTTCCGGCTTCCCAGATCAGAGTCTCGGGCACAGGCGCTGATCAGAGCAGTCGAGTCCCTGCAACTGGCCGGGGTCATTATTCTGGTACCAGAGAACGAGAGAGGTCCGGGGTTTTACTCCAACCTGTTCATGGTACCCAAAAAGGACGGGTCAGTAAGTCCCATTCTGTACCTAAAATGCCTAAACAGGCATGTAAGGGTGCGACAATTCCGAATGGAAACTCTCAGCTCGGTAATCACCTCTCTGGAAAGAGGAGAGTTTCTAGCGTCTATAGACGTTCAAGACGCCTATCTCCACATCCCCATATTCCCCTCTCATCAGAGGTTCCTACGGCTTGCGGTGAATGGTCTGCATTTTCAGTTCGCAGCCCTACCCTTTGGATTGGCCACAGCTCCCAGGGTTTTTACGAAAGTTATGGCCGTTGTTGTATCCATCCTACACGTACGGGGGATTGTTGTTATGCCCTATCTAGATGATCTTCTCATCAAGGGCCCTTCCCTTCAAGCCTGCAGAGAGAGTGTCAGCATCACGCTGGACACGCTATCAAGCCTGGGCTGGCTGGTGAATATCAAAAAGTCTTCACTGACGCCGTCTTGAAGGATCACCTTCTTGGGCATGATCCTCGGCCTTGCTCGGGGAAGACGATCCTCCCTCAGGAGAAGGCTTTGACCCTCCAGCAGGAGGTCCGAATCCTTTGCTGGCCTGCCCCTCAGTCCATCCGGTTCTGCATGAGGATGTTAGGAAGGATGGTGGCTACAATAGAAGCCCTGCCATTTGCTCAACTTCACATGCGTCCCTTACAACATGCTCTCTTGTCCGTTTGGGACAGGAATCCTCGCTCCCTGGATGCCCGGTGCCGTCTATCTGCTCAGGTGAGACAGCCATTGATATGGTGGAGGTCGAGTTCCTCTCTTTAACAGGGGAAGATGTTTCCTCCCGTTAAAGGCTGGTGGTCACGACGGACGCCAGTCTTCTCGGATGGGGGGCTGTATTTCTCCACTACACAGCCGAGGGACGTTGGTCTCGGGAGGAGTCAACCCTTCCGATCAACTTACTGGAAATTCGAACCATTTGGCTGGCTCTTCGGCATTTTCATCCTCACCTGGCAGGTCACCCCTTCCGAGTGCAATCGGATAATGCCACAGCAGTGGCCTATATAAACCATCAGGGGGGTACCCGCAGCAGGGCATCCATGCGCGAGGTGAGACAGGTTTTGAGTTGGGCCGAAAGGAATCACTCGGTTCTTTCGGCAGTCCACATTCCGGGCGAAGAAAACTGGGCGGCAGGGTCTAGCGTCAGAGGAATGGTCTCTCCATCCCGATGTGTTTCAACAGATTTGTCAGCGCTGGGGTACGCTGGACATGGACCTGATGACTTCCAGAGAGAATGCCAAAGTAGCCCGATTCGTATCCCGTTATCGAGATCCGCAGGCACTGCCAGTAGATTCCTTGGTGCTGCCGTGGAACCAGTTTCGCCTTCCGTACCTATTTCCCCCACTTGCTCTATTGCCCAGAGTGATCAGAAAAATCAAGATGGAGGGGGTCGCAGCAATTTTAATGCCCCAGATTGGCCCCGCCGGTCCTGGTACGCGGATCTGGTGCTACTTCTCTCCGACGTTCCTTGGAGGCTTCCAGAGTGCGCGGATCTTCTCTCCCAGGGCCGATTTGCCACCAGAACCCAGGGGCCCTATATTTGACGGCATGGCCGTTGAATCTTGGGTCCTCTCTAGGGCAGGTTTCTCCCGGAAGGTCGCTGCCACGATGATCAATGCTCGGAAGGCCTCCTCGGCTCGAGTATACCACCATACTTGGAAGGTTTTCTTCAAGTGGTGTAGGGAGCATGGTTGTTCGCTACTTCGGTTTTCTATTCCCAATATTCTGCCGTTTCTCCAGGCCGGCCTAGACGCAGGTTTAGCTCCCAGTACTCTGAAGAGACAAATATCGGCATTGACGGTCCTTTTCCAACGAAAGATTGCCACTAATCTGCAGGTGAAAACCTTTATTCAGGGTGTTCTCCATGTAGTACCCCCCTACAAGGCTCCCTTAGAAACCTGGGATCTCAACCAAGTTCTAGGAGTCTTGCAGGAGTCTCCTTTTGAGCCGCTCCAGGAGGTGTCTTTAAGATGTCTCTCCTGGAAGGTCGTTTTCTTGGTTGCAATAACTTCCATTAGACGAGTCTCGGAGCTAGCGGCTCTGTCTTGTCGAGCCCCGTATCTGCTATTTCACCAGGACAAGGTGGTGCACAGACCAGCACCGCCCTTTTTACCAAAGGTTGTGTCCTCCTTCCATATTAATGAGGACATTGTGTTGCTGTCTTTTTGCCCAGCTCCGACGCACAGGGTGGAGAAGGCGCTCCATACGTTGGATCTGGTGAGAGCACTAAGGAGGTATATCTCTCGGACAGCGCCCTTTCGTCAGACGGACACTCTGTTCGTTCTCCCTGAGGGGCGCAGGAAGGGGCTCGCTGCTTCTAGAGCTACTCTGGCCAGATGGATTCGGTCAACCATCCAGGAGGCTTACCGCATTAGAGGCGCAACGGCGCAGACAGGGCTTAGGGCGCATTACACCCGGGCCGTAGGGGCTTCCTGGGCTCTTCGACATGAAGCCTCGGCGGAGCAGGTCTGTAAAGCGGCAACCTGGAGCATACTTTCTCGAAACATTACAATGTCCACACTCAGGCTTCGGCGGATGCAAGCCTGGGTGGGAGGATTCTTCAGGCGGTGGTCGCACACCGATAGACCATGCCTAAGTGCCTGTATGTGATATTTAGGCGGTTTCCCTCCCAGTGACTGCTTTGGGACGTCCCACAGTCCTGTGTCCCCCAATGAGACGATGGAGAAATACGGATTTTTGTGTTACTCACCGTAAAATCCTTTTCTCCGAGACGCTCTTTGGGGGACACAGCACCCTCCCTAGTAGCCGGATGGCTTTTATTTATTTTATTTTATTATCCGTTCTGTGAGTTTGAATTCTTAGACAGGTTGTGTCTATGAGGTTAATGTGTGCCTTGTTCTCCTACTGCTTTTGCACCAAACTGGCTTCATCGGTGGCCAGTGGCAAGGTGTATGCGTCGGAGGAGGAGCTAACTTTTTTTTGTCTACTTAGTGTCGGCCTCCAGGAGGCAGTAGCATACACCCCACAGTCCTGTGTCCCCCAATGAGCGTCTCGGAGAAAAGGATTTTACGGTGAGTAACACAAAAATCTGTATTTTTTTCTCATTAATGTACACTCTACACCCCATCTTGACAGGAAAAAAACAGAAATGTAGAATTTTTTGCTAATTTATTAAAAAAGAAAACCGAAATATGGTTATAAGTATTCAGACTCATATTTAAGTCACATGCTGTCCATTTCCTTGTGATCCTCCTTGAGATGGTTCTACTCCTTCATTGGAGTCCAGCTGTGTTTAATTAAACTGATAGGACTTGATTTGTAAAGGCACACACCTGTCTATATAAGACCTCTTCGCTCACAGTGCATGTCAGACCAAATGAGAATCATGAGGTCAAAGGAACTGGCCAAGGAGCTCAGAGACAGAATTGTGGCAAGGCACACATCTGGCCAAGGTTACAATAGAATTTCTGCAGTACTCAAGGTTCCTAAGAGCACAGAGTGTACATTAATGAGAAAAAAATAACTTTTTTGAATATACCAAATGGCTGCAATGAAGCAAAGAGTGAAAAATTTAAAGGGGTCTGAATACTTTCCGTACCCACTGTATGTACCCAAAAATTGTGTCACTGATAAAGACAACTCATCCTGCAAAAAAAAAAACAAGCCGTCAAACAGTTACATAGAAGGAGAAATAAAAATGTTATGGATCTTTGAATATGATTATTTAAAAAAAAAAATGCTTTGTCTTGAAGGGCAAAAATTGGTCAATCCGGAAGGGGTTTAGAGTTAAAGATCAGGCTGTCAAATGTGACAAATTCCTTTTTAAGCTTTATAATTAGCAACTCTAAATTGAATTTAACTTGTTTTTTTCCTTCTTTTTTCTAACCACTTTCATGTTTATTTCAGGATCTGTTCAAATCGGCTTTCTTTTATTTTGAAGGCATATTTTACAATGATATGAGGTATCCAGAATGTAGAGATATAAGCAGGTAAATTAGTCTTCTTATAGCCATCCATAAGCAGATGTTACATTTATCTGTGTGTGTATTTGTCCTATTTGATCTTTAGGCTGTGCCAATAGGGTGGGTCTCATTCAAATATGAAATATTTGCGAATAGTATTATCATATGCGAAAGTGTTTTGAGAGAAAGGATTGTAGATAGGGGCACTCGCCACTTGCACTCTAAAACAGCAACTTTATTAGGATAACACGTGAGAAGCATAGACCTGGAGGAAGAGAGACGAGTGACAGCTGTTTCGCATGAAATGCTTCTTCAGGCTCATGCGTCTCAAGAAAACAGACCTCCTATTTATCGTACCTCCAGGCAACAACAATGCAAATACTTAAAATATTATTTACAAAAATAATTTCTATCTAAAAAGTACAAAGCACTAATTTATTACTAATGTAAGAACGGTCTGAGTTTATGTTGATCATTTTGTCCCAAAGAACCAAAAGCTGCTTTTATTTTTATTTTTTTGGATAAAAATTTTTTCAGCAAAAAATTATATCAATCCGCCCCTAATATGGGTACTGTTTCCAAATGCAAATTTATACCATTTTACAACAATCAAAAGGTTTAAAACCTAGATTAATGCAGCGAGGTTATCTTGATGACATCATTAATAATGGTTTTCAAAAAGCATTTAAATGAAATTGTAATAAATTATTCCAATATTGTAACAAAGATAAAAAAGATTTGTGCTATCATTCCAATATAGTCTGATGAGCAAAATGATTAAATTTATCATTTTTTTGTCATTCATAAGAACTGCCATATGATAGAAAGTGATCCACTATTAATTAATATTGCCATTAACAAAATAATATCCCTCATTTGAACCAAAACATCTCCATGCCACATGAGCTGATTAAAATCCTTTATATATTTTGGTAAATATTGGAGTGCTGCCTGTTTTATTTTTTTTATATACAGTACAGACCAAACGTTTGGACACACCTTCTCATTCAATGATTTTTCTGTATTTTCATGACTATGAAAATTGTAGAATCACACTGAAGGCATCAAAACTATGAATTAACACATGTGGAATTAGACATTACACTTTACAAAAAAGTGTGAAACAACTGAAAATATGTCTTATATTCTAGGTTCTTCAAAGTAGCCACCTTTTGCTTTGATTACTGCTTTGCATGCAGAAAAGGTGAACGGATGGACTCTACATGCCTGGTTCCCACCGTGAAGCATGGAGGAGGTGGTGTGATGGTGTGGGGGTGCTTTGCTGGTGACACTGTTGGGGATTTATTCAAAATTGAAGGCATACTGAACCAGAATGGCTACTACAGCATCTTGCAGCAGCATGTTATTCCATCCGGTTTGCATTGATGCCTTCAGTGTGATTCTACAATTTTCATAGTCATGAAAATACAGAAAAATCTTTGAATGAGAAGGTGTGTCCAAACTTTTGGTCTGTACTGTATATACACTTAGCAATATTGCACCGACCTCTCCAAATATTTGTAGTGTGCAATCGGATACAGTTAGGCAGTTATACTCACAGCTCAAATCACTTTATGTGCCAGGGTCATTTTTTGGTATGTGGTGCTATATGCGATTATGGGAGATTCTATATAGGGAAGACTATCCGACCCCTACATTAACGTGTTAGTGAACATGTACTTTTACTTTCGTCTGGTAAAGGTTCACCAAGATTGATTAACCCCTTCACTTCCAAGGGTGGTTTGCACGTTAATGACCGGCCAATTTTTACAATTCTGACCACTGTCTCTTTATGAGGTTATAACTCTGGAACGCTTCAACGGATCTTCGCGATTCTGAGATTGTTTTCTCGTGACATATTGTACTTCACGTTAGTGGTAAAATTTCTTCGATATAACTTGCATTTATTTTTGAAAAAAAATGCAAATATGGTGAAAATGTTGTAATTTTCAAACTTTGAATTTTTATTCCCCTAAAACAGAGAAATATGTTACACAAAATAGTTAAGAAATAACATTTCCCACATGTCTACTTTACATCAGCACAATTTTGTAACCAAACTTTTTTTTGGGTAGGAAACTATAAGGATTAAAAGTTGACCAGCAATTTCTCATTTTTACAACAAAATTTACAAAGCCATTTTTTTAGGGACCACTTCACATTTGAAGTCACTTTGAGGGGTCTATATGGCAGAAAATACCCAAAAGTGACACCATTCTAAAAACTGCACCCCTCAAGGTACTCAAAACCACATTCAAGAAGTTTATTAACCCTTCAGGTGCTTCACAGGAGCTGAAGCAACGTGGAAGGAAAAAATGAATATTTAACTTTTTAGTCACAAAAATTATCTTTTACAAACTTTTTTTTTATTTTCACAAGGGTAAAAGGAGAAAATGGACAGATAAAGTTGTTGTGCAATTTCTCCTGAGTACGCCGATACCCCACATGTGCAGGAAAACCACTGTTTGGGCACGACAGAGCTCGTAAGGGAAGGAGCGCCGTTTGACTTTTTCAAACCAAAATTGGCTGGAATTGAGATTGGACGCCACATGTCGTGTTTGGAGAGCCCCTGATGCGCCTAAACAGTGGAAACCTCCCACAAGTGACACCATTTTGGAAACTAGATCCCTTATGGAGCTTAGCTAGATCTGTTGTGAGCACTTTGAACCCCCAAGTGTTTCACAAAAGTTTATAATGCCTGGGTGTGAAAAAAAAAAAAAAAAAAATTTTCCACAAAAATAATTTTTTAGTCCCAAATTTTTGATTTTTCCCAAAGAAATTGGACCCCAAAAGTTGTTGTCCAATTTGTCCTGAGTACGCTGATACCCCATATGTGGGGGGGTGGGAACTGTTTGGGCACACGGCAGGGCTTGGAAAGGAAGTAATAACGTTTTGGAATGCAGGGGGTCATGTTCCGTTTGCAGTGCCCCAGATGAGCCTAAACAGTGGAAACCCCCCACAAGTGACCCCATTTTGGAAACTAGAACCCCTAAGGAACTTATCTAGATCTGTGGTGAGCACTTTGAACCCCCAAGTGCTTCACACAAGTTTATAGTGCCCGGGCATGAAAATAAAAAATTCTATTTTTTTCCCACAAAAATTATCTATTAGTCACCATTGTTTTCTTTTCCCAAGGGTAACAGGAGAAATTGGACAACAAAAGTTGTTGTCCAATTTGTCCTAAGTACGCTGATACCCCATATGTGTGGGGGAACCACTGTTTTGGCGCACGGCAGAGCTCGAAATGGAAGGAGCACCATTTGACTTTTTCCAACCAAAATTGGCTGGAATTGAGATTGGACGCCATGTTGCATTTGGAGAGCCCCTGATGTGCCTAAACAGTGGAAACCCCCACAAGTGACCCCATTTGGGAGACTAGACCCCCTAAGGAACTTATCTAGATCTGTGGTGAGCAATTTGATCCCCCAAGTGCTTCACACAAGTTTATAACGTAGAGCCGTAAAATTAAAAAATCATATTTCTTCCACAAAAATGATCTTTTCACCCCAATTTTTATTTTCCCAAGGGTAACAAGACTCCAAAAGTTATTGTGCAATTTGTCCTGAATATGCTGATACTCCATATGTGGGGGTAAACCACTGTTTGGGTGCATGGCAGAGCTTGGAAGGAAAGGAGCGCCGTTTGACTTTTTCAACGCAGAATTGGTTGGACGCCATGTCGTGTTTGGAGAGCTCCTGATCTGCCTAAACAGTGGAAACCCCCCACAAATGACACCATTTTGGAAACTAGACCCCTCACGGAAATTATCTAGATGTGTGGTGAGAACTTTGAACCCCCTAGTGCTTCACTAAAGTTTATAACGCCCGAGCATGAAAAAATCCATATTTTTTCCACAAACATGATCTTTTAGTCCCCAACTTTTTATTTTTCCAAGGGTAACAGGCAAAACTGGACCCCAAAAGTTGTTGTCCAATTTGTCCTGAGTACGCTGATACCCAATATGTGGGAGAAAACTACTGTATGGGCACACGTCGGGGCTCGGAAGGGAAGTAGTGACATTTTGGATTGAAGACTTTGATGGAATGGTCTGCTGGCGTCATGTCGCATTTGGAGAGCCCCTGATGTGCCTAAACAGTGGAAACCCTCCACAAGTGACGCCATTTTGGAAAATAGACCCGCAAGGAACTTATCTAGATGTGTGGTGAGCGCTATGAAGCCCCAAGTGCTTCACAGAAGTTTATAACGTACAGCCGTAAAAACAAAAACATTTTTTTTTTACAAAAATGATATTTTCACCCCCAATTTTTTATTTTCCAAAGGGTAACAAAGAAATTGGACCCCAAGAGTTATTGTGCAATTTGTCCTGAATACGCTGATACCCCATATGTGGGGGTAAACTACTGTTTGGGCGCATGGCAGAGCTCAGAAGTGAAGGAGCACCGTTTGACTTTTTCAACGCAGAATTGGCTGGAATTGAGATCAGACGCCATGTCACATTTGGAGAGCCCCTGATGTGCCTAAACAGTGGAAACCCCCCAATTCTAACTCCAACCCTAACCCCAACACACCCCTAACCCTAGTCCCAACCCTAACCATAACATTAACCACAAACCTAACCCTAACACACCCCTAACCCTAATCCCAACCCTAACCCTAACTTTAGGCGCAACCCTAACCTTAATGGGAAAATGGAAATAAATACATTTTTTTAATTTTATTATTTTTCCCTAACTAAGGGGGTGATAAAGGGGGTTTGATTTACTATTTATAGCGGGTTTTTATGATTGGCAGCTGTCACGCTAAAAGACGCTTTTTATTGCTAAAAATAGTTTTTGCATCACCACATTTTGAGAGCTATAATTTTTGCATATATTGGCCCACAGAGTCATGTGAGGTCTTATTTTTTGCGGTACGAGTTGACGTTTTTATTGGTACCATTTTTGAGCATGTGACATTTTTTGATTGCTTTTTATTTCGATTTTTGGGAGGTTAGAATGAACAAAAATCAGCAATTCATGAATTTCTTTTGGGGGTGGCGTTTATACCGTTCCGCGTGTGGTAAAATTGATAAAGCAGTTTTATTCTTCGGGTCAGTACGATTCGGCGATACCTCATTTATATCATTTTTTTATGTTTTGGAGCTTTTATACAATAAAAACAATTTTATATAAAAAATAATTATTTTTGCATCGCTTTATTCTGCGAGCTGTAACTTTTTTATTTTTTTGCTGATGATGCTGTATGGCGGCTCGTTTTTTGTGGGACCAGATGACGTTTTCAGCGGTACCATGATTATTTATATCGGTCTTTTTGATCGCATGTTATTCCACTTTTTGTTCGGCGGTATGATGATAAAGCATTGATTTTTTTTTTTTTTTGATTTTTTTTTAAGGGGTTCACTAAAGGGATTAACTAGTGGGACAGTTTAATAGGGGGGGTTGTTTCGGACGCGGCGATAACAAATATGTGTACTTCTATTGTTTTATTTTTTTATTTACAGGAAGAAATGAATTTATTGGGAATTTTTATTTTTTTTTTCCCTTTATTTTGAAATTTTTTTTTTACACTTGTGATTTTTATTTTTTTTACTTTTTCCTTTGTCCCAGGGTGGGACATCACTGTATTTTGTCAGATCGCTGGTCTCACAGTGTGCACAGCACTCTCTCACACCAGCGATCGCTCTGGCAGTGCTGCAGGCTTCTCAGTGCCTGCTCTCAGCAGGCACTGAGGAAGCCGCCTCCCTGCAGGACCCGGCGGCCATCTTGGATCCGGGGTCCTGCAGGGAAGAGGCCTTCAGAACAGCGCGGTCACATCGCGCTGTTCTGAGGGCCTCAGGGGAGCACGCAGGGAGCCCCCTCCCTGCGCGATGCTCCCCTGTGCCCCTGGTACACCTCGATCATGTCTGTTCGTGGTGTGCCAGGGGTTAATGTCCCGGGAGCGGTCCGTGACCGCTCCTGACACATAGTGCCGGGTGTCAGCTGTGATAATCAGCTGACACCCGGCGGCGTTCAGCTGCGCTCCCGCTGGGAGCGCAGCTGATCGCTTGGACGTACTATCCCGTCCATGGTCAGATTGTCACCGGTTTTATGGACGGGATAGTTTGTCCAATGGCAGAGAGGGGTTAATCATATGAGACAGGCACATAATAGTAACCCTAATTGTATATGATTTGCGTGTTTGCATTTGGAACTAGTACCTTTTTGTTGAGAAAAGAGATCTATTTTATCCCAAAAAGGCCTTAGGTCTTTAAGGACTAAATGATTGACATGATCTCATTCCAGTCTTACATTAGTAAATGAATTAGTGCTTTGTACTTTTTAGATAGAAATTCTTTTTGTAAATAATGTTTTCCAGGACGTCACTCCTGACATCACCGTCAAGAGGTCGTCCTTCATATCCTTGATAGGGAAAGGAACACACGAGGTTAAAAGGCTCTTCACTCCACCCCTCACAAGTGCTTTTCCTGTCCCTATCAGGGACAGAAGCATAGTAGCTGTGCTTGCAGAGCGGAATAACCTTATTTGTCAGTGGAGCAGGAATCGCCCCATCAGCTAGTTTAGCATCAACTATCTTAGTCTTAAAAAATTTGGGATGGATCATAAACTGGTAAAAATCGGATCTCATCCCATGAAAACAAAAAATCCTTTTAGCAGTTCTGCAAGAGTTCTGGCCTTCAAAAGAAGATCACAGGTCTGTATCAGAGAGAGCATGAAGGTCCTGGGATTAATGACAGCCTTTATGCCATGTGTGCAGTGGAGCCAATTCCACTCAAGGCGAGAGCAACAGCAGATCCTGACATCTTGGAAGAGATGGGTGGAAGAATTGGACAAGAAGATAAAATTGTTTGTAAGAACAAAAAGATCATTAATCTAGTGGACCTCTGTGAACAACTTGCAGAAAGGTAAATACGTGCAGTCTATCCCCATTTATAACCATCACCACAGATGCATGCAAGAGCGGATGGGGACCCAGGTACAAGGTCAGTACCTACAGGGACCTGCCCAAAGCCAGATTATCTCGTATCTTCGAACCTCAGGGAGCTACAAGCGGTCTGAGAGGTGTTGAGAAGATGTTCATTAGATTTAAAGGGTCAACACATCAGTATCACAATATCACAATAGTAGCCTTCCTCCGGCATCAAGGTGGCCGAAGTCCTCATCATCTTCAGACATTAGCCTTAAAGATTTTTTTGAATTTTATGTGAAGATAACGTATGTAGAAGGAAACTCAATAAAATAGAGTTCTATCCATCCTGGTGTGGTACTCGGAAAATCACGGATGAGGTGTGGGGAGATGGACCTTTTAACCTCTTGTGTGTTCCTGTCCCTATCAAGGTATGACCTCCAGATGGTGCTGTCATGATGGACTCCTGGAAAACCAATTACTGGTAGGATTAATGCCTACTTTTCGTTTTTGTATTGTTGCCTGGAAGTATGATGCGTGTTTCATGTGAAACTTCTGTCTCTCTTCCTCTTGGTCTACGCCTCTCATGTTACCGTAATAAAGTTACTGTGCAGTGGTGAGTGCTGCTGACTACAATCTTTTATCTCTTGTCCATCTATGCAGCCCTTTTTTTTTTCTTTCTTTTTTTTTTCAAAAAGCTGAGCACAACTGGAGTATGGTTTCCCTGATTTTTAGTCAAGTTTGGAGATAAACCCTTTCTGTTAACAAATATGTGGATATGTTAGCAGTGCCACCATTATATTTCTATGTCTCCCAGCAAAAAAGTGTTTGACTGTGTGCTCCTTATCGATTTGTTTTGTTTATAATAATGTGATCTTATAATTATTCATTTATTTTTTTTTCCATCTTAATCAATTTTTAATGTGAGTCCGTCACCCCCAAAATGCATTTTAATTAGGCTAAACATTGTTGTAGGAAGCTATGCTAACAACAATACTAGCACTGTGCCTGTTACTAGTACACGGCCTGAAAAAATAACTTGTATGCATCCAGATTTTGCATATTGGGGTCCTTCGTCTGTTTTTGATTGAGTACAGTTTAAATGCTGTTTCCTTGTGTACAGTCCCCTATGGCTGCAGTGTCTGGGTATGTTCAGCTTCCTTTCTTCTGGCGGCGCTCGATGCACTTTGCGATATATTAGTCACAATATGCAAATGAGGCATAATGGTGCATCAACATCTTGAACATGATAAGGGTGTACCAAAGACTCCTCATTTGCATATGAATTAAGTTATATTTTTCAGTAACAGGTACAGTGCTAGTATGGAGGTTACAGGGGCTAAGTCTCCCACAACACTGTATAGCCCATTTCAAATACATTGTGGGGGTGAAAGAAAGCAGCTGGACAGGTCCTGAATGGAATATTTGTATCACCGAGGTGCGTAGCCTCGGTGATGTGAAACCGTGGAAAGCAGGCTCCAGCGCATATTGTGCCAAGAGGGTTTTCTATTTTAATGGGTCTGGCTTTGGGTCTGTGTTTTAGGAGCAGCTAGTCCAATCTAAGCCTGGCAGCCGATGTATATTACAGAAGATTATCTTCTTTCATGTGTATAAGCGGAGCAGCAGTTACACATCACTAACAATTCTGCCGCCTCACCACCACCCGAGCTGCCCCCTCACCACCACCCAAGCTGCCCCCTCACCACCACCCAAGCTGCCGCACCCCCGAGCTTCTGTCTCTTCCCCATTATCCCGTAGAATGTCAGTCCGCATGGACAGGGTCCTCTCCCCTCTGTACCAGTCTGTCATTGTAAATTTGTTTACTGTAAACGATATCTATAACTTTGTATGTAACCCCTTCTCATGTACAGCACCATGGAATTAATGGCGCTATATAAATAAATGATAATAATAATCACAGTCTACAGGAGGCAATAAACAAAACTGAGCTGCTATTGTGGAAAACTGCAGGACAGTTGAGCGTTGTCTGAAAGGGCTGTTAGACCGCTCATCACTCAAACATGTAGCGGATTGGTGGTCATTTTCAGGCACAAGTTACAGCTTTACAGTAAACTTCAGAGATATATGGTCATAACATCACAATTTCTCTTCAGATTACTCGACTTCCTTAGTCTGTGTATATAGTTCACTTTTATTTTTTTTATTTTTTCAATTTATGCAAGACAATAAAATAGCTATGATATTCCGTTATTGAGAGGTTTACAGCTCGGCAGAGCGAGTGTATGGGAGCGTTGGGCCAGCAGCTAGTGTAAACTAAGCAAGCAGGCAAGAACTCTCTAAAATGTATGGAGGGCCTTTAAAATCAAATGTATGTGTCTTAAAATAGCAAAAAACCTTGTACTTTCTTGTGCTTGAACATAGTTCAAATCTGCAGGCGGTTCACTGGCTCCTTGCTGGTCTTTGTTTAAGCAGCTGCGACATGTTCTCTTTATGGTGGCCAATGATTAGCTGTTATGCTTACCTCTAACATTAGATATCCAGATTGTACTTGGAATGTTTGTATCTTTCTCCCCAGGAGATGGATTTAGAAAAAATACATTAGAAACATATTCTTAATGAAGATGTGAGAATTAATTCTTCATAAATGATAGCACCTCTTTAAAATAAAAGCTGAAATATCTATCCTGGGAAAACTCAACAAGTGACACTACACTATATCAATTTATAATGCTGTTCTCCAGAATTTATAATTAGCAAATCAGAAGATTTCTCAAAGTGGTACATGGATGCAGATTTACTTTTCACTTTAGCATAGTGAGCTCAAAATCTGGTGAAATTATTTTCCCGGTGAGATATTAATTGTGAGAAGGGGAGCTGATTCTATATAGTATGTGAATGTAAATTGGTGCGAACATGTACAGGATTTAAAGTGGATTCATTAATTTTCCGCATTTTTTAAATTCTTGAAACTAAAACGGAAAACGTGGTAATTTTGTTTGACTAATGCATCCCAATTGGTGACATTTTACCTTCCCTACAACGACGAGTTTGAACTTTACTTCATATAGATTATTACATATCAACAATGTAGTAAAATCCTCTATCTATTCAGCTGCATATCTAAAGGAGAAGAACATAGCTGCATATAAATGTTTAATCTGCAGGAGGAGAACATTACTGTTTCTGAAGGGTTAAGCTGTTAAAAGGAAGACACTGCTGCCTGTAAAGGGTCTTCTACTTACTGTACAGAATCAGGAGCAGCCAAACCACTCTGAGGAGAAGGCTGTATGTGTTATCTCGGCTGATACTGATGTTTTCCTTTTTTGTTGCATTATAATATACAGGGATTTCTTGCATTGTTTGTATTTCTACTTTATTCAGCATAAAGTAATAAAGGTACTGCCACACTAAACAATCCCGCTAGCGATCACGATAACGACGCATACTAATGCGATCGCTAGCGGGATTGTTTCTATATCGCTAAATGCAGCCACATTTAGCGATATAGTTAACGACGCTATCGCCGTTAGCGATCTTCTTAACGACTTTAGCGGTACAAAAGTACCGCTAAATCGCTAAGAAAAGGTGCCACACTAGCGATATATACTTACCCAGCGGGAGCGCCGACGAGAAAATAGGGTCCGGAACAATTCCAGCGACGAGCGAGATCACAGCAGGAAGCTCGTCGCTGGCAGATGCCGCACTGAACAACATCGCTAACGGGATCGCTAAATAGTGACTTTTTTAGCGATCCCGTTAGCGATATTGTTCAGTGTGGCATACCCTTGAGATATTGGCACAGATCTTCGGGCTCAGAAGCAAGAAGTCACACACTGTTGTCACAATAATTAGAAATCCTGACCTTTCCCAATTCCAATCTGCCTTTTCTGAAAGAGGTTATCCACTTTTGAGAGCTATTTTGGCAATTTATATTTTTAAATTTATTTTTCATTGTTTGGGAAAGTGCAGGCAGACTGAAAAACCAATTTTTTATGAAGTTTTTGGCCATACATTAGTTGAGCAAAAATTGGGGGGAAAAAAAAAAAAGGTAAAAAAGTTAGGGCTCCAAGTCGCCCGTCAGAACCGCTCTATGATTGATTTTCAGGTAAAGGGCCCATCTTTTCAGTAGGATCAACCCCCCCTAAGCTGTCTATATGGGTGAAAAAAAATAATCCTTGATAAACTATGAAACCAATGTTTTATTCCATAGAAATGCACATTTTTGTTGTATTTAAACCGTGTTCGGGCTATGGGTGGACACTGATCTGCAGGGAATCTGCCTCCAGAGATGATTATTAAAAGAAAGGGGGGCATTATATGTGTGGGGGAATCACAAAAGTCAGCTCTGCAGTGAGATCAAAAAAATTTTTAATGAGACAAAGTTCACTTCTGTGTACTATGTTATTTCTGCTGTCTGTGCTAGTTTATTTAACTTTCAAAGCCCCTGCGTGGATCAAAGAGCAAAGTGTTTAGTCTTACAGGGCTCACACTGGGAACGACTGCTCTCATTTATAATAAGCTCTGGAGGCGGAGTTGTGTCCGGGGCCCCTTTGTCCTCAAAAAAGCTCATTTTAATTTTTAAAAAAAATATTTCTCTTTAATAAGTTTACCAGATCGCAAATATAATGTATCATTTTTATTCGTTCTTATGACCCACATGCCAAGTAGGCGCTTTGGAGGG
>JARQOD010000001.1:624524767-624562392 GCA_033576555.1 Oophaga sylvatica | reverse complement strand
TTCACCAGCGTCGCAGGTGGGACTAGGTTTTCCCAATGACCGCAGAGGTCGGCATACAGATCGCTGATGAGTTGTGTTTGGAATCACAGATCGCTGATGAGTTGTGTTTGGAATCTAACTAGCGATCACATAGCGATCGCTCTAGCGATCTCACCAGGTCGTGTCGTTGTCGTGATCGCTAGTGCGATCGCTAAGTGTGACAGTGCCTTTAGAATCTCCTCCCAATCTTCAGTTTGAATCTCTGGAACTAGAGACCTCCACCTCTCCCTTACTGACGATAAAGCAGAATCCGAGCCCGCAGACAGCATATAAATGTACAGGGTAGAAATAAGCCCTGGGGGCCTTGCGATTTAAGAATCCCTATCAAGGGGAAGGATGAGTGGTTTAGTAGCGTCAGGAAATAAGGATTATTCCATAATGACATTTCAGCTATAACGTCAACAAAGCGAACCACTCGTTTAAGTTGTCTCCAGACTGACCGTGCCACCCAGAGTAAGGGTAATAATCCAGAGACATTAGGTTTGTCTACTTCTAAAAACCCCAACAAGCAATCAGTCCCCACAGCATGAGACAGATGACTCTCCGAGTTAGGCATATAATTACCAGGCATCCAAGCTTTCAGAGCTCTGACCTGCCCGGCCAAGTAATATAAGAAGAAATCCGGCAATGCCGCCCTGTCCATCTGTTTAGACTTATGCAGGGTGGACAATTTGAGTTTAGGCCTAGTCTTCCCCCATATAAAGGATGAAATTAATGAATTAAAAAAAAAATTTAGGCATCAGTACTGCACTATGTTGGAGGGAATAACTGAGTTTGGGGAGTAGGATCATTTTAATCAAATTAATACGCCCGGAGATAGATAATGGCAATTTACTCCAGATAGCAAATTTGGATTTAACGAAGTCTAACAGCGGGAGAATATTTATTTTAAAATCTAGTTTACTGTTTTTTGAAATATTTATTCCCAGATACTTAAAGTTAGTTACGACCGGTAATGGGGACAACATTTCAAGGTGATTTATTGGATCTAGGGAGAGAGGTATTAAGGCGGATTTATCCCAATTTATGTACAATCCTGAATAATTACTAAATTTGTCTATAGTAGCAATCACATGGGGCAATGTTTCTTCAGCTTTGTCCATGAATATCACCATATCATCGGCATATAAGCCAATGGTATCCAAACGGCCCGCTATTTCTATACCTTTAATGACGGGAGTTGATCTTATACGGATCACCAACGCTTCGATTGCAAGCGCAAAAAGGCCGGGAAAGGGGGCAACCTTGGCGTGTTCCTCTCGCCAGGGAGAATGATTCGGATACGGAATTATTTATTATTATTCGAGCTTTTGGTTTCATATACATTATACATATCCACTTTCTCTTGAAACACCCTCAGAAGGAGTGGTGCCAAAACATCTCGGTACTTCCTGTACATTTCTATGGGAAATCCATCCGGCCCAGGCACCTTCCCAGAGGCCATTTCTGCTAGGCTTTGTGTATTTCTTCTATTGTAAAGTCTGCATCTAGAAAGGCTTGTTGGGCGGGACTCAATGTGGGAAATTTTACGTCTGACAAATATTCAAGGCAGTCCGAAGTGCTAAAACCCCCTCTGGAGCTATATAACATTTTATAATATTCATGGAAGCTTTGAAGTATGTCGCCCGTTGAGGTCACTATCGATTTATCTTGTTTCCGAATTTGAAGTATGGTATTAGATGCGTTGTGTTGGCGTACCATAAATGCTAACCACTTACTGGATCGGTTTCCCTGCTCAAAGTATGACTGGCGAGTAAAGAATAATTTACGTTTAGATTTAGTATCCATATATTGAGTATACAATCTATGGGAGCTTAGCCATTCATTTCTATTTTCATTTGTTTGATTAGCTATGTATTTTGTTTCCGAATCGCTTAATCGCTTCTCTATTTCCTCATCTTCCCTAGATGTCACCTGTTTAATATAGGAGATTGTGGAAGATAAACATCCCCTTAGATATGCTTTAAGGGCATCCCAAAACAAGTTAATATTCTGGGGTTCAGGGTGGGAGGAAATGAAGCATTCTAATTGGTCTAGCGTTCTGTCGTTGGGGCCTATCAGTTTCAGCCAAAATGGGTTCAGCTTCCAAAATAAAGTACGACTCCTTTGGCCAATCTAAGTGTGAGTATTATAGGACTTGATCCGAGATGCCCTTATGCCCATGTTCCACATCCCCCACCCACATTGCCAGATTACTAGATCCAAATATATAGTCTATACGAGATAGAGTGCGTCTAATGGACGAGTGGCAAGTGTATTCTTTCTCATCAGGATGACGTATCCTCCATAAATCCAACCAACCACTGCCCTCAATGAGCAGTGATAGCGGAGATGGAGAGCAGGTCGTCCCGGTCACTCCATCGTCTAATCTAAGCCTATCCAGACCATTATTCATGACTAAATTAAAGTCCCCCATGCACATAACTAATGCATCTGGATAGTTTTAAAGCAAAGTTTACCGCCTTTCTGACAATTGTATATATAGTGTGGTGTGGGTTATAAAGACACAATTAGAAAAAATAACCGTGTGCACAACCAAGAAGGTGCAGAGTAGGTTCCCAAACGTATCTAATAGAAAATGAATCGGATCAACTTTGTAGTGAGAATAAAGATTTTTATCACAGTAGTAAACGAACGTTTCGGTCCTTATCATGGACCCCCTCATCAGTCACAGATACTACTCGGAAAGGGGGTTGATCCACATAGGAAGTAAGAAAGGGTGATTAGCTGTGTTGGTGGGGTGAGTGAGGAGAGGACAATCCTCTATTGCACTAGTAACTGTCGTGAAGGAGTCGGCATGAGGGATAGGTCTCTGCATTGGACGTATATCCAGCCCTTTCTTTCTTCCTATGTGGATCTAACCCCTTCCAGTAGTATCTGTGATGATGAAGGTCCATTATATAGGCCGAAAACGTTTCTGTGTTACTACTGTGAATAAAAATCTTTATTCTCACTATATAAGTTGAGTGCCGAGTTATTTTATAAGACACATTATGACGTAGTCTTTCAAATCTATCACCGCATGCACAAAAACAAAGCGCCCTTCAGGATCTCTCCGAGCTTCCTTGACCTCCCATCTAGTATCTTTGTGGATTAACAAAGAAACCCCTCTAGAGTAACTGGTGTGAAAGGCATGTATGGACCATTGCACCATGGTTTTTGCACATAACGGGCCGAATCTCTGGTCAAATGTGTTTCAACCAAGGCCACAATGTGAGGACGATATTGTTTAATCTGGGAAAAAACTTAATTCTCTTTCAGGGAGACCCAAGACCTCTCACATTGCAGGTGATGCATATTAATTCAGACCCCATGGTCCTTTGTGTTGAAATGGTATACAGTGTCGCACAAATTGAACCTCACAGGCAGCATAATTAATATTTTGGCAGCATTATCTACATAAACTATAATCACTACTAGTAAAACAAGAAAAAAAAACAATTTAAAGCTCCAAGAGGAGCGTAGTCCCACGCTCTTGTAAAAAGCAGAAAAAAAAGCTCAAAAATGGAGGAGCAAAATCTTGTGCTCCTATCATGAGATAAACAAGGAGATACCCTCACTGAAAACAGCGTCCAGTATTGTTGTTAGATTTGGACGCTAATGGAGAGAGCTCCAATTTTATAACTAGTAGGAGAATTTCCAAACATCTGCATATAAATTATGACTCCTTTCCATAAGATCCCAGGTGGGTCCGCAGCCATTCAGATGCCTCAGTCGGATCCGTGAAAAATACAGAAGAACTTTCATGGACAATTCGGAGGCGAGCTGGGTAGATCATGGAATAAGGAACATTCTTTCCTCGAAGCTGCTTCTTGACCTCCATAAATTGTGCCCTCAGCTTCTGGAGTTCCATAGAAAAGTCAGGGAATATCGAAATTGTGGCGTTGTTAAATTTGATGGGACACTTTTGCCGCGCCATACGCAATATAGCATCCCTGTCCTTGCAATTAAGAAGTCTCGCCAGAAAGGGTCTAGGTGGGGCGCCCGGAGGGAGTGGTCTTGTAGGGACCTGTGAGCCCTTTCCACAGAGAATGTCGAGGAGAATTCATCTCCCAAAGTGTCTTTAAGCCAGTTTTCAAGGAACTCCTCGGGCTGCTGACCTTCCGACCGCTCTGGTAAACCAATAATGCGGATGTTGTTGCGGCGCAGCCTATTTTCCAAATCATCCGCTTTCTGCCTCCAAGCATTTATAGAACCAGATACCTTAGTTAGTCTAGCCTCCATGGGTGGAAGAGTGTCCTCTAAGTTAGACACTCTCATCTCCATCTCCGTAATGCGCCCCCTCATGGCCTGCATATCATGCCGGAGACGCCCCACCTCCGAGTGCACGTCCTCTATTTTCTCTGTCAAGGATGTTCTGGTCAAGGAAATGGCCTGCATTAACTGTTCGGATGCCTGCCTTAGAGTCAACTCCTCAGTAACGCCACTTTCCACATTATCAGAGGATGGGTTTTTACGTTGATCTCCAGTTTTGGAGTTATTTCTGAGGGAGCGTGCGTTATCAGACGGGTCGGACCTTGCAAATTCCTTTAACTTATCTGCCACGCTTGACCCCCTTGAGCGATTCATGATCAATAGCAATAAAGTATGGCAGGTTCAATGGCTATATAATGAGAAAGTCCCTTTATCCAGGGATAAAAGCACCACTAGTAGGGAATATGTGATATGGATGTGTCCGTTATGCAAATAACTACAGAGGGTTTTCTTTCTTCCAAATTAACAGTGATGCAATGTGGCAAATTCAACGACCACATAGCAATAAATTCCTCTCCTCCAGAAGCAGAAGCACTGCTGCAAATAATATATATATTCTCTCTGCTCCGTATAGGAATATCAATGGCCACAGATAGATTATTGAAGTAATATGTTAAGTGCCACAGTAGGTCAGAAGCACCATATAGATTCCGTGGGCCAGGCTGAGTTGCTGCGTCACAGTTCCCGTAGGGTCAGCGGCAAGTGATCAGAAATCCCCAAAATGACAGGGGACGTCTGGGATCACACATGTGAGGAAATCGTCTGATGCTCGCATGTGAAATCCCAGCTCTGGCGCCGGCACTCGGGAGTGGAGTGCGCAGCTGCATGTAGTTATATGTTTTTGTTATATAGTTTTTGTTTCAATATATAGAATATTAATTATGTAAAATAGGGGGCAGATCACTGAGGGATCAGTGACCTGTCAGAAGCCATACAGATGAATAGGTAAGCAGTGCACCACATGAAGACCCCTCCCCATAGGCCGCCCCGGAGCACAAGCAGAATTATAGAACAACAGAATTATATTTCTCATATGTTTCCTTTGTTAAGACTTCAAAATTTAACTATTATTCATATCTGCATAAGCCAACAAGGTTTATTGCACAAAAACTAAAAGTAGACTTAAGAACAGAATTAACAAAATTGTTTCTTTAAAAAGAGAAAATGTAATACACCCTAAAAGCATTGCAGGTGCATTTGCTGATTATTATCAGAAAATATATAACTTGAGAGATGACACATCCATTAACCATCCAGAGGATAACAAAATTATTACATTTCTTTCAAATATCAACCTCCCCTAAATTAAACAAATAGACTTGAACCTTTTGACAGCTCTTTTACTGAAAAAGAAATTTTAGATACTATAAATTTACTCAAAATTAGAAAATCCCCAGGCCCAGAAAGTTTAATTAATATTATAAATGCTTTCGGACATCATTAAACCCTCATCTAGCAAAAAGGTTTAATTTGGCTTCAACCCAAAGTTCTTTTCCCGCAGAAATGCTTGAAGCAACTATTATTTTGATACCAAAATCTGTGGAAGAACCTGACAAACTAAAAAAAAAATATAGACCAATTTCTGTAATAAATACGGACATAACATGTATGCAAAAATTTTAGCTAATAGGTTAAAAAATATACTCCCTAGTATCATCAATAACGATCAAATAGGCTTAATTGAAGGAAGACGAGCAACAGATGATACTAGGGGATTCCTAAATATTAAGAAAATCAATTATTTAAACCTTCCCTCAATACTTTTAACTCTAGATGCTGAAAAAGCATTTGATAGACTCATTTGGACATATCTCAAATTAATGCTTTCCAAATTTGGCTCTAAAGCCCCCGTCTCACACACGATCGCTAGTGAGATCGTGCTGAGTCACTAGTTTTGTGATGCAACATCGATCTCCCCAGCGATATCGCTGTGTGTGACATTCAGCGACATCAGCCCCCTGCTGGGTATCGCTGATCGTCGCTGATGTCCTGGACATTTTTGATCGCTGATCTCCGCTGGCCACACGCATCGCTGCGTGTGACAGGCGGGAGACCAGCATCGCTGTAACAAGTACACAGCGGGTTTCAGGACGGGCTGTGCCTGGAACCATGTGTACTTGGATACCAGCGCCTGATGCAGGTATCTGGTAACCAAGGGTACACAGCGGTTTCCGGGCACTGCGCAGCGCCTGGAAACCCACTGTGTACCTGGTTACCAGATCCTGCACCAGCGGCTGGTATCCAACGTACACTGCGGGTAACTAAGGACGTACCGCAGTGTCGCTGTCCTGATCGCTGCCTGAGCTGCCTGTTGGCAGTCAGCAGCGATCATGAGCGACACACCAGCGATCCTGATCGTTGCGGGATCGCTGGTGTGTCGCTAGTGAGACGGGGCTTAATAGATCAATTTTATCCTCTATATAGCTCTTTATTCTATTCCTAGTGCTAAAATTTTATAAACACCATTTATCACATCTCATCTATTACCAATGGTACTAGCAAAGTGTCCTTATCTCCACTATATTGCCTAGCTATAGACTTTAGCCTAAACAATCAGCAAATCCATGTTAAGGAATCTTATCAACAGCCCGTCATTTAAAGTTGGCTATTTGCAGATGATTTAATCCTACTCTTTCAGGACCCCTTAAAGCTTAAGTACTGCACACTTAGCTTATCCCGCTAGCATCTCGTTAGCGTTGCATACTAATGAGATCGCTAGCGGGTTGTTTCTATCGCTAAATGCTGCCGCATTACGATATAGTTAACACGCTATCGCGTTAGCGATCTTCTTAACGACTTTAGCGGTACAAAAGTACCGCTAAATCGCAAGAAAAGGTGCCACACAGCGATAAGATACTTACCCACGGGAGCGCCAGCGATGAATAGGTCCGGAACGATTCAGCGACGAGCGAGATCCAGCAGAAGCTCGTCGCTGGAAGCGCGCACTGAACAATATCGCTAACAGGATCGCTAAATAGTGACGTTTTTTAGCGATCCGTTAGCGTATTGTTTAGTGTGGCATACCCTTTAGAGAACTTCTAAAAACTCTGGATTCATTTTCGGAATTGTCATACTTTAACCTTTTTACCCCCAAGGGTGGTTTGCATGTTAATGACCAGGCCAATTTTTACAATTCTGACCACTGTCCCTTTATGTGGTAATAACTCTGAAACGCTTCCATGGATTCCGGTGATTCTGACATTGTTTTCTTGTGACATATTTTACTTCACGTTAGTGGTAAAATTTATTTGATATGACGTGCGTTTATTTGTGAAAAAAAAGAAATTTTGAAAAATTTTCGCAATTTTCCAACTTTGAATTCTTATGCCCTTAAATCACAGAGATACAGGTCCTTCTCAAAAAATTAGCATATAGTGCTAAATTTCATTATTTTCCATAATGTAATGATTACAATTAAACTTTCATATATTTTAGATTCATTACACACCAACTGAAATTTGTCAGGTCTTTTATTGTTTTAATACTGATGATTTTGGCATACAACTCCTGATAACACAAAAAACCTGTCTCAAAAAATTAACATATTTCAACCGTCCAATAAAATAAAAGTGTTTTTTAAAAACAAACAAAAAAACCATCAAATAATAAAGTTCAGTTATGCACTCAATACTTGGTCGGGAATCCTTTTGCAGAAATGACTGCTTCAATGCGGCGTGGCATGGAGGCAATCAGCCTGTGACACTGCTGAGGTGTTATGGAGGCCCAGGATGCTTCGATAGGGCCTTAAGCTCCTCCAGTGTGTTGGGTCTTGCGTCTCTCAACTTTCTCTTCACAATATCCCACAGATTCTCTATGGGGTTCAGGTCAGGAGAGTTGGCAGGCCAATTGAGCACAGTAATACCATGGTCAGTAAACCATTTACCAGTGGTTTTGGCACTGTGAGCAGGTGCCAGGTCGTGCTGAAAAATGAAATCTTCATCTCCATAAAGCATTTCAGCCGATGGAAGCATGAAGTGCTCCAAAATCTCCTGATAGCTAGCTGCATTGACCCTGCCCTTGATGAAACACAGTGGACCAACACCAGCAGCTGACATGGCACCCCACACCATCACTGACTGTGGGTACTTGACACTGGACTTCAGGCATTTTGGCATTTCCTTCTCCCCAGTCTTCCTCCAGACTCTGGCACCTTGATTTCCGAATGACATGCAAAATTTGCTTTCATTAGAAAAAAGTACTTGGGACCACTTAGCAACAGTCCAGTGCTGCTTCTCTGTAGCCCAGGTCAGGCGCTTCTGCCGCTGTTTATGGTTCAAAAGTGGCTTTACCTGGGGAATGCGGCACCTGTAGCCCATTTCCTGCACACGCCTGTGCACGGTGGCTCTAGATGTTTCTACACCAGACTCAGTCCACTGCTTCCTCAGGTCCCCCAAGGTCTGGAATCGGTCCTTCTCCACAATCTTCCTTAGGGTCCGGTCACCTCTTCTCGTTGTACAGCGTTTTCTGCCACATTGTTTCCTTCCAACAGACTTCCCATTGAGGTGCCTTGATACAGCACTCTGGGAACAGCCTATTTGTTGAGAAATTTCTTTCTGGGTCTTACCCTCTTGCTTGAGGGTGTCAATGATGGCCTTCTTGACAGTCAGGTCGCTAGTCTTACCCATGATGGGGGTTTTGAGTAATGAACCAGGCAGGGAGTTTTTAAAAGCCTCAGGAATCTTTTGCATGTGTTTAGAGTTAATTAGTTGATTCAGAAGATTAGGGTAATAGGTCGTTTAGAGAACCTTTTCTTGATATGCTAATTTTTGAGACAGGTTTTTTGGGTTATCAGGAGTTGTATGCCAAAATCATCAGTATTAAAACAATAAAAGACCTGACAAATTTCAGTTGGTGTGTAATGAATCTAAAATATATGAAAGTTTAATTGTAATCATTACATTATGGAAAATAATGAAATTTAGCACTATATGCTAATTTTTTGAGAAGGACCTGTATATCACACAAAATACTTAATAAGTAACATTTTTTTGTTAGGAAGTTACAAGTGTTAAAAGTTGACCAGCGATTTCTCATTTTTACACCATTTTTTTTAGGGACCACATCACATTTGAAGTCACTTTGAGGAGTCTATATGATAGAAAATACCCAAAAGTGACACAATTCTAAAACCTGCACCCCTCAGGCCAGTCTCACACGTCCAGATATTTCCGGTATGTGCAGAAACGGACCCGGAGCTGTCCGTGTGTGCACGTAGGCCATATGTGTGTCATCCGTGTGGTCCATGTTTATCGTCCGTGTGCTGTCCGTGTTAATACGTATCACACACAAAGGTTTTGAGCTCCATATGAGGGGTTAAGGCATTAATTAAAGGTTTGGAACATGCGAAGGTGTGATCAATTAGTGATTATGTGTTAAAACAGTTCCTAAAAAGTTTTTGCTGATGACATATCATCTTTGAGGTGTGTGTTAGGACTCCTTTGGTGTCACAAATATGTATAGTGACAATGAGGCATTGTGGTTGGCATGGCTTGTGTCACGTCGGCTTGGGGTTCGCCACCATATGCTTGATGAGGAATCACGGCTGCAAAAGAGGCTATGGGTTCACCCTCTACTCTTGCTACGTGGGGCATATGGTCATTTTTCGAAATTGTACAATGAACTTCGCAGATACCCGGTGAAGTTTGTTGCTTTTTGTCGTCTTTCCATTCCCGGCTTTGACAACATACTTCATGTTTTGCGGCCTTGCCTTCTCAGACAAGACACCTGCATGCGACTAAGCATTTCTCTGGAGGAGCGTTTGCTAGTAACCTTGAGGTAATTTTTTTGTGCTAAACATGATGTGACCAATAAATTTCAAACCATTGTTGTGGGTTAAGTGGTTAAATGTCTAGTGAGTAATGTTCCATTTCCCTAGGTTATACAATGACCATAATAGTAACTTCAAAACATGTCTTGTTAACCATTGCCAAAGAAAAATAAAGGCAAACATACAGTTTGTATATCTATTCTTACTAACAATCAAATACACTCCCTGACAGAAGTTATGTCGCTTATCCATGTTATGTAAATCAAAGCTTATAACCTGACGTTAAATTCATCCATTGGTTTTATAAATTACTCTTTTGAAAGCTGAAACCCTCCCAAATTTGGTTTAGGTTAAGAAAATAAATTGGCATCAATGCTGAAATATTGATCATTTAATGAACATAGAATGATCAGATTTTGGCAAGACAAAAGTTTTGTCGCCTGGTCATATAATGCACCCAATCCTAGTTTACATCCTCACCAGTGCTCAGTAAATGATCGGTTAATTAGTGGGTGTGTATTAAAAGAAACCCAGCACCCCAGACCTTCACTTGAACTGCAACTTGAGCTCTGACAACATGCCAAAAATCCACCCTGCGACCAAATCCTTGGTTATCAAGAGGCTGAAAACCAAATCCACTGCAGAGGCGGCTGGCACCTTTAATGTGTCTCAGCGTCAAGTACAAAGAATTAAAAAAGATTTGAAGAGACTGGAGATGTGCTTGACAAGCCCTGGTCCGGCAGGTCCCGCAAGACAACTGCTCAGGAGGAATGTTTGTTGGTTAGAAAATCCAAAGCAAGCACCTCTTCCACTACAACAGAGCGCCAACAGGCCTGGTCACCTCAAGTCCCTGTGTCAACTAGAACAGTTTGTACGATTCTGTCTCGAAATGGCCTCCATGGTTGATTCAGTGCCCAGAAGTCAGCACTAACAAAAGGTAAATTAAAAACCGTGTGGCATTTGCAAAGTCCCACAGCCTCTCAAACAGATGGACGCTGGAAAAGTGGCAGAAGGTGGATTTCTCTGATGAATCTTCAGTGGAATTACACCACAGCCGCCGCAAATACTGCAGGAGACCTACTGGAGCCCGTATGGATCCAAAATACACCCAGAAAACAGTTAAATTTGATGGTGGAAAGATCATGGTCTGGGGTTACATTCAGTATGGGGGTGTGCGAAACATTTGCAAGGTGGAATGCAATATCAATAGCCTAAAATATCAAGAAGTATTAGCTACCTCTTACATTCCAAATCATAAAAGGGGTCAAATTCTGCAGGAGGATGGTGCTCCATCTCATACATCCATCTCTAGAACAAAATTGCTCCAGGCAAAAAAGATCAAGGTGCTCAAGGACTGGCCAGCCAAGTCACAAGACATGAACATCATTGAGCATGTTTGGGGTAGGATGAAAGAGGAAGCTTGGAAGACAAAACCAAGGAATCTAGATGAACTCTGGGAGGCATGTAAGACTGCATTCTTTGCTATTCCTGATGACTTCATTAACAAATTGTATGAATCATTGTTGAACCCCATGGATGCAGTCCTTCAAGCTCATGGAAGTCACACAAAATATTAAGTATGACTCTAATAGCACCACAACTTCATTCACCAATGTTATGCAACATATATTTGTATTTTAAGATAATTATTTGTTTGAATATCACATTACTCTCTGTGGGCGACAAAACTTTTGTCTTGCCAAAATCTGACCATTCTGTGTCCATCAAATGATCAATATTTCAGCATTGATGCCAATTTATTTTCTTAACCTAAACCAAATTTGGGAGGGTTTCAGCTTTCAAAAGAGTAATTTATAAAACCAATGGATGAATTTAACGTCAGGTTATAAGCTTTGATTTACATAACATGGATAAGCGACATAACTTCTGTCAGGGAGTGTAGTGCGAGCCACAACTAAACTATTTACATGGCCACTTTGTGAGAATTTCATTATAACTGACACCTGTGTGTAGCATTAATGGGTGTGGGTTATATTGCACAAAACATATATTTTATGTAGATGTATGCTGTACTACCTTCACTATGTACAAATAGTTAGATTTATCAACATAATCCACAATTGATGGTGAATGTTAGACATCCAAAATATGTTTTTTGTTAACAGTTTCCTGGCTACTGGTCACTCATATTCTTCCCTCCATTTTGAGTTCCTCCTTGGCACATCAACCATATCCGGGATTGTGCACTCAACCTGTGATCTGATTTGGGATAAGCTAAAGAGCCGCCTCATGCCTCAGCCAACCACACAAGACTGGTTGAGGATTGCCCAGGGTTTCATGGAAGACACTGAGTTCCCAAGCTGCATTGGTGCCCTGGATGGAAAACACATTCGTGTCAAGAAGCCACCAAACTCTGGTTCTCATTTTTTTAATTACAAAATTTTTTTTTTTCCGTTGTGCTGCTGGCTGTAGCTGACAGCAACTACTGTTTTGTTCTTGCTGACATTGGGGCATATGGGAGTGCCTCTGATGCTCACATCTTTAGAGCTTCCAGATTAGCTAGGCGACTTGCTGACACTAATTTAAATCTGCCACAACCATGTGTGCTTCCTGGTGCATCAGGCCCACCTGTACCATTTATCATGGTTGCTGATGGGGGCTTTGCGCTCTCAAGGCATGTTCTTTGACCATTTCCACGTCGAGGTTTGGACAACCGGAGAATTTTTAACACTTGACTGATGAAAGCCCTTAGATTGGTTGAGTGTGCTTTTAGAATTTTAACTTCAAGATGGCGTATTTTTGAAACTCAACTACAAATGCATCCAGCAAATGTCCAGGCAGTCATAAAGGCTGCCGTTGTTTTGCATAATTTCTACCAACAACAAGAACCATCCTTGGCTGATGTGGATGATGGGAGAGTGGTTAATGTGGCATTACCAGAGGAAACACAGCATGCTCCCAGAGTAGCTCACTCTGGCCTTCTAGTCAGAAATATTTTTGCCGATTATTTTTTGACACCAGAGGGTAGTGTGCCAAAGCAAATGGAGGAGGACAACTAATGTTACAGTTAAATATGTATTCTGCCCCTTTTTTTGGTTTTGGTTTAGATACAGTTTTGTTAGGCCTTTTAGCCAAAATTGGTTAGGGACTCGGAAGGCAATGAGGACCCTTGACGTGGGTTGCGAGCTGACATTTGATGTGGGTAACTCATATATGGCCCTCTGAAAGCCTCATTGCTACCCATAACAAATAACTAATACCTCATTATCATGTGTTTCCTGTGTTTGTGATAAATATAACATGTAGGAAAGTATGTATTTGGTGTGATAATTGTAGAGTAACACAAAATAGCTAAGACCCTCACTCATTGAGTGTGTTCTGGAAGGAGAGTGGGTCACCTTGCGATCATGTTGTTCACACATACTGACCTTGAAGTGTCCAATTTCACTGCCATTTCATGACGGTAAATATTTCAACCCAGTTGAGGCTGTGATGGGGCGCAGCTTCAATGACCTGACTGCAAGTCAATGAAGCAACATGTGCCACCACCTTCTCCTCCTTTCCCATTATGTTTCATCCATCACAGATTAATATTTGCACCATCCTGGTTGTAAATAGTGTATGGTCCAGATATTATTATTCATTTATATAGCGCCATTTATTCCATGGCGCTTTACATGTGAAAAGGGGAAATATAGACAAGTACAATAGACAAGTGTAAGACAAGGGACATATAAGTACAGAAGGAGAGAGGACCCTGCCCGCGAGGGCTCACAGTCTACAGGTATGGGTTATTTTGTGGAACATAACGGTAGGCAGGTATGGTATATTGCTTATTTGTTTAGGAACTTTTTATTTCCCTCATATCTATTGTTTATTGTTAAAATTACATAGACTTTGCCAAAGAAACAAGACATATTAACACTTAACCAATGTGTTTTATTTTTCTTACAACACATATATTCATCTGAGATGGTGTAGCAAAAGTAAACCAAATTTTTTCACAACATAATGAAGGTAACCTACTTATTTAGGTTAGTCATAAATCCACAAAGTCACCATGACTGGAGATTCATCCGTGGTATTTTCAGCGCTTACACGTTTGGGGCTGGAGGACTGTGTGCCCATTTGTCCTGTAGGCATTGTGGGCTGGCGTGTGCTTGTTTGAGGAGGTTCATTTTGCAAAACTGATGCTGTAACAGATGTAGATGGGGATAAGGTTGTGTTTGGTAAGACTCATCCAAAAATGTTTTGGAAACACTGTGTCTGAGGTAAAGTAGGTTCTGAGTCAACAATCTGGCTCAGATATGATTGGGAACTGCTATAGGTCTCATCTCTTGGCCTACGGTTAGGCGGAGCACATTGGCTCTCCACAGGTGTCTGGTGCCTTGATGGCAGATTTTAGGGCTGTGGGATAGCAAAATTACCACCACTACTATCACCAACAGACATGCTGGAGGACATTGTTTCAGAATGTTGGCTTTATGAGGTGTTTGGATCAGACATTTACCAATATTGCTGGCTACTGGCATGACCATGAGGCATTGAGGCAGGGTCAGGCATTTCGCCATATTGTTGGCTACTGGCACGACCATGAGGCATTGAGGCAGGGTCAGGCATTTGGCCATATTGTTGGCTACTGGCACGACCATGAGGCATTGAGGCAGGGTCAGGCATTTGGCCATATTGTTGGCTACTGGCACGACCATGAGGCATTGAGGCAGGGTCAGGCATTTGGCCATATTGCTGGCTACTGGCACGGGCATGAGGTAGAGAGGCAGGCTCACACATTTGAACATAATCATTGGTGTAGCAACCGGCAGGAGGAAACCAAACAGGAGCATACATTTGGGGATAAGGATGTCTGGAGGCAGGAGGTGGAGGCATGGACGAGGATGCAGCCATTTGCTGTGATTGTTGTCTTTGTGGGCCAGGGATGGGCCCTGAAGATTGTGTACCTACATTTTGTGCATGTGTTATGTTGGTAGCAGATGGCATCTGAATTGGATGCTGGGCAGCTCGCCATTGTTCAATGGGCCCTAGCACCAGGTTTGGGTCCTGCTCTCCTTGGCTTGCTGCAATGAGGGTCAATATTGCAGCCCATACCCAGTCCTGCCATTCATCTGGAACTTTGGCTAGGCAAGGAGAGAGAGAGCGACAAAACCGATCTGTAGAATTTTCAGGTGTCATGGAATTTAGTATGGATAAAACTCGAGCATCAATGAGCTCGGGCAGCAGACGTGTGTTGTGAATGGGTTTGAGATGAGTTCTGAGCAGAGGCTCCCTCTGGTGGTTACAAGCGGTGCTAGTCTGTCCAGTGAAGATTGTGAGGACTGGGAATCAGGTGTTACTGACTGGTCTTATATAAGGGAGTCACCTTCCCATCAGGGTTGCCGGTGATCAATTGTTCTGGTCTGAATCCTTTATTCCAGTTTCCCTTGTAGCCTGCTGAGTCGTGTCTGCATCTCCTTCTAACAGATAAGACATTTTCTTCTTTTGTTTTGTGCTGTGTTTTTGCATTTTGTCCTGCACTTCTGTGGGGGCCTTCAGGGTCCCCTCCGGGGGCTTCTGCCCTCTCAGTTTTGTTCAGCCACTGATGTTTGTACTTTTGCTTTTTCCAGTTTTTTCAGTGGCTGCTGTTTTGATTTTGTTACACCAGAGAACTAATTTAGGTGGTAGAGGTCGTGTGATCTCAGGTGTTTTTGAAATTAGTAGAGTTGGTGCCTTTCAGGGTTTTCTGGGATTGCAGTAAGTACCCTTCCTATCCTTTTCTATTTAGTTAGTTTGGGCCCCAGCGTTTGCTCATACTATTTTCTTTCTGTGTCAGTATTTCATCTTGTCTAACCGCCATTACATGTTTGGGGGCTTTCTATTATCTTTGGGGTTCTGCTCCGGGGCAGATAGCTTTCCTATTTCTATCTTTAGGTGTAGTTAGTTTCTCAGGCTGTGACGAGGCGTCTAGGACCAACGTAGGAACGCTCCACGGCTGCCTCTAGTTGTGGTGGTTAGTCAGGGTACTGCAATCTCATAGATTCCAACTGCTCTGGTGTATTGCCTTTTTTACCTGCACTCCTCAGCTACCGAAACATAACAGTATCACCGGCCTAAAAATTGATAATTGTATGGTACTCACAGAAGGGAAAAAATATTGTGAAAGAAAAAAGGTTGTCAGAGTTGTCAGAAATATTTTTCTGTTTGTTGCATTTTTTTTTTTTTTCCCTCTGTATCTCTGGGTGCTGGGGAGGATCTTTTCTCTCAATGGAGTTTGCACAGTTGTCTGGCCGTGTGGATCAGCTTGCCACTGAGGTTCAGAGTATTGCTGCATATCTTGCTAGGTTGCCTGTTGTGGAACCTAGGATCCCCATGCCAGATTTGTTTTTAGGGGATCGAGCTAAGTTTCAGAATTTCAAAAATAATTGTAAATTGTTTTTTGCCTTAAAATGTAAGTCCTCAGGGAACGCAGCGCAGCAGGTTCAAATTATCATTCTCTCTCCTGCGCGGCGATCCTCAGGATTGGGCTTTTTCCCTGATACCTGGGGATCCTGTTTTGAGTGATGTTGATGCATTTTTTCAGGCCTTGGGGTTATTGTACGATGAGCCTAATGTCACTGATCAAGCTGAAAAAGCCTTGTTGGCATTAAATCAGGGGCTTGATGACGCTGAGTTATACTGTCAGAGATTCCGTAGGTGGGCAGTCCTGACCAAATGGAATGACGACGCTTTGGCAGCCCTTTTCCGGAAGGGTCTGTCAGATAATGTAAAGGATGTTATGGTGGGATTCCCTGTCCCCTCTGGTCTCAATGATTCTATGTCATTAGCGATTCAAATTGACAGACGTTTGCGTGAGCGGAGAAGTATGCGTGGAATGGTGTTGCCTTGTGAACCAGCTTCTGAACCCATGCAGTGTGATAGAGTGGTGTCTGGGGCACAGCGTCATGAGTTTCGAAAGCGCAATGGGTTATGTTTCTACTGTGGTGATGCCTCTCATGCTATTTCAGTCTGCCCTAAGCGGGGAAGACGTTTTGCACGCTCAGTTGTCTTGGGTAGTGTTCAGACTAAGTTTTTATTAACTGTCACTCTGATATGCTCTCTATAGCAAATGAACTCAGAACTCAACTTCAGTAGAGTGATGATTTTTAATCGTGTCCACAGTAATAACAGAAACGTTTCGGTCCTGAACTTGGACCTTCATCAGTCACATGGACTACTGTGAGTAGGTGGACCCAGCAAAAAGAGGGGCTATGCCCGGAATATCAGGTTTAAATTCTGTTCGATATAGGTGATCAAATATGGCAGCGGTTACCTGGGGGGTCCCGGTGGAGCAAAAATGTGCCTGCGGTGGACGCGGTATCCGCCGCTAGTCCGTGCATCGGACTAGCGGCGGATACCGCGTCCACCGCAGGCACATTTTTGCTCCATTTTTGCTCCACCGGGACCCCCCAGGTAACCGCTGCCATATTTGATCACCTATATCGAACAGAATTTAAACCTGATATTCCGGGCATAGCCCCTCTTTTTGCTGGGTCCACCTACTCACAGTAGTCCATGTGACTGATGAAGGTCCAAGTTCAGGACCGAAACGTTTCTGTTATTACTGTGGACACGATTAAAAATCATCACTCTACTGAAGTTGAGTTCTGAGTTCATTTGCTATATTTATATGGTGTGGGAACCTACTCAGATACTCCTATACGGCTGTGCACATGATTATTCACTTTGCTCTGATATGCTCTCTGTCCTCATTTTCTGCTCAGGCTTTCGTTGATTCTGGAGCAGCTATTAATCTGATGGATTATGATTTTGCTAAACGTTGTGGATTTCCCTTGATACCCCTACAGAAATCTATTCCCCTACTGGGGATCGATTCTAACCCTTTGGCTGAGAATAAACCCCAGTTTTCTACTCAGGTGATAATGAGGGTTGAACCTGATCACCAGGAGTGCTGCAAATTTTTGGTTCTGTATAATCTGCATGACATTATCGTGCTGGGTTTTCCTTGGTTACAGTCTCATAATCCTGTTTTGGATTGGAAATCTGTGTCTGTAACCAGTTGGGGCTGCCAATGTGTTAATACTAACACTCCTGTTTTTTCTGCCTCCCCCAGGCTCAGGATGTTCCTGACTTTTTGATTGATTTTTCTGATGTGTTTAGCGAAAGTAAATCTGCATCCTTGCCTCCCCATAGGAGCTATGACTGCGCTATTGAATTAGTGCCGGGTAGTAAATTCCCTAAAGGTCGCCTTTTTAACTTGTCTGTACCTGAACATGACGCTATGCGGTCTTATATCAAGGAATCATTGGAGAAGGGTCATATCAGACCATCCTCTTCACCCTTAGGTGCCGGTTTTTTATTTGTGGCCAAAAGGATGGTTCTTTAAGGCCGTGTATTGATTATCGTCTCTTGAACAATATTACTGTGAAATATCAATACCCGTTACCCTTGATTTCTGACCTGTTTTCCAGGGTGAAAAACGCTACTTGGTTTACCAAGCTTGACCTCAGGGGGGCGTATAACCTTATTCGCATTAAGCACGGGGATGAATGGAAGACGGCATTCAATACCCCTGAAGGGCATTTTGAGTACCTGGTGATGCCCTTTGGGCTCACTAATGCTCCTTCCGTCTTCCAGTCCTTCATGAATGACATTTTCAGGGATTTTGTGGACAAATTTTTGATTGTTTATTTGGATGATATCTTGATTTTTTCTAATGACTGGGACTCTCATGTGAAACATGTTCGAACTGTATTCCAGATTTTGAGAGAGAATGCTCTGTATGTGAAGGGATCAAAGTGTATTTTTGGCGTACAGAGGATCTCATTTCTGGATTCATTTTGTCCCCATCTGTTATTGAAATGGACCCGGTCAAGGTTCAGGCCATCTGTGATTGGGTCCACCTACTTCATTAACCCCTCTCTGCCATCAGACGTACTATTCCGTCCATGTGACCCTGGATCTAATTCCCATGGACGGAATAGTACGTCATAGGCGATCAGCTGCGCTCCCGGGGGGAGCGTAGCTGATCGCCGCCGGGTGTCAGCTGTATATCACAGCTGACACCCAGCACTATGTGTCAGGAGCGGTCACGGACCGCTCCCGGCACATTAACCCCTAGCACACCGCGATCAAACATGATCGCGGTGTGCCCGGGGCACAGGGGAGGATCGCGCAGGCAGGGGGCTCCCTGCGCGCCCCCCTGAGACCCTCAGAGCAGCGCGGTGTCGCGCTGTTCCGAGGGTCCGTCCTCCCTCCAGGTCCCCGGATCCAAGATGGCGCCGGGGTCCTGCAGGGAGGCGGCTTCCTCAGTGACTGCTGAGAGCAGGCGCAGAGGAAGCCTGCAGCGATGCCAGAGCGATCGCTGGTGTGACAGAGTGCTGTGCACACTGTCACACCAGCGATCTGCTATAATACTGTGATGTCCCACCCTGGGACAAAGTAAAAAAGTAAAAAAAATAAAAATAAAAAGTGGTAAAAAAAATCATCAAAAAAAAAAAAAATATTCCCAATAAATTCATTTCTTCCTGTAAATAAAAAAAACAAAACAATAAAAGTACACATATTTGGTATCACCGCGTCCGTAACGACCCCCCCTATAAAACTGTCCCACTAGTTAACCCCTTTAGTGAACCCCTTAAAAAAAAAAAAAAAAACTAAGCAAAAAATCAATGCTTTATCATCATACCGCCGAACAAAAAGTGGAATAACACGCGATCAAAAAGACAGATATAAATAAACATGGTACCGCTGAAAACGTCATCTTGTCCCTCAAAAAACGAGCCGTCATACAGCATCATCAGCGAAAAAATAAAAAAGTTATAGCTCGCAGAATGAAGCGATGCAAAAATAATGATTTTTTTATATAAAATTGTTTTTATTCTATAAAAGCGCCAAAACATAAAAAAATGATATAAATGAGGTATCGCCATAATCGTACTGACCCAAGAATAAAACTGCTTTATCAATTTTACCACACACGGAACGGTATAAACGCCTCTCCCAAAAGAAATTCATGAATTGCTGATTTTTGTTCATTCTATCCTCCCAAAAATCGAAATAAAAAGCGATCAAAAAATGTCACGTGCTCAAAAATGGTACCAATAAAAACGTCACCTCGTCCCGCAAAAAATAAGACCTCACATGACTCTGTGGGTCAAAATATGCAAAAATTATAGCTCTCAAAATGTGGTGATGCAAAAAACTACTTTTTGCAATAAAAAGCGTCTTTTAGCGTGACAGCTGCCAATCACAAAAACCCGCTATAAATAGTAAATCAAACCCCCCTTTATCACCCCCTTAGTTAGGGAAAAATAATAAAATTAAAAAAATGTATTTATTTCCATTTTCCATTAGGGTTAGTGTTGCGGCTAAAGTTAGGGTTAGGATTGGCGCTAAAGTTAGTATTAGGGTTATGGTTGGGATTAGGGTTAGGGGTGCGTTAGGGTTAGGTTTGTGGTTAGGGTTGGGACTAGGGTTAGGGGTATGTTGGGGTTAGGGTTGGAGTTAGAATTGGGGGGTTTCTGCTGTTTAGGCACATCAGAGGCTCTCCAAATGTGACATGGCGTCTGATCTCAATTCCCGCCAATTCTGCGTTGAAAAAGTCAAACGGTGCTCCTTCACTTCTGAGCTCTGCCATGCGCCCAAACAGTAGTTTACCCCCGCATATGGGGTATCAGCGTACTCTGTACCCCAAGAGTTATTGTGCAATTTGTCCTATTTCTTCTGTTACCCTTGGGAAAATAAAAAACTGGGGGCGACAAAAGCATTTTTGTAAAAAAAAAATGATTTTTTTGTTTTTACGGCTGTATGTTATAAATTTTCTGTGAAGCACTTGGGGCTTCATAGCGCTCACAACACTTCTAGATAAGTTCCTTGTGGGGTCTATTTTCCAAAATGGGGTCACTTGTGGGGGGTTTCCACTGTTTAGGCGCATCAGGGGCTCTCCAAATGCGACATGACGCCCCCAGACCATTCCATCAAAGTCTGCAATCCAAAACGTCACTACTTCCCTTTCGAGCCCAGACGTGCACCCATACAGTCGTTTTCTCACACATGTTGGGTATCAGCGTACTCAGGACAAATTGGACAACAACTTTTGGGGTCCAATTTCTCCTGTTACCCTTGTGAAAATAAAATATTGGGGGCGAAAAAATCATTTTTGTAAAAAAAAAAAGGATTTTTTATTTTTACAGCTGTACGTTATAAACTTCTGTGAAGCACTTAGGGGTTCAAAGTGCTCAACATACATCTAGATAAGTTCCTTGTGGGGTCTATTTTCCAAAATGGGGTCACTTGTGGGGGGTTTCCACTGTTTAGGCGCATCAGGGGCTCTCCAAATGCGACATGACGCCCCCAGACCATTCCATCAAAGTCTGCAATCCAAAACATCACTACTTCCCTTCCGAGCCCAGACGTGCACCCATACAGTCGTTTTCTCACACATGTTGGGTATCAGCGTACTCAGGACAAATTGGACAACAACTTTTGTGGTCCAATTTCTCCTGTTACCCTTGTGAAAATAAAATATTGGGGGAGAAAAATCATTTTTGTAAAAAAAAAAAAGGATTTTTTATTTTTACGGCTGTACGTTATAAACTTCTGGGAAGCACTTCGGGGTTCAAAGTGCTCACCACACATCTAGATAAGTTCCTTGTGGGGTCTATTTTCCAAAATGGGGTCACTTGTGGGGGGTTTCCACTGATTAGGCACATCAGGGGCTCTCCAAATGCGACAGGACGCCCCCAGACCATTCCATCAAAGTCTGCAATCCAAAACGTCACTACTTCCCTTCCGAGCCCCGACGTGCGCCCATACAGTAGTTTACTCCCACATATTGGGTATTAGCGTACTCAGGACAAATTGGACAACAACTTTTGGGGTCCAATTTCTCCTGTTACCCTTGTGAAATAAAATATTGGGGGCGAAAAAATCATTTTTGTAAAAAAAAAAAAAAGATTTTTTATTTTACGGCTGTACGTTATAAACTTCTGTGAAGCACTTTGGGGTTCAAAGTGCTCACCACACATCTAGATAAGTTCCTTGAGGGGTCTAGTTTCCAAAATGGTGTCATTTGTGGGGGGTTTCCACTGTTTAGGCAGATCAGGAGCTCTCCAAACACGACATGGCATCCAGCCAATTCTGCGTTGAAAAAGTCAAACGGCGCTCCTTCCCTTCCAAACTCTGCCATGCACCCAAACAGTGGTTTACCCCCACATATGGGGTATCAGCGTACTCAGGACAAATTGCACAATAACTTTTGGAGTCTTGTTACCCTTGGGAAAATAAAAATTGGGGTGAAAAGATCAATTTTGTGGAAAAAATATGATTTTTTAATTTTACGGCTCTACGTTATAAACTTGTGTGAAGCACTTGGGGGTTCAAATTGCTCACCAAAGATCTAGATAAGTTCCTTAGGGGGTCTAGTTTCCCAAATGGGGTCACTTGTGGGGGGTTTCCACTGTTTAGGCACATCAGGGACTCTCCAAATGCAACATGGCGTCCAATCTCAATTCCAGCCAATTTTGGTTGGAAACAGTCAAATGGTGCTACTTCCATTCCGAGCTCTGCCATGCGCCCAAACAGTGGTTCCCCCCCCACATATGGGGTATCAACGTACTCAGGACAAATTGGACAACAACTTTTGAGGTCCAATTTCTCCTGTTACCTATGGGAAAATAAAAAATTAGTGACTAAGAGATCATTTTTGTGGGGAAAAAAAAATAGGATTTTTTATTTTCATGCCCGGGCATTATAAACTTGTGTGAAGCACTTGGGGGTTCAAAGTGCTCACCAAAGATCTAGATAAGTTCCTTAGGGGGTCTAGCTTCCAAAATGGGGTCACTTGTGGGGGGTTTCCACTGTTTAGGCTCATCTGGGGCACTACAACGGAACATGACCCCCATCAATGTTTGCATTCCAAAACGTTACTGCTTCCTTTCCAAGCCCTGCCGTGCGCCCAAACAGTTTCCCCCCCCCACATATGGGGTATCGGCGTACTCAGGACAAATTGGACAACAACTTTTGGGGTCCAATTTCCTTGGGAAAAATCAAAAATTTGGGACTAAAAAATCATTTTTGTGGAAAATTGTTTTTTTTTTTTTCACACCCAGGCATTATAAACTTTTGTGAAACACTTTGGGGCTCAAAGTGCTCACAACAGATCTAGATAAGTTCCTTAGGGGGTCTAGTTTCCAAAATGGTGTCACTTGTGGGGGGTTTCCACTGTTTAGGCGCATCAGTGGCTCTCCAAACACGACATGGCGTCCAATCTCAACTCCAGCCAATTCTAGTTTGAAAAAGTCAAACGGCGCTCCTTCCCTTACGAGCTCTGCCGTGTGCCCAAACAGTGGTTTTCCCCCACATATAGGGTATTGGCGTACTCAGGAGAAATTGCACAACAACTTTATCTGCCCATTTTCTCCTTTTACCCTTGTCAAAATAAAAAAAAAGTTTGTAAAAGATCATTTTTGTGGCTAAAAAGTTAAATATTAATTTTTTCCTTCCACGTTGCTTCAGCTCCTGTGAAGCACCTGAAGGGTTAATAAACTTCTTGAATGTGGTTTTGAGTACCTTGAGGGTGCAGTTTTTAGAATGGTGTCACTTTTTGGTATTTTCTGCTATATAGACCCGTCAAAGTGACTTCAAATGTGAGGTGGTCCCTAAAAAAATGGCTTTGTAAATTTTGTTGTAAAAATGAGAAATCACTGGTCAACTTTTAACCCTTATAATTTCCAACAAAAAAAAATTTTGGTTCCAAAATTGTGCTGATGTAAAGTAGACATGTGGGAAATGTTATTTCTTAACTATTTTGTGTGACATATTTCTCTGTTTTAAGGGAAAAAAAATTCAAAGTTTGAAAATTGCAAAATTTTCAAAATTTTCGCCATATTTGTGTTTTTTTCAAAAATAAACGCAAGTTATATCGAAGAAATTATACTTCTAACGTGAAGTACAATATGTCACGAGAAAACAATCTCAGAATCGCGAAGATCCGTTGAAGCGTTCCAGAGTTATAACCTCATAAAGAGACAGTGGTCAGAATTGTAAAAATTGGCCCGGTCATTAACGTGCAAACCACCCTTGGGGGTGAAGGGGTTAAAGGCTCTTCAGAGATTTTGGGTTTTGCCAATTTTTATCGTAAATTTATTGGTAATTTCTCGGTTATTGTTAAACATTAACTGATTTGACCAGAAAGGGTTCTGATGTGGTGAATTGGCCTCCTGAGGCAGTCTCTGCGTTTCAGGAACTTAAGCAGAGATTCACTTCTGCTCCTGTTCTATGGCAGCCTGATGTTTCTCTGCCATTTCAGGTGGAGGTTGATGCCTCTGAAATTGGGGCAGGTGCCGTTTTGTCCCAAAGAGATCCAGAGACCTCTAAAAGTAACCCTTGTGCCTTTTTCTCTCTAAAATTTTCTCCAACTGAACGTAATTATGACGTGGGTAATCGGGAGTTATTGGCCATGAAGTGGGCTTTTGAAGAGTGGAGACATTGGCTTGGAGGGAGCCAAACATCAGGTGGTGGTCCTTACGGACCATAAGAATCTGGTCTATCTGGAATCTGCCAAGCGACTCAATCCTAGACAGGCCAGGTGGGCCTTGTTTTTCACACGTTTTAATTTTGTGGTTTCCTTTCTTCCTGGCACTAAGAATGTTAAGGCGGATGCCCTCTCGAGGAGTTTCCTTGCGGACTCTCCTGAGTTATCTGATCCTTCTGGTATTTTGAAAGAGGGTGTAGTTCTTTCCGCCATCTCGCCCAATTTGAGACTTGCTCTGGAGGGGTGTCAGGAGGATAGGCCCGAGTGCTGCCCTGTTGGAAAATTGTTTGTCCCGGACCAGTGGAAAAAGAGTGTGATGTCTGAGATTCATTGTTCCGCGTTGGCTGGGCATCCCGGAATTTTTGGTACCAGAGACTTGGTTAGTCGGTCCTTTTGGTGGCCTACCTTGTCTCGTGATGTCAGGGAATTTGTGCAGTCCTGCGGGACTTGCTCTCGCTCCAAGCCTTGCTCTCGCTCTAGTGGTTTGTTGATGCCATTGCCTGTGCCCAAGAGACCATGGACCCATATCTCTATGGATTTCATTTCCGACCTTCCTGTTTCTCAGAGAATGACCACCATCTGGGTAATTTGTGGTAGGTTTTCCAAGATGATACATCTTGTGCCATTACCTAAGTTGCCTTCCTCCTCTGAATTGGTGCCGTTGTTCCTTCAGCACGTGGTTCGTTTACACGGCATTCCTGAGAACATTGTGTCTGACAGAGGAGTCCAGTTTGTTTCCAGATTTTGGAGGACTTTTTGTTCTAAACTGGGTGTTCAATTGTCTTTCTCCTCGGCATTTCATCCTCAGACCAATGGTCAAACTGAGAGAACAAACCAGACATTGGAGACTTATCTAAGATGCTTTGTGTCTGCTGATCAGGATGACTGGGTCTCTTTTTTACCTTTGGCTGAGTTTGCTCTTAATAATAGGGCTAGCTCTGCTACTTTGATGTCTCCGTTTTTCTGTAATTCTGGGTTTCACCCTCGATTTTCTTCAGGACAGACGGAGGCTTCTGTCTGTCCAGGTGTTGACTCTGTTGTGGAGCGTATGCAACAGATTTGGGACCAAGTAGTGGAGAGGTTGTCCCTCTCTCAGGAGAGGGCCCAGCGGTTTGCTAACCGGCATAGGACTGATGGTCCTCGGTTTAAAGTGGGGGACTTGGTCTGGTTGTCCTCAAAGAATATTCCTATGAGAGTAGCATCTCCTAAATTTAAGCCTTGGTTCATTGGACCTTAAAGATCATGGAGATTATTAATCCTGTTTCTTTTCGTTTGCTTCTTCCAGGGACATTTAAGATCCATAACGTGTTCCACAAGTCCTTGTTGAAGAGGTTTGTTGAGCCAGTGGTTCCTGCTGCTGTGCCTCCTGACCCTGTTTTGGTTGAGGGCAATCTGGAGTATGTGGTTGAGAAAATATTAGATTCTCGTTTTTCTAGACGGAAACTCCAGTATTTGGTTAAATGGAGAGGTTATGGTCAGGAAGACAATTCTTGGGTGTTTGCTTCGGACATCCATGCTAGGAGACTTATCTGTGCGTATCATAGAACTCATCCTGACCGACCTGGTTGCTCAAATGGGGGTTCGGTGACCCCTCCTCAAGGGGGGGTACTGTTGTGAATGGGTTTGAGATGAGTTCTGAGCAGAGGCTCCCTCTGGTGGTTACAAGCGGTGCTAGTCTGTCCAGTGAAGATTGTGAGGACTGGGAATCAGGTGTTACTGACTGGTCTTATATAAGGAGTCACCTTCCCATCAGGGTTGCCGGTGATCAATTGTTCTGGTCTGAATCCTTTATTCCAGTTTCCCTTGTAGCCTGCTGAGTTGTGTCTGCATCTCCTTCTAACAGATAAGACATTTTCTTCTTTTGTTTTGTGCTGTGTTTTTGCATTTTGTCCTGCACTTCTGTGGGGGCCTTCAGGGTCCCCTCCGGGGGCTTCTGCCCTCTCAGTTTTGTTCAGCCACTGATGTTTGTACTTTTGCTTTTTCCAGTTTTTTCAGTGGCTGCTGTTTTGATTTTGTTACACCAGAGAACTAATTTAGGTGGTAGAGGTCGTGTGATCTCAGGTGTTTTTGAAATTAGTAGAGTTGGTGCCTTTCAGGGTTTTCTGGGATTGCAGTAAGTACCCTTCCTATCCTTTTCTATTTAGTTAGTTTGGGCCCCAGCGTTTGCTCATACTATTTTCTTTCTGTGTCAGTATTTCATCTTGTCTAACCGCCATTACATGTTTGGGGGCTTTCTATTATCTTTGGGGTTCTGCTCCGGGGCAGATAGCTTTCCTATTTCTATCTTTAGGTGTAGTTAGTTTCTCAGGCTGTGACGAGGCGTCTAGGACCAATGTAGGAACGCTCCACGGCTGCCTCTAGTTGTGGTGGTTAGTTAGGGTACTGCAATCTCATAGATTCCAACTGCTCTGGTGTATTGCCTTTTTTACCTGCACTCCTCAGCTACCGAAACATAACAGACGTGGCTCTTCCTGTCGCCTGTTTCGTCTATCTCGGAGAGTGTGTGTAAGATACCGACGTAGATTGGCTGTTGATGCTGGCTGTGGTGCTGGGGCTGCTTCTTGGGATGTTGTTGGGGCGGTTGTTTGGGTGCTTCCAGTACCAGCAGCAGTGGAGGTTTGAGCTGCATCAGACACCTGTTCATCAGGCTGTGTTTCTGTAGTTGCCTCTGTTGGGGCTTCGGTCTCTGATGCAGAGGTACATGGCACAGATCTAGCTGTTGTTGGCGATTCATATAAACATGAGTATTATTTAAAACAGGGTTCCCCAGCTCCCTAACCACAAACCTAACTCTAACACACCACTAACCATAATCCCAACCCGAACTCTAATCTCAACCCTAATCCAAACCGTAACCTCAACTTTAGCCCCAACCCTAACTTTAGCCCAACCCTTACCCTAACTTTAGCCCCAACCCTTACTTTAAATTTAGCTACAACCCTAACCCTAACTTTAGCCCCAACCCTAACCCTAACCCTAATGGGAAAATGGAAATAAATACATTTTTTTATTTTTATTATTTTTCCCTAACTAAGGGGGTGATTAAGGGGGGGTTGATTTACTATTTATAGTGGGTTTTTATGTTTGGCAGCTGTCACAGGCTAAAAGAGCTATAATTTTTCCATATTTTGGCCCACAGTCATGTGAGGTCGTTTTTTTGCAGGACGAGCTGACATTTTTAATTGGTACCATTTTCAGGCACATGACAATTTTTGAAAGCTTTTTATTACGATTTTTGGGAGGCAGAATGAACAAAAAACAGCAATTCATGAATTTCTTTGGGTGAGGCTTTTATACCGTTCCGTGTGTGGTAAAATTGATAAAGCAGTTTTATTCTTCAGGTTAGTACGATTACAGCGATACCTCATTTATATAATTTTTTATGTTTTGTCGCTTTTCTACAATAAAAACTTTTATATATAAAAAAAAATTATTTTTGCATCACTTTATTCTGAGACCAATAACTTTTTTATTTTCTTGCTGATGATGCTGTATGGCAGCTCATTTTTGCGGGACAAGATTCAGTGGTACCATGTTTATTTATATCCTTTTTTTTATCACGTGTTATTCCACTTTTTGTTCGGCAGTATGATAAAGCATTGTTTTTTAATTTTTTACGGTGTTCACTGAAGGGGTTAACTAGTGGGACAGTTTTATAGGTCAGGTCGTTACAGACTCGGTGATACTAAATATGTGTACTTTTATTGTTTTTTTTTATTTACATAAAGAAATTTATTTATTGGAAAAATATTTTTTTTTCTTTATTTAGGAATTTAAAAAAAATATTTTTACACAGTATATTTTTTTTAACTTTTTTACATTGTCCTAGGGTAGGACATCCCTATATAAAGGCAGATCGCTGATCTGACACTTTGCACAGCACTGTGTCAGATCAGCGATCTGACAGGTAGGGATGGAGGCTTGCCGGTGCCTGCTCTCAGCATGCACAGACAAGCCGCCTCCCTGCAGGACCCAGAAGGACCCCGCGGCCATCTTGGATCCGGGGGTCTGCCGGCAGGGAGAACTTCAGAACAAGGTGATCACATCGCGTTGTTTTGAGGGTCTGAAGGAAGCACGCAGGGAGCCCCCTCCCTGCACGATGCTTCTCTATGCCACCGGAACACTGTGATCGTTTGATTGGTGTTCCCGGGGTTAAAGCGCTGGGAGCTCCTCCCGTGAGCATGGCTGATCGCTATGATGTACTATCCTGTCCATGGTCATATGGGCCCAGGGCACATGGACGGATAGTACGTCCCATGTCAGAAAGGGGTTAAGATCAATTCCAACAAATCTAAAATTCTAAAATTTAAATTGGATGAAACTTGCGAGAGTATTATGAGGAATATTTAATACCTTAATTGGGAAAGTACTAGACTTCCATATTTGGGAATAATTCTTAAAAAAAATCTTGAACAAATTATTCTGTTAAATATGGAGACTATTACTAAAACAATATCTAAAGACATATTGAATATAAATAAATCGGAACTGACCTGGGTTGGAAAAATAATGGCAGTTAAAATGTTTATTCTCTCCCCAAAATTTTTTATTTACAGAACCATCCCAATCTACACATTTAACTAGACTACAAAATTTAATCAATACGTACGTTTGGAATAAAAGAAAAAGAGCAAGAGTAGCATTTAACACCTTATATAAAAGTAAATTAAATGGAGGATTAGGACTTTCCAACTTAACAGCCTACTACTTGGCTTTTCAAGTCAAACAGCATTTTCTGGTTTATACCTAATCTATCTCAATCTTGAACTTTCTTTTAATAGCAACATCTCTCCTCAAAAAAATTATATATCTTCTTTTTCTAAAAAAAAAATCCATTCATGAACCTACTCATCCCAATTTTTCAGCCATTATGCATGCCAAATAAAAGAACTAATAAATTTGAACAAATTAAAAATTTCCAATTAAATTTAATATCAACAATGAATGACTCTACTATCCCTACTTATTGGTCTCAAATAGGATTAAAAATAAAGTCAGAGATAATGAATGAAATTAATTTTATTCCTTTTAATGAACTTAAATTAAAATTTAATCTCCCATCTATGGATTTTTTACATTTAACAATTAAAGACCTTGTACATAAATTTTTGTATAATAAATGTCCTATTTTTAATCTCCCATCTACAGATGTTTTGCATTTAACAATTAAAGACCTTGTATATAAATTTTTGTATAACAAATGTCCTGTTTCCAAGATAATCGGTACCCTATTGAATAATATTAATAAGATCTCGTGGAGTGCAAGATTTTTTGGTTCAATTTTGACACCTCATTTATTAAAAATTCAAATATATTAAAATGGGAATCAGAATTAGAGATATTCTTTTCTGTAGAACAATGGAAAAAAGCACTAAAAATCTCCTACACATCAAATATTTCAAATCACTTACATGAATCATTTGATAAGCTCTTCACCAGATGGTATTACACTCAGATTAGCCCATATTAACCCAAATCAATCATCACTATGCTGAAGAAAACACTATTAAAAAAACCTCTTCATTAATCAGTAATCTAACCAAAAATACTCTTCTGATCACTTCTCAAATGGCTCTCCTTTCATTGATTTAGATTAAATAGAACCTTCTTTCAGATATATTATAATTCACATCTTTCTTGTAGTTAAAAATACGATCGCATTTTTAAAAAAAACAAATCCACCTATAATTTCTGATATTTTGGAAAAAAAATTACTCTCCATGAATATCTTGAGTCTAGATTCGCTATGGTTAATAATATCATCTGGGAACAGGGAAAGGGATTAGTGGTGCCTCATCGGAATCCAGATGAACACAGGTGCCAGGAACAAGTGGCTGGACACCACTCATTAGCAATAGCAAAAGGAGAAAAAAGTTCCAGTTCCATACCATTGTGTCTAATCCTTTTTATTACCCTGTAGCGTCCTATGTTCCAAACAGCCATGGAGAATTAGGTAACTAATTTGTTGAAATCTGATGCAGTTTGTATGGATAATATGACTGTGCAGGAAAAACAGGCTTGCAAGGAGTTAAGTGATAATCCTCACATTATAATTAGGTCTGCTGATAAGGGGTGGGTTGGTGGTGGTGTTAGACAAGACTCTATATCAGAAAGAAATTTTATCAATGTTGTCAGACCCTGCCACTTACCGCCCCCCTATCCAGTGATCCAGCTGCAAGAATACAGGAGGAGTTGTGTTGTGTTCTTGCAGAGGGAGTGGTATTGGGGGCCATTTCTAAAAAGACATCAGAATATTTACATGTTGAGAGGCCTGTATGTCCTGCGTTTCATGCCCTTCCCAAGGTGCACCAAGCTCATCCCTCTGTCCTATTGTTGCTGGAATTGGGAGTTTGAATGAGAGACTTTCTACATGGGTAGATAAGAAATTGCAGCCAATAGTGAATCGTATGATAGGGTTTATTAAAGACACAAAACATTTGGTTCCCAACATCAGAAAGGTTACTTGGCTGCATGACTTCTCATGGGTAACGTTTGACGTTATCTCTCTCTAGTACTGTATTCCGCACAAACTGGCTGTGGCACCCATAAGTGATATTTTGTTTTCAACTAATATGTATCCAGCAGATACGAATAGATTTATTATCATGGCAGTCCAGCATTTACTGGTCATAAATTACTTAAAATTTGATGCATCATATTATCTACAGTTGCAAGGTTGTCCAATGGAGGCAAATTTTTCGCCATCATTGGCTAACATGGCTCAGTGGGAAAGACAGTTTGTACACAATCTGACAAATCTATGCTTGAAGCATATGAACTGGCATTTTCCCATACTCGAGTTCACCGCTAGTCACTGAGGCTGCGCCGGCAGCATCTCATTCAATCACCAGTAGTTTACAGCCGGCGTGGTTGCATCTAAGCACCGTCCTGGTTGTAAACTGTATATCCCCCAGATATGGATTACTGCATGGGACAGGTATGGTATATTGTTGTTTTTTGTTTGTTTTTTAATTTATTACAGGAGAATAAGTGCGTCGCATGGATTAGCTGGATAATAAAGATAGCAAACTGTGTTTAGTGTTTTATTTCAATAAAAGACTTTATTCTGGCTGTCTTTATTTAACCCAGTAAACAACTATAGGATTAGTAATGGATAGGTGTCTTATTGACACCTTTTCATTAGTAAGCCGTGCTTGATGTCACCTTACAATACAAAGGTGACATCAACCCCCAACTAATACCTCATATGCCACTGCTACAGGGCAGTGGGAAGAGAGAGGCTAAGTGCCAGAATTGGCGCATCTTAGAGATGATGTTTGTAGCCAGTGGGTGACCAATATCCATGGCCCCTTCCTAGGCTATGAATATCAGCCTGCAGCTGTCTGCATAGCCTTTTCTGGCTATTAATTATAGGGGGATTCCCCTATTTTAATAGCCAGTAAAGGCTAAATATACAGCTGTGGGCTGATAGTAGCCTGGGAAGCTCTATGGGTATTACCCGCTTCCCAGGCAATAAACCATCTGCCCCAGTCGCTGGCTTTCCCTCTCTGGACTGGAAAATTGCACAGGAGCCATTTTTTTTTTTTTTTTTAAATAATGTTTTATTAATTAAATACATTTACAGTAACCTGCACACACTATACTAATTGTATAGGTCACACATATCTATATATCTACCTATCCTGTATGTATCACTGCGCAACAAATTTCAGGGGGGGGAAGTTCTTGTCCTGAGAAAATGTTTAACTATGTACCGAACGGAAGGCCCCAATGATTGCAGTGCATGGGCCCCGGAACTCATGCACGTAAGGAGTGGCTTCCTCCATTGTCGTCGCTGCACTGTATGCATGAGGGTGAACTCGCACCCAGTGACATCATTAGGAATGCGCACAATGCTCGGTCGATAGTTGCCGAAGGTGTGACATGATGGAAAGTCACGGTGCGCGTGCGCACCATTGCCGGACAATATTTTGAAGATTACAGGCATGGTCATCTTAGGGGATATATATGTCATATGCTCCCACATGAGGATATCGATTGAAAAGAAGCCCTATAATAAATCTAGGGTACCTTTGTATACAGGCAAGTGATGTAATGAAGAGGTAGAAAAGAAGGGTGTGAATGGAAATAACATTCGGTACATATTTAAACATCTGAGGCAGGACACTCCATCCACACCCTTTCGATAAAGCAGGTATGCGAAAGGTGCGTCAGGGGCCGCAAGGAGGGTTACAGCGGTCCAGACCTACTGCGGGTAAGCAGACGTGATCTCTTATGGCAGCTTGTACGGCTAGTGTGCATGGTGCATCCTATACTAGTTGAATTTTTTATCACTTGATGCTGCCTCTATATTTCTTAGCGATCTTTTTGGTTCTGCTTCCCCATGTCTTATTGGACCTCTACCTTGCCTACCTCCAGGTCTCCTCCACAGTTAATTGTTGTCATGTACTTTTTGTTCAATATGTTTTTAATGTAATGTTCTAATAAAACTTATCTGTTTATACTACTTTTTGGTGGTTTATTGCTTACTCCGCCTTCTTTTCAGTATTGCAACGTCTTTGGGAGTACTCCACTTCGGTGATTATACCTCTTTCACATGTGGGTAGAGTTATACTTTAATATGCCCTCAGCCCTCATACAGAAATTGAGCTTTTTGATTACTGTTTTAGAAAGAGTATGAGTGTAGAATAATAAAAAGTGTATAAAAAATTATGTATCGATAAGCAATGTGCAAAAAAAATGAGTAGTGTTAAATTTGTAATATAGGTGTAGAAAATGGGCGAGCAGAAAACGGAGTGTGTATTGCACGCATTAGAGGCCTGCAACCACACACACAAAATAATTAGTGAGGCGCGAATGTGCGAAGATAAGGTGTTATCAGAGCATGCTTGTGTGCTAGTAGTATTCGAGCACGCCGAAGATACCGCATGTTCGATTTGCCAGCCACATGTCTTGCAGCTGATCGACAGCTGCAACACATTCATGGATTGCCTAACCGCTTACCCGAGCACATTCACTCATCACTAATAATAATATAGGCAAGCATTGCAGCACACATAGATCCACACAACTATTATACAGATATACTGTACATGTGCCTACATCAGGCAACCCAACACATGTATGCCTACATCCGCAAGCTACTTGGCCAAAAAAAACAGGGATTTTTGTGTACTCACCGTAAAATCCTTTTCTCCGAGACGCTCATTGGGAGACACAGACCATGGGTGTTATGCTGCTGCCACTATGAGGACACTAAGCTAATACACAAAGAAATTGGCTCCTCCTCCGCAGTATACACCCTCTGCTGGCTCTAGCCTGCACCAGTTCGGTGCAAAAGCAGTAGAAGATTAACATCATATCAAGGTATGATCATTCACATATTATTAGTGATCACCACATCGAATGAAAGAGACAAGCAGAAGTCGTTAGACTAAAAGGGTGGGTGTTGTGTCTCCCAATGAGCGTCTCGGAGAAATGGATTTTACGGTGAGTACACAAAAATCCCTGTTTCTCCTTCGCCTCATTGGGAGACACAGACCATGGGACGTCCTAAAGCAGTCCATGGGTGGGAAACAGCACGGCAGCTGAAACCTTAATATATACCACGAATAATCTGGTCGATAGATGCGCCTCTGTCGAATGCAGAATTTATCTGTCAAGGGTAGCCTCTGAAAAGGCTTAAGGATGAATGCTGTAACGCTTAACTAACGTGAGAAGACTGAAAGAAGTTGCAGCCCTGCAACCTTGCTGTCTCGACGTCCGGGGCCGAATGACCCAGGACCCCTCCACTGATGTAGTGGAGTTTACTCTGAGGTTCGGAGGGATAGGAGACCTCAGACTCAGAAAGCTTCTTAAATTGGAGAGCAGATATATCAGGCTACTGTAGTTTTTTTTTTTTTTTTTTAAAAGGCCTTTCCTGTGTCGCTCTGGAAATGTAGAGAGGGAATCCGATTTGGAGAAAGGCACTGTTCCGGAAAGTGTATTTCCCAAGTGCTCTCTCCGAATCCAAAGTGTGGAGAGCCTTTCCAGTACGATGAACCGGAGGTTGACAGAACGAGGGCAAGACTATGTTCTCATTCAGAGGAAAGGAAGAACATTAGGCAAGAAGGCCAGAGAAGTCCTTAACACCACCTTGCCCTGTTTAAAGCCGAGAATGGAGGTTTGCAAGACAAAGTCGTCAATTGCGAAATCCATGTGATGTTTGTTACAGCCACAAGAAAGAGAGCTTTCCAAAAAGGAAGAGTGATAGAGACATCTTACAGGAGTTTGAAGAAGGCCACTTGTAAAGCACCTGAGATCAGATCAAAAAACCCCAAGGCTCCGAAGGCCACCTGTAGGGAGGAATTAAGGTGCGGACTCCGGGTAAGAAGATCTTGACCTGCGATTTGGAAGGTATTCTTTGAAAACAGGATGGATAGCATAGAGAGAAGACAGTGCCAGGCTTGAATGGAAACGTCTTGGAGGAACTCCAATATGGACGAAATGGCAAACACAAGCGGGAAACAAACGTGGTTGTTAAAACCACCAAAGGAAAAAAAGCTTTCTCATCTATGATGGGAAATACGCCTGAAAGTAATTTTCTGGACATTGACGAAAAAGGTGAACGCTACGTGTGGCATTCAATGCCCAGGTTGTTAAGCCCAGCCCTCTCGCGTCCTGGTGGGAAATGGGCTCTTGAAAAAGAAGATCTGGATGGTTTGGTAACTGCAGAGATAGGGGTCTAGATGAACTTCTTGAACTTCTGGAAGACACTTGGAAGTAGCAGAAGAGGCGGAGAAAAAGTAATGGAAGTGAAACTGATGCCACGGAAGCACCAGGTCATCTGACCCAAGGACAATTGGGTCACAGCACGGATCTAGAAATGCCGAGACTTTGGCGTTTAGCGTAGAGACCAATGAGGGCTATATGCAGTGTTAGAATATATCTAGTATAATGCAGGAGGTATATCAACCATCAAAAATCATATTTATTAAACCTCATGAAATAATCTTTATTGATGTAAAAACCTATTTAAAGGTAAATACCCCAAAAATGAAAAAACGAAAACACACCAAGCAAAAAGTGTACAAAAAACAATAAAAACTAAGGGGTGGGCTAAACAAACCCTAATGTTAATCCTAGGCTGATAACTACCTTGCCGCGGAGGTTGGCACCCTAGGGGGAACGATGGTTTTGGCGCCCCCGCTCAACGTAGTCTGTCCCTAGGTGCCCTATTAAATACTAGTGCCACTATGGGTACCTCTACCCAGATGCTAAAGGGACCCCTGAAGATAAACAATGATGATTGCTGGCACTAATAGGACCCTAATCCCCTTAAACTAAAAACATGAAATGAGGGGCAAACAATGGGACATTATATGACAGTTACCGATGATACCCAATCGGTTGATAACGGACCGTCAGCAATAGACACCGTTTTTTAAAAGGAGTTGTATAAAGATCACCTCACGTCCTTATCACTTTTAGTGAACTAAATTTATAGTGAAAAATGCAACTATAAACATCATTTGTCAACTCTAGCAAATATTTCTATTGGTATGGCTCATATTGCAAATAAATGAGAAACATCACGATACCCATTTCTCATCCAAGGCCATAACCTCCAAAAAGAATAACAATAAAAAATGCTGGTATCAAGATTTGATATACTCGGTACTTTTCTGCCCATTGCCCCTCATTCAAACATCAGAACGCCTCAACGCGTTTCGCCCATCTGGCTCATCAGGAGGCTTTGTATATTGACAACATGTGCCAAGGTGTATAGCGATGTAGACGCCGATGCTCTGTATCTCCGCTTTTTAAAAATGCCGCCATGGACACTCCCCTCTGCGTCACGGACCGGAAGTTCCATATTAACATATTGCTGTCCACGTTGTTAATAATAATGTTATATTGCTCAAAATCGATATTCACCCGATAGAGAAGCTTATTATTAATACCGATCTTTATATTCATCCTATTATTGCAAAAAAGAACCACCACTGATTCGGGCAATATCTTTTCTGTGGGCGCCGATACCTCATCTCCGGCACACCGCCGGATGTGACGTATAACCCCTTCTAATCAATACGAGCACACATTGCGCATGTCACCAGTTAAGGAAGCAAACACAGAGTACTTCCGGGTTATCATCCATTATACACCCGGAACTATGCAGTTTAATGGAATTAGATGCCGTCTGTACTGCGCATGTCCATATGTGCGTATCGGAGTTTTTATAAGCAACATCTATAGAATCATTATTTGGTCATTATCATTAAATCGCAATTATTAAATCATGGATATTCTGCTATTAATTTTTGATTTATAATAATGCAAAAAATAGCATATTTCTGGGTAAGTATCTAAGGTTCTCATAATATAATTCTCAAATACCATCAATAGAGTATTAATCATCATATATATATAGAGTAAGATGATATCATAGAATTCTATAATCGGATATCATCATGTCCACCAAGTCTATGAAATACCTTATCAGAATTTATTTAATATAATGGATGGCCCATAAACAGCAATTGACCAAGGACACACAATGCGGTTTCGGAGAAATAATGAGTTAAATAATCCATAACTAATCATGGGTCCACCACTTAGATCAGTGGAACAAAAACAAAATCTGCAATGAACCAATTCTGTACAGTTGCCAAATAAATCCATCATCGAGAAAAGGCTAATATTAGACAAAACAGGCATATGATATTTGTTCATTAATGCCTTTGGGTACCAAAGACTCCATTCTAAACGTCCACTCGCATTCCCTTTTTAAGATAGTCTTATCAATGTCACCGCCTCTAGGGGAAATTAGAACATTGGAAAATTATTTGAAAAATCGAATTATACCTAGAGGTTTAAGAATTAATATTAACCCATCTCCAAGGATTGCCTCTCCTGATTTGATGAACTTATGGATGAAGGAGTCTATCGAGTCATCCCTGAGATTCATGCAAATCTTATTGAATGAAGAGAAGAAGGTATTTGATAAATGTACTGTGAATTTGAATAAACTTATTGAACGTGTCCTTAAACACAAATCAGATTCAGATTTCAATAGGAGGGAAGGGCTCCTTCAAACATCAATCGAGAAATATCAATCTTTGATAAAAGAGAGAA
>JARQOD010000001.1:624376876-624524667 GCA_033576555.1 Oophaga sylvatica | reverse complement strand
GGGTTATTACAGATTCCCCTTCACCAACAAGGAACATGTTTTTGAACTTATTGTAAAGCATAGTGGCTTTTTCCATTACGACCTGGCTGGCTTTAAATCGCCGAATCTGTAAATTACATAAAAATATAACGTATGAGCAATCATGTAACTTTTTGTCTAATAAATAGTACATCCAATGGTACAAAGAAGTGAGTACAGTGCTGGCATATAGATATAATTCCTTTCAAAGTCACTCGCATTGTGCATGGAATGGACAAGCAGACTCCTGCACTATAAGCATTTTTATAACAACAGCAATACACTAACTTATCAGCTAGTGTGCATTGAACTTTTTTTCTTATCTAAAAACATGAATAATCCCCTTGGTCTACAAACGATTATCTCCTTGACAATGAACGGCATAAAAACTTCATATCTGAACATAGCCATACAACTGTCTCCAGCTAGTGTGTGTTTTTACAGTCTGGACATAAAAGATGACATTCATGCAGCATTTCACTGGGCTGTATTAACCCCTTAGTGACAATTCGGTACTTAATGACCAAGCCAATTTTTACAATTCTGACCACTGTCACTTTATGAAGTTATAACTCTGGAATGCTTCAATGGATCCCGCTGATTCGGAGATTGTTTTTTTCTTGACATATTGTACTTCATGTTACTGGTAAAATTTCTTTGCTATAACTTGCGTTTATTTATGAAAAAAATGGAAATTTGGCAAAAATTTGGAAAATTTTGTAATTTTCAAACTTTTAATTCTTGTAACCTTAAATCAGAGAGTGGTGTCACACAAAATAGTTAATACATAACATTTCCCACATGTCAATTTTCATCAGCACAATTTTGGAAATATATATATTTTTTTAGAATGTTATAAGGGTTAAAAGTTGACCAGCGATTTCTTATTTTTCCAACAAAATTTACAAAATTTTTTTAGTGACCACCTCACAATGAAGTGAGTTTGGGGAGATCAATATAACAGAAAATACTCAAAAGTAACACCATTCTAAAAACTGCACCCCTCAAAGTGCGCAAAACCACATTCAAGAAGTTTATTAACCCTTCAGGTGCTTCACGAGAACTAAAGCAATGTGAAAGGAAAAAATGAACATTTTACTTTTTTTCACAAAAAGTTTACTTTGGAACCAATTTTTTTTATTTTCACAAGGGTATCAGGAGAAAATAGACAAAATTTGTTGTGCAATTTCTCCAGAGTATGCCGATACCCCGTATGTGGTGGAAAGTCACTGTTTGGGCACATGGCAGGGCTCAAAGGGAGGGAGCACCGTTAGACGTTTTGAACGCAAAATTGGCTGGAATAAATGCTGGTGTCATGTTGCGTTTGGAGACCCCCTGATGTACCTAAACAGTGGAACCCCTCAATTCTAACTCCAAGACACCCCTAACCCTAATCTCAACCCTAACTACAACCCCAACACCCCTAACCATAACCCTAACAACAAACCTAACCCTAACACACTCCTAACACTAATCCCAACCATAACCACAACCCTCACCCTACCCTAACTATAGCCCAACCCTAATGGAAAAATGGAAATACATTTTTTAATTTTATTATTTTTATGTCACGATCCATTTTTGGATCTGTGGCAGATCTGGATTCTCAGATTAAAACTTTTCAGGCCATCGGGGGTTAATGTTAGTTTTTTCCTCGCTGGTCTGCTGGTGTAATTGCATTGCTGCTGGGGTAAACTGATGTGGGTGGTGACCACTCCCACCATCCTTCAAGAGGTCACCTGATGCATCAGCTGACTGTTGGTTATACAGGTCTTTTTTGGAGACCAACCTAGCAGCAGCAGCTCTCTGTTGTCAGCCACGTCTGGGGTTAAGAGTCCTGTTGCTGAAGATATCTGCAGTGTGGAGCTTTGCTGCAGTGCATATAAGCTAAGTATGGTGTTTTTTGTTGCCTTTACCCTTTGTTGTCTGTTTCTTCCCCCTGTGTTGTATTAGTGTAGTGGTGGACCGGTGCTCTCACCTGCCAGCTCCCTACTTAGGGATTAGAGCAGTGCAAGTGAGGGTTTAGGTATCCTGCTCGGCAATGGGGTGAAAGAACCCATATAGGGAGATCAGGGACCATCCTTAGGGAACGGTGGAATGGACACCTCCTGCACTCACCTATCGACAGGGTCTACCGTTGTAATTGTGTCCCTTTGTGTATTGTGCCGTTTGGTGACCGACCAACCGTTGGGTTGTGTCACACTAGGAAAGCCCCCCTGTGACATTTTATCTAACTAAGGGGGTGATAAAGAGGGTTTGATTTACTATTTTTTTTTATTTTGATCATTGTGATAGGGTCTATCACAGTGATCAAAATAAACCAATAGGAAAAATTTGCATGCACCCGCTATTTTCTTCCCGGAAGAAGATGCCGGCGGCAGGGGGACTTCACAGGGGATGCAGGGACACCACTGGAGAAGGATCGGAGGACCCCACCAGAGGAGAGAGAAATTAAATGGGAAATTGAAATTTTATTTTTTTTGCTGTCGCCATCATTCCGTTAATAAAAGGCAACCGCAACACTGGGGTAGCCGAGACCCTGGAGAAATTCCGACTCTGGGAGAGGGTTTTTTTTTTCCACTTATTTCTCAGCGCCGTTAAAAAAGCGGTGCTGAGGCATAAGTACCCTTAACTGCCGCCATTAAAGGGCGTATCGTCATTAAGGGGTTAAGATGTGAATTCACATGGCATCAGCAATCTATTTAAACCAAATCTGCACTCCAGAAAACATACTGCGCTTCTTCGTTTCCAAGTCCTGCAGTATGGCAAATAGCAGTTATCAATCACAAATATGGCGCTACCAAGTTTGGGAGAAATTAAGCAACAAATTGAGAGGTTCTATTTTCCGACTACCCCTTGTGAAAATGTAAAATTTGGGATGAGCAACATCATTGTGGAAAATACTTACCTGAAGGCTTACAGTGGTGTGTAAAAGTATTCACCCCCTTGGCTTTTACCTATTTTGTTATATTATACCCTGTGTTTAAATATTTTTGTAATCCGATTTGTGTCTGATGCATCAGCACTAAATAGTCTAGGTTGGTGAAGTGGAATGAGAAAAATATAGGTATAAATTAAATTTATAGGATCAAATAACTAAAAATTAGCATGTGCATATGTATTCACCCCTTTTCTTATGAAGCCCTAAAACTTTCTGATGCAAGTAATTACCTTCATAAGTCACATGCTTCGTGAAGGAAGTCCCCCTGTGAGGAATCTAAGTGTCACATGGTCTGTCAGTATATACACACCTTTTCTGAAAAGCCAGAGGCTGCAACTCCATTTTTTTTCAGCGCTGCAGTCGCAATTTAATTCCTTAACGACCAGAGGTATTTTTGTTTTTGCATTTTCATTTTTTGATCCACAGAGCCATAACTTTTTATTTTTTGGTCAAAATGGCTTGTTTTTTTAAGGACGAGTTGTACTTTTGAACGATACCATTGGTTTTAACATATCTTGTACAGGAAAACGGGAAATAAATTCCAAGCACAGTGAAATTGCAAAAAAAAGTGCAATTCCACAGTTGTTTATTTAGTTTTTTTTCACCATGTTCACTAAATGCTAAAACTACCGTAACCTGCCATTATGATTCCCCAGGTCATTACGAGTTGATAGACACCAACATGTATAGGTTCTTTTTTTATTTAAGTGGTGAAAAAAAATTCCAAAGTTTGTAAAGAAAAAAGAAAATAAAAATTTGTGCCATTTTCTGATACCCATAGCGTCTCCATTTTTCGTGATCTCGGGTTGGGTGAGAGCTTATTTTTTGCATGCCGAGCTGACCTTTTTAATGATACCATTTTGGTGCATATATGATCTTTTGATTGCCCGTTATTGCATTTTAATGCAATGATGTGGCGACCAAAAAAACGCAATTCTGGCATTTTGACTTTTTTTCTCGTTACGCTGTTTAATGATCGGGTTAATTCTTTTTTTTTATATAGATAGATTGGGCGATTCTGAACTCGGCGATACCAAATACGTGAATGTTTGATTTTTTTTGATTGTTTTATTTTAAATGGGGTAAAAGGGGGATGGAATTGAACTTTTATATTTTTTAAATTTTTTAAATATTTTTTAAAAAATATATATATTTTATTTACTTTTTGCATGCTTCAATAGTTTCCATGGAAGACTAGAAGCTGCAGTACTTTGATCTCCTCTGTTACACACAGGCGATGATCAGATCGCCTGTATGTAGAAGAAAAACTCACTTGGTATGAGCGCCGACTACCGGGTGGCGCTCATAGCATTCTGACAGTGACAACCATAGAGGTCTACTGGAGACCTTTGGTGGTCATGCCAACCCATCGATGACCTGCGATCACGTGACGGCAAGATTTCCAGCATGCTTGCCAGAAGCGTGAGTTAAATGCCGCTGTCAGAGATTGACAGCAGCATTTAACAGGTTAACAGCCGCAGGTGGATAGCAATTCCAGATGCACCAAACATGCTATTTTGTACTATTACACTCTATGTCGGAAAGGGGTTAGATATTAGGCTATGGTTCCACGGTCCGGAACCATAGCGCTTTTGACGGAGCGGAAATTCCGCTCCGTCTAAGCCCCGCCCCCTTTCTGACGCGCGATCTTTCCGGAGGTGTTCAGGACACCTCCGGAACACCTCCGGAAAGAGCGCAGGGCTACATAGCCCTGTGTTAATTATGTTGCGGCGACGCACCGTCGCCGCAATACGCGAGGACATGCTGCGGTCTAAAAAGACGCGCCGCATGTCCGTTTACGCAGGTTTGCCACCTGCGTATTGTTACGCATAGTGGAGACGGGATTTCTTGAAATCCCCTCCACTATGCTGTAACATCTGGACGCTGCGTGTTTGGCGCTGCGCCAGCGCACAGCGCCAAACACGCAGCGTTTCCTGACCGTGGAAACTCACCCTCCGTCCCCTGCTCCTGTTCTTATACTTGGTTCATTCCATTTCAAGTGAACCAATGCAATTTCCCTCTATATTTTTAATTCTTTTGAGATTTTGTTCTCTGGTAAAAAAAAAAAAAATCGGTATACAAAATTCTGAAAAAAATGTGAATTTCTATGTTGCATGCCTTTACGTTTCTCCTCATAACTTAGGCCAGAACAAAGAGCGAGAAACAGGAAAAACACCAATACACTCAGAACTGAACAAGCTTTCACCTTGTATGTCACAAGAACATATTTGTTAATATTTTACCCATGCGGACTCAAATGTTACTTTGAAAAGCATTACCAAAAAACTATGATATAAAATTTTAAAAAAACAAAACAGGATTTTGGTTGCTTACAGTAAAATCTGTTTCTCGGAGAGCTCATTGGGGGACACAGGAACCATGGGTGTATGCTGCTGCCATTAGGAGGCTGACACTATGCATATTAAAAAAGGTTGGCTCCTTCTCTGCAGTATACACCCCACCGACTGGCATCAAGCTATCAGTTAGTGAGAAAGCAGTAGGAAAACAACATGACAGAACCAAACAACAAAACAGACAACTCATTATAACAATAACAATCAGGAGAAAGGAGAAGAGTTGTAAACATATGGGAGGGTGCGGTGTCCCCCAATGAGCACTCCGAGAAACAGATTTTACGGTAAGCAACCAAAATCCTGTTTTCTCGATCGCTTCATTGGGGGACACAGGAACCATGGGACGTCCCAAAGCAGTCCCTGGGCTGGGAGAAAATAGCCAGAAACTCCCTTCAGGTCGGCAAAGTCCCTAATGCCGCCTGCAAGATCCTTCTGCTGCGCCGAAGCGTAGGTGTGTACCTTGTAAAATTTGGCAAACGTGTGGATGGAAGACCAGGTTGCCGCTTTTCAAAGTTGTAGGGCGGATACCGCATGGTGAACCGCCCAGGAGGCGCCTACTGCCCAGGTGGAGTGAGCCTTAGTTCCAGGGGGGCACTCCGATCTTAACCCGGTAAGCCTCCGATATCGCATACCTAATCCAATGCGCAAACGTAGCCTGGAATGACGTGCAGAAGATCCGACTTCCTGGAGGAAGCAGACCTATCCAGGTAGATTCTCACTGCCCGGACCATGTCTAGCCTGTTCAAAGAGCGCTCCAGAGAATGAGTCAGAGTCGAAGAGAAGGAAGGCAGGACAATAGTCTTGCTCAAGTGAAAGGTGGAACCACCCTGGGAAGAAAGGAGGGCGGAGGCCACCACACTACCCCATCCTGGTGAGGAACCAGGAAAGGGAGGTGAAAGGAGAGAGCCGCTAATCGTGAAACCCATCTGATGGAAGTGGTCGCGACGAGAAAGGCCCCTTTCCAGGACAAAACAGTCAAGGGAACCTCCCTGAGAGGTTCAAACGGAGAAGACGTCATGACCTCTTAAAACCAGATTGAGGTCCCAGGGGTCCACAGGATTTCAGTACAGGGGAGCCGTATGCGCCACTCCCTGAAGGAAAGTCTTGACTTGAGAACGAGATACCAAGGACTTCTGAAAGAGGATAGAAAGGGTTGGCACCTGCCCTTTTAGAGTGGCAAAAGAGAGAGACCAGAATCCAGTCCCGCTTGCAGAAAAAAACCCAAGATAGCTGGGAGCAACAACCTCATTGGCGGTGACGCTAAGCTCACACCAGCGAAAAAAGGCCTTCCAGGTTCGGTAGTAGAACCTAGAGGACGACGTTTTTTTGGCCTGGATCGTGGTGCGAATCACCCGATCGGAGAACCCGGATGCTCTCAATATCGTGTTCTCCTTGACGGGTGACGAACAGCATGCCCGGGAAGACCAGGTGCTGGGATGGAAAAAAGGCAAGACTTCTTCCTGTTGACGATCCACTCGAACCGGGCCAGGGTGTCGAGCACGATGGACAGGCTTTCTGGGGCCTGAGGAAGGGACGGAGCCTTGATGAGGAAGTCGTCGAGGTATGGAATGAGAACCAGGCCCCTGATACTCAATATGGCCGTTACTGGCGCCATGATCTTGTAAAGACCCTGGGAATGGTCGCAAGGCCGAACGGCAGAGGGACAATTTGAAAGTGGATCTGCTGTACTGCAAATGGCAAGAACTTCTGATGAGCTTGGCAAATCGGAAAGTGGAGGTTGGCATCCTGAATGTTTTTGGAGCACAGAAATTCCTGTGTCCCCATGGAAGAAATTACTAAGCGAAGAGACTCCCTGCTGAAGTGACGCAGGCGGACTCTCCTGTTCAGCAACTTGAGAACCAGAATGGGCCGAACCGTGCCATCCTTTCTCAGCACAACAAACAGGTTTGAATAGAAACCTGTGAAGCGTTCTTGCTCTGGAAACGGGACGATAACCCCGGAACTGAGAAGAGAGTCGATAGACGCAAAGAACCGATCTCTGGAACGGGAAGAGAACTCTATTTGGTATCCAGAGGACACACCCTCCCTGACCCATGCATCTTCCACCAGGTCGAGCCAAACGTCTCTGAACAGCAGGAGACGACCACCCGGCCTGGGAGAAACCGAGTCATGCTAAGGAGGATCTGCCAAGTCTTGCCCTGGAGGATCTACCCTGGGAGTTATGGGAACGCCAGGAACGAGTGGGCCTGAAGAAAGCCGCCTTCTTGGTCTGGCGATTCTGCGGCCTGCGCTGACCGGAAGAATCGTCCGATGCCGGTGAACGGCGAAAAGGCCGAAAGGGGTGGAACTGCCGCGTTTGAACGGGACTGTGAGGCTTGGACTGAGGGAGGAGAGAACTCATGCTTCCCATTGCCTCCGTAATGATCTGATCCAACCTAGAGCCGAACAGACGGTCTCCCTGGAAGGGGAGGCCTGTGAGCGACTTCTTAGAAGAAAGATCAGCTTGCCATGCTTTGAGCCAAATATTCCTCCGGATGGCTACAGAATTGCTGGACGCCTGAGCAGCGCAAGACGCGGCGTCCAGGGAGGCCGAAACCAAATATTGCCCAGCATGGGAAATTTGGTCTGCAAGCTCAGCCAGCTCTCTCGGAGGGGCTCCAGCCATGATGCCCTTGCGGAGCTGTTTGGCCCATCGGGCTATGGCCTTTGACACCCAAGTTGAGGCAAAGGCAGGGCATAAAGCAAAAGCGGCCGCTTCGAAGGCTGATTTTGCCAGCGATTCTAAAATTCTATCGTTGGCATCCTTTAGGGAAGCTGCATTAGAGAGTGGGAGGACAGTATTGGTGGAGAGTCTGGAGACCGGTGGGTCCACTGTAGGAGAGATCGTCCAGTTAGTGGTAAGATCCGTGGGGAAGGGATATAGGATGCCGAGGCACTTCCCTCTTTGAAAGCGCCTGGTTGGATTTTCCCTCTCCTTTCTTGAGTATGTCCATGAACTCGGTATGCGAGACGAAGACCTTGGAAGGTGGTTTGGACCGTCTGAACGAAACCGCCTGATCTGCGGATTCCGTAGCGGTATCTTTGAAGCCTAAGGTCTGATTGACTGCCACAATCAGGCTTAGCACTGTATTCGTCATGCTGGAGGCCTGTTCTGAATCCAGGTCCGACTCATCTGCCGAAAGCGCGTCCGAAGACTCTTCGCCTGATTCCGGAGAGGAGGGCGCTAGAGAGGGATCACGCCGTGAAAGGTCATCTGGTGAGGTGAAGCGGGAAGATGACCTAGAACGGTGCTCCGGACTAGGTCTTTTGCGGCCTAGGATGGAAGGACCGGGCCGAGAGACCTGTGACCCGCTGGCGACTACGGGAGGTGAGAGGGGCAATCTGTCAAAAACAGACACTAGGGTCTGTGACACCCTGGTGAGGTCCGCCACGGATTGTGACAGAGAAGAAGCCCACTCAGGAATAGGGGTCTCAGAATCGCCCGGGGCAGAAGGGGGTTCCTGGGTGGGTCCCTTTGGGACGCTGCAGGCCTGGCAGAGGGGAGATGACTGACCTGAAGGGAGTCTGCCATTACAAGAAGAGCAAACAAAGTGCCTGACCAGAGCGGAGGAGGAAGGTGGGGGCGAGCAGGCTCTCCCTTGTGCTTCGGCATGGTTGAGCAGTCCCACTAGCTGATTGCCCGAAGGTTGGGGGACAAAGAAAAAGGAAGAAGGGTGTCAGCTCTGCAGGGCAGAGCTACTCACGGTTCCTGTGGAGAACGATAGCAGAGGCTCCAGGAGAATTCGTCCTGCTCACGGTGCGAAGATGGGGATTTTCCCTTTCACTCTTGCGACCACCTGTGGTCCCAGCTGGATGAAAAACGCGCGCTGCTGCTGAGGGAAATATGGCGGCTGCGTCCACCAATGGGCTGAGAGTGGTGGGCGGAGCCTAAGACAGCGCTGAGAGGCAAGGACAGGCGGGAGAAAAGCCTGCCCGGAAGCTAGGAGGAAAGGGGCAGGACCGGCGCTATAACTAGGCCCAAAAAGAAGCCGGGGCCTCGATTAGAGCCGGCGGCCACCGGTGGAGTGGTGGGTGGGACGGCACGAAGGCCCGAAACTCATTAAAAAGGAAAAACGATGGAGGGGGGGCAGCGCGGAGGTCACTCGATCGGTCCCCAAAGACCACTAAAAGAAGGTACTATACAAGGGGCCCCCACAAGGTGCGCACAGCGGCGCGAAAAGGCGCCTGGAGATGCGAGGTGGCCACAAAGAAGGATACAAGGAACCCCTAAGAAAACTCGGGGCCCAAAAAGTGCTGCCACTGATCCCCTGGGAGAGCCCAAGGGAAGCGAGGGGGACTCTCCCTGAGCGCTACTTTTCCCTTTATTCTGTGTTAAAGATTTGATCTTTTTTTTTTTTCAATAAAGTCTTCTTTTCTTCTGTCTTCTTTCGTGACTAGGGGGAAAGAGCGACAATACCTTAGATGAGAGTCGGACGTCCGGCATCCGGATGTAGGACGTCCGCGTCTCCTCAACCGACAGGCTCTGGTGGGCGAGTAGGTGGGAGACGGAGGCAGGCCCGGGTCTTCCTTCTTTTTCGAGATCACCTAAACACACGTCTGTGTTAGGGATCTCCTTTGGGGTCCTGCCGAGAGAACAGACATATGAGGATACGGGGTGGCAGTACACGCCGTACTCATAGTCTCTGCGTGGGAGTACAGTAGTGACCGTTCACACTGTATCCCTCCGGAAAAAACCCTGAAAAGGAACGACGCACATTAGGTAGATATGGGTCTTAAAAGAGACCCGTGTCCACCTCCTACTAAGCTAAAACTTATTAGCTTGATGCCAGTCGGTGGTGTGTATACTGCAGAGGAGCCAACCTTTTTTAATATGCATAATGTCAGCCTCCTAGTGGCAGCAGCATACACCCATGGTTCCTGTGTCCCCCAATGAAGCGATCGAGAAAACAGGATTTTGGTTGCTTACCGTAAAATCTGTTTCTCGGAGCGCTCATTGGGGGACACAGGAAACCATGGGTGTATGCTGCTGCCACCAGGAGGCTGACACTATGCATATGAAAAAAGGGTTGGCTCCTCCTCTGCAGTATACACCCCACCGACTGGCATCATCTACTCAGTTAGTGAGAAAGCAGTAGGAGAAGAACATGAGAGAACCAAACAGAACAGACAACTCAAACATAACCTTAACAATCAGAAGAAAGGATGAGAGTTGTAAACCTATGGGAGGGTGCTGTGTCCCCCAATGAGCGCTCAGAGAAACAGATTTTACGGTAAGCAACCAAAATCCTGTTTTCTCGATCGCTCTAATTGGGGGACACAGGAAACCATGGGACGTCATAAGCAGTCCATGGGGTGGGAAGAAAATTGGCAGAAAACTCCATTCAGGTCAGCAAAGTCCCCAATGCCGCCTGCAAGATCCTTCTGCCTAAGCTGGCGTCCGCCGAAGAATAGGCGTGGACCTTGTAAAATTTTTGGCAAACGTGCGGATGAAAGACCGGTTTGCCGCTTTTCAAAGTTGTAGGGCGGATGCCCCATGGTGAATCGCCCAGGAGGCGCCTACTGTCCGGGTGGAGTGAGCTTTAATCCCAAAGGGAGGCACACTGTTGTTAACCCGGAAGCCTGCAATATGCAATCCTATCCAACGCGCAAGGCCGGCAGGCCTCTTCGCGCTCCGACTGGAATGACGAACAGAAGATTCGACTTCCTGAAGGAAGCAGTCCTCTCTAGGCAGGTCCTCACTACCCGGACCAGGTCCGGCCTGTTCAGTGAACGCTCCAGAGAATGAGTCGGAGCTGAGAGAAAGAAAGTAGGACAATATCCTCATTCAAATGAAAGGTGGAAATCAACTTGGGAAGAAGAGAACGAGATGCCAAGGATTTCTGAAAGAGGATAGAAAAAATTGGTATCTGCTCCTTGAGAGAGAGAGCGAGCGAGAGACCAGAATCCAATACCACTTGGAGAAGAACCCAAGATAGCTGGGAGTGACAACCTCATTGGCGGTTGACGTTAGACACCCACCAGCAAAAATAGGCCTTCCCGGTTTGGTAGTGGAATCTGGAGGACGACAGTTTTCCTGGCCTGGATCGTGGTGTGAATTACCCGATTGGAGAAACCGGATGCTCTCAATACCGCGGTCTCAACAGCCGCGTCGTCAAATAGAGTGACCGAGAACTCGAGCCCAAGGAAGGGGCCCCTGGGGACGGGAAACGAAGGCCCGATCTCGGGGCCGGAAAACGCACTCCATTTTGTATCCAGAGGATACAACCTCTCTGACCCACGCGTCTTCCACCAGGACGAGCCAGACGCCTCTGAACAGGAGGAGACGACCACCCGGCCTGGGAGAAACGCTGGTCTCTGGATACGAGTCAAGCCGAGGAGGATCTGCCAGGTCTTGACCTGGAAGATCTACCCTGGGAGTTATGGGAACGCCAGGAAAGAGTGGGCCTGAAGGAAGCCTTCTTCCTGGTCTGGCGATTCCGCGGCCTGTGCCGACCTGAAGAATCGTCCGACTCCGGGGAGGTGCGAAAAGGCCGAAAGGAGCGGAACTGCCGCCTTTGAACGGGACTGCGAGGCTTGGACTGAGGGAGGAGAGAACTCGTGCCTCCCGTTGCCTCCTTAATGATCTGATCCAACTTAGAGCCAAACAGACGATCTCCCCCTGGAAGGGGAGGCCTGTGAGCGACTTCTTTGAAGAAGGATCCGCTTGCCATGCTTTGAGCCAAATATTCCTCCGAATGGCTACAGAATTGCTGGACGCCTGAGCCGCGCAAATATTGCCCAGTACGGGAAATTTGATCTGCAAGCTCCGCCAGCTCCCTCGGAGGGGCTCCAGCCATGATGCCCTTGCGGAGCTGTTTTGCCCAACGGGCTAAGGCCCTTGATACCCAAGTTGAGGCAAAGGCCGGGCATAAAGCAGAAGCGGCCGCTTCAAAGGCTGATTTTGCCAGCGATTCTAAAATTCTATCGTTGACATCCTTGAGGGAAGCTGCATTAGAGAGTGGAAGGACCGTATTAGTGGAGAGTCTGGAGACCGGAGGGTCCACCATAGGAGAAATCGTCCAGTTAGTGGTAAGATCCAGAGGGAAGGGATATATATAGGATGCCGAGGTGCTTCCCTCTTTGATAGCGCCTGGTTGGATCTTCCCTCTCCCTCTTGAGAATCTCCATGAACTCCGTATGCGAGGCAAAGACCTTGGCCGGTGGCTTGGACCGTCTGAACGAAACCGCCTGATCTGCGGATTCCGTAGCGGTATCTTTGATGCCTAACGTCTGGTTGACCACCACGATCAGGCTCTGCACCGTATCCGTCATGGTGGAGGCCTGTTCTGAATCTAGGTCCGACTCATCTTCCGAAAGCGCGTCTGAAGACGCTTCACCTGACTCCGGAGAGGGGGGCGCTAGAGGGGGATCGCGCCGTGAAAGGTCATCTGGTGAGACGGAGCGGGAAGAGGACCCAGAGCGGTGCTCCAATCTAGGTCTCTTACGGCCTGTGTTGGAAGGACCGGGCTGCGAGTCTTGTGACCCGCTGGCGACCGCGGGTGCAGAAAGGGGCAATCTGTCCAAAATGGACACTAGGGTCTGTGAGACCTTGGTGAGGTCCGCCACAGATTGCGACAGAGAAGTAGCCCACTCAGGGGCAGGAGGGTCAGAACCGCCAGGGGCAGGAGGGGGTTCCTGGGCGGGCACTGTGGGGTCGCTGCAGGCCTGGCAGAGGGGAGACAACACCTGAAGGGAGTCTGCCATTACAAGAAGAGCACACAAAGCGCATGACAAGAGCGTCGGAGGAAGAGGAAGGTGGAGGGCGAGCAGGCTCTGCCTTGTGCTTAGGCATGGTGAGCAGTCCCACTAACTGATGCCAGAGGGTTGGGGGACAGAAGGGAGAGTGTCAGCTCTGCGGGGCAGAGCAACTCACGGTGTCCTTATGTGCTGCTCCACAGGTACTACGAAGCGGAAAGCTGCGAGACGACTTGTGCCCCAGCCGAAGACGGCGTCCAGCAGGAGACCCGGCAGAGGAAGAAAGCGCGCGCTCTCAGTGGATGAAGAGGGCGGAGCAAGCGCCGTTGTTTTGGGGCAATATGGCTGCGGCTCCAGCCCAGTAACGCTGGAAGGGTGGGCGGAGCCTAAGCAGCACTGAGGAGGAAAGACGGGCGGAGAAAAGCCCGCCCGGAAACTCGAGGGGAAGGGGCGGAGCCAGCAGAAAAGTAGGCCCGAAATGAAGCCGGGGACTAAATTAGGAAGCGCGGCCGCCGATGGAGGGGGGGCGGCGCGGAGGTCACCCACTGGCCACTAATGATTCCCCCAAGGGGGCGCAGCGGTGCGACCGGGCAGAAGGGGAGACTGGGGACCCAAAAAGAAGAAGGTAGGCCGAGGGGAAGCCGGGGCCTCAATTAGAAGGCGCGGCCGCCGACGGAGGGGGGGGGGCGTTGCGGAGGTCACCCATTGCCCTCTAAAGATCCCCCACAGGGAACTGCCACGCAAGAGCCCCCTCACAAGGGGCGCAGCGGCGCGACAGGACGCTTGGAGCTGCTAGGTTGCCCCAAAGAAGGTCTAATGTTCATCTTTTATTTTTTTTTTCAATAAAAGTCTTCTTTCTTCTGTCTTCTCTCCTAACTGGGGGGAAGCGGGACAGTACCTCAGTGGCGAGTCGGACGTCCGGCATCCGTTTGACGTCCGTGTCTCCTCAACCGCAGGCTCTGGTGGGCGAGTGGTTGTGAGACGTAGGCTTGCCCGGATATTCTTCCCATTTCCGGATCACCTGAACACCCGTCCGTGTCAGGGATCCTCTTTGGGGTCCTGCCGAAGGAACAGACATATGAGTCTCTGCGTGGGACTACAGTAGTGACTGTTCACACTGTAGCCCTCTGGAAAAACCTGAAAAGGAACGACGCACATTAGGTAGATATGGGTCTCCGGAGACCCGTGTCCACCTTCTACTGACAGTAAGCTAAAACTGAGTAGATGATGCCAGTCGGTGGGGTGTATACTGCAGAGGAGGAGCCAACCCTTTTTTCATATGCATAGTGTCAGCCTCCTAGCGGCAGCAGCATACACCCATGGTTTCCTGTGTCCCCCAATTAGAGCGATCGAGAAATTCACATGTGCCTCCTATACTCCTAGCCACATGTGTACCAAAATTCAAGTTGGGATCTCAAAAGGGATCATACTTCAAAAAAATAAGTATATGAACAATGTCAATTTGAAAATCTCAAATTCAGATCTGTTCAGCTTGTGGTCTGAAAGTGTAGGGTCTATGTTTTCCAAATAAAATAATCATAATAATTATAAAAAAAATAAAAGTTTAACCATACCTTCTAATGCGTTGGACTCTGAGAAAATGTCTGCCGGAGGTGGCACATGCGCAATCGAGATCTTGAGAGATGAAATCTTGGTGCCGAGATCTTAATTTACACACGTGCCACACCGATGGCCATTAACCCGGAGTCCATTGAATAGAACAGTATGGAAGTGCAGAGCTCTGGGCTTTCACAAAATGTCTTCAGAGCCCCTGCACCGAACACCTGGGGCAAGCAGCCCGACTTTTGCCACCGCCAAAAGCTTCAGGCACCAGCAACCCTGCTTCACCGCAGCCGTTAAGTTCCACCGCAGCTACAATTCAGATTATAAGTTGTACCCCATTTCCCCCCAAATTTGGAGGAAAAAGTGCTTCTTAAAATTCGAAATAAGGTAACTAAAGAAGATAAAAATAAAAAAAATATTTTTAATTCACAAAAGTAGCACTTCAAAAACACCAAAGAAAATAAATACCCTATTCAGGTAAAAAAGAAAAAAATAATTCAGATTTGGATCACTTGAAATGGAATGACCCACTCACCTTCTGGCGGCTTCACCTTTAACAGACGCAGCTCCACTCCCATGGCGCCATCTTGTGAGAGTAGCTTCTGACTGACTGGATGTCACAAGCTATGTCACAAGCTCCCAATGCAAGTCTATGATAACTAGAACAAGGCTCTAATAAGATTTGTATTGAAATGAGACCTCTGTCACCCTCAAGCAGATACTTGAGCGCGCCAGCAGGTCACTTTTCGCCAAAGACGGACTAGAGAAACGTTGGAAAAGAATGAAGGGGGCAATAGGTGAATATGAGAATGGGGCAGGAGACTTACACTTAAAAGCACCACTTCAGCGGTGCAAAAAAAAAAAAAAAAAAAAAAAAACACCCTGGAGTGGTGCTCTAAGGAAGAGGTGCCACTAACCAAACACCACTGTGAAGACCAAGGTGATCTCCAAACAAGTCAGGGACAAAGTTGTTGATAAGTACAAGTCAGGGTTGGGTTATAAGAAGACATCCCAATCTCTTATGATCCCCCGGAGCACCATCAAATCCATTATATTCAAATTGAAAGAACATGGTACCACAACAAACCTGCCAACATAGAGCCACCCATCAAAACTCTCAGCCTGGCAAGGAGGGCATTAATCATAGATTCCGCACAGAGACCAAAGGAAAACCTGAAGGAGCTGCAGAGTTCCTAAGAAGAGACTGGAGTATCTGTCCATACGACCACAATAAGGCAATAAGTACACTCCAAAGAGGGGGCCTTTATGGAAGACTAGGCAGAAAAGACGGATTTTGGTAAGAACTTACCTGTAAAATCCTTTTCAGCGAAGGAAGGAAGAGAGACACAGTCATTACTAGTGGGTAGGCGGAGCCCAGATAGGATTGACACCTCAGATTAAAAAGAGTGTTGACCGGCCCCTCCAGCTCGGGCTCCTCCTACTCAGCTCTTCAGTCGTACCCAAGCTTAAGGAAGAACAATATCACCAGCGAAGCAACATAACCCCTTCTGAAGGACTTCAGAGAAAAAACATAAGAGTACAGGTTATGCATGCATTCGGCAAAAAAAAATCACACAGTTACAGGTACTACTCACTGAACCTGACTACTGCGATAAGCTGGCAATGCTGGAACAGAGCCGTAGCGCGTCGACCTCAGTCCAGATAATCGCTATCAGAGAAGGGTCACGCTGCATCTGTAAATACAACAACACACTTCTGCCATGGGAGGGAGCTGTGTCTCTCTTCCTTCCTTCGCTGAAAAGGATTTTACAGGTAAGTTCTTACCAAAATCCGTCTTTCAGCTGCAGATGGAAGGAAGAGAGCCACAGTCATTAATAGTGGGACGTACCAAAGCAGTCCAAAAATTAGGGTGGGAAAAAACCAAAATAGGCAGAAACCCAACAACCTAGATAAATGCGCCACAGGCGCCAAATACAAGTTAACTAAAAACTTTAAATTACCGCTGCCTGCAGGACCCTACGTCCTAAGGCCGCATCAGCGGAAGCACTGACGTCCACCTTATAAAACTTTGTAAATGTGTGGACGAAACGCCAGGTCGCCGCTCGGCAGAGCTGAGCTGCCGAAGCCCTTGATGAAAGGCCCACGATGAAGTCACAGCCCTCGTGGAGCGAGCTCGAATCTTAATCGGGCAAGGTTCGCCATTAAGACGGTAAGCCTCCAAAATGGCCGACCGAATCCAACGAGCTATAGAGTCCTTGAAAACTCGTTGATCACGCCTACGACCTGCTGTAATCACAAACAGGGAATCTGACTTTCGAAAACCTTGAGTAATAGACAAAATAGAACTTCAAGACCCGCACTAAATCCAATTTGTGCAAGTTCCGTTCCTTTGCATTCCCTGGGCCCGAGCAAAGCGAGGGCAACACAATATCCTGGTTAACATGAAATTGCGACACCACCTTAGGTAGAAAATCGCCCCGTGTGCGAAGCACTACTCGATCCGGGTAAAACTCCAGGAAAGGAGGCGAGCAGGAAAAAGCTGCCAACTCAGAAACCCTTCTTAAAGAGGTTACCGCCACTAAGAAGGTAACCTTCCAAGAAATTAAAGAGAGGCTAGCAGAACCCATAGGCTAAAAAGGTATATGCTGAAGAGCCTCCAAGACAAGGTTGAGCCGCCAAGGAGACACAGGCGCCTTCCGCAGTGGAAACTGACGGGTTACTCAGCGAAAAAAGGAACGTACGTCCCTACGCGAGGCGATAGCCTTCCGAAATAGCAAAGACAGGGCAGAAACCTGACCTTTCAGAGTGCTAACTGCCAAACCTTTTGTCCAGCCCGTACTGTAGCAAAGCCAACAAATTGGGAATGGAAAAAAATCCTCGGATTCCTTGAAGAACCCGAAACCACGAAAAGACCAAGTCTTGTGATAAATCTTAGTAGTAGCCGGACCTCTGGCAGCTCGCAGAGTGGCAATGACTTCGGCTGAAAAACCTCTACGGGTCAAGGTTTCGGTCTCAAGAGCCACGCCGTCAAACGCACAGACTTCAAGTCCGGATGACGAACGGGCCCCTGGGTTAACAGGTCCGGGCGAGGAGGAAGTGGGAATGGCGGTGCCGCCAAAAACGACACCAGTGTCGAGAACCACGTCCTCCTTGGCCAATCCGGGGCTATCAACATAGCCGGAATTCTCTTCCAGTCTGATCCGACGCAGCACCAGAGGAAGTAAAGATATCGGCGGAAACACAGACTAGCTCGAAATGGTCCCACGGAGCCACCAGAGCAACCACCGCCACAGCCTTCGGGTCCTTGTACCTGGACATGAAGGTCGGTAGTTTGGCATTTGAACCTGGATGCCATCAAATCCACTTGGGGAGTTCCCCAACGGAAGCACAGCAGCGCAAAAATTTTCGGATGAAGACTCCATTCTCCAGGATCCATCTTCTCGCGACTGAGGAAGTCCGCCGTGGTATTCTTTACTCCTGGAATGTGATCGCAGAGATGGCTGGAACCTTGGTCTCGGCCCATAGCAGGATCCGAGACACCTCCATCATGAGGCTGGAGCTCCTTGTCCCGCCGTGGTGGTTGATATACGCAACGCCGTCGCGTTGTCTGTCTGCACTCGGACTGGTAGACCGCTTAAAGGGACCGTCCAGTGTTGTAGGCAAAGGAAAAATTGCCCTCAACTCCAGGATGTTGATCGGTAGAACAGACTCTTCCGATGACCATACTCCTTGGATCCAAAGATCGTTCCAGACACCCCCCCCCAGCCCGTTAGGCTGGCATCGGTGGTTATGACCGACCACCTCGGAGGGAGGAAAGATTTCCTCAGGAATAACGCTCCTGGACGTAACCACTATCCTAGGGATTCTCGCACCCTGTGAGAGATGATGACGCTGCAATTCAGAGAAGCTTGCGATCGATCCCAACTTCTCAGAATGAGCCTTTGGAGGGCCCTGGAATGAAATTGGGCAAACGGAAGTGCCTCCATGGACGTCAAACCCAGAAGGCGCATACACTTCCGACAGGACATTGCTGCCGTAGACCTCATAATCTGTACATGTCGAAAGAGACATGCCCGCTTGTCTGGAGGAAGGGACACCACCGTCCGTACAGTGTCGAAATGCATTCCCAAAAACAGGATTGACTTCCAGAGACGACTTCTCCCAATTGACCAGCCACCCGAAATCCTGCAGGAGCTGAAGGGATAGATTGCGAGCCGTCCCCGCCTCCTCCTTTGAGGACGCCACAATCAGAAGGTCGTCCAGGTAGGGAAATCGTAACCCCCTGTCTTCGAAGAATTGCCATGAGGGGCGCTAGAATTTTTGTAAAAACTCTGGGCGCCGAGGCCAAGCCGAATGGCAGAGCCACAAACTGGCAATGGTCCTGACCTATGGCAAAACGAAGGAAGCACCGGTGAGCCCTTCCGACGGGAACATGCAAATAAACGTCGCGAATGTCGATTGACCAAAAAGACGTTCTGCGACAGGGCTGCCACAACGGAGCGAAGCGACTCCATGCGGAATTTTCGGGATGTAAACATGCCGATTCAATCTTTGAAATCCAAAATAGGGCGAAATTTGTCCTCCTTTTTGGGGACCACAAAGAGGTTGGAATAAGAATCCTCTTCCCCGGTCCTCTGCGGAACCGGTATCACCACACCCTTCTGCAGAAGGGAATCGACCTCTCGTAGTAGAGCGGCAAATAGCTCGGCTCTGACGGAATGCGAGATTGGCAAAACCTGTCCGGGGGTCGAGAAAGAAACTCTATGAAGTAGCCTGCCAACACAACCTGTGTTACCCAGGCGTCCGACACACAGGAAACCCAAGTCGGTTTGAATTGGAGTAAACGACCCTCCACTCGAGAGCGCTCGAGTGAGACCCAGACGTTAGACCGCTTTAGCGGGTTTTTTGCCAGCTTCTGTCTTAATGGAAGTTCTGTTTCCAGGGTATGCGGAATTTCTGAGAAATTCCCGCTTTTTTTTTTTTTTTTAAAAAAAGAGAGGAACGACCCAAACCCCAGAGGGTTGACCGGATCATCCCCTGGACCGAAAGGACCGCCGACAACTACCGGCACTAGTCCTGCCAGACGCAGAAGTCACAGCTCTGCGCTGCGGTAAAGCTGTTTCTTTTGCCTCAGAAATCAGCTCTGTGAGGTCAGATTCAAATAGCTGAAAAAATATAACGTAGCACTACTGTGATGGTGCACAAGTAGGTTCCCAGCCCAATATAATATATAGAAAACTTGGCACTCAACTTGATGATATTGTTAAATCCGTCTTTATTGCAGTCAAAGTATAAAGTGGAGACGTTTCGGTCCGAACATGGACCTTCATCAGTCTGACGGCAATATGAAACAGTAAAAGAAGTATATACAGTTGACATAAGTAATATAAACAAACAAAAATAAAATAAAGAAATAAATACAAAATAAGGACCATATAAGCTATAGTTAATATCACTAAACATAAGGATGAGAAAATAAAAAGAGGGTGATAAAAATGAAATGAAAAAGTGTGAAAGGAAGTTCAAGTACCTACCCGACTGCTAATAAAACACGGATTTTGGTAAAGACTTACCTGTAAAATCCTTTTCAGCGAAGGAAGGAAGAGAGACACAGTAATTCATTACTGATGGGTAGGCGGAGCCCCAGATCAGGATGTTACCTCAGATCAAAAGAGTGATGACTGGCTGGCCCCTCCAGCTCGGGCTCCTCCTACTCAGCTCCAGTCGTATCAAAGCTTTTAGGAAAAGAGCCAAGATCACCAGCGGAGCAACATAACCCCTTCTGAAGGAACTTCAGAGAAAAAACACAAGGATACAGGTTATGCATGCAAAGAAAGCCAAAAACCACAGAGTTCCAGGTACTACTCACGGAACCTGACTACTGCGATGAGCTGGCGATGCTGGAACAGAGCCTTAGCGCGCTGACCTCAGCCCAGATAATCGCTATCAGATAAGGGTCGCGCTGCATCTGAAAACATCAACACACTTCTGCCGTGGGAGGGTGCTGTGTCTCTCTTCCTTCCTTCGCTGAAAAGGATTTTACAGGTAAGTCTTTACCAAAATCCGTGTTTCAGCTGCAGATGAAGGAAGAGAGCCACAGTAATTCATTACTGATGGGACGTCCCAAAGCAGTTCAAAAATAAGGGTGGGAAAAAACCAATAAAAGGCAGAAACCCAACAACCTTAACAACAAAGCGCAACCAGCGCTAAACACAAGTTCATCCAGAACTTTAAACTACAGCTGCCTGCAGGACCCTACGTCCGAGGGCTGCATCAGCGGAAGCACTGACGTCCACTTTATAAAATCTTGTAAACGTGTGGACAGAGCGCCAAGTCGCCGCTCGGCAAAGCTGCACTGCCGAAGCACCTTGATGAAAAGCCCACGATGAAGCCACAGCTCTCGTGGAATGGGCACGAATCTTAATCGGGCAAGATTCACCCCGAAGACGGTAAGCTTCCAAAATAGCTGACCGGATCCAACGAGCTATAGAACCTTGGAAGCTCGTTGACCACGCCGACGACCTGCCGGAACCACAAACAGGGAGTCCGTCTTACGAAAACCTTGAGTAATAGATAGATAAAACTTCAAGGCCCGCACTAAATCCAATGTGTGTAAATCTCGCTCTTTCGTATTCTTCGGATCCGGACAGAGTGAGGGCAACACAATATCCTGGTTAACATGAAATTGTGACACCACTTTAGGCAAAAAATCACCCCGAGTGCGAAGCACTACACGATCCGGAAAAAACTCCAGAAAAGGAGGCGAGCAAGAAAGAGCTGCCAATTCAGAAACTCTCCTCAAGGAAGTGACTGCAACAAGGAAAGCCACCTTCCAAGAAAGTAAAGAAAGGCTAGCAGAAACCATAGGTTCAAAAGGTTTATGCTGAAGAGCCTCCAAAACAAGGTTGAGCCGCCAAGGAGACACAGGTGCCTTCCGCGGCGGAAACTTACGAGAGATACCTCGGAAAAAAGAGATCACGTCTCTATTCGAAGCAATGGTTCTCCGGAATAATAAGGACAGAGCAGAAATCTGACCTTTCAGAGTGCTAACTGCCAAACCCTTGTCTAGCCCATGTTGCAGAAAAGCCAACAGGTTGGGAATGGAAAACTTTCTCGGGTTCCGAGAAGACCCCAAACACCACGAAAAGAAGGTTTCCCAAATTTTGTGGTAAATCCTAGAAGTAGCCGGACATCTTGCAGCACGAAGGGTAGCAATGACCTCGGCTGAAAAACCTCTACGGGTCAAGATCTCGGTCTCAAGAGCCACGCCGTCAAACGCAGGGACATCAAGTCCGGATGACAAATGGGCCCCTGAGTCAACAAGTCCTGTTGAAGAGGGAGTGGAAACGGAGGTGCCGCCAACAGCGACATTATTGTCGAGAACCACACCCTTCTTGGCCAGTCTGGAGCTATCAGAATAGCTGGAATTCTCTCTAGTCTGATCCGACGCAGCACTAGAGGAAGTAAGGATATCGGCGGGAATACATAGATCAGCTTGAACTGATCCCACTGAGCCACTAGAGCATCCACCGCCACCGCCTTCGGGTCCTTGTACCTGGACATGAATGTCGGTAACTTGGCATTGGACCTGGAAGCCATCAAATCCACTTGGGGGGTTCCCCAGCGAGAGCACAGTAGTGCAAAGACTTCCGGGTGGAGGCTCCATTCCCCGGGATCCATCCTTCTGCGACTGAGAAAGTCCGCTGTAATATTCTGGACCCCTGGAATGTGAATCGCCGAAATGGCTGGTACATTGGCCTCTGCCCAAATCAGAATTCGGGACACCTCTACCATGAGTCTGGAACTCCTTGTCCCACCTTGGTGATTGATATACGCGACAGCCGTCGCATTGTCTGTCTGCACACGGACTGGCAGACCGCTCAAAGGGACCGTCCAATGTTGGAGGCAAAGAAAAATCGCCCTCAATTCCAGGATGTTGATCGGAAGCACAGACTCTTCCGGTGACCATACCCCCTGAATCCAGAGATTGGTCCAAACACCCCCCAGCCCGTCAGGCTGGCATCGGTGGTTATGACTGACCACTTCAGAGGGAGGAAAGACTTCCCCAGGGAGAATGCCCCTGGACGTAACCACCATTCTAGAGAATCCCGCACCGCGCGAGAAATGGTGACACTGCAATCCAGCGATTGCGACTGGTTCCATCGACTCAAGATGAACCTTTGAAGAGTCCTGGAGTGGAACTGGGCAAAAGGAATTGCCTCCATGGACGCCACCATCAGTCCCAGAAGACGCATACACTTCCGTAAGGACATTGCCGTTGAGGCTGTCATAATCTGTACATGTCGAAGAAGACATGACTGTTTGTCTGGTGGTAAGGAAACTACCGACCGAAACGTGTCGAGATGCATTCCCAAAAAGAGAATTGTCCTTGATGGTTCCAGGGACGACTTCTCCCAATTGACCAGCCAACCGAAGTCTTTCAGAAACTGAAGAGACAAATCCCGAGCCGTCAATGCCTCCTCCTCCGAGGAAGACACGATCAAAAGATCGTCCAGATAAGGGAGAATCGTAATCCCCTGTCTTCGAAGGAGTGCCATGAGGGGCGCCAGAACTTTTGTAAAGACCCTTGGCGCTGAGGCTAAGCCGAACGGCAGAGCCACGAACTGGTAATGATTCTGACCTATGGCAAATCGAAGAAAGCGCTGATGAGCCTTTCCGATGGGAATATGCAAATAGGCGTCGCGAATGTCGATTGACACCAGAAAATCGTTCTGTGACAGAGCTGCCACAACGGAACGAAGCGACTCCATGCGAAATTTCCGGGTATGGACATGCCGGTTTAATCGCTTGAGATCCAGAATCGGGCGAAATTTGTTCTCCTTTTTGGGAACTATAAAAAGGTTGGAATAAAAACCTTTTCCTCGGTCCTCTGACGGAACCGGTATCACTACACCCTTTTGTAGTAGCGATTCGACCTCTCGCTGTAGAGCGACAACAAGCTCGGGTTCCGACGGAACGCGAGATTGACAAAAAACATTTGGGGGTTGAGAAGCAAACTCTATGAAATAGCCTGCCGACACTATCCGCGTTACCCAGGAATCTGGAACGCGAGCCATCCAAGTCTCCTTGAAAAGAAGCAGGCGACCCCCCACTCGAGAATCCTCGAGTGGACCCCTGGCGTCAATCCGACTTTGCGGGTTTCTTGTCAAGTTCCCGCTTGTTCTGGCGGAAACTCTGCTTCCAGGGAGTACGAGTTTTCTGAGAGGATTTCTTTCCTGAGAAAGAAGGACGACCCGATCCCCACGAGGAGTGACTAGATCGTCCTCGGCCCCGAAAGGACCGCCGACCACTATAAACACCAGGCTTACTGGACACCGAGGCCATGGCCCTTCGCTGTGGTAATGCTGATTCCTTTGCCTTAGCCTTGGAAATCAGCTCTGTGAGGTCGGATCCAAAAAGATGGCCACCCTTGTAAGTAAAGCCAACAACCCTTTGTTTGGAAACTGGTCCCCCCCACTGTCTGAGCCATAAAGCTCTTCTGACTGTGCCGCGAAGCTTGCGCTTTTGCCAGCAGAGATGCCGTATCCAGACCGGCATCAAAGATATAACAGGCTGCCGTTTCTAACCATTCACAAGTTTCCCGTATCTCAGATAACGGAGATTCATTTTGCAACTCCGCTTCAACGTGCAACCACTTAGAGAAGCCTGCAGCACACATGGATCCTAGCACTGCTCGAAATCCATGACCCGCAGCCTCATAGCTTCTTTTGCCGCCAATTCTGCCTTTTATCCAAAGCTCCTGTAAGCTCGCTTTTCCCTATTAGGAGTAGTGAGGATTTACTAAGCTGAGATAAGGACCACCACTTCAGGAGCAGAAGTCCAATTAGCCTTTAACTCCGTAAGCAAGGATAAAGTTATCAAAGAAATGCGTTCCAGAAAACCTTATCTGGACATAGACGTTCCTCCTCTATTACACCATTAAGCTCAACCAGAGCTGGCAATGTTGTGCGCCGAAGCACGGACTCCTGGAACATGCGTGCTGTTTTACCAGGACGACAGTTACCTCCTCCGGTAACTGTAATATCTCTCTCATGGCTTCAATTAATGCCTCCGTACGCTTCGCCTAGAGGAACGCCCGCGGCTCTCCGCACTGAATCGGATATTCTCCATCCGAATATAAAGGGGAAATCTGCCCAATATCAGATACATCTGACTCGCTCCGTGTAGAGGCCGGTAACGGCCTGCGTCGCTTCCTCTGAGAGGAATTAGCAGACACATATTGACCTAAAAGGTCAGTAATTATTAATCGTATCGACGATATCATCCAATTTTTCACCGCTGTCGACCGCAGCGCTAGACGCTGTGGAGGTCTGCGTATCTGATTGCCGCAATGGCACTGGGACGTGATCCGCGGCATCTGAACTCTGTTCAGACATGTCTCATCTGAATGAGCAGTCAAAGCGGTAATACCAGCAAAAAAACTAATGGGGTTTTTTTTTTTTTTTTTTTTTCAAACGCTGAAGGGTTAACGCTCCACCAAGCAGATTACCCCAGCGTATTCAGTCAGCAAATTTAGCAGGTAGAAATAACCCTCAAAGGGGTTAATATTGCAAACCACCAAATATATATATATTTGGTGAGCCCCAGCCAATTTTTTATGTCTCTGATAACTGCAGCTGCAGGATAGCGATCGCTGCGCTGCGGAGTGAGGAATCCACACTCACCCACTGGCCGTGGTGTCTAATATGAGGAGGGGAGCGGTCCGAGAGCCAGGAGCCTGAGTAATGGCCGCCACAGTGAGGGGGTCGCAGGAGAAAAGCCAGAGCGCGCGTCTTCCTGCTCAAAAGACCGGATAGATAGGCCACGCCCCCTCTACTCAAATAATGAGCGCGAAATCTCCCCGCTCTGCTCCCCTCTCTGTCCGCAGGTATCTCCTGCGGACAAAAAATCACCACATCTTCATGTAGAAGCGCTGTCACAGCAGCGCTGAAGCATACTGACTTTACATGTAGTAGCGCTGTCACAGTAGCGCTGAAGCATACTGACATAAACATGTAGTAGCGCTGTCCAGTAGCGCTGAAGCATACTGATATTACATGTAGTAGCGCTGTCACAGCAGCGCTGAAGCTTACTGACATTTACATGTAGTAGCGCTGTCACAGCAGCGCTGAACTTACGACATTACATGTATAGCGCTGTCACAGCAGCGCTGAAGCTTACTGAAATTTACATTAGTAGCGCTGTCACAGCAGCGCTGAAGCATACTGACATAGTAACCTGACATTAATAATAGCGCTGCTCATTCAGACCTAAAGCACTCACACATAATTATTATTAAATTTTGTGGAGTACTCAACCAGCCAAGGCCCCAAGGGACCCTCAGGGGTTTCTGGCGCAGTGCCCATGCTTCCCCCAGGGCGAAGAACGCAGTGACCGCACGGTGGTTTGCGTTCCCGCCAGAGAAGCTCTCCTCACCCCCAGGGCGGCAAGGATTCTGCAGGGACTTTGAGTGAAATACAGATCCGCCAAGGAGAGGTTGGGGTACAGCACGCTGAACCCCTGGACCTCTAACCAACTAGTGATCCAAGTCTCCTGTCCGAATATTAAAATATAAATTTTCTGAGGGTCATTAGCACGACCATCCTCTGGACCTCAAATCTTAGACTGGAGCTGAGTAGGAGGAGCCCGAGCTGGAGGGGCCAGCCAGTCATCACTCTTTGATCTGAGGTAACTCCTGATCTGGGCTCCGCCTACCCATCATAATGAATTACTGTGGCTCTCTTTCCTTCATCTGCAGCTGAAAGATTGCATTAATTTTTTTCACTTTATTTTGAATGTGAATCGTGTAGGCTATATGCCTAAAACGAAAAAAATGGAAAGCTAAAGGTATGTACAATGCAAAGTATTTGGTATACCGATAAAGGCATATTTACTTAGAGAAACGTATGAGTGTATCTTTCTTTAAGGTGGAAAAAAACAGATGAAATCTAAATAAAAACACCCATATCTTTATAATGTGAAACGGGTGACCTAAACGTTAATATAAGACAAAGGTTTACCTGTTTATCCAAATTAGTAAAGGTTAACGATCCAATAGGTTCTTAATGTGCATGTTTAGGTACTGTGGATTATAGAAAATTCTATGCGGATAAATAATAAAATTTTACTAGTCAGCACTAAATTATGAGATAATGGTGCCCAGTAAAAGGTAATATAAGTATAGGTTCCCTCAAGTGGTTCCCCGTTTGGGGGTTAATGAATGTTGTCAGTTGTGGGACAACATATAAACGTATACTAATATCCACAAAAGGCTTGTATAGGGGTAGTGTCCATAAGGTGGGTGATATAACTATAGTTAAGATACACTCCGGTGACTCCCTGTATATGTAGTATATAGCACCACATGTAAAATAGCGTAATGCAAAGTTTACAGGTTTAGCACAAGAAACTTACTTGGGTAGCGCCGATCTCTCCAGCATAGACACGGTATCCGCCGCTTGTCGCTGAGAACCGCTCACCTCCTTGTTTTTAAAAGGAGAGGCGGGATAGGTGACGTCCTCAATGAGATCGCGTCACCGGAAGTGACGCGTCCCATGTGATCGCGGTCCTGGGAGCAACGCCCAGCAAAAACGTCACTCGAGCGTCACCGGAAGTGACGTGTCACACGCGAGGAGGGCATTAAAGATGACGCTTAGTAAAATATAGGTGCCTGAGTAATTGTCAACATCAGAAGAGAAAAAAGGGAAAACAAAATAAAAAGATTGCTTGGGAGTAATATGTAAGGTATCACCACATATGTTAGGTATGGTACCCATAAAAAAATAATAAAAGGGGGTGCAGTCGGGTAGGGAGAGTCCAAGGAAAGGTCAAAATATTCATATAATCGACTCTGTAAAAGAGAAAACAGAGTTAGAAAAATGCCTTATATGATATATAAGAGACATAAAATACAGGGTCTAACATATGACCAGATTCGATATACGAGATAATTTATTATCAACGTTATATATACAAATTATATGTGGATATACAGTATTTAGAAGAGCATCAATTAAATTGATATATATATAATTGAGTAATATACAAATGTGGGAATCAATTAAAAGTATGACACAAATAATGAAAAAGATCAGGTATGGGCATACATCCCACTAAATAAGGACATGAGGTCATAGTCTCTATTAAGCCCTTTGGGGATAGAGTCTGGAGTTTCGTGTATCCAGTAAGCCTCCCTTTCTTTAAGAGGCGTATTCGGTCACCACCCCGTCTGGGTAGGGAATTTGTTCTATGCCTAAATTTCAGTTGTGATATCTGATGACCAGTAGTAAAGAAATGAATGGTACGGGAAGTAACAGATTCTTGCATCTGATCGTGGATTTGTGTTTCGAAATCCTGTCTTTTATCGCCTGTGTTTGTTTCTCCCACATAGAGGAGACCGCAAGGGCACTTGATGAGGTAACAACATAGGTCGAATTGCAAGTGGAAAACATTTATGTTGTACTTTTGCCGGAGTGGGATGATGTTATAATTGCCCTTTAATACATTATGGCACGGTTGCATTGCAGGCATGGGAAGGTTCCCTTTTTTGGGTTAGATAAAAATCTCTGAGTATTTGTCTGAGTACCACTCCCTATGTCTCTCTGATTAGATCATCCCGTAGGTTGGGTGCCCTCTGTAACAAGGTAGGAAAGGGTTGTTGAATTCCGGTATCTCCTGGTGTGCTCTACTAAGTAGTCCCCAATGTCGCCTGATTGTTTTATGTAAAATTTTGAACTAAGGGGGTAAGTGTGTACAAAGGGGATTCTATCCCCTATGGGAGATCTTAGTCTTGCTACCGGTGTACTGCCTCATTAAGAAGATCAGGGGGGTACCCTCGTTCCAGGAATTTATTGTGCATTTCCCCTGGCGTTTGTGTGCGTTTGCATTGGTCAGACACGATTCTTTGTACTCTTTGAATTGGATCGAGGTATTGATTTTTTTTACAGCAGGTGGATTACTGTTAAAATGCAGAAGACTGTTCGATCCGGGGGCTTGAAAATGTCAGTGCTCAAATTACATGTTGGAATTTTATTTACTGTGGTATGAAGAAAATTCACCTTTTCCCGATCCTCAGTCATGTGAAGACAGACCTGGCCATGCCCTATTTAGTTTATCAAAAATTGTACTAAGGTGGATTTAGGTCCCTCCCAGATGCAAAAAATGTCGTCTAGAATCTAATCCATAGACGACCATGTGTACGGAAAGAGGGTCAATATAGACGACTTCAATACCTCGATCCCAATTTAAAGAGTACAAAGAATCGTGTCTGACCAATGCAAACGCACACAACGCCAGGGGAAATGCACAATAAATTCCTGGAACGAGGGGACCCCCTGATCTTATTAATGAGGCAGTAACACGGTACAAGACTAAGATCTCCCTAGGGGATAGAATCCCCTTTGTACACACTTACCACCCCTTTCGTTCAAATTTTACATAAAACAATCAGGCGACATTGGGACTAAATTAGTAGAGCACACCCAGAGATACCGAATTCAACAACCCTTTCCTACCTTGTTACAAGAGGGCACCCAACCTACGGGATGATCTAATCAGAGCAGACATAGGGAGTGGTACTCAGACAAATACTCAGGGGTTTTTATCTAACCCAAAAAAGGGAACCTTCCCATGCCTGCAATGCAACCAGTGCCATAATGTATTAAAGGGCAATACTATACATCATCCCCACTCCGGCAAAAAGTACAACATCAAATGTTACCACTTGCAATTTGGCCTATGTTGTTTACCTCATCAAGTGCCCTTGCGGTCTCCTCTAATGTGGAGAAACAACACAGGCGATAAAAAAACGGATTTTTAAACACAAATCCCGATCAATGCAAGAATCTGTTACTTCCCGTACCATATCATTTCATTACTACTGGTACATCAGATATCACAACTGAAATTTCAGGTCATAGAACAAATTCCCATACCCAGACAGGGTGGTGACCGAATACGCCTCTTAAAGAAACGGGGCTTACTGGATACACGAACTCCAGACTCTATCCCCAAAGGGGCTTAATAGAGACTATGACCTCATGTCCTTTCATTTAGTGGGATGTATGCCCATCCCTGATCTTTTCATTATTTTGTGTCATACTTTTAATATGATTCCCCCATTTGTATATTACATCATTATATCATACTATCAATTTAATTGATGCTCTTCTAAATACCGTATATCCACCTATATATTTGTAAATATAAAGTTGATAATAATTATCTCGTATATCGAATCTGGTATATGTTAGACCCTGTATTATATGTCTCTTATATATCATATAAGGAAAATTTTTTCTAACTCTGTTTCTCTTTTACAGAGTCGATTATACTGAATATTTTGAACCTTACCTTGGACTCTCCCTACCGACTGCACCCCTTTTATTATTTTTTTCTATTTTTTCTATGGGTACCATACCTAACATATGTGGTGATACCTTACCTATTACCCCAAAATGCAATCTTTTTATTTTTTTTATTTTATTTTCTTTTCCCCTTTTTTTCTCTTCTGATGTTGACAATACTCAGCACTATATCTTTCTAAACATAGAACAACACACCTAGTTAACAAATACAATACACAGCATGTGAAACGCAAGCACAAGCATGGATGAACCGCAACGTCACCTCCAGTGACGTATTTTTACTAAGCGTATTTTTAATTTGCCCTCCTCGCGTGTGACACGTCACTTCCGTGACGCTCACAGTGACGTTTTTGTGGGCGTTGCTCCCGGGACCGTGATCACATGGGACGCGTCACTTCCGGTGACGCGATCTCATTGAGGACGTCACCTAATCCCGCCTTTTCCCTTTTTTAAAAACATGGGGGGTGAGGGGTCTCTCCAGCTGACAAGCGGCGGATACCGTGTCTATGCTGGAGAGTCGACGCTACCCCAAGTAAGTTTCCTGTGCTAATACCTGTAAACTTTGCATTACGCTATTTACAGTGGTGCTATATATACATATAACAGGGAGTCACCGGAGTGTATCTATAACTATACTTATATCACCCACCTTATGGACACTACCCCTATACAAGCTTTGTGGATATTTGTATACTTTATATGTTGTCCCACAACTGACAACATTCATTACCCCAGAACAGGGGAAAACCACTTGAGGGAACCTATACTTATTACCTTTTACTTGGGACCATTATCTCATAAATCTAGTGCTGACTAGTATAAATTTTATATTTATCCGCATAGAATTTTCCTATATATCCACAGATACTAAACAGCACATAAGAATCCTATTGGATCGTTAACCTTTACTATTTGGATAAACAGGTATACCTTTGTCCTTATATTAACGTTTAGGTCCCCCGTTTCACTATTATAAAGATATGGTGTTTTTATTTTAGATTTCATCTCGTTTTTTTTCCACCTTAAAGAAAGATACACTCATACGATTCTCTCTAAGGTAAATATGCCTCTTATCGAGTATACAAATACTTTGCATTGTACATACCTTTAGCTTTCCATTTTTTTCGTTTTAGGCATATAGCCACACGATTCACATTCAAAATAAAGTGAAAAAAATATACAATTTTTATTAGCAGTCGGGTAGGTACTTGAATTCCTTTCACACTTTTTCATTTCATTTTTATCACCCTCTTTTTATTTTCTCACCCTTATGTTTAGTGATATTAACTATATTATATGGTCCTTATTTGTATTTATTTCTTTATTTTTTTTTTGTTTGTTTATATTACTTATGTCAACTGTATATACTTCTTTTACTGTTTCATTTGCCGTCAGACTATGAAGGTCCATGTTCGGACCGAAACGTCTCCACTTTAATACTTTGACTGCAATAAAGACGGATTTAACAATATCATCAAGTTGAGTGCCAAGTTTTCTATAGATTGAAATAGCTGACCACTTTGTAAGCTAAAGATAGCAAACCCTGCTTGGAAACCGCGTTCCACTGTCTAAGCCACAGTGCTCTTCTGACTGTACTGCCGAGGATTGCGCCCTGGATATAGTGACGCAGAATCCTTCAACTTGAAAGCCCATCTATCTCGATAGAGGGGATCCATCTTGTCACGCCGTCCGTAGACGGTCCAAACGCTCAGGGAAAATTTACAAGTACACATAGATCCTTAATACTGAATCCATGACCCGCGCCTCGCAGATGATATTGTTGCCATCTCCATTTTTCTGTCCAGCAGGTCCTGCAGACTCGCCTTCCTTTCCAGTATAAAGGGACATTCACTTCAGGAGATCCAATTAAACAATCAACTCCGTAGAAAACGGATACAGATTGTAAAGCCGTCGCGACCTATGCGACTCCTGAAACATTCGGGCCGACTTACCTGGGCGCCTAGTACCTATCTCTGGTAACTAACGCCCTCATGGCTCCAATAGCACGGTCCATGAGAGAGGCAGAGTGTCCCCGCCGATCCTCCTTTTCCGAAACGGACATCTTCGCTACGCGAGAAGGAAGGCACCGATTTGTTGTTGCTTCCTTGAAGGATCTAGCTGACACTCCATAACCTAGAAGGTCAGACGGCCATCATAGAAACTAGCGAGGTTTTGACACCACTGGAACCTCCGACCGCTGCGCATGACGCTGTCGGGGTCTGCGTGTCAGATAGTCCGCATCTGACATGTCCTTGCACAGTATATGGCAGGTTAAACCTGTCAGTAACTAGAACAGTGTGTTTCTTAAAGAAAAACAATCGCTGAAGGGTTAAAGCTCTTAAAGAGAGAGCTACCCAGCATTAATAGTTAACCGCCTAAGAAGGGGTTAAAGTAGCAGACTCCCCACAACCTTGATAATGAAAAAGTTGTGCGAGCCCCAAGTGCCTCTTATAAGGGAGCAACTGCAGGACAGCTATGCCACACTAACAGAAAAACGTTCCACAAGATCGCTAAAAATTGCGCTGTTTTGTATATCGCAATGACCCGCCAAAGTTGTTAAAAAGATTGCTAACCGCTTATGCGATGTTAATGAGATCGCCCAGATTGGCAGCTACTAGCGACATTAAAAAATGATCCACAAACGATCGCATTAGTATGCGTCGTTATCAGGATCGTTAGTGGGAACTTAGTGGCAGTATTAAAATCGCAGACTCCCCACAAACTCTTTATCATTATTGAAAAGAGTGTGCGAGCCCTTATGCGATAACAGCCGCAGGACAGCGCAGTCTGTCACTCATTATGTGCCCCAGAAGGCGTCCGCGCTGTGGGGGTGAGGGGTTAAGCTTCTGCCTGGGGGCTAGAAGCGACTCACCCTGCTGGTAACAGTGTAACATCTTGCCGGGAGGGGAGGAGGGAGAAGAGCCAGAAGAACTTTCAGCCTGCTTCTTTAATGGCCGCCGCGCTGTGCCTCCGTGTGCTCCATGAGGGAAGCCGGAAATGGAGACAGCAGTAAAGCGCGTGCTCAGACGGCGCGAAAATTCAAATAAAAAGGCGCGCACTCCTCTCCTATGTCCTGCAGGCATCCACCTGCGGACAAAAAACCAAGTCACCGACATGTAATGTACAGCGGCTGCCGCAGCAGTCGCTTAAACACTCACACACACATTAATAAAAATGTGAGTAAAAATGTGAGGTACTCACCAGCCGAAGCGCCACAGGGACCCCAGGGTTTCTGGCGCTATGCCCATGCTTCCCCCCAGGGCGGGGGAAGCAGTGACCCCTGTGCGCGGTTTGCGCCCCCGCCAGGAACCATCCTCATCCCCCCGGGCCGGCAGGGTTCGCAGGGACCACCATTAGGGTAATACAGATCCGCCAAGGGAAGGTGGGAGTCCAGCAGCGTTGAGACCCCGAGACCTCTAACACATTTGGTGATCCAAGTCTTTGTCCGATAAAAAATAATAAAATCTTCTGAGGAGCTGCTTCCAGCAGCGACCATCCTCTGAGACCTCAAATTGTAAATGAAGAGCTGAGTAGGAGGAGCCCGAGCTGGAGGGGCCGGTCAACACTCTTTTTAATCTGAGGTGTCAATCTATCTGGGCTCCGCCTACCCACTAGTAATGACTGTGGCTCTCTTCCTTCCTCTGCAGCTGAAAAAAGCTTTTATATACACAAAAATTATAATGCTCGTTTTGAGTTTGCAAAAGACATGTGGGAGACTCACCAATGTATGGAGGAAGGTGCTGTAGTCACTGGGATAAATAAAAACATTCCAGTGTTACTGCTAAATAAAGTTACATATCAGATTTGAAAAATGGGGATTGTTCGTGAAGATCAAAATCAGTTCCATCAGTAGTTTGCTGTGCACAGCGACTAATCTAAAAACTGTACCCAGACACAAAGCCAATAAAAACCAAGTAAGGGACTATGAAACCTAACAGTGGATAAGCGATGTAAATGTTTGTTACACGTTTTATTTCACACACAGAAAAGAAAAAAAATACAAGAGGCCTTACTTTTTTCAAAGTAGTGATCAGACCTGTATGCTTCTGAGCATGCTGCATGGTGACCTGCAGAGAGGTCAACTCATCCAAGGCATTAATCATCTGTATACATCCTAATTAGAGACATAAAAAAACTGAAGTAAACAATGAGTAAATAGCAAAATCTGGAGACACAAGGAAGAGTTCATCACAGAAAATAGATACATTTTTTACCCTGCATTCGCTAGGCTAAACAGTATGGAAATTTTGTAATTTTGAGTCGTTCGCTTACAGCAATACCAATAAAGTAAATATATTTTATTGTTATGTTTTATATTTAAAGCATTTGCAAGACTAGTGGGATGCAGCTACCGTACATTATTGTCATAATCTCTGGTAAAGGATCAATGTTAATTTCTCTCGTAAGGGCTTCTTTGCTGACCTCACGATACTGCTCTCCAAGGCTATTATGGTGCAGAATAAGACAGCAATGGAGGTCTACCCTCATCAGCAAAGAATCCTGCTTATTCATAGATGCAATGATAGCCAGGGATTGCTCTGGAAACCAAATATCTAGAGGCAACGCCATGTCGAGGTCTTTTACGAGGAAAGGTCACACCAATTTTACTCCCAGGATTATGGTGTCAGGTGGCATAATGTTCAGTAGCAAGACCCCACTAGTCTTGAAGGTACTCTAATAGCTCAGTGCTACACAGATTTGGTTGCAGAACCAGTAGTACGGCCATTTCTCTAAAGCATCCCAGGAGAAGCTTTTTTAACAAGACAACGCTATTCTGTAAGTTACTCTTTCTTCTTGAGCTTCTTGCATGGTCTAAACATACTGTCATGGCCTGCAGTATCTCCAGCCTTGTCGCCTCGTATCAAGTAGGGATGAGCGAGAAATGAAATATTCGGACTCGCTGTACTCATTATGAGTAGCTTCTAATACTCGGGTATTCGTAACGAGTAGCGAGTCCAATGTAAGTCTATGGGAAATGCGAGTAATGGGCGGAGAATGTGTGCGGGGGTCTGTGGAGCTCTGTGTGTGTGTGCGGGGCTGTGCCGGGCTCTGCAGGGCCTGCTGTGAGGGGCTCTGCTGGCATCGTCCGATGGGACTACTTGTCCCATTCGGTTATACCCGCTACAGTGACAGCATTAGCGGATGATGGGAAAGTAGTATTCCCATCATCCCGCTAATGTGGTGAAAGTAAAAAAAAAGACATACAGTACATACACATAACATACAACACATAACAGATTACAAACTCACCGCACACACCTAATTCCCCAAAGCCCTCGTCTCCTGCAAATAATATTAAAATAATAAACCAACCTATACTTACCTTTCCGCTGTAACCATTAATAACAAGTGTCCCATGACGGTCTCCGTGGAGAGCTACCACATCAGCTGATGAGCCTGCTCTCCTGGGGCTCCAGCGATACAGTGACGGAGTTAATCCTCCGCGCTGTATCACTTCGCCGGAAGGTCACAGGAGTTCACCTTTGACTTACGGCAGCACTACAGCAGCAATGCTGCCGTAAAGTGAACTCCAATGATACACTGCGGGAGGGTTATCTCCAGTCAGTGTGTCATTGGAGCCCCTGAAGAGCGGTCGCATCAGCTGATGTGGCAGCTCTCCACGGCAGATCGTCGTGGGGCACTCGTTTTTAAAGAGGGACTGCGTCGGAAAGGTGAGTATGGTTGGTTTATTTTTTTTAATATTATTTGCAGGAGACGAGGGCTTCGGGGAATTAGGTGTGTGCAGAGAGTATGTACTCTCTGCTATGTGTTGTATGTTATGTGTATATACTGTATGTTATATGTTGTATCTTTTTTTTTTTTTTTACATTCACCATATTGCCGGATGATGGGAATACTACTTTCCATAACGCTAATGCTGTCACTGTAGCATGCATAGCCGGATGGGACAAGTAGTCCCATTGGACGATGCCCGCACAGCCAGCAGAGCCCGAGCCCAACAGAGCACGAGCGGCAGAGCCCGGCAAAGCCCGCACACACACACACAGCCTCACAGACCCCCGCACACACAGTCATAGCCTATGACGCTGCGCGGCCAGCCAATTACAGTAATGCCACAACAAAGAAGGCGGCGGCTTTACTGTGATTGGCTAACATGCTCGCTCATCCCTAGTACCAAGCATACGTTGTAAAATCATTGATTAACAACTGCAGAGAGCTGCCAGCAGCAGATCTTAATTTGTGTGCCCAAGCGCATTCAACCTCACAGAACATTTCTCAGTCTACCATTAATAACCTCACTGATAACATTCCAAGGAGTGTGTGTATTTCTTGATACTGTATAAATTGAGATGTTTTGAATATCTTCATTTATTCATTATGTATGAACATCACATGCAGATGCTTATACTTTATACTGTTTCCCTTTATAATGTTTCCATTTTTTCATAATTTGCACATCATTACATGTCTATTAATCTTGATAATGTTGAGTAGTGTAAACATTGTATTTTCAATTTTCATTTTATGGGACTTGATCTTCATGAGATCAGTCGATCATATAATAATATACCAGAGAAAGTAATAAGAAAGCAGCACTCACCCGATCCTTCTTTCAAAATATGGTTTTAATCCATAAAATGGTTACACTAATATTTGCGGAAGTGCACGTGTCTGGGGAGTTGTTTCATGAACAGTAAAGACCTGCTGGAAAAGGTCTTACTGTTCATTGTCCGCCAGGTCTTGCTGTTCATGAAACAAACTCCGACACCTGCACTTCTGCAAATACTAATGTAACAAATATTATGCATTAAAACCATATCTTGAAAGAAGGATCGGGTGAGTGTTGCTTTTCTTCTTACTTTCTCTGATATAATACATGTTCTCTTCTGGGTGGTGCATTCATAAAGATCTGAAGAGGCTATTTCTGAGGATTTGGGTTGAAATAACACACAGAAAAAAAAGTGACTTGGTGCCTGGAATAACCCTTCTTTTTTTGAAACGTATATATAAAAATACACTGCAATTCCTCTGCCGATGAGTGACAGATTGGGCCACCTTCCGCCTATTCATCTAGAAGTCACGGGTGCTACTGAATGCTACATTTTGAGGGTTTAAACTATCAGGATCTGCTCTAGTGCCGATCCTGGCAGTTGAGGGCTACGTAATACTACCCCACTGATCTTGTGATGGCACTGGCCATACCACAAAATAAGCTTAATGACAATATATGCAGCAAAGCTTGAATTGGCAACCTACAACAATATTGATTTTTCTGTGTTGCTGGGAACAAGTTAGGCCTCTTTCACACATCAGTTTTTTGCCATCAGTCACAATCCGTTGTTTTGACGGATCTGTCGCAAATTGTGAAAAACAGATGCGACTGATCCTTTTTTTTTCTCGACGGATCCGACGAAAAAAATGGATCCGTCGCATCAGTTTTTTCATCCGTTTCTTCCGGTTTTCGCAATTCAGTGCTCTGTACAGTAAAATCACACTGACATGTACAGTCATGGCCAAAAGTTTTGAGAATGACACAAATATTAATTTTTACAAAGTCTACTGCTTCACTTTTTCTAATGGCAATTTGCATATACTCCAGAATGTTTATAAAGAGTGATCAGCTTAACAGCAATTACTTGCAAAGTCAATATTTGGCTAGAAAATGAACTTTATCCCCCAAAACACATTTCAACATCATTGCAGCCCTGCCTTAAAAGGACCAGCTAACCTCTTTCAGTGATTGCTCCATTAACAACAGGTGTGGGTGTTGATGAGGACATGGCTGGAGATCAATCTGTCATGATTAAGTAAGAATGACACCACTGGACACTTTAAAAGGAGGCTGGTGCTTGGCATCATTGTTTCTCTTCTGTTAACCATGGTTATCTCTAAAGAAACACGTGCCGTCATCATTGCAATGCACAAAAATGGCCTAACAGGGAAGAGTATCGCAGCTAGAAAGATTGCACCTCAGTCAACAATCTATCGCATCATCAAGAACTTCAAGGAGAAAGGTTCCATTGTTGCCAAAAAGGCTTCAGGGCGCCCAAGAAAGACCAGCAAGCGCCAGGACCGTCTCTTAAAAGTGTTTCAGCTGCGGGATCGGGCTACCAGCAGTGCAGAGCTTGCTCAGGAATGGCAGCAGGCAGGTGTGAGTGCATCTGCACGCACTGTGAGGCGGAGACTCTTGGAGCAAGGCCTGGTCTCAAGGAGGGCAGCAAAGAAGCCACTTCTCTCCAGAAAAAACATCATGGACAGACTGATATTCTGCAAAGGTACAGGCAGTGGACTGCTGAGGACTGGGGTAAAGTTATTTTCTCTGATGAATCCCCTTTTCGATTGTTTGGGACATCAGGAAAACGCCTCATTCGGAGAAGACAAGGTGAGCGCTGCCACTAGTCTTGTCTCATGCCAACTGTTAAGCATCCTGAAACCATTCATGTGTGGGGTTGCTTCTCAGCCAAGGGAATCGGCTCTCTCACAGTCTTGCCTAAAAACACAGCCATGATAAAGAATGGTACCAGAATGTCCTCCAAGAGCAACTTCTCCCAACCCTCCAAGAGCAGTTTGGCGATCAACAATGCCTTTTCCAGCATGATGGAGCACCTTGCCATAAAGCAAAGGTGATAACTAAATGGCTCAGGGAACAAAACATAGAGATTTTGGGTCCATGGCCTGGAAACTCCCAGATCTTAATCCATTGAGAAACTTGTGGTCAATCATCAAGAGACGGGTGGACAAACAAAAACCTAAAAATTCTGACAAAATGAAAGCATTGATTGTGCAAGAATGGACTGCTATCAGTCAGGATTTGGTCCAGAAGTTGATTGAGAGCATGCCAGGAAGAATTGCAGAGGTCCTGAAGAAGAAGGGTCAACACTGCAAATTTGACTTGCTGCATTAACTCATTCTAACTGTCAATATAAGCTTTTGTTACTCATATGTTTGCAATTATTATATTTCTGTCTGTGATAAAAACATCTGTCAAACAAACATAAAAACCAGAGGGCAGCAGATCATGTGAAAATATAATATTTGTGTCATTCTCAAAACTTTTGGCCATGACTGTACATATATACACACACACACATATATATATATTTATATATATACACACACACACACAGTACAGACCAAAACTTTGGACACACCTTCTCATTCAAAGATTTTTCTGTATTTTCATGACTATGAAAATTGTACATTCACACTGAAGGCATCAAAACTATGAATTAACACATGTGGAATTATATACTTAACAAAAAAGTGTGAAACAACTGAAAATATGTCTTATATTCTAGGTTCTTCAAAGTAGCCACCTTTTGCTTTGATGACTGCTTTGCACACTCTTGGCATTCTCTTGATGAGCTTCAAGAGGTAGTCACCGGAAATGGTCTTCCAACAATCTTGAAGGAGTTCCCAGAGATGCTTAGCAATTGTTGGCCCTTTTGCCTTCACTCTGCGGTCCAGCTCACCCCAAACCATCTCGATTGGGTTCAGGTCTGGTGACTGTAATCAGTAATCAAAGCAAAAAGTGGCTACTTTGAAGAACCTAGAATATAAGACATATTTTCAGCTGTTTCACACTTTTTTGTTAAGTATATAATTCCACATGTGTTAATTCATAGTTATGATGATGCCTTCAGTGTGAATGTACAATTTTCATAGTCATGAAAATACAGAAAAATCTTTGAATGAGGTGTGTCCAAACTTTTGGTCTGTACTGTGTGTGTGTGTGTGTATATATATATATATATATATATATATATACACACACACACACACATACACACAGTATATATATATATATATACACATATATATATATATATATATATTATGTATAGTTTATAGTGCATGCAGTTCTACATAGTATAATAGCTGCTAAATCAATTGCCGGCTTCTGTAAAATTATTACAGAACCTGACATGAAATGACACATGGTTTACGTACAGTAAACCATTTCATTTAGTTTTATATATGTTTTAGACTAATAATTAGATGTTAATATATATATATATTATATATATATATATATATACACACATATACATACACAGACATATATATTTACAGTTTATACACTTCTACATTAGCATAACAGCCGCTAAATCAATTGCCGGCTTCTGTAAAATCATTACAGAATCCGATAGAGTGGGAAAAAATTAAGAAACTTTCCCACGCTAACCAGTTCATTTCCGGTTAGCCGGGGAGTCTGCGCAGGCATGAATTCATTCATTCTGCAGTGTTTTTTTTTTACAACGAATTTACCTGTTAAATTACCACCTACATGTCCCAAATTTTGCACACATACACTAATCTAATTATTAGTCTAAAACATATATAAACTAAATGAAATGGTTTACTGTACGTAAACCATGTATCATGTCATGTCAGGTTCTGTAGTAATTTTACAGAAGCCGGCAATTGATTTAGCGGCTATTATACTATGTAGAACTGTATGAACTATAAACTATATATATATATATATATATATATATATATATATACACACACACACACACACACACACACACAGTACAGACCAAAAGTTTGGACACACCTTTTCATTCAAAGATTTTTCTGTATTTTCATGGCTATGAAAATTGTAGAATCACACTGAAGGCATCAAAACTATGAATTAACACATGTGGAATTATACATTACCCTTTACAAAAAAGTGTGAAACAACTGGAAATATGTCTTATATTCTAGGTTCTTCAAAGTAGCCACCTTTTGCATTGATTACTGCTTTGCACGCAGAAAAGGTGAACGGATGGATTCTACATGCCTGGTTCCCACCGTGAAGCTTGGAGGAGGTGTTGTGATGGTGTGGGGGTGCTTTGCTGGTGACACTGTTGGGGATTTATTCAAAATTGAAGGCATTCTGAACCAGCATGGCTACCACAGCATCTTGCAGCAGCATGCTATTCCATACGGTTTGCGTTTAGTTGGCCATCATTTATTTTTCAACAGGACAATGACCCCAAACACACCTCCAGACTGTGTAAGGGCTATTTGACCAAGAAGGAGAGTGTTGGGGTGCTATGCCAGATGACCTGGCCTCCACAGTCACCAGACCTGAACCCAATCGAGATGGTTTGGGGTGAGCTGGACCGCTCACCACTTCAATTTTGAATAAATCCCCAACAGTGTCACCAGAAAGCACCCTCACACCATCACACCATCTCCTCCATGCTTAACGGTGGGAACTAGGCATGTAGAGTCCATCCGTTCACCTTTTCTGCGTGCAAAGCAGTAATCAAATCAAAAGGTGGCTACTTTGAAGAACCTAGAATATAAGACATATTTTCAGTTGTTTCACACTTTTTTGTAAAGTGTAATGTATAATTTCACATGTGTTAATTCATAGTTTTGATGCCTTCAGTGTGATTCTACAATTTGCATAGTCATGAAAATACAGAGAAATCTTTAAATGAGAAGGTGTGTCCAAACTTTTGGTCTGTACAGTGTGTGGTGTGTGTGTGTGTATATATATAATATATATATATAATATATATATATATATATATATATATATATATTAATATATATACACAGGAGCATGCTCTGCTAAAAATACAGAATCTGTCACCGGAATCCGTCATTTGACGGATGACGACGGATCCGGCACCCATAGGCTTCCATTATAAAAAAAAAACGACAGACAGCGACAGATCTGTCGCTGTCCGACTTTTCGACAGAGATAAAAAACATTGCTTTGTGCGTTATCTCCGGCCGACGGACACAAAATTTCCGACAGATCCGCACGGCCATCCATTGTAATCCGTCACTAATACAAGTCTATGAGAGAAAAACGGATCCTGCAGCATCAATTGCAGGATCCGTTTTTTTCACAAAACGATGGATTGTGACTGATGGCAAAAAACTGATGTGTGAAAGAGTCCTTAAAGTTGATCATTGAAATTGTAAAGAACAGCTTTGGCAAATTTTATATAGATTTGTTTCTATTTCAATACATTTGTTACATGCCACACATATTTACACACTGCAGGGTAAGAGAGGTAAAGAGGGAATAAGCGGAATAGGCCAGAGTTTAATGTTTTCCAACTTTTTGAATCAAAACTATGATGCAGAAATCCTTAAAACAATGAATGGGATCAGAAATTTTCAGGATAATTTTTTTCCCATTTTTTGCCTTCAATAACTTTTTTTGTTTTAAAAAGACCAAACTTTTGTATTAAAGATTTTACTTTCCAAAGAACGCATTATATTGTTGCATAGCAAAACAAACTTTGAGATCCTAAAAGCGCAACATACCTGGTGGTCAATTTTTAAAGCGGTCTTAATTTCAGCATGTATCCTTTGAAGCCTGGCATCTATGGAGACTTCTGAAATGTGTACAAAACATTAATAAAACAAATCACTATATTATACTGTTGGAGGGAGAAAGCTAAAAAATACCGAAATAATAAGGGAAACCTTTTTTTTTGTCAAACTTCTTCACTTCAGGTTTTTTTGCTTCTTCTTTGCTGTCAAGACAAAAAAAGGTGACAAACGTTAAATATTGATTGAGACAGATACATCTAAGTGTTTAAAGCCAAAAACCTGGAGTCAAACAGTTTGAAAAACACCAGTGATCTGGTAACAAACGGTCTACTTCATCTAGACAAGCATTGTTCTTGGACTAAGATTTGTGGCATAGAGAAAGCGGTTGCTCGTCACAAATTTGACGAGTGGTGTTTGTCATGTCACTGTTCCATTTTGTTAGAGTTAGGTGGAAATGGGGGAGAACCAGAAGTCACAAAATTTTATGGCAGCCTCGAAATGCACCAACATTATGGGGTTTCTTAAGGCTTTTTACATTTAAAAGCTTAGATTAATTGGACACAGAATATTTAGGGACAAGTCACAAATTTAAATTTTTTTTTTAAAAAACATAGATAACAGTTGAGATTCCTCAGTGGTTGCTAATGTGGTGTACCTAATTATATGTACCAAATGTCCAACTGGGGTCTATATGTAAGAGACAAAAGAAAAGCTTAGAACAAGGATAAATTCTTATGGCCACATAATAAAAGAAGAAAGAATAGAGCTAACTTTGACCATACCATTTTGCAGCCCTGATCACAGTATCACAGTCATGAAAAAGCTACAATTGAAAGGTAACTTCAAACCTCAGAGAGACTAAACTACTTATCTATGAACTGCTCCAATATTTACTAGGAAAACCCTCCAGCTGTATGTCCAGATAAAAAAAAAAAAATAGGTTTTTGGTACTCACTGTAAAATCTTTTTCTTGGTAGTCTTCATTGGGGACACAGAATCATGGGATAGACTGCTGCCACTATTGTTATATTCTAAATGAAAATTGGCTCCTCCACAGCAAACTATACCTCACCTGCTAGCTTCAGTTTAGTGAGAAAGCAGTAGGAGAATCAAAACACATTAACCCCTTAACTCCCGGAGCTTTTTTCGGTTTTGCGCTTTAGTTTTTCACTCCCTTTCTTTCCAGAGCCATAACTTTTTTATTTTTCCATCAATATGGCCCTGTGAGGGAGGGCTTGTTTTTTGCGAGACGAGTTGTACTTTTGAATGACACCATTGGTTTTACCATGTTGTGTGCTAGAAAATAGGAAAAAAAAAATTCTAACTGCGGTGAAATTGCAAAAAAAAAAAAATCCAATCCCACACTTGTTTTTGTTTGGCTTTTGTTTTAAATGCTAAAACTGACCTACCATCATGATTCTCTAGGTCATTCCGAGTTCATAGACACCAAACATGTCTAGGTTCTTTTTTATCTAAGTGGTGAAAAAAAAATTCCAAAGTTTGTTTAAAAAAAAATGCACCATTTTCCGATACTCTGCTGCGGATCTGCAGGGCCAAATCCGCTACGTGTGCACAGAAACTGTGCGGATTCTGACCTGCGGTTTCTGCCAAGAGATGCAGAAAATTCTGCAGACCAATCTGCAACGTGTGCACATACCCTAAAGGTGGAGACTGAAAAGCTTTCAAGATAAGATTAATGTCCCACGAATCAAGTGGGGGCTGATGGGGTAGTCTAGCGTGTGCTACACCCTGAAGAAAGGCCCTGACCTGAGGTCTAGAGGCCACATCTATCTGAAATAAAACAGTCAAGGCGGACACCTGTCCCTTGAGAGAACTAAGCACCAACTCTGACTCCAACTCCCTCTGCAAGAAGGAGAGCAGTACAGGCAGAGAAAATAACATTGGAGAAATTACAGAAAACTCACACCAGCGAAAGTAGATCTCCAAGAGCTGTGATAGATGCGCAGCAAGGAGGACTTTCGTGTCCCGATCAAGTTTTGAATGACTGATTCTAAAAAACCCGCTTCCCTCAGAATTGTGGATTTAACAGCCATGCCGTTAAATTAAGCATCTGCAAATTCTGGTGGAAGAACGGACTCAGAGACAGAAGATCTGAACATTGAGGAAGAGTCGAATGGGCAACTGTCAAAATGTTGATCACATCCACGTACCTGGCCCTAAGAGGTAAGGAAGGAAGATCTGGCACCAGGGAATGTGTCGGTTGCGAATGCCTGAGGATCCCAAGATTTTGCGACGAATCTTGGTACCTTGTGGTTTAATTTGGATGACAACATATCTATATCTGGTGTGCCCCACCGATGACAAATGTGGTTGAACACCTCTAGGTGAAGAGCCCATTCTCCGGCCTCTATCTGCTGGCGGTTCAAGACGTCTTCCACCCAGATGTACACTCTGGGTATATGAACCACCGAGATCAGAGGAACCTTGTCATCTGCCCATTTCATTATCTCCACCACCTCGGACATGGTGAATAGACTCCACGTCCCTCCTTAACAGTGGATATAAGCCACTAATTTGGCATTGTCTGACCGGATCATAATGGTCAATCCTAGAACCAGGTGTTGCCAATGTAGAAAAGCCAAACGGGAGGCTCAGAGTTCAAATACATTGATCGGATGGAGTCTCTCCTGACTATTCCAGGATCCCTGAACCGACAAGTGGCAGCAGATGGCCCCATCATCCAATAAGGCTGGCATCCATGGTCAGAACCTGCAACTGGATAGGGGAGGTGCGAACCTGGATTAATAGGGGCGACAACAACCACCACCTGAGAGACTGGCGACAGCGAAGTGGAAGGATGACTGGATGGTCTAAAGATTGTACAGACTTGTCCCAACAGGGTGTTCTGTAGGTGCCTTGAATGAAATTGTGCAAATGGTACTGTCTCGAACTTTGCTACCATCTTCCCCAAGACTGTCAAACAAAACCGGAAAGAATATCTCTCTGGCTGTCAGAATTTGGACAGAGGATTGCAGAGCTAGCCTTTTCTACGCCTGAATTGTGTGGAATATCATCCCTAGAAACTGAAGCCTTTGTGTTGGAATTAACAATGACTTTGCTCTGTTGACAATCCATCCGAATTGTTCCAGCAAATCTAAAATAATCTGCAAACTCTCCATTTTCTGGGAAAAGGAAGGCTCTGTGATCAGAATTTCGTCCAGGTAGGAAATTACCTCCACCTCCCCCTGTCCGGAGTAAAGTCATAACTGGGGCTAGAACCTTTGTAAAACACCCTAGGCACGGTTGCCAAGACAACAAATAGGGCCATGCTAGCCCTAAAGGCCCTGTGTTGGCAGGGGAATGAAAAAGAAATTAAGTAAGAATAGAAAGAAACTATGTGTTTCAATGTCAAAACAGCTTATATCTTGTAGACGTTCCTGACTAACACATACTCCTATTATCTCCAATTGTGCAATTGTATGATTCACATGCTATAGTGGTACGCATTATTACATCTGTTAACGTTCCATGGGAGTTGATGTGCTTTTGGTCCCGCACACTGCCATGTTTAGCAGTGAAACGCACGGCCGTTCTTAACAATGGAGAGGATTTAGTTTTGGTTCTGCGCACTGTGCAATATATTTAAATAAGATAAATGGGACATATATGGTTTTCTCTATTTATTTCTAAACTATAATCTTGTGTTCCGGTTGTATTATAATGGAATATACATCTGCTAATATTCTGTCAATTTAGACCGATTTACGGTCTTGCGCACTGCCTCTCTAGCGGTGGAACGCACGGCCATGATTTAAAATCGAGAGGACCTAGTTCTGATCCTGCGCACTATGCAACACAGCGGGACGATCTATATTGTGATTGAACTTGTGTGGGAACCATGTTTTTGCAGCCATTAGTTTCTGAGGGGATAAGTAACTTGAGTGCACCACACCATTTTTCCCTTCCTGTCGGTGGAACGCGATGATGACACGCACGCAGACAGGATTTAGGGTGCCAACCCCCGCAGGCAGGTAGGGACGCTCAGGTCAGTGTATGGTTAGGCACCCCACTGTGTTTTTTGGTTTTGCTTGATCTGGTGATGGTGTTTTTTTGACACAAATTGAATTATGAATATTTTAATGCGTTTTCAATAAAACCACAGGGCTTTCCACCCGAACCAAGGGAAAGCCCAGCAGGATGATCTCCCCGACCTCTGGGAGACTCTGGGTCTGGCCTAACAGCCGGAATTCTCCAGTGATGGAAACTGAAGAAAAAGGCGGAACTGCAAAGTCCCCAGTCTTTGAAATGGACGGCTGGCCTGGCGAAGCAGGGCGTTTCTGTTGCTCGTGGCATCAGCAATAATCTTGTCTAATTTAGTACCGAACAGGAACGACCCCTGGAAGGGTAAACCTATAAGAGCCAAATCTGCTCTCCATACTTTGAGCCATAAGATATGACGAATGGCCACACAATTGCTTGCCGCCTGGTCAGAGCATTCAGCCACATCTAACGATGCTGAAAATAAATATCTGCCTGCAGAATCTGATCCATAATACCAGCTAGCTCTGCCTCCTGAGAACCAACCAGAACACTGTCTTGAGTAAGACTGCTTAGTGCAGTCAAAATGCGTCGACTGGGTCATGTCAGCCATGAAAATTTTCTTGTGTATGCATTATAATTTCTTTTGAAAAATGAAAAGGAAAATCCAGTCCTGTTGAGCCGGACTCCAATATTTTCTATTAACCAGAACACTGCTCTGTAAATGTTTTGCTCAAGCAGTAACTGCCTTGGATACCCAAGTAGCAGTGAAAGCAGAGAAGATGACAAAGCCCACTGCTTCAAATGAGGATTTAGCCACAGACTGTAAACATCTATGTGGGGTTTCTATGTGACACTACTTCAGCCAGAGGTAAAGTAGTTCTCCAAGATAGGCAAAATACAAGAGCATGTACCGAAGGAGTATCTGCCACCAACTATGCTGGAAACCTCCATATTGTTGTTTTTCTGAAAACGCCTGTCAGAGTGTTCCCATGCCTTCTGAAGGACTTCCCCAAATTCCTCGTGATTAGAAGAAGACCTAACCACATGCTTACCTCTCCTAAAGAAACTGGTTTCTTTTGAGGGCGGGGTGGGTCATATGACATCACCCTTAGAGATGAGTCAACAGACGACAGACCCTTATCAGAAGGAGAAGGTGAGGGAGATGGTGGAAAGTCTAACAGACTCTGAGCTGGAACTATAGTCAAGCGTTGGGGGAGTAATATCTTGGACATCTTCCATGGGAGGGAGACCTGGAGGATGAGGTAAATCAAAGCCGCTTGGATCTCGGTCGAGACCAGCCATTCTGGTGTATGGAAGGAGGGTCCGACTCACTGAGAGCGATGGTCGGAGCTCACAGGGTGGCAGTCGTCATTGGCAAACGATCCTTAACGATAACCAGTATCCTAGAGAGCCTGGTTAGTTTGGCTACTGACTGGGCTAAATCATTAGCCAAAGAAAATGGGGCTATACTCTCTTCTGACATTACAGAGCTCCCCTGAACAGGTATAAGGAGGGAGGGAGGAGTATAGGAGGCACAGTAGGCTACAGATTGCTCAGTGCAAAACTTATTATAAGCTAAGCATGCATAATAAGTGACTAGTATGGGCTGCGCCGATGGAGATGTATTGTCTTCTCTAGACCCTGACATTGTAAAAGCCAGAGAGAGGGGGAAAAAACGACAGCGAGTAGTGCTTTAAGAAAAGTTGCTCATGAGAATCAAAATTAAGGATCCCGGGATGCCAACAACCTACCCGGTCCTCCGTCCCAGAAGAGCACCCCTGTGTCGCTGACATTTGTTGTGCTCCAGTGAGTGTCAGAAGTAAGAAGTCAAGAGTGATAATCCAACACACGTCGCCTTAAAAGGAAGGTGCGGGGCTAAAGGAGTAGGCACCGTGAAGCGCTGCCGATAGGCTGACGTGTCCAGTTGTGCAGATTGGCCTCAGCGGAGAATTCGACTGGCCAGTAGAACCCCAAGGATTACCTACAGCAATGCTAGCAGCATAGGACCGCCATGGCAGCTGAACAACGGCGGCCAAGCGATCCACCTCACCTGACACAGGTAATCGTGTGACCTAAGTACAGAGAGTAAGCGGCAATGCTTGAAGGCCAGCAGGCTGGATCAAAATGGCACGCCGCACAGCAGTGAAGTGCCGTGCTGCTGGCAGGACTCGTCAGCCAGGCATCACAGGACCGAGCCTCTCCTCCAAACCACTGAGACTCAGTCCTAGCTGTCAAGGTATTCTCATCTGGCCATACTGACGTGAGAGGATAGGGACTGCACAATTACAGCTCATACTCTGTCACTGCGTGGGTGAAACAGATCGCTTGTTAGAGTGTTTTTATGTAATTTTTTGCGCTCTTTAATTTTTTTCCCCATTTACAGTGTTTACCGATTTGGTTAATGGTTTTTAAATTTTGATCGCATTGCTGCATATAGCAGAAATAACGTTCTCCTTTGAAGCCCAGCCACAGGCAACGGTTTTAAAGGTGCTCCGAAATGACAGGAGAGAATGATGAAGACGCATGCTTTGGCATGTTAAATGCCACTGTCAGAGATTGACAGCGTATTTATCAGGTTATCAATCGCAGGCAGAGCACTGCCCAACCTGTGATTGTTAGCGGCAAGTCCTGGCTGTAATACACAGCCATGGTCTGCCAGGTATGGGTCCGCTCCAGGCTTGTGCCATATATGTACGGCAGATAATGTGAAAGGGTTGAAAGGGAAATTGACATCTCCAAGTACATGCAGTATAAAGCAATCCTATGCATTTCAAACTGTAAACCAGTTCTTAGTCCTGGAATTAGGCTAAGTTCACATTAGCGTTTCAGTCGGCAGCACCGTGCTGCGTACTACTTTCCTTAAGCTCCGTCTACTTCCGCGTGCGTCCTGCGTACCAATCGTTAACATTGTGTATGCAGGGACATGCGTTGTATGCGGATGTGTCTGAACCTGTGAACCTGGCCTAAAGTAATTTTTTTTTACCTGGACATACAGTGGGTACGGAGAGTATTCAGACCCCTTTAAATTTTTTGTTGCATTGTAACCATTTGGCAAAAAACCCAGAAATGTAACATTTTTTACAAATGTATTAAAAAAAACAAAACTGAAATATCACATGGTCATAAGTATTCAGGACCCTTTGCTCAGTATTGAGTAGAAGCACCCTTTTGAGCTAGTGCAGCCATGAGTCTTCTTGGGAATGATGCAACAAGTTTTTCACACCTGGATTTGGGGATCCTCCGCCATTACTCCTTGCAGATCCTCTCCAGTTTCGTCAGGTTGGATGGTGAACGTTGGTGGACAGCCATTTTCAGGTCTCTCCAGAGATGCTCTATTGGGTGTAGGTCAGGGCTCTGGCTGGGCCAATCAAGAATGGTCACAGAGTTGTTCTGAAGCAACTCCTTTGTTATTTTAGTGGTGTCCTTAAGGTCATTGTCTTGTTGGAAGGTAAACCTTCGGCCAAGTCTGAGGTCCAGAGCACTCTAGAAAAGGTTTTCATCCAGGATATCTCTGTACTTGGCTGCATTTATGTTTCCTTCAATTGCAACCAGTCATCCTGTCCCTGCAGCTGAAAAACACCACCATAGCATGATGTCGCCATCACGTTTCACTGTTGGGATTGTATTTGGCCGGTGATGAGCAGAGCCTGGTTTTCCCCACCCATACGGCTTAGAATTATCACCAAAAAGTTCTGTCTTCGTTTCATCAGACCAGAGAATCTTAGTTCTCATAGTCTGGGAGTCATCCATGTGTTTTTTAGCAAACTCTATGCAGGCTTTTATATGTCTTGCACTGAGGAGAGGCTTCCGTTGGGCCACTGTGCCATAAAAGCCCGACTGGTGGAGGGCTGCAGTGATAGTTGACTTTGTGGAACTTTTTTCCCATCTCCCTACTGCATCTGTGGAGCTCAGCCATAGTGATCTTGGGGTTCTTCTTTACCTCTCTCACCAAGGCTCTTCTACCACGATTGCTCAGTTTGGCTGGATGGCTAGGTCTAGGAAGACTTTTGGTGGTTAGTGATGAGTGAGTATGCTTGTTGCTCGGGTTTTCATGAGCACGCTCGGGTGATCTCCGTGTATTTTGGCGTGCTCGAAGATTTATTTTCTGTCAATGCAGCTGCATGATTTATGGCTGCTAGACAGTCTGAATACATGTGGGGATTCCCTAACAAACAGGCATTCCTCACATGTATTCAGGCTTGTCCAGCAGCCATAAATCATGCAGCTGGTCGACAGAAGCTAAATCTCCGAGCATGCCAAAATAGTCGGAGGACACCCGAACATGCTCGGGAAAACCCGAGCAACGAGTATACTCTCTCATCACTACTGGTGGTCCTAAACTTCTTCCAGTTAAGGATTATGGAGGCCACTGTGCTCTTAGGAACCTTAAGTACTGCAGAAATTCTTTTGTAACCTTGGTCAGATGTGTGCCTTGCCACAATTCTGTCTCTAAGCTCCTTGGCCAGTTCCTTTGACCTCATGATTCTCATTTGGTCTGACATGCACTGTGAGCTGTGAGGTCTTGTATAGGCAGGTGTGTGCCTTTACAAATCAAGTCCTATCAGTTTAATTAAACACAGCAGGAGTTCAATAAAGGAGTAGAACCATCTCAAGGAGGATCACAAGGAAATGGACAGCATGTGACAAATATGAGTGACCATGTGATATTTCAGTTTTTCTTTTTTAATAAATTTGCAAAAAATTCTACATTTCTGTTATTTTTTTTCACTCAAGATGAGTTGCATTCTGTACATTAATGAGAAAAAAATGAACTTTTAAATTTACCAAATGGCTGCAATGAAACAAGGAGTGAAAAATTTAAAGGGGTCTGAATACTTACCGTACCCACTGTACTGGGGGATATTCCTATTGGTTTCACACCATGCCAAGGTTGCATGAGTGGCTTCTGTCTGTGCCAATAATCACAGTGTTGTCAGCAGGTGTGAGCTAGTTTAACTCCACTATTCCAATATATACCACCACAACTGGTTCTCCCTGTCCCACATTAAAATAGGTCTGCTTGACGTCACTTGTTTTATTTACTGCATTATTCCTGTGTCCTGTTATGAAGAAGTGTGAGTCTTCAAGTGTTATGTTATAAAGGTGTGATGAAAAAGACCTGAGTAGACTTGAAAGCTGCTATTTGCTACCAACTTTTCAGTTAGCCATTAAAAAGGTATGAACCACTAAGTACTCTCAAATTGTAATTTCAGCTGCAGATGAAGGAAGGGAGACACACCATAACTAGTGGGTAGGCGGAGCCCCAGATAGGATCAATACCTCAGATTAGAAAGCGTGTTGACCGGCCCCTCCAGCTCGGGCTCCTCCTACTCAGCTCTTCAGTTTACAATTTGAGGTCTCAGAGGATAGTCGCTGCTGGAAGCAGCTCCTCAGAAGATTTTTATTTTTTTATCGGACAAGAGACTTGGATCACCAGAGTGGTCTAGAGGTCTCAGCGCTGCTGGACCCCAACCTCTCCCTTGGCGGATCTGTATTACCCTAATGGTGGTCCCTGCAGAACCCTGCCGGCCCGGGGGGATGAGGATGGCTTCCCTGGCGGGGGCGCAAACCGCGCACAGGGGTCACTGCGTCCCCCGCCCTGGTGGGAAGCATGGGCATAGCGCCAGAAACCCCTGGGGGTCCCTGTGGCGCTCGGCTGGTGAGTACCTCACATTTTTATTAAAGTGTGTGTGAGTGCTTTCAGCGGCTGTTGCGGCAGCCGCTGTTACTTGTGAAATACATGTTTGGTGACTGTATTCTGTCCGCACGCAGACGCCTGCAGGATAGGGGGGAGCAGAGAGCGAAGGAGTTCGCACTCTTTTTTTGAGCCGGCGGGGGGCGTGGCTTCACGCTCCCGGGCTTTTCTGTCACAGAAGCGTGCGATTAGGCGCTTCTCTTCAGATTCCTCTCAGCGCGGCGGCCATTACAAAAAGGCTCCACGGGCTCCTTCCTGCTCCGCTCCTCCCGTATCACATTTACATCACCGCGACCAGCTGGGTGAGTGATAACGCTCTCACCCCACAGCGCAGAACCTATCTGTAGAGAAAATACAGATAGCGTTATCTTGCAGCTGTGATCTTATATAGAGACCTTATTTTGCCATGGGACTCGCACACCCCTTCTATTAATAAGGGAGTAGTGGGGAGTCGGCGATATTAACCCCTTTTAAAGGGTTAACCTTTTCAACAGCCGCACAGGTTCTATCCCAGTTTGGGGTCAGAACTTGTAAGAGTTATTTATATTGCTGAATATTCAGCTGATACAGCTGGGGTAGCTCTCTCACTAAGGGCTTTAACCCTTCAGCGTGCTTGCTGCGTTCGCTTGAGAAGCCACACTTTTTTTCATAATTGCTGACAGGCTTTGACCTGCCTTATACTGTGTAAGGGCATGTCGGAACAGGGTCCAGACGGTGCGGACCGTGTGCCAAATCTGCTTCAGAATCAGTCACGCGAGTCTGATACGCAGGCCTCGACGTCAAGCGCAGCAATTGGAGGTCACAGCGATGCCAAATTGGATGCCATCGCTCGCTCTATTGATGGCCTTTCTGACCTTTTAGGTCATTGGGTGTCAGCTAGATCCTCTCATGGAAGGAAGCGACACAGGCCGGTTTCATCATTTCCACGTAGCGAATCAGACCTCTCTGATATGGTATGCGGTCAGGGTTCCCCTTCAAATTCAGATGGGGAGTTATCCGGTTCAGATAAGGATCGGCAGGGACATTCTGTCTCTTTAGACCGAACAGAGGCTTTTATTGAAGCCATGAGGGAGGCGTTACAGTTGCCGGAGGAGGTAACTACACGTCCTGGTAAGTCACCTCGAATGTACCAAGAGTACCGTAAGTCACGAGCGACATTGCCAGCTCTAGATGAGCTTAATGAAGTAGTGGAGAAGGAACGCCTGTGTCCAGATAAACGTTTTCAAGGAACACGTTTTTTTGACGCACTATATCCGTGTTCTACGGAATTGACGGATAATTGGATTTCTTCTCCTGAAGTGGATGTTCCTTTATCCCAGCTTAGTAAATCCTCATTGCTCCCTGTTAAAGGGAAGGCAAGTCTGCAGGAACCGTTAGACAGAAAAACGGAGATGGCAGCGAAATCCAACTACGAGGCCTCGGGTCATGGATTCAAAGCGGTGCTAGGATCCATGTGTGCTTGTAGGGCTTCCCTGTGCTGGTTGGACCGTATACGAACGGCGTTGCAAAATGGATCTCCGTTATCCGAGATAGATGGACTTCTCGGTTTATTGGAGACTGCAGTTTCTTATAGCTATGATGCAGGTCTGGATACTGCATCTCTGTTGTCCAGGGCGCAAGCTTTGGCGGTCACAGTCAGAAGAGCACTGTGGCTTAGACAGTGGACTGGGGACGCAGTGTCAAAACAAGGTTTGCTGTCTCTAGCCTACAAGGGTAGTCAGCTTTTTGGATCTGATCTCTCAGAGCTGATTGCCAAGGCAAAGACGAAAGAAGCAGCCTTACCACAGCGAAGGGCTACGGCTTCTGCGCCTGGCAGGACTGGTGCCGGTGGTGGCCGGCGATCCTTTCGTTCCAAGGGACGATTCGGTCAGTCCTCTTGGGGATCGGGTCGTCCCTCTTTTTCGGGAAAAAAGTTCACTCAGAAATCCCGTACTCCCTGGAAATCAAGTTTCCGTCAAGACAAGCGGGAGACTGACAAGAAGCCCGCCAAGGCGGACTGACGCCAGGTTTCCATTCGAGGGCTCTCGAGTGGGGGGTCGCCTGCTCCAATTCAAAGTGACTTGGGTTTCCCGCGTTCCGGACACCTGGGTAACGCGGGTAGTTTCGGCAGGCTATTTCATAGAGTTTTCGTCTCGACCTCCGGACAGGTTTTGCCAGTCTCGCACACCGTCAGAGCCCGAGTTAATTACCGCTCTGCTGCGAGAGGTCGACTCCCTTCTGCAGAAGGGTGTGGTAATACGGTACCGCCGGAGGACCGAGGAAGAGGATTTTATTCCAATCTTTTTGTGGTTCCCAAAAAGGAGGACAAATTTCGTCCTATTCTGGATCTCAAAAGATTGAATCGGCATGTCCACACCCGGAAATTCCGCATGGAGTCACTTCGCTCCGTGGTGGCGGCCCTGTCGCAGAACGATTTTTTGGTGTCAATCGACATTCGCGACGCTTATTTGCATGTTCCCGTCGGAAGGACTCATCAGCGCTTCCTTCGTTTTGCCATAGGTCAGGACCATTACCAGTTTGTGGCTCTGCCATTCGGCTTGGCCTCGGCGCCCAGAGTTTTTACAAAAATTCTGGCGCCTCTCATGGCAATTCTTCGAAGACAGGGGGTTGCGATTTTTCCCTACCTGGACGATCTTTTGATTGTGGCACCCTCAAAGGAGGAGGCGGTGACGGCTCGCAACCTATCCCTTCAGCTCCTGGAGGATTTCGGGTGGCTGGTCAATTGGGAGAAGTTGTCTCTGGAGTCGTCTCAGTCAATCCTGTTTTTAGGGATGCATTTCGACACGGTACGGGCAGTGGTGTCCCTACCCCAGACAAGCGGACATGTCTACTTCGACATGTACAGACTATGAAGTCTTCGACAGCAGTGTCCCTTCGGAAGTGTATGCGCCTCCTGGGTTTGATGGTGGCGTCCATGGAGGCACTTCCGTTTGCCCAGTTTCATTCCAGGGCCCTCCAGAGGCTCATTCTGAGTCGTTGGGATCGATCGCAGGCTTCGCTGGATTGCAGCGTCATCATCTCTCACAGGGTACGGGAATCCCTAGAATGGTGGTTACGTCCAGAAGCGTTATCCCTGGGGAAATCTTTCCTCCCTCCGAAGTGGTCGGTCATAAACACCGATGCCAGCCTGACGGGCTGGGGGGGTGTCTGGAACGACTTTGGATCCAGGGAGTATGGTCATCGGAAGAGTCTATTCTACCGATCAATATCTTGGAATTGAGGGCAATTTTTCTTTGCCTCCAACACTGGACGGTCCCTTTGAGCGGTCTGCCAGTCCGAGTGCAGACAGACAACGCGACGGCGGTCGCGTATATTAAAATCACCAAGACGGGACGAGGAGTTCCAGGCTCATGATGGAGGTGTCTCGGATCCTGCTATGGGCCGAGACCAGGGTTCCAGCCATCTCTGCGATCCACATTCCAGGAGTCCAGAATACCACGGCGGACTTCCTCAGTCGCGAGAAGATGGATCCTGGAGAATGGAGTCTCCATCCGGAAATGTTTGCACTACTGTGCTCCCGTTGGGGAACCCCCCAAGTGGATTTGATGGCATCCAGGTTCATTGCCAAACTACCAACCTTCATATCCAGGTACAAGGACCCGAAGGCTGTGGCGGTGGATGCTCTGGTAGCTCCGTGGGACCATTTCGAACTGGTCTATGTGTTTCCGCCAATTTCCTTACTTCCTCTGGTGCTGCGTCGGATCAGACTGGAGAGAATTCCGGCTATGCTGATAGCCCCGGATTGGCCAAGGAGGATATGGTTTCGACACTGGTGTCGCTCTTGGCGGCTCCGCCATTTCCACTTCCTCTTCGCCCGGACCTGTTATCCCAGGGGCCCGTTCGTCATCCGGACTTGAAGTCTCTACGTTTGACGGCGTGGCTCTTGAGACCGAAATATTGACCCGTAGAGGTTTCTCAGCTGCAGTCATTGCCACTCTGCGAGCTGCTAGAGGTCCGGCCACTACTAAGATTTATCACAGAATTTGGGAAGCCTTCTTTTCGTGGTGTTCGAGTTCCTCAAGGAATCCGAGGATTTTTTCCATTCCCAATCTGTCGGCTTTTCTACAGTACGGGTTGGACAAAGGTTTAGCAGTTAGCACTCTGAAGGGTCAGGTTTCTGCTTTGTCCGTGCTTTTTCGGAAGGCTATCGCCTCGCGTAGGGACGTGCGTTCTTTTTTTCAAGGAGTAACCCGTCAGTTTCCACCGCGGAAGGCACCTGTGTCTCCTTGGAGACTCAACCTTGTCTTGGAGGCTCTTCAGCAAGTGCCCTTTGAGCCTATGGGTTCTACTAGCCTTTCGTTACTTTCTTGGAAGGTTGCATTCTTAGTGGCGGTAACCTCTTTAAGAAGGGTTTCTGAGTTGGCAGCTCTTTCTTGCTCGCCGCCTTTCCTGGAGTTTTACCCGGATCGAGTAGTGCTTCGCACACGGGGCGACTTTCTACCTAAGGTGGTGTCGCAGTTTCATGTTAACCAGGATATTGTGTTGCCCTCACTTTGTCCGGGCTCGAGGAATGCAAAGGAACGAGATTTGTACAAATTGGATTTAGTGCGGGCCTTGAAGTTCTATCTGTCTGTTACTCAAGGTTTTAGGAAGTCAGATTCTCTGTTTGTGATTCCAGCAGGTCGTAGACATAGTCAACGAGCTTCCAAGGACTCTATAGCTCGTTGGATTCGGTCAGCCATTTTGGAGGCTTACCGTCTTAAAGGCGAACCTTGCCCGATTAAGGTTCGAGCTCACCCCACGAGGGCTGTGGCTTCATCGTGGGCCTTTCATCAAGGGGCTTCGGCAGCTCAGCTCTGCCGAGCGGCGACCTGGCGTTCCGTCCACACATTTACAAAGTTTTATAAGGTGGACGTCAGTGCTTCCGCTGATGCGGCCTTAGGACGTAGGGTCCTGCAGGCAGCGGTAATCTAAGTTTTAAGTTAACTTGTATTTGGCGCCTGTTGCGCATTTATCTAGGTTGTTGGGTTTCTGCCTATTTTGGTTTTTTTCCCACCCTAATTTTTGGACTGCTTTGGGACGTCCCACTAATTATGGTGTGTCTCCCTTCCTTCATCTGCAGCTGAAAGACGGATTTTGGTAAGAACTTACCTGTAAAATCCTTTTCAGCGAAGAAGGAAGGGAGACACACATCCCTCCCATGGCAGAAGTGTGTTGTTATATTTACAGAAGCAGCGTGGCCCTTCTCTGATAGCGATTTTCTGAGCTGAGGTCGACGCGCTACGGCTCTGTTCCAGCATTGCCAGCTTATCGCAGTAGTCAGGTTCAGTGAGTAGTACCTGGGACTGTGTGGTTTTTCTTTGTCAAATGCATGCATAACCTGTACTTTTGTATTTTTCTCTGAAGTCCTTCAGAAGGGGTTATGTTGCTTCGCTGGTGATATTGTTCTTCTTAAGCTTTGGTACGACTGAAGAGCTGAGTAGGAGGAGACCGAGCTGGAGGGGCCGGTCAACACGCTTTCTAATCTGAGGTATTGATCCTATCTGGGGCTCCGCCTACCCACTAGTTATGGTGTGTCTCCCTTCCTTCTTCGCTGAAAAGGATTTTACAGGTAAGTTCTTACCAAAATCCGTCTATTTTTTCTATCTACTGGCTAACATGGCACAAATACATATTTTTCCTGTATAACAGACATTTCACGTAGTTATTTACCTCTCTAGTTCCACTGTATCTTCTAGTTTCCTTTTCTTCTCAACAATTACTTCTTTTTCATGTACTGGCTTCAAGCCTCTCTTTTGGGCAGGTTGGGAAGCTTTTCCAACTTTGCCCTTCTATTAGAAAATGATTACACATTAACCATTAAATAGTGCTCCAAATAGATCAATTCCACAACTCACCAAATTCAGAATGAACACATTTAATGGTGATAGGTCATCAATAGCAAATAGCTGGGGCTCGACACCAAGCACACACTCACCTATCGGCACTTTTTTTTTGATCCAGCAAGACGCGGAGCACCGTGCCATTCCAAGGGTAGAGGCTGCTGTGCAGTTCTACAGTCCAGATGGTGATGCTAGATGTGTTGGTGCTAGGTGTTGGAAACACCGATCTGCTACCGATGACATGTCCTGTACATAAATTAAATACCTATTGCCTGGACGATCCCATTAAAACATTTCAGTATAATATATAGATGAGTAACCCTGCATATATTTTGTTATTTATTCAGTGAATTATTCAAGTCATTTCTCCATTCACATAAGTTTTGACAACCAGTACTTGTATGCAGAACAGATTTAGGCTCCACCAATGTTACAACAGCTTAGGATCTTTTCACAGGGCTATATAACACAATATACATGAAGGCTATGTTCACACGTTGCATTTTTGCTTTTTTTATGCAAATTTTAACTTGTGGTTTACAGTACAGCAAAGTCTATGAAATTTTAGAAATCCCATGCACACACCCTTGGTTTTATTTTCCTGACTGATTTGGAAAACTGCTCAGTTTCTGAAAACTGCAAGATATCACTTCTTTCAGCTTATTTTTTTAACCATGAGACACAATGGGTAAGTGCAAAAGCGCAGCCAAAACTGCAGGTATCTGTTTTAACTGCAAAAACCTAAGGAAATTAAATCATGCTTTTTTTGGGGGCCACTAAACTTTATCAACATACACAAGACAACTAAAACGCTGCAAAATCTGCTTGTTGTAAGCGGCTTCTTTACTGCCAAGAGAGCAGGTTTTGACTGTGAAAGTGTTGCTTTCCAAGTGGCCAAGGACTATTTCCTTTATAATTATTAAAGGGGTTGACCACCTTTGGGGACTTTTTTTTTTCTTACATGCATTTTGGTGTAAGAAATCATTTTTGATATTGGGTTTTATTACAAATTTTGCACCTTGTAGAGGATTTGTTTTCCTTTTCAACTTAAAAGGGAACCTGTCACCTCATTTTTCATATGTAAGTTGCGGCCACCGCCATTAGGGGCTGATCTACAGCATTCTGTAATGATGTAGATAAGCCCCCGATGTAACCTGAAAGATAAGAAAAACAAGTTAGATTATACTCACCTGGGGGGGGGGGGCGTCCGGTCCGATGGGTGTCGCAGGTCCGGTGCCTCCCATCTTCATGCGATGACGTCATCCTCCTTGCTTCTGTTGAGGGCAGAGTAAAGTACTGCAGTGCGCAGGCGCTGGGCCTCTGACCAGGGCCGGCGTCAGCACCCGGCACACCCGGGCAAGTGCCGGGCCCTGAGCAGGCGGGGGGGCCCACTCGCCGTCTGGCACCCCGGCGCCCGTTAGCGGTGTCAGCGCCGCCACTGGGCCCCCCCGCTTGCTCAGGGCCCCGGCTGCGGCCGGTTCACTACTCACCTCTCCCAGTGCCTCCGCTGCCGCAGCTCCGCCTCCGGGCTCCAGGGGGCGCCTGCAGGAGGCCGGCGCTTCCTCTCACAGCAGCGCCGCTGAATGACGTCATCATTCAACGGCCGGCTGTGGCAGTGAGTGCGCGGACGTCGGACAGGTGAGATGTTTGTGTGTGTGTCTGTGTATGTGTCTCTGTGTATGTAGTGCGATGCTTTGTGTGTCTGTGTGTCTGCTGTATGTGTGATGGTGGTGGGGGAGGGCAGTGATGATGATGATGGGGAGGCAATGTAGATTGATGATGATGGGCAGGCAATTATATTGCTGTGGAGACAATGATGATTATGGGCAGGCATTGATGATGATGGGCAGGCATTGATGATGATGGGCAGGCAGTGATGATGATGGGCAGGCAATGATATTGATGGGGAGGCAATGATGATTATGGGCAGACATTGATGATGATGGGCAGGCAGTGATGATGATGGGCAGGCAGTGATGATGATGGGCAGGCAGTGATGATGATGGGCAGGCAATGATATTGACGGGGAGGCAATGATGATTATGGGCAGGCATTGATGATGATGGGCAGGCATTGATGTTGATGGGCAGGCAGTGATGTTGATGGGCAGGCAGTGATGTGATGGGAAGGCATTGATGATGATGGGCAGGCATTGATGATGATGGGCAGGCAGTGATTATGATGGGCAGGCAGTGATTATGATGGGCAGGCAGTGATTATGATGGGCAGGCAATGATGATGGTAATGGGCAGGCAATGATGATGATGGGAGTCTTTCCACGGCGCCCTTTCCTGAACCGTAACAGTGCAGAACGCAGCACAGTGCAGAGGAGAGCTCCATATTTTGTATGGAGCTTTATATAGGGACCAGTATCCTGTATGAAGCATTATATGGGGGATGGAGGGGTGACATCCTGCATGGGGTATTATATGGGTGATGAGGGGGAAACTATGTGGTGCCCATAATATTGTATGGAGGACTGTACTGTCCAGTCTGTACTGTGCGCTGTGAGGATTTGGCGGTTTTTGAGCTATTGTACAATTTACAATAGCTATCAGTCGTAATGGAAGAAGAGAAGTGTTTGGCGTTGTGCTATACCCATATTTCTCTGCAGTATCTGTGCATCATGAATCGTGGTCTGTGTTTAGGGGGCCCACTGAGACTCTTTCGCCCGGGGCCCATGAAAACCTGGAGCCGGCCCTGCCTCTGACCTTTCACGACGCCTGCGCACTGCAGTACTTTGCTCTGCCCTCAACAGGGCAGAGAATTACGCCTGCGCAGGAGCCGCAATAGAAGCAAGGAGAAGGACGTCATCGCATGAAGATGGGAGGCCCTGGACATCCATTGGACCGGACCGCCCAGGGTGAGTATAATCTAACTTGTTTTTCGTATATATGAAAAATGAGGTGACAGATTCCCTTTAAGGCTATGTTCACACGTTGTGTTTTTGCTGCGTTGGTTCATGCAAATTTTAACCTGTGTATTACAGTGCAAGCAAAGTCCATGAGATTTATTTTCCTGGCTGATTTGGAAAATTGAAAACAATAATACTAAAGCAGAAAGAATAGTAACACAAATAATTAAATGAGGGATTCCACCAAGATGAGTGATCTTGGCCGGCCCCATATACAGAGTATTTGGCTCACTGTAACCTTTCAACCTATTCCCACATATCATGCTTCAAACATAAAGATACCAAATGTAAATTTTTGGTGAAGAATCAACAAGTGGGACACAATTGTGTAGTTGAATGAAATTTATTGGTTATTTTAAATTTTTGTGGAAATACAAAAACTGAAAAGTGGGGTGTTCAATATTATTCGGCCCCTCTACTTTCAGTGCAACAAACTCACTCCAGAAGTTCATTGTGGATCTCTGAATGATCCAATGTTGTCCTAAATGACTAATGATGATAAATATAATCCACCTGTGTGTAATCAAGTCTCCGTATAAATGCACCAGCTCTGTGATAGTCTCAGGGTTCTGTTTGAAGCACAGAGAGCATCAAGAAGACCAAAGAGCAGAATAGGCAGGTCCGTGATACTGTTGTGGAGATGTTTAAAGCCGGATTTGGATACAAAATGATTTCCAATACTTTAAACAGCCCAAGGAGCACTGTGCAAGCGATCATATTGAAATGGAAGGAGTATCATATCATTTTAAATTTACCAAAGACCCAGCCGTCCCTCTAAACTTTCATCTCAAACAAGGAGAAGACTGATCAGAGATGCAGCCAAGAGGCCCATGATCACTCTGGATGAACTGCAGAGATCTACAGCTGAGGTGGGACATTCTGTCCAAGGTATCACCTTAAGAATGCTCTTGTCATAATTGGATGGAAAAGTATTCACATCGATTTTTCTGGCTAACACGGTACCACAATATAATTTATTATTGTAGTCCATAGGACAACAATGAGTCGTACACTGCACAAATCTGGCCTTTATGGAAGAGTGGCAAGAAGAAAGCCATTTCTCAAAGATATCCATAAAGTGTTGTTTAACGTTTGCAACAAGCCACCTGGGAGACACACCAAACATGTGGAAGAAGGTGCTCTGGTCAGATGAAACCAAAATCGAACTTTTTGGCAACAATGTCAAACGATATGTTTGGCGTAAAGGCAACACAGCTCATCACCCTGAAACACCATCCCACTGTCAAACATGGTGGTGGCAGCATTATGGTTTGGGCCTGCTTTTCTTCAGCAGGGACAGGGAAGATGGTTAAAATTGATGGGAAGATGGATGGAGCCAAATACAGGACCATTCTTGAAGAAAACCTGTTGGAGTCTGCAAAAGACCTGACACTGGGACGGAGATTTGTCTTCCAACAAGACAATGATCCCAAACAAAGCAAAATCTACAATAGAATGGTTCACAAATAAACCTATCCAGGTGTTAGAATGGCCAAGTCAAAGTCCAGACCTGAATCCAATCGAGAATCTGTGGAAAGAGCTGAAAACTGCTGTTCACAAACGATCTCCATCCAACCTCTCTGAACTCGAGCTGTTTGCCAAGGAAGAATAGGCAAGAATTTCAGTCTCTCGATGTACAAAACTGATAGAGACATACCCCAAGCGACTTGCAGCTGTAATCGCAGCAAAAGGTGGCGCAACAAAGTATTACGTTAAAGGGGCCGAATAATATTGAACGCCCCACTTTTCAGTTTTTGTATTTCCATAAAAATTTAACATAACCAATAAATTTCGTTCAACTTCACAATTGTGTCCCACTTGTTGCTGATTGTTCACCAAAAATTTACATTTGGTATCTTTATGTTTGAAGCATGATATGTGAGAAAAGGTTGAAAAGTTTCAGGGAGCCAAATACTTTCGCAAGGCACTGTATTAAGGACACTCCATAAATACAATTAGAAACATCAGGAAAAAACTGGAGCAACAGTCCAAAAAATGTCTCGGTTTATTAATTTAAAAACACAAAAATCAGCAAAAAAAAAGAAAGAAAAACTGACAATTTCAATACAAAGGAATGAACTAGGTGACAGAAGGGCATAGTGAGAACAAACTGCGCTAACTCATCCATCAAGAAAGTAAAGTGCATATAGGAAGGACATGCTGGATAGTACATACACATTCCATTACAAAAATTGCTATCAATAAAGTGCAAGTGCTTATAGCAATTCCTGATCAAATCAACTGCAGCAAGATATTATTCAGGGGCATAAAATTAGATGTAAAAATAACCACAGATTTCCTAATGTCAAAAAATTGGTACCCAATAACCTCATTATATACCTATGCTGCAGATAGATTTCACTTCACAAAGTCCAGGTTCTTACCCATAATAGTACCACCAGTGTTGTGAATGGGTTTGAGATGAGTTCTGAGCAGAGGCTCCCTCTGGTGGTTACAAGCGGTGCTAGTGAAGATTGTGAGGACTGGGAATCAGGTGTTACTGACTGGTCTTATATAAGGGAGTCATTTTCCCATCAGGGTTGCCGGTGATCAATTGTTCTGGTCTGAATCCTTCTTTCCAGTTTCCCTTGTAGCCTGCTGTGTCGTGTCTGCTTCTCCTGCTAACAGATAAGTCTTTTTCTGCTTTTGTGTTTGTGCTTGATTTTTGCATTTTGTCCTGCACTTCTGTGGGGGCCTTCAGGGTCCCTCCGGGGGCTTCTGCCCTCTCAGTTTAGTTCAGCCACTGAGTTTTGTTCTTTTGCTTTTTCCAGCTTTTTCAGTGGCTGCTGTTTTGATTTTGTTACACCAGAGAACTAATTTAGGTGGTAGAGATCGTGTGATCTCAGGTGATTTTGAAATTAGTAGAGTTGGTGTTTTTCAGGGTTTTCTGGGATTGCAGTAAGTACCCTTCCTATCCTTTTCTATTTAGATAGTTTGGGCCCCAGCGTTTGCTCATACTATTTTCTTTCTGTGTCTGTATTTCCTCTTGTCTAACCGCCATTACATGTTTGGGGGCTTTCTATTATCTTTGGGGTTCTGCTCCGGGGCAGTTAGCTTTCCTATTTCTATCTTTAGGTGTAGTTAGTTTCTCAAGCTGTGACGAGGCGTCTAGGACCAACGTAGGAACGCTCCACGGCTGCCTCTAGTTGTGGTGGTTAGTCAGGGTACTGCAATCCCATAGATTCCAACTGCTCTGGTGTATTGCCTTTTTTTTCCTGCACTCCTCAGCTACCGAAACATAACAGTATCACCGGCCCAAAAATTGAAAATTGTATGGTACTCACAGAAGGGAAAAAATATTTGAAAGAAAAAAGGTTGTCAGAGTTGTCAGAGATATTTTTCTGTTTGTTGCATTTTTATTTTTTTTTCTTTCCCTCTGTATCTCTGGGTGCTGGGGAGGATCTTTTCTCCCAATGGAGTTTGCACAGTTGTCTGGCCGTGTGGATCAGCTTGCCACTGAGGTTCAGAGTATTGCTGCATATCTTGCTAGGTTGCCTGTTGTGGAACCTAGGATCCCCATGCCAGATTTGTTTTTAGGGGATCGAGCTAAGTTTCAGAATTTCAAAAATAATTGTAAATTGTTTTTTGCCTTAAAATCTAAGTCTCAGGAAACGCAGCGCAGCAGGTTCAAATTATCATCTCTCTCCTGCGCGGCGATCCTCAGGATTGGGCTTTTTCCCTGATACCTGGGGATCCTGTTTTGAGTGATGTTGATGCGTTTTTTCAGGCTTTGGGGTTATTGTACGATGAGCCTAATGTCACTGATCAAGCTGAAAAAGCCTTGTTGGCATTAAATCAGGGGCTTGATGACGCTGAGTTATACTGTCAGAGATTCCGTAGGTGGGCAGTCCTGACCAAATGGAATGACGACGCTTTGGCGGCCCTTTTCCGGAAGGGTCTGTCAGATAATGTAAAGGATGTTATGGTGGGATTCCCTGTCCCCTCTGGTCTCAATGATTCTATGTCATTAGCGATTCAAATTGACAGACGTTTGCGTGAGCGGAGAAGTATGCGTGGAATGGTGTTGCCTTGTGAGCCAGCTTCTGAACCCATGCAGTGTGATAGAGTGGTGTCTGGGGCACAGCGTCATGAGTTTCGAAAGCGCAATGGGTTATGTTTCTACTGTGGTGATGCCTCTCATGCTATTTCAGTCTGCCCTAAGCGGGGAAGACGTTTTGCACGCTCAGTTGTCTTGGGTAGTGTTCAGACTAAGTTTTTATTAACTGTCACTCTGATATGCTCTCTGTCCTCATTTTCTGCTCAGGCTTTCGTTGATTCTGGAGCAGCTATTAACCTGATGGATTATGATTTTGCTAAACGTTGTGGGTTTCCCTTGATACCCCTACAGAAGTCTATTCCCCTACTCGGAATCGATTCTACCCCTTTGGCTGAGAATAAACCCCAGTTTTCTACTCAGGTGATAATGAGGGTTGAACCTGATCACCAGGAGTGCTGCAAATTTTTGGTTCTATATAATCTGCATGACATTATCGTGCTGGGTTTCCCTTGGTTACAGTCTCATAATCCTGTTTTGGATTGGAAATCTGTGTCTGTAACCAGTTGGGGCTGCCAATGTGTTAATACCAACACTCCTGTTTTTTCTGCCTCCCCCAGGCTCAGGATGTTCCTGACTTTTTGTTTGATTTTTCTGATGTGTTTAGCGAAAGTAAATCTGCTTCCTTGCCTCCCCATAGGAGCTATGACTGCGCTATTGAATTAGTGCCGGGTAGTAAATTCCCTAAAGGTCGCCTTTTTAACTTGTCTGTACCTGAACATGACGCTATGCGGTCTTATATCAAGGAATCATTGGAGAAGGGTCATATCAGACCATCCTCTTCACCCTTAGGTGCCGGTTTTTTCTTTGTGGCCAAAAAAGATGGTTCATTAAGGCCGTGTATTGATTATCGTCTCTTGAACAATATTACTGTGAAATATCAATACCCGTTACCCTTGATTTCTGACCTGTTTTCCAGGGTGAAAAACGCTACTTGGTTTACCAAGCTTGACCTCAGGGGGGCGTATAACCTTATTCGCATTAAGCACGGGGATGAATGGAAGACGGCATTCAATACCCCTGAAGGGCATTTTGAGTACCTAGTGATGCCCTTTGGGCTCACTAATGCTCCTTCCGTCTTCCAGTCCTTCATGAATGACATTTTCAGGGATTTTGTGGACAAATTTCTGATTGTTTATTTGGATGATATCTTGATTTTTTCTAATGACTGGGACTTCATGTGAAACATGTTCGAACTGTATTCCAGATTTTGAGAGAGAATGCTCTGTATGTGAAGGGATCAAAGTGTCTTTTTGGCGTACAGAGGATCTCATTTCTGGGATTCATTTTGTCCCCATCTGTTATTGAAATGGACCCGGTCAAGGTTCAGGCCATCTGTGATTGGGTCCAACCTACTTCATTAAAGGCTCTTCAGAGATTTTTGGGTTTTGCCAATTTTTATCGTAAATTTATTGGTAATTTCTCGGTTATTGTTAAACCATTAACTGATTTGACCAGAAAGGGTTCTGATGTGGTGAATTGGCCTCCTGAGGCAGTCTCTGCATTTCAGGAACTTAAGCAGAGATTCACTTCTGCTCCTGTTCTACGGCAGCCTGATGTTTCTCTGCCATTTCAGGTGGAGGTTGATGCCTCTGAAATTGGGGCAGGTGCCGTTTTGTCCCAAAAAGATCCAGAGACCTCTAAAAGTAACCCTTGTGCCTTTTTCTCTCGAAAATTTTCTCCTACTGAACGTAATTATGACGTGGGTAATCGGGAGTTATTGGCCATGAAGTGGGCTTTTGAAGAGTGGAGACATTGGCTGGAGGGAGCCAAACATCAGGTGGTGGTCCTTACGGACCATAAGAATCTGGTCTATCTGGAATCTGCCAAGCGACTCAATCCTAGACAGGCCAGGTGGGCCTTGTTTTTCACACGTTTTAATTTTGTGGTTTCCTTTCTTCCTGGCACTAAGAATGTTAAGGCGGATGCCCTCTCGAGGAGTTTCCTTGCGGACTCTCCTGAGTTATCTGATCCTTCTGTTATTTTGAAAGAGGGTGTAGTTCTTTCCGCCATCTCGCCCAATTTGAGACTTGCTCTGGAGGGGTGTCAGGAGGATAGGCCCGAGCGCTGCCCTGTTGGAAAATTGTTTGTCCCGGACCAATGGAAAAAGAGTGTGATGTCTGAGATTCATTGTTCCGCATTGGCTGGGCATCCCGGAATTTTTGGTACCAGAGACTTGGTTAGTCGGTCCTTTTGGTGGCCTACCTTGTCTCGTGATGTCAGGGAATTTGTGCAGTCCTGCGGGACTTGCTCTCGCTCCAAGCCTTGCTCTCGCTCTAGTGGTTTGTTGATGCCATTGCCTGTGCCCAAGAGACCATGGACCCATATCTCTATGGATTTCATTTCCGATCTTCCTGTTTCTCAGAGAATGACCACCATCTGGGTAATTTGTGATAGGTTTTCCAAAATGATACATCTTGTGCCATTACCTAAGTTGCCTTCCTCCTCTGAATTGGTGCCGTTGTTCCTTCAGCACGTGGTTCGTTTACACGGCATTCCTGAGAACATTATGTCTGACAGAGGAGTCCAGTTTGTTTCCAGATTTTGGAGGACTTTTTGTTCTAAACTGGGTGTTCAATTGTCTTTCTCCTCGGCATTTCATCCTCAGACCAATGGTCAAACTGAGAGAACAAACCAGACATTGGAGACTTATCTAAGATGCTTTGTGTCTGCTGATCAGGATGACTGGGTCTCTTTTTTGCCTTTGGCTGAGTTTGCTCTTAATAATAGGGCTAGCTCTGCCACTTTGATGTCTCCGTTTTTCTGTAATTCTGGGTTTCACCCTCGATTTTCTTCAGGACAGACGGAGGCTTCTGTCTGTCCAGGTGTTGACTCTGTTGTGGAGCGTATGCAACAGATTTGGGACCAGGTAGTGGAGAGGTTGTCCCTCTCTCAGGAGAAGGCCCAGCGGTTTGCTAACCGGCATAGGACTGATGGTCCTCGGTTTAAAGTGGGGGACTTGGTCTGGTTGTCCTCAAAGAATATTCCTATGAGAGTAGCATCTCCTAAATTTAAGCCTAGGTTCATGGACCTTATAAGATCATGGAGATTATTAATCCTGTTTCTTTTCGTTTGCTTCTTCCAGGGACATTTAAGATCCATAACGTGTTCCACAAGTCCTTGTTGAAGAGGTTTGTTGAGCCAGTGGTTCCTGCTGCTGTGCCTCCTGACCCTGTTTTGGTTGAGGGCAATCTGGAGTATGTGGTTGAGAAAATATTGGATTCTCGTTTTTCTAGACGGAAACTCCAGTATTTGGTTAAATGGAGACGTTATGGTCAGGAAGACAATTCTTGGGTGTTTGCTTCGGACATCCATGCTAGGAGACTTATCCGTGCGTATCATAGAACTCATCCTGACCGACCTGGTTGCTCAAATGAGGGTTCGGTGACCCCTCCTCAAGGGGGGGGGGTACTGTTGTGAATGGGTTTGAGATGAGTTCTGAGCAGAGGCTCCTCTGGTGGTTACAAGCGGTGCTAGTGAAGATTGGGAATCAGGTGTTACTGACTGGTCTTATATAAGGGAGTCATTTTCCCATCAGGGTTGCCGGTGATCAATTTTTCTGGTCTGAATCCTTCTTTCCAGTTTCCCTTGTAGCCTGCTGTGTCGTGTCTGCTTCTCCTGCTAACAGATAAGTCTTTTTCTGCTTTTGTGTTTGTGCTTGATTTTTGCATTTTGTCCTGCACTTCTGTGGGGGCCTTCAGGGTCCCTCCGGGGGCTTCTGCCCTCTCAGTTTAGTTCAGCCACTGAGTTTTGTTCTTTTGCTTTTTCCAGCTTTTTCAGTGGCTGCTGTTTTGATTTTGTTACACCAGAGAACTAATTTAGGTGGTAGAGGTCGTGTGATCTCAGGTGATTTTGAAATTAGTAGAGTTGGTGTTTTTCAGGGTTTTCTGGGATTGCAGTAAGTACCCTTCCTATCCTTTTCTATTTAGATAGTTTGGGCCCCAGCGTTTGCTCATACTATTTTCTTTCTGTGTCTGTATTTCCTCTTGTCTAACCGCCATTACATGTTTGGGGGCTTTCTATTATCTTTGGGGTTCTGCTCCGGGGCAGTTAGCTTTCCTATTTCTATCTTTAGGTGTAGTTAGTTTCTCAGGCTGTGACGAGGCGTCTAGGACCAACGTAGGAACGCTCCACGGCTGCCTCTAGTTGTGGTGGTTAGTCAGGGTACTGCAATCCCATAGATTCCAACTGCTCTGGTGTATTGCCTTTTTTTCCTGCACTCCTCAGCTACCGAAACATAACACACCAGGATGCGAGGCGTAGCCCCTAGGCGAGTACACCCGGAGAATTTGACTGCGGTGAACTCGCCTCTGCACCGTGCGACTTTCTCACAGTGCCAGCGGGGATCTCACTGAGGTCGCCGCAGTTCAGCCCGGCTGGGAACACAGCCTCAGTGACGTCACCGCTAGTCACAAATGCTGCGCTCGCAGTAGCTCATTCACTAGTGGTTCTCAGCCTGGATGGTCGCATCTTGGCACCGTCCAGGTTGAAAACTAATTATCCCCGAGACATCAATTACGGCGTGGGACAGAACGACGAACAGGTATGGTATATTGTTGTTTTTTATTTTATTTTTATTACAGGAGATCGAGGGCTTCGATGCAATTAGGAGAGGTTGTAAGTATGGTTTAATTGAGAATATTAAAGGAGTCTGTCATTCTTTCAATTAAAGGACTTTTTTCTAGGTGTCTATGTTTTCTTACAATGTGACTATGGGGTTGGTAATGGGGGCGTCTTATTGACGCCTCTCCATTACTAACCTCGGGGCTTTATATAACCGGACAATACAAAGGTGACATCAACCCCCACAAACTATTGCCCCACTTGCCACCACTACACTATAAGTGGGAAGAGCCGGGAAAAGCGGAAGAATTGGGGCATCTAATAGATGTGCCTTTTCTGGGCAGCTGCGGGATGCTATTTTTAGACTAGGGGGCCAATATCCATGGCCCCTTACCAGCCTGAGAAAACCAGCCCCCAGCTGTCTGCTTTAGCAGGGCTGGTTGCAAAAAAATGGGGGACCTCACGCCGTTCTTTAAAAAAATTATTTAAATAATTTAAAAAAACAGAGCGAGGACCCCTCTACTCTTGATAACTAGCTTGCTGAAGCTGACAGTTGCAGTACCCCAGCTGTGAGTTTTGCTTGGCTTGTTATCAGAAATAGGAGGAACCCACGCAGTTTTTTTTAAATTATTTATTTACTGCACAGTAGCAGCTGATGAATATTCCCATCATCGGCTCCTGTTCTCACTGTTATTAGCGGCAGCAGGTGTTGGATGATGGAAGCAGTTGTCCCATCAGCTGACACCAGTGGCCAGAGGTAAACTGTATACCTCCGATCACAGCTGAGCACTCACGCTGTCTTTTGACAGCGTATTTCCATCCATTCAAGTCAATGGGTGAGAAACGCTCCAAAAACGCAAAGAAGAAGCGACATGCTCTATGTCAAAAAAATGCTGCAAAGCACAAAATCCTGATGACAAAAAAAAAAAAAAATGAGTGTGTATGACATTTCTGAAATCTCATAGGCTTTGCAGGTGCTGTAAAAAGCAGCTGAAAATTAGCAAAAAAAAGCAGCAAAAAGGCCCAGTGTGAACATACCCTAAAAACGCAGCAATAACACAGCAAAACCTGCTTTTTCTGTAGCAGCTTTGAGTAGGTTTTGCATGCAGAAAAAAAAAAAAATCAGTAAAAACAAAGTGTAAACATAGCCTAAGGCCAAAAATCAGTTGAAAGAAGCCCAGAAAAAATACACTAATAATTCTATACTCTCCTGTCATACAGTCTGGATGAGCTCATTCACTGATACTCCGGTATAGAGGACAGCCACTTTCTCTGGTTAGTGCAGCTTTCCTTACAAAAAGAGCAGCACTTCTGTCCCACAAAAAAATCTGCTGGTGGAGAAGCATATGACCAGACCAGTCCATTTGCCTCCACCAAAAAAAAAAAAAAAAAAAAGGAGGCTGACAGACTGATCTGATCACATACTGTACTCCTCCACCAGCAGCCATGGTATAGGCAGAAGTACTGGTCAGTTTATGAAGAATGCTGCACTATGAGAAAGTGGCAGACAGTCTCACAGGAAAGTTTGTAAATCTTTTTTAGCTGTATTTTCCAGAGTTTCCTTGGATAATTTATAGCCACAATAAAACAAAGCTTGCAAAAGCCAAATAGTGCAACATTTGTAATGAGACCAAATTGGAAAAAGTGATTTTTAGCCCAAAATACAGGGAAAAAAATGTAACCAAAAAGTTGTCAACCCCTTTAAGGATTGCACATGAAATTCCTTTTACAGTACATCCGAGTAAAAAAAAAAAAATTCATTTAACTAAACATTTATTGTTCCAACATGGAAATTGACAAATTGTGCAAGATTGACAATGATTGGCTAAGCGTTGCAAAGACTGGGAATATCCATAAGGTACCCTTGATTCCACTACAAGTGACTGAGCCTTTCCAGCAAGCGGCCAATGATATCCAACAGTTCTGGAATACACAGTATTCTCAAAGTGGTCAACAATGCCACTGACTACTTTCTCGTGTGGGTTTCCCCAGAGAGTTGTTGACTGATCAAGGGACCCAGTTGTAACCTAAAGAAAAGCCTCTGCAAGAAAATACAAGTCTAACATCCCTATTACTTTCAGGCTATGTGAATGCTTACATGAGCCTCGAAAACAAATGCTTAAGATGCTTGTAGAGAATGTTATCTCCCACATGTTTTGTTTGCTTACCCCAAGCCGCAGGAGCTTTCATCTCCTTTAATTATGGAACAAAGGTAAGGTTTATTGAATAGATTAAAGAAATGTTCAAAAGAGTCAGGAGTTATGGTGTTCTGTATTAACAATGCTCAAATAAAATGCAGAAACTAACCAACCTGGCTCATGAGAATGTGACCCAAGGCAACGAGAAACTTTAGTATGACCTTAATGCCAAACTGAGGATCCATGATGAGGGAAGAAGGTTTCTATTTTTGTTCCTATGGTGCAGAACAAGCTACAGTCTGCATGGAAAAGTCAATATATATGCAAGAGTCTGAATGTTGTTAACTATGTTTTGCCTTGGATAAAACTCAAACATCAGAAGGTTTTTATATCTTAATTTCCTTTTTTTTTTTACACTTTTTTTTTTAAAAATGACAGATTAAATGTCAAAAAGTAAATCTTGAAGATGATCTATAATTCAGAATACAAAATCATCATGTAATGCTGAATCCTATTATATGAAGATATTGACATTTCAATGAGCAAGAATATAAATCAATTGGGACTTATCTTTGGAAATATCCATATTATCAAGAAGCTACTTTTTGTTAATCAACAGAAGGGACACACACCTTTTCTTCTTCCTGACTGCTATCTTCAGCATCGGAATCAACTTTGCTTGCAACTTTCTTCTTGGTTTCAGTTTCCCTTTTGCTGGCTTCTTTCGGTTTTTCTTCATCCTCTCCAGTACTTTCTTCATCTTTTCGTACAAGCTGCTGCTTTTGAAGTTTATTATCCAAGACTTTCTTTTTAGGCTGATCTTCTTCACTTGGACTATTCATAAAGAAACACAGAAAGAGATGCCCTTAAACCGGATACAGAGTAGGAGGAAAAATTGATGGGGTATTAATACAAAGAGAAATTTTACAAACAAAGTTACCTTTAGTGTGTTTTATTATACACTAGCTGAAGAGCCCAGCGCAGCCACCGGACTACTACCCCTAATATCCCACATCATCCCGTCAGCCAGAGGCACCGGACTACTACCCCTAATATCCCACATCGTCCCGTCAGCCAGAGCCACTGGACTATTACCCTTAATAATCCACATCATCCCATCAGCCAGAGCCACCAGACTACTAATATCTCACATCATTCCATCAAAGCCACCGGACTACTACCCCTAATATCCCACATCGTCCCGTCATCCAGAGCCACCAGACCACTAATATCCCACATCATCCGGTCAAAGCCACTGGACTACTACCTCTAATATCCCACATCATCCCGTCAGCCATAGCCACCGGACAACTAATAAATAATAATAATCTTTATTTATATAGCGCCAACATATTCCGCAGCGCTTTACAGTTTAACAGTTTCAAAATATAAGTCATAAGTAACATTAACAATACAATAATTGAAGCAAGATAAACCGCCCCTGCTCGTGAGAGCTTACAATCTACAATCAGGTGGGGGAGATACAAAGTACAGGTGTGTATATACAATGGTGCATTTACAATGATGGTCCAGCCATCTTGAGGGAGTGAGGGATGGATGGAGTGAATGGGCTACACACGCACACTTACACATAGAATGACTTTGATTAGTGAATGTGATAGGCCGCTCTGAACAAATGTGTTTTGAGGGAGCGCCTGAAACCATGCAAATTGTGGATAGTCCTAATTTCTTGGGGTAGAGCATTCAGAGGATTGGCGCAGCGCGGGAGAAGTCTTGGAGTCGGGAGTGGGAGGTACGGATTAGTGCAGAGGTTAGTCGAAAGTCGTTTGCAGAGCGCAGCGGTCGGTTAGGCCGATAGATAGAAATGAGGGAGGAGATGTAGGGGGGTGCTGCACTGTGGAGAGCTTTGTGGGTGAAAACAAGTACTTTGAATTGGATCCTATAATGAATGGGCAGCCAGTGTAAGGACTGGCGAAGAGCGGACGCGTCCGAGTACCGATTAGCCAGATGGATGACCCTGGCTGCTGCATTAAGTATGGACTGGAGAGGGGATAGTCGAGTAATGGGGAGGCCAAGTAATAGAGCGTTGCAGTAGTCCAGGCGGGAGTGGATCAATGCTACAGTGAGGGTTTTTGTTGTTTCCATGGTGAGAAAAGGGCGGATTCTAGAGATGTTCTTTAGGTGTAGGCGGCAAGAGCGGGCAAGAGATTGTATATGGGAGGTGAAGAAGAGATTGGTGTCAAACATAACACCCAGACAGCGAGCCTGCTGCCGGGGTGTTATTAAGGTGCCACCCACGGAGAAGGAAATGTCAAATTTAGGGAGGTTAGTAGACGGCGGGAGCAGAAGGAGTTCAGTTTTGGAGAGGTTAAGTTTCAGATAGAGAGTGGACATGATGTTGGAGACTGCGGATCGACAGTCGGTGGCGTTCTGTAGAACAGCGGGGGTAAGGTCGGGGGATGACGTGTATAGTTGTGTGTCATCAGCATAAAGATGGTACTGAAAGCCAAATCTGCTGATGGTCTGTCCAATTGGGGTCGTGTAGAGAGAGAAGAGAAGGGGGCCAAGGACTGAGCCCTGGGGTACACCGACCGTGAGAGGAAGAAGAGATGACGTGGAGCCAGAGAACGAAACACTGAAGGAGCGGTCAGAAAGATAGGAAGAGAACCAGGAGAGAACAGTGTCCTTAATACCTAGTGACTGGAGCCTAGACAGTAGGAGACAGTGGTCAACTGTGTCGAAAGCTGCAGAAAGGTCGAGAAGAATGAGCAGAGAGTGGTCGCCGTTACGTTTTGCTGTCAGAAGGTCATTGGTCACTTTGATGAGTGCAGTTTCAGTCGAATGTAGGGGGCGGAAGCCGGACTGTGAAGCGTCTAGAAGGGAGTAAGTGGAGAGGTAAAGGGTAAGGCGGGAGTAGACTAGGCGCTCCAAAAGTTTAGAGATGAAGGGAGATTGGAGACCGGTCTGTAGTTATTTGTGCAGGAAAGGTTAAGAGAGTGGGTTTCTTTAGTAGTGGAGTAATGATGGAGTGTTTGAAGGAAGATGGGAAAATGCCAGAGGAGAGTGAGAGATTGTAGTTAGGTGAGTTGTGACAACTGGAGAGAGAGACTGGAGATGTGAGGGAATGGGGTCGGTAGTGCATGTAGTCGGACGAGAGGAAGAGAGGAGTCTGGAGACTTCTTCTTCTGTGATGGGATCAAATGTGGAAAGTGAGCCAGGGGAAATGCAGGGTGGGATGGGAGTCACAGCACTTGGTGGTTGAGAGCAGATTTCCTGAAGGATAGTATCTATTTTTTCTATAAAGTGGGAGGCCAGGTCGTCAGCACAAATGTCTGTGATAGGGGCTTGTGCTTTTGGCCTGAGGAGGGAGTGAAAAGTGTCAAAAAGTTTCTTGGGGTTGTTGGCTAGTGAGGAGATCAGGGTGGTGAAGTATCCCACATAATATCCCACATCATCCCGTCACAGCCGCCAGACTACTACCCCTAATATCCCACATCATCCCGTCAGCCAGAGCCACCGGACAACTACCACTAATATCCCACATCATCCCGTCAGCCAGAGCCACCGGACAACTACCCCTAATATCCCACATCATCCCGTCAGCCTGGGGTCAAAACCAGAGCGCTGAGTGGAATGGCCCTAGTTTCCATACCGGGGATCCCTTTAAGAGAGGCTTGGTGTCAGAACCAGATCACTGAGTGGATTTGCCCTGACTTCCATACAATGATCCTTTTAATAGAAGCCTGAGGTGAGAATCAGAGCGCTGAGGGATTTACCCTAACTTCCATACCGGAGATCCCTTTAAGAGGGGCCTGGGGTCAGAACCAGAGCGCTGAGTGGAATAGCCCTAACTTCCATACCAATGATCCCTTTAAGAGGCCCTGGGGACAGAACCACAGCGCTGAGTGGAACGGTCCTAACTTCCATACTGGGGTTCCCTTTAAGAGAGGCATGGGGTCAAAACTAAAGCGCTGGATGGATTTGCCCTGACTTCCATACCAATGATCCCTTTAAGAGAGGCCTGGGGTCAGCACCAAAGCGCAGAGTGGATTTGCCCTAACTTCCATACCGGAGATCCCTTTAAGAGGGGCCTGGGGTCAGAACCAAAGCGCTTAGTGGAATTGACCTAACTTCCATATTAATTATCCCTTTAAGAGACCCTGGAGTCAGAACCACTGCGCTGAGTGGAACGGTCCTAACTTCCATACCAGGGATCCCTTTAAGAGAGGCCTGGGGTCAAACCAAAGCGCAGGATGGATTTGCCCTAACTTCCATACCGGAGATCCCTTTAAGAGGGAAGATGCTCCTTTCTGGGGGGCAGACAATGGCTGGGAGCGAATGTTCCCGGGGATGATAGATTTCTCCCACCCAGTCACTGTCTGCTGAGGTGTTGTCGTGGAGTGAGAAAACTTGCTCATAGCAACCAATCACAGCTCAGCTTCTTTTAAACAGCTCTGGTGAAATGAAAGATGCTTCGTGATTGGTTGGTGATACACACACACGTTCAATTTTATATATATAGATGTATCACCTGGCCACAGTGTTTTTGATAACAAAAATGCTAGGAGGATGAAAAAAAAGCAAAAACCTAACTGTGTGTAAAAGCACTTCAACAAGATGTGCAGCTTAATCAACTGTGGGGAATACGAAATCCCTCGATAAACCTGCTCCAACATCCCTGCTGCTAAAAGGAGCTAAAGCTGAAGAGGAATCCATCACTTATGAAGTGGCAGGGTCCAGGTCATCGTCAATGTGACCAAGAATTTGTGAAATACGAGAAGACTTTTCAGTCTTGTCACCATTAATGACACTCACAGCTATACCTTTAAGGTGCAGGGAAAAAAAAAATAATTATCTGCTTGGATGCGCCAACAGACTTACGAGAAGCAGTCTGCCCTCTAGTAGCATATCCTGATGATTTCTGGTCGCCCTTGCTGGTAGTTAAATCTGCTTCATAGAAAAAATTGAAGTCCGGATCAACAGGACTGGATTTCCTTTTATTTTTCAAAAGAAATTATAGTGCATACAAAACAAATATTTCATGGTTGACATGAAACCAGGGGAGGAGTCCTGAGGAGATCATTTGCACATTCCCAGTTCTTTCTGGGATAAGTGAAGAGTCTCCGCGAGCTCCAAGAAGACTAGGTTTTGGCCGTTGCAGCAGAAAGGAGGACATTTTGGTACGTTTTTCACCGCTTTGATATCGCTTTAACAATAAGAGTATGGAAGAGGCCAGGAGCCATTTGGTGAGCTGCATTTCTTGCTACATGTTCACAGATTTACCAGTGGAAAAGCCAAATTTCACATGCCACAAATGCAAGCTTGTGTCCATGTTGGAGGAAAAGTTGTGAAATCTAGAAGAGAGGTTAGCTACATTGAAGATCATTAAGGAAGAGTTCTTAGACAGAGCAGAATTATCTCTTCATGGTACAGAAAGAGAAGAAATTCGAAGAGCACCTGAAGAAACAGAGGAATGGAAGCATGTGACCCAGAGAAGCAGGAGGATCGTGAGGCAGTCAGCACCAATACTGCTCAGGAACCAGTACCAGGCTCTCACACAGGAGAACGATGAAGAAATACATCAGGATAAGACTTTGCCCACAAAGAACAACCTTGTACGCCTTCAGGCTAAGTGCACACGTTCAGGAATATTTGCGTTTTTTTCACGTTTTTTCCGCGGTAAAAACGCGAAAAAAACGCAAGCATTAAGCATCCTATACATGTTAATTGATTCCGCATGTTTTGGCCACATGTTGCGTTTTTTTTTCCACTAAAAAAACGCTTCGCGGAAAAAATAGCAACATGTTCATTAATTTTGCGGAATGTAAGCGGTTCATGTGCGGTGGTACCCAGGGTCTGGAGGAGAGGAGACTCTCCTCCAGGCCCTGGGTACCATATCCCTGGTAAAACAATAATTAAAATAATAAATAATGACATTCTCACCTTCCGGCGGCCCCCGCAGCCTTCCCGCCTTCAGCGACGCTCCCGGCAACTCCCGGTCCCAAGAGTCCTTTGCGAGAATCACCCATATGGCGTAGCGGTCTCGCGAGATGCTACGTCATCGGTGTGATTTGTCGCAATGCATCCTTGGGACCGGGAGTTGCCGGGAGCGTCGCTGAAGGCGGGAAGGCTGCGGGGGCCGCCGGAAGGTGAGAATATCATTATTTATTTTTTTAATTATTATTTTAACATTAGATCTCTTTACTATTGATGAGGCATAGGCGGCATCAATAGTAAAAAGTTGGTCACACGTGTCAAACACTATGTTTGACTCGTGTGACCAACCTGTCAATCAGTTTTCCAAGCGATGCTACAGATCGCTAGGAAAACGCTAGCATTCTGCAAGCTAATTACGCTTGCAAAACGCTATTATTCTGGCGGGAATACGCTTACAAAAAACGTGCGTATTTCCCGCGGGAGAAGTGCGGGATTGCCGCGGAAATTTCCGCGGCAATTCCGCAACGTGTGAACTTAGCCTCAGAGTCCTCCTGGATGGAGAAAGAAAAATGTTGTGAAGAAGAAACGGAGAGTTGTGGTCATGGGGGATTCCCTGTTGAGAGGAACAGAGGCCGCTATCTGCAGACCAGATATAACCTCAAGAGAAATGTGCGGTCTTCCAGGTGCAAAAATTAAAGATGTGTCTGACAGGATATCAGGACTCTTCAGACCTACAGATTACTACCCATTCCTGCTAATACATGTGGGGACAAATGACACCACAAGAAGTGATCTGGAAACCATCTGCAGTGACTTTGAAAACTTAGGCAAGAAAGTGAAAGAACTGGGTGCGCAGGTGGTCTCCTCTTCCATCCTTCCAGTGGATGGCCATGGAACAAGGAGGTGGAATAAGATTCTGCAGGTGAACAACTGGCTACGTCGATGGTGCCGTCAGCAAGGATTTGGATTTCTGGATCACGGAGTGAATTACCTATACGATGGACTACTTGCTAGAGATGGGGTGCACCTTACGAAGACTGGAAAACATGTATTTGGAAGTCGCCTTGCTACACTTATAAGGAGAGCTTTAAACTAGTACAATGTGGGAAGGGAAGCAAAGGCCAGAAAAAGTCATACACCTGACAAATACTATTGAGAACTCTGCTATTAGAAGTGGAAAGGAAGAACGAAGACAAAAAAATCTAAATAATAAAAATATTGGAGGAAGAGAAACCAATCACAAACTAAAATGTTTCTATACAAACGCACAAAGCATGAGCAACAAACAAGGAGAATTGGAACTACTAATGCAGGAGAAGAAGTATGTCATTGGAATCACTGAAACTTGGTGGCATGATACACATGATTGGAATACAAGGCTAGAAGGATACAACTTATTTGCAAGAAACAGACTTGATAAACGAGGAGGAAGTGTCGCATTGTATGTTAGAAAAGCGTATATCTGCACAGAGATTGACGCTTCAGAGACTGGGAGTTCTGTGGAAACTGTTTGGGTAAGAATACAAGGAGAGAACAATGGAAAAGACACCATTGTAGGCATTTACTACAGGCCGCCCATGCGTGCTGAAGATATGAGTGAACTCTTTATGCATCATATGGCCAAGTTCTCCAAAAAATATGACATGGTGGTCATGGGAGATTTCAACTATCCAGACATTTGTTGGGAATCTCTCTCAGGCAAAACTAACAGGTCCAGCAAATTCTTATCCTCTTATCCTTTTTCTCTCAGAAAGGAAATGTAACATCAACTGATCTTCACTGTCCTATTAAGGGAATAGAAGAATCCAGGATATCTATAAACAGAAAAATAGTGAGGAAACACTTAGCTAACATAAATGAATTCAAGTCTCCAGGTCCAGATGAATTACACCCCAGAGTACTGAAGGAGATAGCAGAAGAAGTTTTTGAACCACTCTCCATAATCTTTGAAAATTCTTGGAGAACAGGAGAAATCCCAGAAGACTGGAGAAGAGCAAATGTTGTTCCTATCTTCAAAAAGGGGAAGAAGGTGGACCCAGGGAACTATAGACCGGTGAGCCTGACATCTATACCAGGAAAGATCTTTGGACAAATTATTAAACAACACGTATTTAAGTACCTGGACAAGAATGAAGTGCTTAACCAGAGTCAGCATGGGTTTGTAACTAATAAGTCATGTCAGACTAATTTAATTTCCTTCTATGACAGAATCACTGACTGGGTGGATCAGGGAAATGCTGTAGATATATTATATCTTGACTTCAGCAAAGCATTTGACAAAGTATCTCACACAATCCTTATTGAAAAAATGACTAAGTATGGAATGGACAAGGCAACTGTTAGGTGGATTCATAACTGGCTTAGTGATAGGACCCAAAGAGTGGTAGTAAATGGCTGCACATCCAGTTGGAAGAATGTATCAAGTGGGGTACCACAGGGCTCTGTCTTGGGCCCTGTATTTTTTATCAATAATTTAGATGAAGGAATTGAGGGTAAACTGATTAAATTTGCTGATGACACAAAGCTAGGAGGGATAGCTAATACTAGAGAAGAGAGAGAGAGGATTCAAAAATATATAAATAAACTGGAGCAGTGGGCAGCAACTAACAGAATGGTTATTAACAGGGAAAAATTCAAAGTACTACATCTGGGAAATAAAATTGAAAAAAGCGTATACAGAATGGGAGGAATAAGGCTAAGCAACAGCACATGTGAACTAAGCAGTCTTACTTAATCCCGCCGATCGCCGGCAGAGCAGGGGAGAATGATGAGAGCCATGTTCAGCAACCGGCGCCGGGGAAGTGCTTACTGTAACGCTTCTTCCCGGCGCCGATGCGTGTCACACGGATGACATCCATGTGTGTTAGGCATATGCACGTGTGCGGGACGTTTTGTGACCCGTGCTACATTAAAAACTGACATGTCAGAGGGTTTTGCCCACAGACACACGGTCCGTGGAAACACACTGACAAGTGCACAGACCCATTCACTTGAATAGTCAAATAGCGCTCCATTCCTCCCGAGTCTCTCCATATGGCTAAGTAGTACTGTACAGCCACATATGGGGTATTGCCACATTCAGTAGAAATTGTGGGACAAATTTTGGTGCCATTTTTACCCACTTCTTGTGTGAAAAAGTAAAATCTTTGGCTAAAACAAATTTTGGTGGTAAAAATGTAGTTATTTTGTCTTCACTGCCCAATGGCATAAAATTCTGTGACACACCCATGGTGTCAATATGATCACTGCACCCCGAGATGAATTAACTGAGGCGTAGTTTGAAAATGGGGGTCACTTATGGGGAGTTCTGCTGTTCTGGCACCTCATGGGCTCTCCCAGTGGGTCATGGCACCTGCAAACCATAACAGTAAAATCTGGCGCTCCTTGCCTTCTGAGCTTTGAACTGTGCCTGAAAAATATTTCCCGATTACATGTACTCTATTAGCACACTCAGGATTTTTTTTTTTTTTACAACAAACTGAGGTCCATTTTTTCCTATTAGCCCTTAAAAAATTAAAAACTTGGAAGCTAAAATAACATTTTAGTAGTAAAAATGTAATTTATTCTTTCTTCACCCTTCAGTGGTATAAAATTCTGTGAGGCACATGTGGTGTTAATATAATCACTGCACCCCTAGATTAATTCATTGGAGAGTGTAGTTTGTAAAATGAGTTCACATATAGGGAGTTTCTGTTATGGCACCTCAGTGGCTCTCCCAATGTGACATGGCACTCTCAAACTATTCCAGCAAAATCTGAACTCCAATATGGCGCCTCTTGCCTTCTGAGCTTTTGCACTGTGCCTCAAACGTAGTATTCCCCCACATATGGGATATCTGGGTACTCAGGAGAAATTGGACCCCAAAAGTTGTTGTGCAATTTCTCCTGTTACACTTGGTAAAATAAAAATTAGGGGCGAAAAGATCATTTTTGTGGAAAAAAAAAAAGGATTTTTTATTTTCACGTCTCTATGTTATAAACGTCTCTGAAGCACTGGGGGTTCAAAGTGCTCACCAAACATCTAGATAAGTTCCTTGGGGGAGGGGTCTAGTTTCCAAAGTGTTGTCACTTGTGGGGGGTTTCCACTGTTTAGGCGCATCAAGGGCTCTCCCTCATAAAGGGACAGTGGTCAGAATTGTAAAAATTGGCCTGCTCATTAACATGCAAACCACCATCGGGGGTGAAGGGGTTAAAGAGATGGGAGAAGTGTGTGTCCCTAGGTGGCATCTATGTAGAGAAGGACTAATAACTGTGCCAAGTTTCATTGCTCTCAGTCCACAGGAAGTGGGTCAAGGGAAATCTTTAACCCCTTCATGACCTTGCCATTTTTTTGCAATTCTGACCAGTGTCCCTTTATGAGGTAATAACTCAGGAACGCTTCAACGGATCCTAGCAATTCTGAGATAGCTTTTTCGTGACATATTGGGCGTCATGTTAGTGGTAAATTTAGGTCGATAATTTTTGCGTTTATTTGTGAAAAAAAATGGAAAATTTCGCAATTTTCAAATTTTGAATTTTTATTCTGTTAAACCAGAGAGTTATGTGACACAAAATAGTTAATAAATAACATTTCCCACATGTCTACTTTACATCAGCACAATTTTGGAAACAAAATTTTTTTTTGTTAGGAAGTTATAAGGGTTAAAAGTTGACCAGCGATTGACCACCTCACATTTGAAGTCACTTTGAGGTGTGTATATGGTAGAAAATACCCAAAAGTCACACCATTATAAACCCCTCAAGCTACTCAAAACTACATTCAAGAAGATTATTAACCTTTCAGGTGCTTCACAGGAACTAAAGCAACGTGGAAGGAAAAAATGGACATTTTAATTTTTCCAACAAAATTTTATTTTAGCATCAATATTTTCATTTTTGCATGGGCAGCAGGATACAATGGATCCTAAAATTTGTTGGGCAATTTCTCCTGAGTACACAGATACCTCATATGTGGTCATAAACCACTGTTTGGGCGCACGGCAGGGCTCAGAAGGAAGGAGCGCCATTTGACTTTTTGAATGGAAAATATGCTGGAATATTTAGCAGTTGCCATGTCGCATTTGGAGAGCCCCTGTGTGCCTAAACAGTGAAAACCCCCCACATGTGACACCATTTTGGAAACTAGACCTCTTGTGGAACTTATCTAGATTTGTTTTGAGCACTCTGAACCCCCAAGTGCTTCACAGAAGTTTATAACGCAGAGCAGTGAAAATAAAAAAATCATTTTTTTCCTCAAAAATGATTTTTTAGCCCGCTATTTTTTATTTTCACAAGGGTAACAGGAGAAATTTGACCACAAAAGTTGTTGTGCAATTTGTCCTGAGTACTCCAATACCCCATATGTGGGGGGGAACCACTGTTTTGGTGCATGGGAGAGCTCAGAAGGGAAGGAGCGTCATTTTGGAATGCAGACTTGATGGAATGTTCTGCGGGCGTCATGTTGCGTTTGCAGAGCCCCTGATGTGCCTAAACAGTAGAAACCCCCCACAAGTGACCCCATTTTGGAAACTAGACCCCCCCAAGGAGCTTATCTAGATGTGTAGTGAGCACTTTGAACCCCCAAGTGCTTCACAGAAGTTTATAAACGCAGAGCAGTGAAAATAAAAAAAATCATTTTTGTTTCTGAAAAATCATTTTTTAGCCAGCTATATTTTATTTTCCCGAGGGTAAGAGGATAAATTGGACGCCAAAAGTTGTTGTCCAGTTTTTCCTGAGTACGCTGGTTCCCCATATGTGGGGGGGGGGACCTCTTTTTGGGTGCACGGCAGGGCTCAGAAGGGAAGGAGCGCCATTTGACTTTTGTAATGGAAAATTAGCTCCAATCGTTAGCGGACACCATGTCGTGTTTGGAGAGCCCCTGTGTGCCTAAACTTTGGAGCTCCCTAACAAATGACCCCATTTTGGAAACAAGACCCCCTAAGGAACTTATCTAGATGCACAGTGAGCACTTTGAACCCCCAGGTGCTATATACAAGTTTATAACGCAGAGCCCTGAAAATAAAAAATCATTTTATTTTCTCAAAAAATGATTTTTTAGCCCCCTATTTTTTATTTTCACAATGGTTACAGGAGAAATTGGACCCCAAAAGTTGTTGTCCAGTTTGTCCTGAGTACGCTGGTACCTCATATGTGGGGGATAACCACTGTTTGGGCACACGTCAGTGCTCGGAAGGGATGTAGTGACGCTTTGAAATGCCGACTTGATGGAATGGTCTGCGGGCATCTTGTTACGTTTGCAGAGCCCCTAATGTGCCTAAAGAGTAGAAACCCCCAAGTGACCCCATTTTGTAAACTAGACCCCCCAAGGAACTTATCCAGATGTGTGATGAGCACCTTGAACCCCCACGTGCTTCACAGAAGTTTATAATGCAGAGCCGTAAAAATAAAAAATCATTTTTTTCCTCAAAAACTGATTTTTTTAACCCGCAATTTTTTATTTTCACAATGGTTACAGGAGAAATTGGACCGCAAAAGTTGTTGTACAGTTTGTCCTGAGTACACTGGTAACCCATATGTGGGGGAGAACCACTGTTCGGGCACACGTTGGGGCTCGGAAGGGAAGTAGTGACGTTTTGAATTGCTGACTTTGATGGAATGGTCTGCGGGCATCATGTTACGTTTGCAGAGCCCCTGATGTGCCTAAACAGTAGAAACTCCCCACAAGTGACCCCATTTTAGAAACTAGACACCGCACGGAACTTATCTAGATGTGCGGTGAGCACTTTGAACCCCCAAGGGCTACACAGAAGTTTATAACGCCCGGGCATGAAAATAAAAAAATCATATTTTGATCTTATGATCTTTTAGTCCCCAATTTTTTTATTTTCCCAAGGGTAACAGGAGAAATTAGACCCCAAAAGTTGTTGTCCAATTTGTCCTGAGTACGCTGATATCCCATATGTGGGAGAAAACTACTTATGGGCACACGTCGGGGCTCGGAAGGGAAGTAGTGACATTTTGAAATGCCGACTTGATGGAATGGTCTGCGGGCATCATGTTACGTTTGCAGAGCCAAAATCATAAAGAAAACCCAAAAAATTATACTTTATTAATCATTTACTATAATAAGTAGCACCAAAAAATTGACAAAGTTCACAAAAAATGTTCAGAATTAAAATATTGGGCCCATCTGGATGTCCCTAGTATCCTGTTAGGCTGACACCTGCCTTGCCGCGGAGGTTGGCACCCTAGGGGGGAGCGTTGTGGCGCCCCCGCTCACCGATGGCTCACCCTAGTGGCCCTGATAGACCCTGCGGCTATAGTGAGTCCCACTAACCGATGACTAAAGGGACCCCTATAACTAGACAGAGACCTGCTGTACTAGTACATCCCTATGCCCCAACAGTGTAAAAACAGAACACAGGTCGTGTATATAAGTATTGTGGTGGCTGCAGGTTTTGAACTATCATGTATCACCCAAGTTCTTAGGGTTAGTAATGTATTGCCCAGTTTAATACTGGCTTAGAGAGCAAATAGATAAAGAGATACGAATACAGACTGATCTCAATGTAAGATATCACTATCTGACCTCAGTATAGATTATTAAAGGTCACAGATAGGTAAAATATCAGCCCTACTTGGTGTTCTATGATCAGTAGAGGTCTAAGTAAAGATATTCCAAGTATTGCAATGAAAATATGCCATAAATTGGGTCATGATACAAATGATTCTTAGCCAGATGCTGGATACCTCCAGAACCTCATTTATACGTAATCGCACATTATAACCCAATAGCGGGTATACCCCTGGAGTTCAAAGATGCTCATAGATGAAACAATATGGATATATATACTCTTGATGTGTTGATTCAATGTTTCAACATACTTCAAATGAAGCGATTAGTGCTCACAAAAATATATTAAATATATGATTCTTAGGTATGCGGCCAGGTTGGTATTAACATGTGCTCAAGATTGAAGTGATACAATGAATCATTAGTGGTTAGAAATGGTACATGACATGCAAGCCTGCCCTGTCACACAGATATAACTCAGGTCATACTGCAGTGTACAAATATCCCATACACAGATAAAGACCAATAAAGCATTTGACCCTGCACGGCTATTAGATGCACGGATATAGCAATACTTAGCTTTTCACTTAGAAGTGGCAGCCACCACGATAACGACCTCTAGCTTAGCGCCTTATATACACGACCTGTGTTCTGTTTTTACACTGTTGGGGCATAGGGATGTACTAGTACAGCAGGTCTCTGTCTAGTTATAGGGGTCCCTTTAGTCATCGGGTAGTGGGACTCACTATAGCCGCAGGGTCTATCAGGGCCACTAGGGTGAGCCATCGGTGAGCGGGGGCGCCACAACGCTCCCCCCTAGGGTGCCAACCTCCGCGGCAAGGCAGGTGTCAGCCTAGCAGGATACTAGGGACATCCAGATGGGCCCAATATTTTAATTCTGAACATTTTTTGTGAACTTTGTCAATTTTTTGGTGCTACTTATTATAGTAAATGATTAATAAAGTATAATTTTTTTGGTTTTCTTTATGATTTTGGCTTCACTAGCCCTTTTTTTGATCTTGACTTTGATTTTACGTTTGCAGAGCCCATGATGTGCCTAAACAGTAGAAACCCCCCAAGTGACCCCATTTTGGAAACTAGATCCCCCAAGGAACTCCTCTAGATGTGTGGTGAGCACTTTGAATCTCCAAGTTCTTCACAGAAGTTTATAACGTAGAGCTGTGAAAATAAAAAAAATAATTTTTTTTCCACAAAAATAATTTTTTAGTCCCCAATTTTTTTTCTCCAAGGGTAACAGGAGAAATTAGACCCCCAAAGTTGTTGTGCAATTTTTCCTGAGTACGCTGATACCCCATATGTGGGGGTAAACCACTGTTTGGGCACACGTCGGGGCTCGGAATAAAGGGAGCACTGTTTGACTTTTTGAACGCAAAATTTGCAGGAATCAATGGTGGCGCCATGTCGTGTATGGACACCCCCTGATGTGCCTAAAGAGTGGAAACCCCTCAATTCCAACTCCAACCCTAACCCCAACACACCCTAACCCCAACCCTAACCCCTACACACCCCTAACCCTAATCCAAATCCTAACCATAACCCTAACCCCAACACATCCCTAACCCTAATCCCAACTCTAACCATAACCCTAACCACAAGCCTTACCCTAATCCCAACCCTAACCACAAAACACCCCTAACACTTATCCTAACTCTAACCCTAACCACAAACCTAACCCTAATCCCAACCCTAATTCCAAGCCTAACCCTAATTCTAACCCTAAGGCTAACCCTAACCCTAGTTCTAACCCTAACCCTAAGGCTGGGTTCATATTGCGTTTTACCAGCCCGTTCAACACATAGCGTTGATGGGCGGGTAATGGTATAGCATTACGCGATCGCGTTATGCTATACCCGCTAGCGCAGATGAATCAGCAGATGATTCATCTGCGCTAGCGGAGACAGAGCCCAGATGCTGCAGGCCGCGTCCGAGGCTCCGTCCCTGAATGACGGCACGTCGCAAACGCATGCCGCTTTATGGCATGCGTCGCAATGTGCCCGCAAATGGGGGTGAATGGCAGCGTTAAACGGACTGCGTTACACCGCGTTATACCGCGGTGTAACGCAGTCCGTCTAACGGACTGCCATAACGCAATATGAACACAGCCTTATAATCGTAACCCTAACCCTAATAAAAAGATAAAAAAAAATATATATATATATATATATATATATATATATATATATATATATATATATATTTTTTTTTTTTATTTAAATTTGTCCCTACCTATGGGGGTGATAAATGGGGCGTTTATTAACTTTTTTTTTATTTTGATCACTGTGAGAGTTTATCACAGTGATCAAAATAAATTTATGGACTCTGGAGGGCACACTGCGCATGCGCCGGCCGCATTGCGCATGCGCCCGCCATTTTGTAAGATGGCGGCGCCCATGAAACATCTCGGACGGACGCCGGGACGGATCCAGGGACATCGGAGGACCGGGAGAGGTGAGTAGGGGGGGTCGGAAGGTAAGGGGGGTATCGGAAGGTGGGGGCAGCGGAGGCAAGGAGGAGGGGAGCATTTAGTGACGGCAGTGACCGAACGCCGCTGTGACTCGATGTGGGGGGTCGGATCTCGGTCTCCAGCCATGGCAGAAGCTATTGCAGCATCGGCCATGGCTGGATTGTAATATTTCACCAAATTTCATTTCACCAAAAATCAGTTTGAAAATGGCTACGGCGGCGCCTGCGCAGTAGCAACTATTGGAGATGAAGTAGCTGCTACTGCGCAGGCATCTTCCTAGAGAAAAATAAATAAATAAATGGCCTCCTCCAAGATGGCGCCGCCGGCGTATGCGCAGTAGCATCATCTTGCTAGAGAAAAAAAAAAAAAAACTGTCTCCATTAAGATGGTGCCAGCCATGCCTGCACAGTAGAAACTATCGACCATACGATAGATGCTACTGTGCAGGCATCTTGGAGGAGGCTTTTTTTTCTAGCAAGATGGCGCCGCCGGCTGCTGCTGCACCATTTTCATGCTGATTTTTTATTTTATTTTATAAATTTATGGATACCAAAGAAAATAATGAAATACACATTATAGATGCGATCATGCTGCAGCACAGGTGAAGGGGATTTTTTTTAAAACAAAATAATATATATATATTCATTATGCAAAATAGGGGCAGGTCACTGAGGAATCAGTGACCTAACAGAAGCCATACAGATGAATAGATAAGCAGAGCACCACATGAAGCCCCCCAGCCCCACACACAGGCCGCCTCGGAGCACGCGCATATCATTAACTCAACACTGAAAATAAAGATTAAACAACCACAAGACTGATTTCATCACACAGGTATCATTTTAATCAGTATAACGGCGCCTACCTGACATGTCTGTAGGTTACTGTGCACAATCCTGCTGACAGGTTGCCTTTAAACAAATGTAATGTAGTAAAATGAGGCTTTTTCAGGATGACATGACTGCAGATATGCCCAGTAGTGATCTTCCTCCTCTGGTCTTTCAAGAAGGAACTTCCCTTCTGAGCATGTGCAGCACAGATTTAGACATTTTTAACTAGAAGCCATTGAGCAGCATGAAGATACCTTGTATAGGGACAAATGAGAATTGATTTTATATTTCTACAAGATGCACACAAAAAAAGAGCCATCTCTGGTTGCAGGGTGAAAAATCTACAGTATAATAATTGTATTTGTGTAAGTAAATGTGAATACATTTAGAATATTATCTGCAGTAAAAGAAGCAGAAGGCTTTCTACAGGAAGGTGATTTCCATATAGGATGTGTATCTATATTCGACCAGGATTGAACTGTATGGGTATGTGTCCACGGTCAGGAATTGCTGCGGGTTCTCCAGAGGTTACAGCATAGTGGAGGGGATTTCTAGAACTCCCATGTCCACTATGCATCCACAGACACCTGCAGATCACACGCGGAGATGGACACGTGCCGCGTCTTTCAAGACCGCAGCATGTTAATTTCTCTTGTGGAGACGCTAGTCTGTGCACCAGAAATGTCCCCAATAGCATGCACTGAATGCGGTAAATCTGCACGGTTCAGTAAACACATGCGGATTCACCTGCATTCACTAGAAGGCAGCGCTTTGGACCCAGTGAACATGTCTAAAGTGCTGTTACTTTCGGATCATAGTACACATGAAAATAAGAAACTTTGTTTCCTCTCTCAAATTTTTCCCTGCACAGTGTAAAATCTGTCTTCAGTGAAAAAAAGACTTTCCCATTACTGAAATAGGAGATGACAGTTTGTGTTCATAAAGTTCTATAGAGAATTGCAACTCGTTTCAGGAGAGCTGGCAGCATATTGTCTGGGTTTGCCTCTAGCTGGAGTGAAAGATTATTTCCATGTGTGATCGCAGCCGGGTGTCCAGCTGATATGACAGCTGACATCCGGCACTCACCGCCAGGAGTGGTCCCAACACAGTTCCCGGCAGTTTAACTTACTAAATGCTGAGATTGATATTGACTGCAGCATTTAGAAGGCAGGCAAAGGGAACCCCTCTGCCTTCCGATCGGCACACCCGCAATGTCTATTGGCTATGCTTTATAACTGCAGAGTGCTGAGAGTGAAAGTAAAAAAAAAAAAAAAAAAAAAAACAGAAAACATAGTTTTATGGTGCAGGTCATTCAGGGCCCTGCACAAAAAATAACACTAGTTAACCCCTTCATTGAACAAAGAAAAACAAAATAAGGCACAAAAACTCTGCTTTTGTCATCATAGCGTTTAAACAGTTTATTAAAACCTGATAAAAAAGAAGAATGCAAATAAAAATTCTATTGCTGAAAATGTCATCTTGTTCCGCAAAACACGGATTTTGGTAAAGACTTACCTGTAAAATCCTTTTCAGCGAAGGAAGGAAGAGAGACACAGTAATTCATTACTGATGGGTAGGCGGAGCCCCAGATCAGGATGTTACCTCAGATCAAAAGAGTGATGACTGGCTGGCCCCTCCAGCTCGGGCTCCTCCTACTCAGCTCCAGTCGTATCAAAGCTTTTAGGAAAAGAGCCAAGATCACCAGCGGAGCAACATAACCCCTTCTGAAGGAACTTCAGAGAAAAAACACAAGGATAAAGGTTTATGCTGAAGAGCCTCCAAAACAAGGTTGAGCCGCCAAGGAGACACAGGTGCCTTCCGCGGCGGAAAACTTACGAGAGATACCTCGGAAAAAAGAGATCACGTCTCTATTCGAAGCAATGGTTCTCCGGAATAATAAGGACAGAGCAGAAATCTGACCTTTCAGAGTGCTAACTGCCAAACCCTTGTCTAGCCCATGTTGCAGAAAAGCCAACAGGTTGGGAATGGAAAACTTTCTGGGGTTTTCCGAGAAGCCCCCAAAAACACCACGAAAAGAAGGTTTCCCAAATTTTGTGGTAAATCCTAGAAGTAGCCGGACATCTTGCAGCACGAAGGGTAGCAATGACCTCGGCTGAAAAACCTCTACGGGTCAAGATCTCGGTCTCAAGAGCCACGCCGTCAAACGCAGGGACATCAAGTCCGGATGACAAATGGGCCCCTGAGTCAACAAGTCCTGTTGAAGAGGGAGTGGAAACGGAAGGTGCCGCCAACAGCGACATTATTGTCGAGAACCACACCCTTCTTGGCCAGTCTGGAGCTATCAGAATAGCTGGAATTCTCTCTAGTCTGATCCGACGCAGCACTAGAGGAAGTAAGGATATCGGCGGGAATACATAGATCAGCTTGAACTGATCCCACTGAGCCACTAGAGCATCCACCGCCACCGCCTTCGGGTCCTTGTACCTGGACATGAATGTCGGTAACTTGGCATTGGACCTGGAAGCCATCAAATCCACTTGGGGGGTTCCCCAGCGAGAGCACAGTAGTGCAAAGACTTCCGGGTGGAGGCTCCATTCCCCGGGATCCATCCTTCTGCGACTGAGAAAGTCCGCTGTAATATTCTGAACCCCTGGAATGTGAATCGCCGAAATGGCTGGTACATTGGCCTCTGCCCAAATCAGAATTCGGGACACCTCTACCATGAGTCTGGAACTCCTTGTCCCACCTTGGTGATTGATATACGCGACAGCCGTCGCATTGTCTGTCTGCACACGGACTGGCAGACCGCTCAAAGGGACCGTCCAATGTTGGAGGCAAAGAAAAATCGCCCTCAATTCCAGGATGTTGATCGGAAGCACAGACTCTTCCGGTGACCATACCCCTGAATCCAGAGATTGGTCCAAACACCCCCCCAGCCCGTCAGGCTGGCATCGGTGGTTATGACTGACCACTTCAGAGGGAGGAAAGACTTCCCCAGGGAGAATGCCCCTGGACGTAACCACCATTCTAGAGAATCCCGCACCGCGCGAGAAATGGTGACACTGCAATCCAGCGATTGCGACTGGTTCCATCGACTCAAGATGAACCTTTGAAGAGTCCTGGAGTGGAACTGGGCAAAAGGAATTGCCTCCATGGACGCCACCATCAGTCCCAGAAGACGCATACACTTCCGTAGGGACATTGCCGTTGAGGCTGTCATAATCTGTACATGTCGAAGAAGACATGACTGTTTGTCTGGTGGTAAGGAAACTACCGACCGAAACGTGTCGAGCTGCATTCCCAAAAGAGAATTGTCCTTGATGGTTCCAGGGACGACTTCTCCCAATTGACCAGCCAACCGAAGTCTTTCAGAAACTGAAGAGACAAATCCCGAGCCGTCAATGCCTCCTCCTCCGAGGAAGACACGATCAAAAGATCGTCCAGATAAGGGAGAATCGTAATCCCCTGTCTTCGAAGGAGTGCCATGAGGGGCGCCAGAACTTTTGTAAAGACCCTCGGCGCTGAGGCTAAGCCGAACGGCAGAGCCACGAACTGGTAATGATTCTGACCTATGGCAAATCGAAGAAAGCGCTGATGAGCCTTTCCGATGGGAATATGCAAATAGGCGTCGCGAATGTCGATTGACACCAGAAAATCGTTCTGTGACAGAGCTGCCACAACGGAACGAAGCGACTCCATGCGAAATTTCCGGGTATGGACATGCCGGTTTAATCGCTTGAGATCCAGAATCGGGCGAAATTTGTTCTCCTTTTTGGGAACTATAAAAAGGTTGGAATAAAAACCTTTTCCTCGGTCCTCTGACGGAACCGGTATCACTACACCCTTTTGTAGTAGCGATTCGACCTCTCGCTGTGGAGAGACAACAAGCTCGGGTTCCGACGGAACGCGAGATTGACAAAAAACATTTGGGGGTTGAGAAGCAAACTCTATGAAATAGCCTGCCGACACTATCCGCGTTACCCAGGAATCTGGAAACGCGAGCCATCCAAGTCTCCTTGAAAAGAAGCAGGCGACCCCCCACTCGAGAATCCTCGAGTGGACCCCTGGCGTCAATCCGACTTTGCGGGTTTCTTGTCAAGTTCCCGCTTGTTCTGGCGGAAACTCTGCTTCCAGGGAGTACGAGTTTTCTGAGAGGATTTCTTTCCTGAGAAAGAAGGACGACCCGATCCCCACGAGGAGTGACTAGATCGTCCTCGGCCCCGAAAGGACCGCCGACCACTATAAACACCAGGCTTACTGGACACCGAGGCCATGGCCCTTCGCTGTGGTAATGCTGATTCCTTTGCCTTAGCCTTGGAAATCAGCTCTGTGAGGTCGGATCCAAAAAGATGGCCACCCTTGTAAGGTAAGGCCAACAACCCTTGTTTGGAAACTGCGTCCCCGGCCCACTGTCTGAGCCATAAAGCTCTTCTGACTGTGACCGCTGAAGCTTGCGCTTTGGCCAGCAGAGATGCCGTATCCAGACCGGCATCAAAGATATAACAGGCTGCCGTTTCTAACCATTCACAAGTTTCCCGTATCTCAGATAACGGAGATTCATTTTGCAACTCCGTCTTCAGACGTGCCAACCAGCTTAGAGAAGCTCTAGCAGCACACATGGATCCTAGCACTGCTCGAAATCCATGACCCGCAGCCTCATAGCTTGCTTTTGCCGCCAATTCTGCCTTTCTATCCAAAGGCTCCTGTAAGCTCGCTTTTCCCTTAATAGGGAGTAGTGAGGATTTACTAAGCTGAGATAAGGACACATCCACTTCAGGAGCAGAAGTCCAATTAGCCTTTAACTCCGTAGAGCAAGGATAAAGTGTATCAAAGAAATGCGTTCCATGAAAACGCTTATCTGGACATAGACGTTCCTCCTCTATCACACCATTAAGCTCATCCAGAGCTGGCAATGTTGTGCGCGAAGCACGGGACTCCTGGAACATGCGTGCTGATTTACCAGGACGACTAGTTACCTCCTCCGGTAACTGTAATATCTCTCTCATGGCTTCAATTAATGCCTCCGTACGCTTCGCCATAGAGGAACGCCCCTGCGGCTCGTCCGCATCTGAATCGGATATTTCTCCATCCGAATATAAAGGGGAACTCTGCCCAATATCAGATACATCTGACTCGCTCCGTGTAGAGGCCGGTAACGGCCTGCGTCGCTTCCTCTGAGAGGAATTAGCAGACACATATTGACCTAAAAGGTCAGATAAGTTATTAATCGATCGAGCGATATCATCCAAATTTCCACCGCTGTCGACCGCAGCGCTAGACGCTGTGGAGGTCTGCGTATCTGATTGCCGCAATGGCACTGGGACGTGATCCGCGGCATCTGAACTCTGTTCAGACATGTCTCATCTGAATGAGCAGGTCAAAGCGGTAATACCAGCAAAAAACTATGCGGTTTTTTTTTTTTTTTTTTTTTTCAAACGCTGAAGGGTTAACGCTCCACCAAGCAGAGTTACCCCAGCGGTATTCAGTCAGCAAATTTAGCAGGTAGAAATAACCCTCAAAGGGGTTAATATTGCAAACTCACCAAAATACATATATATTTGTGAGCCCCAGCCAATTTTTATGTCTCTGATGAGACTGCAGCTGCAGGATAGCGATCGCTGCGCTGCGGAGTGAGGAATCCACACTCACCCAGCTGGCCGTGGTGTCTATATGAGGAGGGAGCGGTCCGAGGAGCCCAGGAGCCTGAGTAATGGCCGCCACAGTGAGGGGGTCGCAGGAGAAAAGCCAGAGCGCGCGTCTTCCTGCTCAAAAGACCGGGATATATAGGCCACGCCCCCTGCTAGCTCAAATAATGAGCGCGAAATCTCCCCGCTCCTGCTCCCTCTCTGTCCTGCAGCTATCTGCCTGCGGACAAAAAATCACCACATCTTCATGTAGAAGCGCTGTCACAGTAGCGCTGAAGCATACTGACATTACATGTAGTAGCGCTGTCACAGTAGCGCTGAAGCATACTGATATTACATGTAGTAGCGCTGTCACAGCAGCGCTGAAGCTTACTGACATTTACATGTAGTAGCGCTGTCACAGCAGCGCTGAAGCTTACTGACATTACATGTATTAGCGCTGTCACAGCAGCGCTGAAGCTTACTGACATTACATGTAGTAGCGCTGTCACAGCAGCGCTGAAGCATACTGACATAGTAACGCTGACATTAATAATAGCGCTGCTCATTCAGACGCTAAAGCACTCACACATAATTATTATTAAAATTTGTGTGGAGTACTCACCAGCCAAGGCGCCACAGGGACCCTCAGGGGTTTCTGGCGCAGTGCCCATGCTTCCCCCCAGGGCGAAGAACGCAGTGACCGCACGTGTGGTTTGCGTTCCCGCCAGAGAAGCTCTCCTCATCCCCCAGGGCCGGCAAGGATTCTGCAGGGACTTTGAGTGAATACAGATCCGCCAAGGGAGAGGTTGGGGTACAGCAGCGCTGATACCCCTGAGACCTCTAGACCAACTAGTGATCCAAGTCTCCTGTCCGAATATTAAAATAATAAAATTTTCTGAGGAGCTGCATTAGCAGCGACCATCCTCTGGACCTCAAATCTTAGACTGGAGCTGAGTAGGAGGAGCCCGAGCTGGAGGGGCCAGCCAGTCATCACTCTTTTGATCTGAGGTAACATCCTGATCTGGGGCTCCGCCTACCCATCAGTAATGAATTACTGTGGCTCTCTTCCTTCATCTGCAGCTGAAAAACAAGCCACCATATAGCTCAATCAATGGAAAAATAAAACGCTATAGCTCAGAATAAAGTAATGCAAAAATAATTATTATTCCTATAAAAACAAAAAAAAAAATACATAAATATTTCTGTAATCGTACTGACCCGAAGAATAAAGCTGCCTTATCAATTTTACCACACGCGGAAAGGTATAGAAATTCCCCCCCAAATAACAATTTCCAAATTGCTGGTGTTAGTTTATTCTGCCTCCCAAAATCGTAATAGAAAGTGATCAAAAAATATTGTGACATCAAAAATGGTACCAATAAGAATATCAACTCACGCCGCAAAAAAAAACAAGTCCACTCACAACTGTCAGTCGAGATATGGAAAAATTATAGCTCTCAAAATATGGAACTTGTTTTTGCAGTAAAAAGTGTCTTTTAGTGTGTGACAGCAGCGAAACATAAAAATCTGATATAAATCTAGAATTGGTGTAATCACACCGACCCGAAAAATAGTTAGATGGAAACCCTAAAGTAAGTGCTCAGCGTAGAGAGCCGGATGTTATCCCAAACGTTATGTAAAATGTTCCCAACTCAGGTCCGTCATCTGTTCACAGAAATATAGTTGGCTTCCACATTACTGGTAGTACAATGGCTCTCTTGAACAGCGAAATGGCTCCTCGCCACCCAAAAGGAGTTCAGAAGATTCCGCGTTCCCGAATCTCCCCTCCCTTCTGAGCCCCAGTGTGCCTAAACATTTAGCGTCCACATGTTTGACATTTCTGTAGTGATGAAAGCCTACCTAATTTACGGGTGCGTGAATCCAGAAGAGCAAGCTGGGCATAACACAATGGTCACTACAATGGCAGATTTGCAATTTTCATTCAGTAACATCCATTGCCTCTTGTTTCTGGAAAACACCCATGGAAATAAAAACTTGGGGCTAATGACATTTTAGTGGTAAAAAAACGTAATTATGCTTTCTTCACCACCCAATGGTATAAAATTCTGTGAGGCACATATGGTGTCAATATGATCACTGCACCCCTAGATGAATTCAATTGGGAAGGGGGGTGAAGTTTGTAAGTTTACAGCACTTATGTGGTGTTTCTGCTGTTCTGGCACCTCAAGGGCTCTGCCAATCTCAAACCATTTCAACAAAATCTGAATTCCAATATAGCGCTTCTTCCCTTCTGAGCTTTGCACTGTGCTTTCAAAAGTAGTTTTCAACCACAAATGGGGGTATCGATGAACTTGGGAGAAATTGCACAACAGATTTTGGGGTCCATTTTCTCCAGCTATCCTTGTCAAAATTTAAAAAAACATGAGGCTAAAGCAACATTTTTGTGGGAAAAATATATTTTACCCTTCGCCACGACAGCACCCACTTGGAGAGAGGGATCCGCCCATAGGAACAGGAAACCTACAGAGATAAAAGAGGGCGGTCCACCTCTCCTCCTCAGTTGGTTTCCTGTTCCTATGGGAGACCGCAGGATATTCCTACAGGGGAAAAAATACCTGGTCTTGGAGCAGCCTGTGCGGTCTCCTTGCGAACGGCAGGGGCTCCAGATCGGAAGCAGCGTCGGGGAGAGTGCTGTAATCCGGCTCCCTCCTCGTCTGGCATGCAGCGTTACCTAAAACGTCGGGTCCGGGAGAGGCCGCCTGCAGTTTTAGTGGTATACCGTGCGTGGGGGTCCGGGTATAGCCGCCCCAGCACACGGAGGAGCATGGCACGAAGAGGGAGAAAGAGCTCTCTGTCCTGCAGCCGGCGCCAGCGTTCGGAGACGCCGACAGGAAGTGGTAACGGGGAACTTCCGGGTTACTGGAAGTTCCCCAGCGATGACGCGCGCGGTCCGACAGAGAGGACTGCGCTAAGCCGGAGGCACGCTCCGTACATATATACAATAGTAAGCGGAAAAATAAGTGACATCCGCTAAGCTACCTTGCTATATTGAAGGCAAGGATTGATAATATATATATAAAAGATTGATAATATATATATATATATAATATAATATTATCAATATTTATATGCATAGGAGCACATCTACCTCGGGGGGGGGGAGGAGCTGGGGAGGGAAGTACCGGGAGGCAATACAGATGTGGCAGATAAAAAGCCCTGCAGGAGGGGAAATAGCGTGCAAGCATGTCGTCTCCAGGACAAGGCACGCATCCCCCGGCAGAGGATACTGCAGCTCCGTCCAGAGACCACTCTAACAGAGGTTCCTCGGATGCAAGCCACAGAACCCACGCCACGAAACCTGTTCCACCGCCTTCGCAATTGGTACCGGCAGCTTCACTGGGTGAGTTATAACTATCTGCCTATAAAGCTGACAATATTTTCTCTCTCTTATCCTTATGGTAATTCATATCAGGCTAAGAAAAAAGGGAAAACAAAAAACAAAGAATGTGGCCTCTGTAGTTGCCCCCTAGCTTAAACCTATACAAAAAGGTTGTGGGCAAAATGCATAAAAGATACGGTGCGGCAGGCATCCGTTTCAACTTCGGACATCAGAGCTATAATAAGAGAAGAACTGCAGGCTATAAATCAGTCTGCGGAGGTACCCACACGCGGGAAAACGAAGAAAGTAATAATTTCTAGTTCAGACTCAGATCCGGAGGAAGGGATAGTATCAGATACTGCAGAGTCATCCGCATCCTCATCGGATATAGAGGGACGCTCATGTTTTCCCTTAGTAAATATGGACAGTCTAGTAAAATCGGTGAGGAATACGATGGGTTGTTCGGATGTAAAGGGACCTCAAACCACTCAGGAGGTTATGTTTGCAGGTCTAAAGGACAGGAAAAGAAGAGCATTCCCTGTAATTCCGGCAATTAAAGCCTTAATTAAGAAGGAGTGGGATAAACAGGACCAGAGGAGTTATCTTCCCTCCGCCTCAAAAAGAAGGTACCTCTTCAGCGATGAGGAACTATCAAATTGGTCCAAAGGACCAAAAGTTGACGCGGCAGTTGCCTCCTCCTCAAAGCAATCATCTTTACCAGTGGAGGATGCAGGGTTATTAAAAGATCCCCTTGACTGCAAAGCTGAAGCCTCACTTAAAAAAGATTGGAAGGCTGCTACCGGCACATTTAAGCCAGAGATAGCCAGTACTTGTACGGCCCGTTCTATGCTGGTTTGGATCGATCAGCTCGACCAACAAATAGAGCAGAAAATTTCCAGGGACAAAGTACGAGCTGCCATTCCCTTAATCCGAGGAGCGGCCGCTTTTATAGCCGACGCTTCGGCTGATTCATTGCGCCTGGCGGCCAGAACAACAGGTCTATTAAATAATGCCAGACGTAGTCTATGGCTTAAAAGCTGGAGAGGAGACACACAGTCCAAGGCAAAACTCTGTGCTATTCCGCGCGATGGTGAGTTTTTGTTTGGAAAAACTTTGGACGATATCCTCAAAAAGGCCTTAGAGAGAAAAAAGGCCTTCCCTAACCCCCCTCTTCCATCTTATAGGAGGGCGTTTAGGAGACGATCATTCGGTAGAGGAAGAACGACCGAAAATCAAAACCGCTGGTCAGCGAAAGACGGAAAAAATAAAGGTGCTATGTTTAGAGGATCTACCTTCCGTAAGGACAAATAAGATGCACCAACCAGTCCCTCCAGTAGGGGGAAGACTGAAATCCTTCTTCCAGGAATGAGGAAAAATTTCATCCAATCTATGGGTCCTGGATATAATTAAATATGGTTTAAAAATAAAATTCCATCATGTTCCCCAAAATTCATTTATTGTAACATCCCTGACCTGCCCGGTACAACAACAGGCCCTTGAGAATGAAATTTGGAGCCTGATAATTAAAAACATATTGATCAGTGTACCTGAAGAGCAGGAAGGAAAGGGATTTTATTCCCCTCTCTTCCTGGTTTCTAAACCAGACGGCACATTTAGAACTATTCTCAACCTGAAAAAATTGAACATGTTCATGCAAAATGAAAAATTTAAAATGGAATCCATCAGATCGGCAATAAAATTGCTTTTTCCCAATTGTATGATGGCAGGCCTAGATTTAAAAGATGCTTATTATCATCTTCCAATCCATTCCAGATACCAAAAATATCTCAGTGGCAGTTTCCTTAGACGGCATCATACATCATTTCCAGTTTGCAGCGATGCCATTCGGACTCTCGATCGCACTAAGATATTTACAAAGGTGATGCTGGAAGTAATGGCATTCCTACGACAAAAAGATACCTTAATAATACCTTATTTGGATGACTTTTGATAATAGGAAACTCGGTAGCACAATGTACCACACAGGTTAATGACGCAATCTTATCCCTACAGGCTCTAGGCTGGCTCATAAACAGCAAGAAATCCAGATTCGAGCCGCAATCCATCCAGTCCTTTTTAGGTCTCCAATTAGATTCGACAGTGCAAAAATGTCTACTGCCACAGGTAAAAATTATCAGCAACTAAAACGAAAGTCGGGGCAGCAATAAAGAAACCACGCATGACCCTAAGGGAGGCAATGTCCCTGTTGGGATCCCTCACTTCGTGTATTCCGGCAGTTAAGTGGGCTCAGTTTCACACCCGAGACCTACAGCACCAAATACTATCAGAAGAAGCCTATGCTAGAGGTCGTTTAACAGATAAGATCTCCTTATCCCAGGTAGTCATGAATTCACTAGTGTGGTGGTTAGATGATACTAACTTATCGGAAGGAGTAGACTGGGTAATAACACCTTCTCGTATCATTACTACTGATGCTAGCCCTACAGGATGGGGAGCTCACATGGGGAAAGCCTTTTCCCAGGGCCGGTGGGGAACAGAACAGATACACGATTCTTCAAATTTAAGGGAGTTAAAATCGGTGAGTCATGCCCTATATCATTTCCTCCCACAGCTTCAAGGAGAACAGGTAAGAATCATCTCAGACAACACCACAGTAGTTGCATACCTCAACAGACAAGGCTTCGGAACACGGTCGGAAAAATTAATGTCTTCCACAAGAGAAATTTTTTCCTTGGCCGAGGAACAATTGGTCTCTCTATCAGCTCTTCACATCAGAGGGGTAGACAATTCAGAAGCGGACTTCCTGAGTCGCCACACCCTACGGCAAGGAGAGTGGTGCCTAAACACAGAAATATTCAGAGACATTGTGTCACTATGGGGCCTTCCCCAGATAGACCTTTTTGCCACCAGACAGAACAGGCAACTGCTGAGGTTCGCCTCCCTGAATATGGCAGATCAGCCAGAAATCCTAGATGCCCTTCAAAAGCTGTGGCAGTTCAGGCTAGCGTATGCCTTTCCCCCGATCATATTGTTACCGCAAGTCATCAGGAAAATCAGGACAGACAAGGCGCGAGTAATATTGATAGCTCCATTCTGGCCCAAGAGACCTTGGTTCTCATGCCTTCAGATGATGTCCTTGACAGATCCCTAGATACTTCCCTCAACTCCCAAGCTTCTCTCTCAGGGTCCTTTCTTCCACCCTCAAGTGGACAGTCTCCACTTGACGGCGTGGAACTTGAGGGGGAAATACTGAGGGCAAGGGGGTTCTCTGAGGGATTAATCAACACCCTCTTGCAAAGTAGAAAGCAAACTACTACAAAAATCTACACCAAGATATAGAGGAAATTCTTAGAGTTCCACACAAATCCCAACTCTAAAGACATTCCAATAAAATCTATCTTAGAATTTCTGCAGAAAGGGAAAGATCTAGATTATCCGTAAATACACTTAGAGTCCAAATATCTACACTGGGAGCTCTTTATAGTTCTAATCTAGCAGGTAACAGATGGATATCCAGATTCATTCAGGCCTGTGAACGAATTACACTAGTTCATATTTCTAGAATTCCTCCTTGGGATCTAAACCTGGTTTTGGACGCCCTAACAGGTCCACCCTTTGAACCTTTAGATTCCATACCCCTTAAAAACATATCTCTTAAAATGGTACTTTTTGTGGCATTAACCTCAGCTAGGAGGGTCAGCGACATGCAGGCATTATCTATAGATCCTCCATTCCTACTATCATTTCAGGATCAGTTAATTTTAAAACCTGACCCCTCATATCTGCCAAAAGTGGCCGGGAGATTCCACAGATCGCAAGAAATCCACCTGCCCTCATTTTTTAGTAACCCTTCCTCTCCGTTAGAAGAAAAATTTCACATGTTAGATGTGAAAAGGGTAGTATTAAAACATATTGAAAGATCTGCTAGCTAGAGGAAGAGTAGGGCTCTTTTTATATCCTTCCAGGGCCGAAGGAAAGGATACGGGGTCACGAAAGCCACCCTATCTCGGTGGATCAGAGAAGTGATCAGTTTGGCATACACTGCAAAAAAATGAAAATCTTCCAGAAGGAATCAGGGCACATTCCGCCAGGGCATCCTCCTGGGCAGAAAGGGGAGACGTCCCGATCGAGTCTATATGTAAGGCCGCAACCTGGTCGTCTCCTTCCACCTTCTACAATCACTATAGACTTGATCTATCATCCTCCTCTGACCTAACCTTTGGTAGAACGGTCCTCAACACGGTGGTCCCTCCCAGGTGAAGGTCTCTGAAAGTCTCTCCAAGTGGGTGCTGTCGTGGCGAAGGGTAAAAAGCCGGATTACGTACCGGTAATGCTCTTTTAATGAGTCCACGACAGCACCCACTCAGTTCCCTCCCTGAAAATTAATAAACTGAATATATACCTTGTTGAATGTGATGAAGAACATCTAATATATAATTGTCTTATCCCGTCTGTCTGTCCAGGAAATCCCACGTCGCTGATTGGTCTGGCCGCGGCCAATCAGCGACGCAGGGCTAACTCTGTCCATGTGGTCATGTGACTCACCAACTGCCCATGATGTACTGAACATGTTTTGCCAGTTACAGTGTCTGATGTACTATATAATTGTCTTATCCCGTCTGTCTGTCTGTCGGTCTGTCTGTCCAGGAAATCCCGCGTCGCTCATTGGTCCGGCAGCGGCCAATCAGCGCCGCGGGATTTCACAAAAAAAATGGCGGCCGTTAGCGGCTCATCTGCGGGACGGAGGTCAGCGGCGAGGCAGCGGGGAGATGACCGGCGCGAGGCGCTCATCTCCCGGCCGCTAGCAGCAGAAGGACCTTGACCGACGGCGCCGCTGACCTCCATGCGGAAGGGAGGACCGGGATACTTCTGCTGCGAGCGCCCGCTCATGTCCCGGGTTCTCGCAGCGGAAGTACCCGCACAGGCAGCGGCGCTGACATCCATGCGGCTAGGATGTCAAGAGAGGACCGGGAGCGGCGCTGCGGGTCAGGATACTTCTGCTGCGAGCGCCCGCTCATGTCCCGGGTTCTCGCAGCGGAAGTAGCCGCATAGGCAGCGGCGCTCTCCGGTCCTCACAATACAATTCGATGATTGGTCGCGGTCTTTCACCGCGACCAATCAACGATCTTGCCACTAAACTTAAACACCGCTGTGTTGATTGGTCGCGGACGCTGCCCGCGACCAATCACTGATTTGGGCGCCACATTTAAATTGCGGTCGCGACCAATCACTGATCTTGCAGCAAACGTTAAACAGTGCTGTGTTGATTGGTCGCGGACGCTGCCCGCGACCAATCACCGATTTGGGCGCCACATTTAAATAGCGTCCGAGACAAATCAGCACATTCTTTGTCCCGGCGTGAAAAGGAACAAATCTACAGACAAACCCGCCCCCAAGCTGTCATTCACTGTGGTACACGAAACAAAATACCCCTGGCTGCAGCAGCAAATAGTCGTCATGTCAGCGGAAACAACAGCCGGCTGCAGCCGGGAAAATTACATGCTAGCTGTGCGTCGTCTACGATGTTGTCACAAGCACTATTCACAACGTGACATCATAACAAAATTCATTCGGTGCCCTGGAGAGATACATAGTAACGTTAATTTAAAGTAGTGCACAACCCATTTAAACACTGCTTAGGCGCGCACGGTTGGCCGCATACATATTCTAGAATACCCGATGCATTAGAATCGGGCCACCATCTAGTAGAAAAATATAATTGCCTAATATTGGCGGTCCTCCGGGTACTCTGAAATCCAACTGGAGAGGCGGACCGCCCTCTTATCTCTGTAGGTTTCCTGTTCCTATGGGCGGATCCCTCTCTCCAAGTGGGTGCTGTCGTGGACTCATTAAAAGAGCATTACCGGTACGTAATCCGGCTTATTTTTTCATTTTCACAGATCAAAGTTGTAAAATTCTAAGATGCACCTGTGGGTTCAAGGTGCTCACCACACATCTAGATAAATTCCTCGAAGGGGTCTCGTTTCCAAAATGGGGTTTCTTGTGGGGGTTGCACTGTTTAGGCACATCAGGGGATCTTCAAATCGCAACATGACAACACAGACCATTTTATCAAAGTCTGGATTCCAAAAAGTCACTGGATTCCTTTCTGAGCATTGCTGTGCAGCCAAAACGTAGTTTTCTCCCACATATGGGGTACTGGCGTACACAAGAGAAATGACAACATATTTTGAGGTCCATTTTCTCCGGCTACCCTCGTGAAAATAAAAAAAAAATTTGAGTCGAAAGTAAAATGTTTGTGAGAAAAAAGTTAAAATGGTCATTATTCCTTTCCACATTCCAATAATTCCTGTGAAGTACCTGAAGGGTTAATAAACTTCTTAAATGTGGTTTTGAGAAGTTTGAGGGGTGCAGTTTTTAGAATATCTTCACTTTTGGGTATTATCTGTTATATAGACCCTTCAAATTCAATTCAAATGTGATGTGGTCCCTAAAAAAATAAATAAATAAAAATGGCTTTGTAAATTTTGTTGGAAAAATTAGAAAATCGCTAGTAAATTTTAACCTTTTGAATTTTCTAATAAAAAAAAATACATAATTTTGTTTAAAAAATTGTGAAAAATATTTAGAATTGAGAGTCCTCAGTGGTTGATACCTTTTAATGGCTAACTGAAAAGATGGTAACAAATTGCAAGCTTTCGAGACTACTCAGGTCTCTTCATCAGGCAAAGACTAATATAACATCTGAAGAATCACATATTTATACACAACACAGCACAGAAACAATGCAATAGATAAGACAAGTGACATGAAGCAGAACTGTCATTATAGGAGAGGGATGAACAGTTGTAGCAATAAATATTGGACCAGTTCATAGATAAGGAGTGTGAACGTTTTATTGCCCTCTGATTGGGGTCTGGTAATGTTTTGTGATGTTCTCACAGGGTTTTGGGAGCAAATTCCTTAATTGATGTAAAAGGCCATAAATCCATGCGATATGTTCATTCCAGCATTGAGAGTGTCAAAGGTCATCATCAGTTTGTATTCAGAGACACAGGAGAGTTTGTGAATACAAACTGATGATGACCTTTGACACTCTCAATGCTGGAATGAACATATCGCATGGATTTATGGCCTTTTACATCAATTAAGGAATTTGCTCCCAAGACCCTGTGAGAACATCACAAAACATTACCAGACCCCAATCAGAGGGCAATAAAACTTTCACACTCCTTATCTATGAACTGGTCCAATATTTATTGCCACAACTGTTCATTCCTCTCCCATAATGACAGTTCTGCTTCAAGTCACTTGTCTTATCTATTGCACTGTTTCTGTGCTGTGTATAAATATGTGATTCTTCAGATGTTATATTAGTCTTTGCCTGATGAAGAGACCTGAGTAGTCTCGAAAGCTTGCAATTTGTTACCATCTTTTCAGTTAGCCATTAAAAGGTATCAACCACTGAGGACTCTCAATTCTAAATATTTTTCTATCTACTGGCTAACAAGGTACTAAGATATACATCTTTCCTGTAAAAAATTGTGGTGATGTAAAGTAGACAAGAGGGACATGTTATTTTTTTAACCATTTTGTAAAATCTGAAATTTGAGAAATTTTCTACATTTTTTATTTTGCAAAATTTCCAATTTTTCACAAATAAACCCAAGTCATATTGAACACATTTTACCACTGTCACGAAGTACAATATGTCACAAAAAAACACAAAATCTCAGGATCAGTGGAATCCAGAGTTATTACCATATAAAGTGACACTGGACAAAATTGTAAAATTTGGCCTGGTCATGAGGGTGAAAAGAAGCTTAGGTGGGCAGGTGTGGGTGAATCTGCCAGTAGCATCAACCCTCCTAAGCAGTCTATATGGTCATCTAGGTTTAGAAAATTGAATAAAGTGATACCTTGATGTCTGCAATCCAATGTCTTCTAAGAAAAATGTGGATTTCTCAGGAATATGTAAATGAGCTGTTCAGGACTATGGGCCGGCCAGACAGATATGCATGAAAATTTGCCTCAAAAGATTATTTTAGATAAAAGGAGTCGTTACCAGTGTGATGTGTAATGGCCACTCTGCTGTCCTGATCTCACTACAGAGAACATATGCAGGTTCCTGACACATTGTTCCTTTCAATGCTCCAGCTTCTATCTCAAAACTACCACTTTCCTAACCAACCCACACCCTACAACTTCTAAATTTTACCAAAGATAAATATATCCCTCACAAACTCCCCTAGCCACCCTATTGTGGCTTACTCGGACTTCACTCATGAAAAGCACAAGATCATTCTTACTAGACAGAGGCCATTTTTTCTTTTACAAATTATCAGAGACCTTGCATCAGTCCTCACTGATAGCCTCAATGAAACCCTCGACATAAATAGCCTTTACACATCCACTCACCATCACAAAGGTGTTGAGGCCGCAACTAATATGCTTTCCCAGTCCAACATGAATAACGATTCCATTCAACTCTGTCTTGACCTTTCCAAATTAATCTTGCACGAAAGCATGTGTCGCCAAACAGAAAAGTTATGTCCTAATGTGCAGAACCGCAATGGGCTCTAACATAAGCATTGGCATACACCGGAGCTACATGAACTTCTTCGAGGACCACCATATATACATCAATGAACTCTTCAAATGTCATTCCATATGCTGGCACAGATACAATGATGACATCTTTTCTATCTGGCATGGCACATCAAACACACTAGAGTCCTTTTTCTCTCAACTCAACCCCATCAGACCATAACTCCATTTCACCCTCAACTAGAACACTAGTACAATATCATCTCTGGACACAATGGTTACTAAGGATATCACAGGGGTCCTTTTAACAGACCTCTATTCCAAACCAACTGACTGCAACAGTTTATTACACTATTCCAGCTGCCACCTCAAATGCACCAAAAATAGCATCCCTCGCTCATAATTTCAGAGGGTCTCCCTCATCGTGGCAGACAAAAACATTTTACCCAACAGACTCAACGAACTGTCTCTCAAATCTAGGGACAGGAGTTACACCACAACACTTCTCAATAAGGAAATAAACAGGGCCCTCTCTCCCTAAAGTTCAAATGGAGAGGATACTATTTGTGCATTCTTACCATTCCCTGATGACCAAGATTCACACCATCATCAGTAAACATTGGCCACTCTTGACAAAAGCCTACTCCAACATTGAGGCACTCAAAACACCAGCCCTCATGCGTACAAAAAGACCCCGCAATATCCGTGACCAATTAGTGAGAGCTGACAAACGAAGCACCCAGAAATTGTCTATTCAATGCTCACATTTCTCAGCTCACGTAGACAGGGCACATTCCATGCCTCAATAGCGCAGGATGTTCTAAGACCACTTCTGCAAAGCTAGACATTATGAATCTCAACTTTGTTTTCAGGTTATTGAACAGGTCCCTAGACCTAGAAGAGGGGCTAACCACATCCCCTTAACCCCTTTCTGCCATAAGACGTAATATTCCGTCCATGTGACCTGGGCCTATTTGACCATGGACGGAATAATACGTCATTTTATTAATGCTACTCTATGACTGAAGTCGAGGTGATCGCATTAAAATTCCGGCGCCATCTTACCTCTGGGTAGATGGTGCCGTCATCCTGGGGGGTGACGCCGCCCTTCCGCCCGCAACCACGATCGTTGTGATTGGCTGTTCAACTCTGAACAGCCAATCACAGCATTTCTCAGTGTTTCAGGCAATCAGATTGCCTAGGATCAGTGCCCAGTAGCTGAGGATTTCTGCAGAACGGTCACGCTACAGGATCTGCTGCTGTGCTGGGCCTTGTGGTGCCACAGAAGCCAGCGACCCACAATCCCTGCTGAAGAAAGAAGAGCAACGAACAGAGAAGACATGACAGAAGAGACAACAAGTGTAAGTGTTTTGAGCCCTGCCCGATCTCTCTTCATCCACCCCAATCTCCCTCTTCCCCCTCTATTTACCCCTCCACGCCACACCCGTGCACACATCCAGCAGTCGAACTTTGATAAGTGACGCAGTTCACTCATCAGAGCTTGTGTCTGCTGTTATCCACTTTTCTTTTTCAGCCACCTTTGCGCCACCCCTGTGCACACATCCAGAAGCCGCCGAGCTTTGATTAGTGACGCAGTTCACTCATCAGAGTAGAATGTAAACCCGAAAGGGCAGGGTCCTCTCCCCTCTGTACCAGTCTGTCATTGTTAGTTTGCTTACTGTAAGTGATACCTGTAATTTGTATGTAACCCCTTCTCATGTGCAGCACCATGGAATCAATGGCGCTATATAAATAAATATTAATAATAATCAGAGCTCGTGCCTGCTGTTTTACACTTTTCTTTTCACTGACTTTATTTCTCCCTGGTTGCTGCTTTTTTTCTTTTAGCATTTTTTTTCAGACAAATAAGTTTACAACAAGCACTATCTCACACACAAACAGTTAAATAAAGTACTGACACAATCACAATTGAGAGTCCTCACTGGTTGATACATTTTAATGGCTTCTCAGGTCTCTTCATCAGGCATTAACCAATGCAAAATCTGAAGAATCACATATTTATGCACAACACAGCATAGAAAAAATGCAATAGATAAGTGATGTAAAGCAGAACTATAATTATGGTAAGTGAAAGTTTTATTGTCCTCTGATTGGGGTCTGGTAATGTGTTGTGATGCCCCCACAAGGTCTTAGGAGCAAATTCCTTAATTGATGTAAAAAGACATAAATCCATGCGACACATTCAGGAATTCATGTTTTGCAGCTGTTAGGTGTAACAAGTGCAGGAAATGCTTAAAAAACAATCGCCGCATATGTCTAACAGCAAATCATGCAACCACGGGGACTCGAACATATTATTCAAATACACTCATGATACTTGGATAATACACTATCCGAGCACGTTAGCTCATCACTAATGGCATTCAATGGGTCTGGGTCACTAGTGTTTATTGATGATGGGACTAAAGATAGGAAGCAGCTGGATAAATTCTGAAGTGTACAAGGCTTTACTTCTCCCAAATGCACTAAGGACGGCACTTCACAGTACAGATGGATAATTACCCAAAACATACTGAGAAAGCAACCCAGGAGGTTTTTAAAGGCATAGAAGTTAATAACCAGATCTTAACTCAAGAATGCATTTCACAAGATTAAGACAAAACTTAATGCAGAAAGATCTACAAAAAAAAATCAACAACAGTAAAAACCTGGCAAAGCATTACAAAAGGTGGAAAGCCAGCAATTGGCGACATCCATGGCCTCCAGCAGTCATTACCTGCAAAGGATTCTCTACAAAGTATTAAAAATGAACATTTTATTTATGGAAAAGTTAATCTGTATAATTACTTTTGAGCCTTTGAAATGAGAAGGCTTTGTAGAAAAATGGTTGCAATTTCTAATGATTTCACAGGATATTTTCTTTCAATCCCTTTAATTAAACCTGAAAGTCTACACTTCAATTGCATCTCAGTTGTTTCAGTTTAAATCAAAAATAGGTGTCAGTATATACTACCACGCTAGCAACATATAGATGTAACAGATTATACGTGTGGAATCAAAGCAGTTGGATGTTAGGTCACATACACTACTCACACAAAGTTAGTAATATTTGGCTTTCGGCTGAAATTTATGGAAAACGTAAAAAGTTCACGCTACAGTGATATTTTATCATGAAAGTAGGGCATTTAAGTAGAAGCATGCAAAGGTAATTTCCTCATCTCATACAATTTAAGTTGTGCAAAAAGTACTGAAATAAGGACAGTTGTGCATGCAAAAGGTTAGAGATGGTCACATTAATTTCACCTGAAAAGGTTAGAGTGCATTTTATCATCATTCTGAAATTTCACCCGAAAGTCAAATATCCCTAACTTTTTGTGAGTAGTGTATGTATATGGAACAACAATGCATCTTAGTTGGTGGACCACAATAGAACACGTGTGTAGAGAGTAAAAATGTAACAATAACAGTTGGCATACTTAGGTTCTATTTGGTGTGCTACAATAGTGAAAAAAATTGTCCTGTCACCAAAAGGGTTACAGAGCTGGAGAGAGAAAGAATCCCATTATACAATGTGTTCACTTTCCCAAAAGACAAAATAGGAAAAAAGGAACAAGCTTACCTTTAACACCATATAATACATGTAACATGAACCAAAAACAACAATCCAAGCTAGAAAATTACTACATGAAAATTCTTACACTTCAGGCTCCGATGCAGTAAGGAGTGGTAGTAGTTTCATCTTAGGTCTCCCCCTAGGTTTCTTCTGTGGAATTTCTACGGGTACTAAAATATAAAATAATCAAAAGCAAAAAAATCATTATACAATGAACCCACCACATAGACATTTCTTTGAACTGGAACACTTTAAAAGCAATTTTCTAACTAATACAAGTGACTGCTGAGATGCAGGTTATACGCAGAATGAGGGAGTCCGAGTTTACTTTGCAGCGTTTACACAGCATTTACCTGCTGAGCAGGGAACACCAGCACAGTGCTGAATGTCGTCTTGCATATGCTTCCATTTATTTAGCTCGGATTCGGGAGGGATGTGAATGGCAATATACATTCTATTTAACAGGTGGCATTTATAGGGGTCTTATTCAGTCCTTGTGTTTCAGAATGGTTTTACAGGAAACATGGTCTAATTACCAATAGCTAGCATAGCAACTTACCATTAATCTTAAAATATACAGTTAAATGAAACATTGTCTGGTATTCTAACAATTTATCCACTTTAATGACAAAATGAATTTTGCAAATGTTTTTGTATTAATATATATTAAAAAAAAACATACAACATACTTTTCCCAGCAGTACCAACAAGCCAACAATTTTTTTTTTAACTATAGAAAAGGCCATACCAAACTTAGGTGGTCTACCACGCTTTGGGCTAGGCTTGGGTGGTGTCGGGGGAGTTGTAGGTGCATTCTGGTCTGTCTCAATATCCGCCTGAAACAGAATTAGTTTTGCAGTTAATTTAAGACATCTAATATTACATTATAAACATTGTGAAATAATAAACAGTATCCCGTTCATCAATTAATGCTCTTGTATGAGTTTTAAAACAATTTTTTATTAGACATATTATACAGATGTTGGACATTCTGGGTTACAGCTCAGCCACCAAGGGAATCTATCACCAGATTTTTGCTATGTAATCAGAGAGGGGCATAATGTAGACAGAGACCAAGATTCCAGTGATGAATCTGTTGCTGGGCTGTTTAGTGTTTTCCTACTGCCATGTTGTCCAACCACATCCACACCACTGATTGTCAGTATTCTGCCTATGCACAGTAAACAAAGGAAGCTGCCAATCAGTGGTGTGGATGGGGTTTACACAGTGCTTAGAAATCAAAGAACTGCAAGATCTGCAGCAGAACGAAAACAATTTTAATCCTTCACACATCGGAGGGAGGTCATCCCAATCAATCCAGGTGTGAAGGGCAGGAGCTTTGATTGGATAAATTCTCACAGTAATCGTCCACGCAAGGGGGGAGGTCATCCCAGTCAAATCAGACGTGGATGGTGAGAATTTTGATTAAGGCTATTACAGAGTACTGTGACCGGCGTACCGGCCAGGGCGGCCGGTTTTCAGAGTAGTAGACCTGGAGCATTGGCGTGCTCAGTGCAATTGGTGAGTTATCAGTTACCAGAGCAGCTTGTATGTGTCACAGATCATCTAAAAGAGGGATTCGTATTCTCCCGGGTGTCTGTTTCATTTGTACGTGTTCCTGTCTGTATCAGGTACTGTCGCTTTAAATTTACACTCAGAGCACAGTGCGCTCTGTCACTACCTCATTCACTGCTGGCTGCAGGCTAAAGCCCCTTTGACCCTCCACTCCTCTGCTAATCACATTGTCACATCCGTTTCCTGGTTTTGATCTTTTTGAGCTAGTTTTTGGCTACAGGCTGTAGCGTGAAAATTCTCAGGCATTCAGACTGAACTGTATTCATTTTTTTTTTCTATTCTGAGGGATAACCTTATTTTTTGATTCGTGATTTCAGTGTCTGTAGACACAGCGAGCAGGGATATAAGGGAGGAGGGAAATGCCAGCAGCAGTGAAGAGGACATTCTGGAGGGCGGGAGGATAAAGTCTACGCTACCAGACAAAAGTCTTAAAGCATTTTTTCTTTTTGCTTTTATCATTTTACAATCAGTTTTTCCACCTCTTTTCTGTTTTTAATTAGCTGTTTTAGTAACAAGGTTTTTTTTTTCTTCTTGTCAACCTTGTTGTTTTTTTAAAGTTTTACTATTAATACGTTTTTTTTCCCTCCTCTTTTTTGATCAGTTTTTTCTTTTTGCTTTTGGAGTTTTTATTTTGGTCAATCTTTTTCCTAGAGTTTTTTACTAAATCTAACTCTTGTTTTTAAAGTTTTTCTTTTAAGTAAATTTTTAAATAATTTTGGAGAGGTTTTTCTAATCAACTTATTTTAGAGTTTTATTCTCCAACCAGAGAGAATCCGGGCAGCTCCATACCCCTCCATTCAGTGTCCTTGCACACAGACAAGAAATTGCAGGCTGAGGGAGAATACACAAACAATTGCGCAGCGGCTTCACTCACCCCTCCCATCAGGCATTCAGCGAAAACAAGAATTTCAGTGTCCTTGCACACAGAACCAGAATGCAGCAGTTCTCAGATTTTTAATCACCTTTGTTGAATAGGTTTTTGGAATAGACACAGTACGTGAGAATCGAAGGGCTAGGCATGTGAATAGAAGGTCAGAGTACGTGAGAATCCAATGGACGGGCAGACTTTACGCTGCACAGTGAATTAAATGTTTTTTTGTTTTGTTTTTTTGAAAGGCACAGGAAAGTTTGTTTTTAGATTGCCGTCTGCTATAAAAGAGCAGTGGTGGTCTTGCATCGTGTAGAAGGTACAGAAAGTTATTTGAACGGACCAGGAAGTGATTTTTATGTGAATAAGATTGAAAAGGTGTTAAAGAAGCATTGAAATCATCTGTGACGAGATGATCACGGATATGTCACAAGAGCAGGATTTAGAGCCTCACACATCACATGTCCATCATGTGGAGACACGGGACAGGTGTAGGCTGCTCTCATTGAATAAGGAGCCTTATACAGAGAAAAACGCTCCCCGCCTCTCTCCACAGGGAGAAGGCATTTTTGCTTCAACGCTCCCCTCTCAAGCATCGCAGGGGGACACCCTCTCCTCTTTCTTCTCTCAGTCCCTTTCTCCTTCTTCTTCAGACTTCTCTCCTCTTTCCTCGCTGCCTTTCCTCTCTATCCTTCTTTCCCTATCATTCCTTCTTTCCCCTCCCTCACATCTCTGACACATCCATTTTCTTCCTCTTCTTCCATCTCTTCCTCTCCATCTCTCAAACCTTCTTCTTTTTCTTCTACTTCTCCCCCTCCATCTTTCTCCACTTCTCCCCTCCATCTCTCTCTCTCTCCCCCTCTTTCACACTCTCCTCCTTCATTTTCTTCTCTCCCCTTCCATCTCTCTTCTCTCCCCCCTCCTCTACACCTCACTCCTCCCTCACACCTCCCCTCTCTTCCTCTTTTTTCTACTTCGTTATCAACTGGGTCAACGCCCAAACAAAGCAATGTGGTGTCCCTGTATTCAGTGCCTCCAGCACAGGGCACCCTGTCTATCCCAAGCACAGTACAAACATTGCCAGTCATTATATCAGGAGAAGAAAGTGCAAATCTCCCTACACAACGCTGCAGGTAGCCCCCAGACACAACAGCTAGCAGAGCCCACAGCCGGGGCTTCACAGGGGGGAGTTGTAGCTGCAGACACAAATGAGGAACCTCAGCGCCGAGCAGAGCTGCCAGCATGGAACTATGACACTGATCCACCGCAGCCTCACCCAGTGTATGCAACTGTGGTGAGTTTGGTCATTTCCGGAACCGGTGCAGAACACCGACTTCGCCCAGAAGAAGAAGAAACACAGAAAGCAGTGAAGATCCCCGTCCATAGGACAGGAGCACGCCAAGTCCACAGGGAACCCCACCAGTGGGACCAATATCCTGAGAGTGGATGGCGTAGTCAGATCTTTTCTTGTGGAACTCCGCAACCTCACCTATCAGAATCTTCTGCGTCCTGTATGGGAATTGATGGTCAAGTCAGATATTTTCAGATTATGAAGCCCCTGAGCGTGTGGACTCAGCCAGAACACTCCATCATGTCCCAGTTTGTTGTGTCAAAGACCTGCACCCTCATCCTATTGGGAGTGGACCTACTGCAGAAGCTGAAAGCGACCAGAGTGTTCCAGGAAGATGGGACCATGACACTTTCTTCACCCCTGACCCAAAAAGAAACAGGAACCTCAAACAACCACACTGCAGACCTATCACAGGAGGTGCTGGACATAGTACCAGAAAGCCACTCCATCACCCAGAGTCAAGATGTCTCTGACCAACTGAAGGTCTAAGTGAACTTGCCTAAAGACGGCCTGAGAACTTTGACATTGGCCAGGATACTCAACTCAAGAAGGACCCTACTCGCTTCATGGAATGGCAACACCTCATCCGGCTCCAACGCCAGAGGTTCATCTTTTGCAAGCACCAGGAGGTGCCCCCTGCAATCAACCAGTTCACCCACGTCTCCATTGGAGACGTCCCAACAAGAAGACCCCCTGTGATCAGAGCAGGTGCTAACACAGTGACTGCCTTGGTGGAGAACAAGAAAGCCAGCTGGTTGTCATCTCTCATGATGTGGATCCTAGTAGACGGCTTGTTTTCCCGCCAGCTCTGTGCCGGAAGATGGGAGTCCCCTGCCGCATAGTGAAGGACAAGGCCAAACTGGGCTGCCTCGCCCATCGGAATCAATCCCAGCTTTCCACAGTGAAGAAAAAGACTGTAAACCCCACTGAGTACAGAATGGTGCAAGGCCTGGAGGCCGTAAAAAAAGAGGCTACGGTATTTGAAACCCCAACAGTGCTGAACCCGCACACTCTGCTCTCAAAAGTCCCAGTCACCGCAACGGTATATTTACGGTGAATATGCAGGAGTCACTCTTCTACAACACGTGGATGACCTTCTCTTTTGTGTGGTTGACATCGATACCTGCACAGTCCATTCCTTGTCTCTCCTACTCTACCTGGAGGAACAGCAACGCAAGGTCTGGAAGAACAAAGTTCAGTGGTGTCAGAAGCAAGTTACATCCCTGGGACACTGTATTGCCCACCAGACGAAACACCTGTCAAATGACTGGAAGACCACTGTGGAGAAGATGGCTCCCCTAACAACTCAGAAAATGCTACAGGCCTTCCCTGGTCTAGTGTCGTATTGCAGAACCTGGATCCCTGATGCCTCAGTCCTAATGCAGCCTCTGTGCGCTTGCATCAACGCAACCCCGCTCCTTCTATCGGACGCAGCCTTCAACTCATTCAGGAAATTGGAAGAACTCCACAGTCTCAGCGCCAATACCAGGCCTACCTGACTACGAGAAGCCTTACCGTCTACCTGATGGAAGAAAGAAGGTCATGCTACTGGAGTCCTGACACGGATTCACGGGAGAAAACAGAGACTTTTAGGCTGCCTCTCAGCCCGCTTGGATCCAGTTGCAAGAGGAGCACCCTCCTGCCTGATGGCAGTATCTGCAGCACACACCTTCCTGGACAAGACTGCTGACATCACTCTTGGACAGCCACTGGAAACTCTCACTCCACACGACATCTTGGCAATCCTTAATCAAGCTCAACCAACAATAATCTCCCCACCGCCAGACATCTTTGTGGCGCCTCTATCGCCTTTGTCTCACAATGTCACCGTCTCCAGACCTACAGTCCTCATCCCGGCCACTCTACTCCCACTCCTGAGGGGGATTCAATATGGACTTTTCAGAACAAAAATTTACAGAATTTATCCTCCACTTGGATGGCTCCAGGTTTGCAGATGATGAAGAAGTTTCCACACAGGAAGTGCAGTGACCAGCAATCAAGAAATCCTGTGGTCCAGAAGTCTGTCACCTAGCCTGTCAGCCCAGGAAGCAGAACTGATAGCGCTGACGAAGGCCTGCCAGATGGCAGAAGGCAAGACTGCAAACATCTACACCGACTACAGGTGCTCGCATGGCATAGCACACGACTTTGGGCCCATCTGGGCTGCAAGGGACTTCATCACAGCAAACGGGACAACCGTGAAGCATCATGGAGCCTTCAGGGACCTGCTGGGTGTACTCCATCTTCCAAAATGGTGGCAATTTGAAAAATCAAAAGCGCATGGAAAACTGAGAACAGAAGAGGCGTGAGGCAATAACATGGCGGACATGGCAGCCAAAGAAGCGGCCAAAGGAAGACAACATGGAGAAGTGGGAGAGGTCATAGAGCCGGACGGCTACTACATGACGACTAAAGACAAGAAACCTGACAAAAAGACGTCCTGGGATCTGCTCAAGAAGTTGCAAGACCAAGTTTCAAAGGAGAGCTGAATGCGAAAGAAGCAACACGTGAAGAGGGAAGACTATCTACAATGGATTCCAAACCCTGCCTCCCACAAAGTATGCACCCTGTGGTGGTCCAATGGGCACATGGACCCACACACACAGATCAAAGACACAGATGAATGATCCGATTGGTGCTTACTGGTTCGCTTCAGGGATCTCCACCCTAACAGCCAAATTCACCAGCAGCTGTCTGACCTGCGGCAAATGCAAGCCTGGACGTGTGGAAGAAAGTCCCCCTGACATCATTCGGCAAGACCACTCTACCAGCTTCAGAGGATCCAGATAGACCACATCCAGATATCGCCAAGTGAAGGATTCAAATACCCATTGTGGTCAAAGAAGTGTTTTCAAGATGGACAGAAGCCTTCCAAGTCAGCAAAGACTACTGCAAAGCAGCTACTTTTGGAAAATAGTGTGCAGATACGGGTTCCAGAAGTGATAGAGAGTCATCAGGAACCCGCATTCACAGCAAATCTGACACAAGAGATCTGGTTAGCAGTAGGGTCAGATTTAGGCCTACACACTCCTTACCACCCCCAGAGCAGCGGGAAGGTAGAAATACTGAACGGAACACTTAAGAATAGGATGCTGAAAATTGCCCAAGAGACACGCAAACCGTGGCATGAGACACTCCCAATTGCACTGTTTAGCGTAAGGCACACTCCCAGAGACCCAGAAAAGCTGTCACCATGCAAAATTTTGTTTGGGTCTAGTCCCAAGTTAGGTGCATTCTTCCCTCAGCAGCAGAATATGCAAAATGATATCTTGTTTGCTTATGTAATTGAATTGGTCAAAATCTAATGTCCATTCTCGAGTTTTTCTCTTCACTGCCAGATCCAGACTCAGTGTCCGGTACGCACTCCTTGAAAGCCAGGAGACTGGGTGTTGGTGAAAAAAGTTGGAAATGAGAACACTCGATCCCAGATTTGATGGTCCTGTCCAAGAGCCCCAGTTGACACCAACCTCTGTGAAACTAGAGGGAAAGCCTGCTTGGATCCACGTATCGCATTGCAAGGAAGCTCCCGTACCAGAAGAGACACCTAAGCCATGAATGATGTCGTGGATGCTCTAACTGACCAGACAGATGACCTACCTGATGAAGAATACACACGTTTTTCTGAACATGCAGTTGAATAAAGAGACTATGATTGCAAACACATGAACCCCTGCTAGGGACAGATCTCCTGACCGCCCATTTGCGAAAAGCCTGCATCGATGAGGGGTACATGTGTTAGACATGTGCCAGCCCATCGGCAGCACAAAAGAGTTGCAGCGCTTTGGGACAGGAGCAGGTTTTTAGGGCAAGTGGTATCTAAGGGGGGACGGTCATGGAAATATATATGTATTCCATATATTATATATATATATATATATATATATATATATATATATATATAATATATATATATATATATATATATATATATGCGCATTTACAGTTAGATAGATCTCACTTGCTAAAAATCCTGTGCTCACACATATCTATGCAAAAGCTGATGCTAGCTATAATCAGCTTCTTAAGACATGACCCCTGGCCTACATAAGTCTGGCTGCTACAAAAGATAGCTCATAGGGACTTTTTACCAAGGACAGAAGATATCTATTATTTTCTTTACTAGCCACGTAGGAAAACTGGGGCAAAGAACAATAAATCTGCAACTTCAGCCCTTTTATCATAATTATCATACTTACACTAAAACAGCCAATAATCTAGCAGCTTTTAATTGTATGTTAATTGACTAACCAGCCACTTTTTTGTAAACGTATAAAACCTTGAATATACTGTTGGTCTTGACGAACTGTTATACTGACACTTCCATGTGGACAGTCCTCATTTCGTTTGAGCAGCTCAAAAAGACATTTAGTCTAAAATTGGGAACAGCAGCAGAAAACACTGCACGATAGATTTATCCTAATTAAATTTCCATAACACAGCAAGCAGCCCAGTAAGTCATAATACTTTGGAATGAGGGTCTATGCCCTCACATTGTGCTTCTCTCACATTGGGTAGCAAACATCTGAAGACAGATTTACTTTAATACCACACATATTTTGAACAATAAGTTCATTTTTTTTTCCATTTTAAATAACTTGTTAATTTCCATAGATAACTCCATGAGGGCTTGTTGTTCTTTTTTTGTAAAATAAGCTGTATTTTCCAATTTTAAATCTGTTAATATTGGTGGGGACCATATTTTGATCAGTGCCTGATGCCCACGGCTGCAGTAGTTCAGTCCTCTAAGTACCATTGTAAAAAAGTAGGGGCATCAGAAGTTGTAGCTGCTTTACATACACTATCTGTGGTAATTAGGGGGTCCGACGCAGTATAGAATACAGAAAACAATTTTATGCACTTTTTTGCCATAACCGACATCCATACTTTTAGGCACTTGCTGTAGGCTGGAAATGTGTTGACTAATGGCAGTACTATATTTAAAGGGATCCTGTCAGCAGGATTGTGCACAGTAAAGGTACTGCCACACTTAGTGATCTCGTTAGCGATCTCGATAACGACGCAAGCTAACGAGATCGTTGGTGTGATCTCTTTTAGGTCGCTAGTAGCTGCCAAACAGGAGATCTCATAAACAACTCATCAGCGGTCAGCGATCTCTTTAACGACTTTGGCGGTCGTTAGGATCTATTAGCATGTACTGAGCGCTTCTGATTCATAGGAATTTCCAGCATTGCTCCTGCTCTCTGCGTCCTGCTAGCCTGCTTTGCAACTTCTGCGATCCTCTCTGTGACGCAAAAGAGAACTTACAGATATTGCAATCCACTCTGTGAAGCTAAAAACAGTCATATGCGTCACAAACTAGGTCACTCGTCATTCGCAAAGGGTGCCAAACACAGCGATATAGGCTCACCAGCGGGACGCCAACGATCAAAAAACGGTCCAGAACGCTAGTGAACGATCAGCGACATCACAGCAGGGGCCACATCGTTGCTACATGCCACACTCAACGAGGTCGCTAACGAGATCGCTAAATAGTGACGTTTTAGTGATCTCGTTAGCGATCTCGTTTAGTGTGGCATACCCTTTACCTACAGACAGTGTAAGGTCGGCGCCGTTATACTGATTAAAATGATACCTGGGTGATGAAATCTGTCTTGTGGTTGTTGTTTAATCTTTATTTTCAATTTTGAGTTAATGATATGTCAGTGCTCCCGGGCGAGCCTGTGGGGGGGCTTCATGTGGTGCTCTGATTAGGTATTCATACTGATGGCTTCTGTCAGGTCACTGATCCCTCAGTGACCTGCCTCCTAGTTTACAAATTGATTTGAAAATGGCGCTGTCAGCGCCTGTGCAGTAGCAGCAATCGGCAATCTAATAGCTGCTAATGCGCCAGCGGCACCAAAATATTGTAGATTGTAAGCTCTCACGAGCAGGGGCGGCTTATTTTGCTTTAATTATTGTTTTGTTAACGTTGTTACTTACGACTTGGGTTTTGAAACTGTTAAACTGTAAAGCGCTGCGGAATATGTTGGCGCTATATAAATAAAGATTATTTTTATTATAAATGCCAGAAGGTGATTTTTTATTTTAAACCCCTTCATGACCCAGCCTATTTTGACCTTAACCCCTCTCTGACATTAGACGTACTATCCCGTCCATAAAACCCGTGCCATTCTGACCATGGACGGGATAGTACGTCATAGGCGATTAGCTGCGCTCCCCGAGGGAGCGCAGCTAATCGCCGCCGGGTGTCAGCTGATTATCACAGCTGACACCCGTGACTGTGTGTCAGGAGCGGTCACGGACCGCTCCCGGCACATTAACCCCTTGCACACCGCGATCAAACATGATCGCGGTGTACTGGGGGCACAGGGGAGGATCGCGCAGTGTGGGGGCTCCCTGCGCGCCCCCCTGAGACCCTCAGACCAGCGCGATGTGATCGCGCTGCTCTGAGGGCTTCCTCCCTCCCAGGACCCGGATCCAAGATGGCGCTGGGGTCCTGGAGGGAGGCGGCTTCCTCAGTGCCTGCCGAGAGCAGGCACTGAGAAGCCTGCTGCACTGCCTGAGCGATCGCTGGTGTGACAGAGTGCTGTGCACACTGTCACACCAGCGATCTGATGAAATACAGTGATGTCCCACCCTGGGACAAAGTAAAAAAGTAAAAAAAAGTAAAAATAAACATGTGTAAAAAAAAATCCAAAAAAAAAAAAAAAAAAAAAAAAATATTCCCCAATAAATTCATTACTTATTGTAAATAAAAAAAATAAAACAATAAAAGTACACATATATGGTATCGCCGCGTCCGTAACGACCTTCCCTATAAAAATGTCCCACTAGTTAACCCCTTTTGTGAACCCCTTAAAAATAAAAAATAAAAACGAAGCAAAAAATCAGTGCTTTATCATCATACCGCTGAACAAAAAGTGGAATAACACGCGATCAAAAAGACGGATATAAATAAACATGGTACCGCTGAAAACGTCATCTTGTCCCGCAAAAAACGAGCCGTCACACAGCATCATCAGCAAAAAAATAAAAAAGTTATAGCTCGCAGAATAAAGCGATGCAAAAATAATTATTTTTTATATAAAATTGTTTTTATTCTATAAAAGCGCGAAAACATAAAAAAATTATATAAATGAGGTATCGCCATAATCGTACTGACCCGAAGAATAAAACTGCTTTATCAATTTTACCACACGCGGAACAATAAAAACGCCTCACCCAAAAGAAATTCATGAATTGCTGATTTTTGTTCATTCTAACCTCCCAAAAATCGAAATAAAAAGCGATCAAAAAATGTCACGTGCTCAAAAATGGTACCAATAAAAGCGTCACCTCGTCCCGCAAAAATTAAGACCTCACATGACTCTGTGGGCCAAAATATGCAAAAATTATAGCTCTCAAAATGTGGCGATGCAAAAAACTACTTTTTGCAATAAAAAGCGTCTTTTAGCGTGACAGCTGCCAATCATAAAAACCGCTATAAATAGTAAATCAAACCCCCCTTTATCACCCCCTTAGTTAGGGAAAAATAATAAAATAAAAAAAATGTATTTATTTCCATTTTCCCATTAGGGTTAGGGTTAGGGTTTCGGCTAAAGTTAGGGTTAGGGTTGGCGCTAAAGTTAGGATTAGGGTTAGAGTTTGGATTAGGGTTAGGGTTGGGATTAGGGTTGGGACTAGGTTAGGGGTGTGTTGGGGTTAGGGTTGGAGTTAGAATTGGGGGTTTCCGCTGTTTAGGCACATCAGGGGCTCTCCAAATGTGACATGGCGTCTGATCTCCATTCCAGCCAATTCTGCTTTGAAAAAGTCAAACGGTGTTCCTTCACTTCTGAGCTCTGCCATGCGTCCAAACAGTAGTTTATCCCCACATATGGGGTATCAGCGTACTCTGGACCCCAAGAGTTATTGTGAAATTTGTCCTATTTCTTCTGTTACCCTTGGGAAAATAAAAAACTGGGGGCGAAAATATTATTTTTGTAAAAAAAATAAGATTTTTTTGTTTTTACGGCTGTACATTATAAACTTCTGTGAAGCACTTGGGGCTTCATAGCGCTCACCACACATCTAAATAAGTTCCTTGTGGGGTCTATTTTCCAAAATGGGGTCACTTGTTGGGGATTTCCACTGTTTAGGCGCATCAGGGGCTCTCCAAATGCGACATGACGCCCCAGACCATTCCATCAAAGTCTGCAATCCAAAACGTCACTACTTCCCTTTCCGAGCCCTGACATGCGCCCATACAGTAGTTTTCTCCCACATATTGGGTATCAGCGTACTCAGGACAAATTGGACAACAACTTTTGGGGTCCAATTTCTCCTGTTACCCTTGTGAAAATAAAATATTGGGGCGAAAAAATCATTTTTGTAAAAAAAAAAAGGATTTTTTATTTTTACGGCTGTGCGTTATAAACTTCTGTGAAGCACTTCGGGGTTCAAAGTGCTCACCACACATCTAGGTAAGTTCCTAGTGGGGTCTATTTTCCAAAATGGGGTCACTTGTGGGGGGTTTCCACTGTTTAGGCGCATCAGGGGCTCTCCAAATGCGACATGACGCCCCCAGACCATTCCATCAAAGTCTGCAATCCAAAACGTCACTACTTCCCTTTCCGAGCCCTGACATGCGCCCATACAGTAGTTTTCTCCCACATATTGGGTATCAGCGTACTCAGGACAAATTGGACAACAACTTTTGGGGTCCAATTTCTCCTGTTACCCTTGTGAAAATAAAATATTGGGGGCGAAAAAATCATTTTTGTAAAAAAAAAAAGGATTTTTATTTTTACGGCTGTGCGTTATAAACTTCTGTGAAGCACTTCGGGGTTCAAAGTGCTCACCACACATCTAGATAAGTTCCTTGTGGGGTCTATTTTCCAAAATGGGGTCACTTGTGGGGGTTTCCACTGTTTAGGCGTATCAGGGGCTCTCCAAATGCGACATGACGCCCCCAGACCATTCCATCAAAGTCTGCAATCCAAAACGTCACTACTTCCCTTCCGAGCCCTGACGTGCACCCATACAGTAGTTTTCTCCTACATATTGGGTATCAGCGTACTCAGGACAAATTGGACAACAACTTTTGGGTTCCAATTTCTTCTGTTACCCTTGTGAAAATAAAATATTGGGGGCGAAAAAATCATTCTTGTAAAAAAAAAAAAGGATTTTTTATTTTAAGGCTGTACGTTATAAACTTTAGTGAAACACCTGGGGGTTCAAAGTTCTCACCACACATCTAGATAAGTTCCTTGAGGGTCTAGTTTCCAAAATGGTGTCATTTGTGGGGGTTTCCACTGTTTAGGCAGATCAGGAGCTCTCCAAACACGACATGGCGTCCAGCCAATTCTGCGTTGAAAAAGTGAGACGGCGCTCCTTCCCTTCCAAACTCTGCCATGCACCCAAACAGTGGTATACCCCCACATATGGGGTATCAGTGTACTCAGGACAAATTGCACAATAACTTTTGGAGTCTTGTTACCCTTGGAAAAATAAAAATTCGGGTGAAAAGATCATTTTTGTGGAAAAAATATGATTTTTAAATTTTACGGCTCTACGTTATAAACTTGTGTGAAGCACTTGAGGGTTCAAATTGCTCACCAAAGATCTAGATAAGTTCCTTAGGGGTCTAGTTTCCCAAATGGGGTCATTTGTGGGGGTTTCCACTGTTTAGGCACATCAGGGGCTCTCCAAATGCAACATGGCATCCAATCTCAATTCCAGCCAATTTTGGTTGGAAAAAGTCAAATGGTGCTCCTTCCCTTCCGAGCTCTGCCGTGCGCCCAAACAGTGGTTCCCCCCCACATATGGGGCATCAGCGTACTCAGGACAAATTGGACAACAACTTATGTGGTCCAATTTCTCCTGATACCCTTGGGAAAATAAAAAATTAGTGACTAAAAGATAATTTTTGTGGGAAAAAAATAGGATTTTTTATTTTCATGCCCGGGCATTATAAACTTGTGTGAAGCACTTGGGGGTTCAAAGTGCTCACCAAAGATCTAGATAAGTTCCTTAGGGGGTCTAGTTTCCAAAATGGGGTCACTTGTGGGGGATTTCCACTGTTTAGGCTCATCTGGGGCACTGCAAACGGAACATGACCCCCATCAACGTCTGCATTCCAAAACGTTACTACTTCCTTTCCAAGCCCTGCCGTGCGCCCAAACAGTTTTCCACCCCCACATATGGGGTATCAGCGTACTCAGGACAAATTGGACAACAACTTTTGGGGTCCAATTTCCTTGGGAAAATTCAAAAATTTAGGACTAAAAAATCATTTTGTGGAAATTTTTTTTTTTTTTTTTCACACCCAGGCATTATAAACTTTTGTGAAACACTTGGGGGTTCAAAGTGCTCACAACAGATCTAGATAAGTACCTTAGGGGGTCTAGTTTCCAAAATGGTGTCACTTGTGGGGGTTTCCACTGTTTAGGCGCATCAGAGGTTCTCCAAGCGCGACATGGCGTCCAATCTCAACTCCAGCCAATTTTAGTTTGAAAAAGTCAAACGGTGCTCCTTCCCTTACGAGCTCTGCCGTGTGCCCAAACAGTGGTTTTCCCCCACATATGGGGTATTGGCGTACTCAGGAGAAATTGCATAACAACCTTATCTGTCCATTTTCTCCTTTTACCCTTGTGAAAATAAAAAAAAAGTTTGTAAAACACGGATTTTGGTAAGAACTTACCTGTAAAATCCTTTTCAGCGAAGGAAGGAAGAGAGACACAGTAATTCATTACTGATGGGTAGGCGGAGCCCCAGATCAGGATGACACCTCAGATCAAAAGCGTGTTGACTGGCTGGCTCCTCCAGCTTGGGCTCCTCCTACTCAGCTCCTTCAGTCGTACCAAAGCTTTAGGGAAGAACCAAGATCACCAGCGGAGCAACATAACCCCTTCTGAAGGAACTTCAGAGAAAACACAAGAATACAGGTTATGCATGCAAAGTAAGCTAAAAACCACAGAGTTCCAGGTACTACTCACTGAACCTGACTACTGTGATGAGCTGGCGATGCTGGAACAGAGCCTTAGCGCGCTGACCTCAGCCCAGATATCGCAATCAGATAAGGGTCGCGCTGCATCTGAAAACATCAACACACTTCTGCCTTGGGAGGGTGCTGTGTCTCTCTTCCTTCCTTCGCTGAAAAGGATTTTACAGGTAAGTTCTTACCAAAATCCGTGTTTCAGCTGCAGATGGAAGGAAGAGAGCCACAGTAATTCATTACTGATGGGACGTCCCAAAGCAGTTCAAAAATAAGGGTGGGAAAAACCAACAAAGGCAGAAACCCAACAACCTTAACAACAAAGCGCAACCAGCGCTAAACACAAGTTCATCCAGAACTTTAAACTACAGCTGCCTGCAGGACCCTACGTCCGAGGGCTGCATCAGCGGAAGCACTGACGTCCACTTTATAAAACTTTGTAAACGTGTGGACAGAGCGCCAAGTTGCCGCTCGGCAGAGCTGCACTGCCGAGGCACCTTGATGAAAAGCCCACGATGAGGCCACAGCTCTCGTAGAATGGGCTCGAATCTTAATCGGGCAAGATTCACCCCGAAGACGGTAAGCTTCCAAAATAGCTGACCGGATCCAACGAGCTATAGAATCCTTGGAAGCTCGTTGACCACGCCGACGACCTGCTGGAACCACAAACAGGGAGTCCGTCTTACGAAAACCTTGAGTAATAGATAGATAAAACTTCAAGGCCCGCACTAAATCCAATGTGTGCAAAGCTCGCTCTTTCACATTCTTCGGATCCGGGCAAAATGAAGGCAACACAATATCCTGGTTGACATGAAATTGTGACACCACTTTAGGCAAAAAATCACCCCGAGTGCGAAGCACCACACGATCCGGAAAAAACTCCAGAAAAGGAGGCGAACAAGAAAGAGCTGCCAACTCAGAAACTCTTCTCAAAGAGGTGACCGCTACTAGGAAGGCCACCTTCCAAGAAAGTAAAGAAAGACTAGCAGAGTCCATAGGCTCAAAAGGTTTATGCTGAAGAGCCTCCAAAACAAGGTTGAGCCGCCAAGGAGACACAGGTGCCTTCCGCGGCGGAAACTTACGAGCTATACCGCGGAAAAAGGAAAGCACGTCCCTACGCGAGGCAATAGCTCTCCGAAATAATACAGACAGAGCAGAAACCTGACCTCTCAGGGTGCTAACTGCCAAGCCCTTGTCTAACCCATGCTGCAGAAAAGCCAGCAAATTGGGAATGGAAAATTTCCTCGGATTCCGTGAAGACCCCGAACACCACGAAAAGAAGGTTTCCCAAGTTTTGTGGTAAATCCTAGTAGTAGCCGGACATCTGGCAGCTCGAAGAGTAGCAATGACCTCGGCTGAAAAACCTCTACGAGTCAACATTTCGGTCTCAAGAGCCACGCCGTCAAACGCAGAGACTTCAAGTCCGGATGACAAACGGGCCCCTGAGTCAACAGGTCCGGTCGAAGAGGAAGTGGAAATGGAGGTGCCGCCAACAGCGACATTAGCGTTGAAAACCACGTCCTCCTTGGCCAATCTGGTGCTATTAACATAGCCGGGATTCTCTCCAGTCTGATCCGACGCAGTACCAGAGGAAGCAAGGATATCGGTGGAAACACATAAATCAGCTCGAATTGATCCCACGGAGCCACCAGAGCATCCACCTCCACAGCCTTCCGGTCCTTGAACCTGGACATGAACACTGGTAGTTTGGCATTGAACCTGGATGCCATCAAATCCACTTGGGGAGTTCCCCAACGGGAGCACAGCATTGCAAAAATCTCCGGATGAAGACTCCATTCTCCGGGATCCATCTTCTCGCGACTGAGAAAATCCGCCGTAACATTCTGAACCCCTGGGATGTGGATTGCAGAAATGGCTGGAACCCTGGCCTCGGCCCAAATCAGGATCCGAGACACTTCCACCATGAGCCTGGGACTCCTTGTGCCGCCTTGGTGATTGATATACGCAACCGCTGTGGCGTTGTCTGTCTGCACTCGGACCGGCAGACCGCTCAAAGGGACCGTCCAGTGTTGGAGGCAAAGGAAAATCGCCCTCAATTCCAGGATATTGATCGGTAAAACAGTCTCTTCTGATGACCATACTCCCTGAATCCAGGAATCGTTCCAAACACCCCCCCAGCCCGTCAGGCTGGCATCTGTGGTTATGACCGACCATTTCGGAGGGAGGAAAGATTTCCCCAGGGATAAGGCTCCTGGACGTAACCACCATCCTAGAGACTCCCGCACCCTGCGAGAGATGGTGACACTGCAATCCAGCGATTGCGACTGATTCCAATGACTCAGAATGAACCTTTGGAGAGCTCTGGAATGAAACTGGGCAAACGGAATTGCCTCCATGGACGCCACCATTAAACCCAGAAGACGCATACACTTGCGAAGGGACATTGTTATCGAAGACTTCATGATCTGTACATGTCGAAGAAGACATGACTGTTTGTCTGGAGGTAGAGACACCACTGCCCGTACCGTGTCGAAATGCATTCCCAAAAAGAGGATAGCTTGCGACGGTTCCAGAAACGACTTCTCCCAATTGACCAGCCAACCGAAGTCCTTCAGTAACTGAAGAGACAGATTGCGAGCTGTCACTGCTTCCTCCTCCGAGGATGCCACGATCAAAAGATCGTCCAGGTAAGGAAGAATCGTAATTCCTTGTCTTCGAAGAATTGCCATGAGAGGCGCCAGAATCTTTGTAAATACTCTGGGCGCCGAGGCTAATCCGAATGGCAGAGCCACGAACTGGTAATGATCCCGACCTATGGCAAAACGAAGAAAACGTTGATGAGCCCTTCCAACGGGAACATGTAAATAAGCGTCGCGGATGTCGATTGATACCAAAAAATCGTTCTGCGACAGGGCTGCCACAACGGAGCGAAGTGACTCCATGCGGAATTTCCGGGTGTGGACATGCCGATTCAATCTCTTGAGATCCAGAATCGGACGAAATTTGTCCTCCTTTTTGGGAACCACAAACAGATTGGAATAAAATCCTTTTCCCCGGTCTTCTGGCGGAACCGGTATTACCACACCCTTCTGAAGAAGGAATTCGACCTCTCGCTGCAGAGCGACCAAAAGCTCGGGTTCTGACGGAATGCGAGACTGGCAAAAGGTGTCTGGGGGTCGAGAAGAGAATTCTATGAAATAACCTGCTGACACGACCCGCGTTACCCATGAATCTGGAACGCGAGAAATCCAAGTCTCCTTGAAGTGGAGCAGGCGACCCCCCACTCGAGAGTCCTCGAGTGGACTCCTGGCGTCAGTCCGTCTTGGCGGGCTTCTTGTCAGTTTCCCGCTTGTCGTGACGGAAATTCTGCTTCCAGGGAATGCGAGATTTCTGGGAGGACTTTTTTGCTGAGAAAGAAGAACGACCCGATCCCCAAGAGGACTGAGCGAATCGACCTCGGCCCCGAAAGGACCGCCGACCACTATATGTCCTGCCAGACACAGAAGCCATAGCTCTGCGTTGTGGTAACGTCGCTTCTTTTGCCTTTGCCTTGGTAATCAGTTCTGTGAGGTCAGACCCAAAAAGATGACCACCTTTATAAGCTAAGGCCAGCAAACCTTGTTTGGAGACCGCATCCCCAGCCCACTGTCTGAGCCACAGCGCTCTTCTGACTGTGATCGCCGAAGCCTGCGCCCTGGACAGAAGCGACGCAGTGTCCAGACCTGCATCATAGATATATCGGACTGCAGTGTCCAACCATTCGAAAATCTCCTCCATCTCAGATGACGGAGATCCATTTTTCCACGCCTTGTGTAAAAGGTCCAACCAGCTTATAGAAGCTTTAGAAGTACACATGGATCCTAGTACCGCTCTGAATCCATGACCCGCGGCCTCATAATTTGATTTCGCCGCCATTTCCGTTTTTTCTGTCCAATGGATCCTGCAAACTCGCCTTCCCTTTAACAGGAAGCAGTGAGGATTTACTAAGCTGGGATAAGGAAAAATCCACTTCAGAGAGGGAATCCAATTATCTCTCGACTCTGTGGAACACGGATAAAGTGCGTCAAAGAAACGTGTTCCGTGAAAACGTTTATCCGGACACAGACGTTCCTTTTCTACTGCACTGTTAAGATCATCTAGATCTGGCAAGACTGATCGTGACGTACGATACTCCTGGTACATTCGTGCTGATTTACCAGGTAAACTAGTTACCACCTCCGTAACTGTAAAACCTCTCTCATGGCTTCAATAAATGCCTCTGTACGTCTCACAAGGGACGAAAGCCCCCGCCGTTCCTCCTTGTCCGAATCTGACATTTCCCCATCTGAACTTAAAGGAGAACCCTCTCCACAATCTAAATCAGAGACATCTGATTCGCTACGGTGAAGGATGGTAACGGTCTGTGTCGCTTTCTGTCCTGAGAGGATCTAGCTGACACATATTGACTCAAAAGGTCAGACAAGCCATTAATAGAACTGGCGATAGCATCCAATTTTGCATCACTGTGACCTCCAACCGCAGCGCTAGACGCTGTGGAGGACTGCGTACCAGATTGCCGAAGCGGAACTGGAATATGGTCCGCGCCTTCTGAACCCTGTTCCGACATGCCTCACACTGTATATAGCAGGTCAAATGTCAGAAAACCTGAAAAAAACGCAGTTTTTTTTTTTTTTTTTTTTTTTTTTTTAGTGAACGCAAAAATCGCACGCTGAAGGGTTAAGTCTTAAATATAGAGCTACCCCAGCTGTTGCCAAGTAAACCCTCAAGAGGGGTTAATGTCGCAGGCTGTAAGAGAAAGCAAGGTCTCTATGTGAGACCGAGCTGCAGAATAGCGCTATGTATCTGCGCTGTGGGGTGAGGAAACAATGCCACTCACCCAGCTGGTTTGGTGCCTGAGACGGGAGGAGCGGAGTCTGAGGAGCCCGGGAGTCCCTTTAATGGCCGCCGTGCTGAGGGAGCCGGAAGAGAAGCGCAATCGCGCGCTTCCTGCATGAAAGACCGGGAAGCGTGAAGCCACGCCCCCCCGGCTCAAAAATATGAGCGCCAAAACTCCTCACTCCTGCTCCCCCCCTGTCCTGCAGGCATCTGCCTGCGGACAAAAGTTGCACAGAAACACCACATTCACATGTCAGAGCGCTGCCACCGCAGCGCTAATAGTACATTAATACACATGTAATAGCGCTGTCACAGCAGTCGCTAAAGCACTCACACATTTTATATATATTGTGGAGTACTCACCAGCTGAGCGCCACAGGGACCCCTCAGGATTTGTGGCGCTTGTGCCCATGCTCCCCCTCAGGGCGGGGAACGCAGTGACCCCAGTGTGCGGTTTGCGTCCCCGCCAGGGAAGCTAACCTCGTCCCCCAGGCCGGCAAGATTCTGCAGGGACTATTTATGTAAAATACAGATCCGCCAGGGGAGAGGTGGGGTCCAGCAGCGCTGAGACCCCTGAGACCTTTCAGACTCATGTCCAAGTCTCTTGTCCGATAAAAATAATAAAATCTTCTGAGGAGCTGCTTCCAGCAGCGACCATCCTCTGAGACCTCAAATTTTAGACTGAAGGAGCTGAGTAGGAGGAGCCCAAGCTGGAGGAGCCAGCCAGTCAACACGCTTTTGATCTGAGGTGTCATCCTGATCTGGGGCTCCGCCTACCCATCAGTAATGAATTACTGTGGCTCTCTTCCTTCCATCTGCAGCTGAAAGATCATTTTTGTGGCTAAAAAGTTAAATATTCATTTTTTCCTTCCACGTTGCTTTAGTTCCTGTGAAGCACCTGAAGGGTTAATAAACTTCTTGAATGTGGTTTTGAGTACCTTGAGGGTGCAGTTTTTAGAATGGTGTCACTTTTGGGTATTTTCTGTCATGTAGACCCCTCAAAGTGACTTCAAATATGAGGTGGTCCCTAAAAAAAATGGCTTTGTAAATTTTGTTGTAAAAATGAGAAATCGCTGGTCAACTTTTAACCCTTATAACTTCCTAACAAAAAAAAATTTTGATTCCAAAATTGTGCTGATGTAAAGTAGACATGTGGGAAATGTTATTTCTTAACTATTTTGTGTGACATATTTCTCTGTTTTAAGGGAATAAAAATTCAAAGTTTGAAAATTGCTAAATTTTCAAAATTTTCGCCATATTTGCGTTTTTTTCAAAAATAAACGCAAGTTATATGGAAGAAATTTTACCACTAACATGAAGTACAATATGTCACGAGAAAACAATCTCAGAATCGCGAAGATCCGTTGAAGCGTTCCGGAGTTATAACCTCATAAAGAGACAGTGGTCAGAATTGTAAAAATTGTCCCGGTCATTAACGTGCAAACCACCCTTGGGGGTGAAGGGGTTAAAGACCTGGCCATTTTTTGCAATTCTGACCAGTGTCCCTTTATGAGGTAATAACTCAGGAACCCTTCAACAGATCCTAGCGATTCTGAGACTGTTTTTTCGTGACATATTGGGCCTCATCTTAGTGGAAAGTTTAGGTCGATCATTTTTGCGTTTATTTGTGAAAAAAATGGAAATTTGGCGAAAAATTCGCAATTTTCAAATTTTGAATTTTTATTCTGTTAAACCAGAGAATTATGTGACACAAAGTGGTTAATAAATAACATTTCCCACATGTCTACTTTACATCAGCACAAATTTGGAAACAAATTTTTTTTTTTGTTAGGAAGTTATAAGGGTTAAAAGTTGACCAGCGATTTCTCATTTTTACAACAAAATTTACAAAACAATTTTTTTTACGGACCACCTCACATTTGAAGTCACTTTGAGGGGTCTATATGGCAGAAAATACCCAAAAGTTACACCATTATAAAAACTGCACCCCTCAAGCTACTCAAAACTACATTCAAGAAGATTATTAACCCTTCAGGTGCTTCACAGGAACTAAAGCAACGTGGAAGGAAAAAATGGACATTTTAATTTTCCCAGCAAAAATTTTATTTTAGCATCAATTTTTAAATTTTTGCATGGGCAACAGGATAAAATGGATCCTAAAATGTGTTGGGCAATTTCTCCTGAGTACACAGATACCTCATATGTGGTCATAAACCACTGTTTGGGCGCACGGCAGGGCTCAGAAGGGAAGGAGCGCCATTTGACTTTTTGAATGGAAATTATGCTGGAATATTTAGCGGTTGCCATGTCGCATTTGGAGAGTCCCTGTGTGCCCAAACATTGGAGCTCCCCCACAAGTGACCCCGTTTTGGAAACTAGACCCACAAGGAACTTATCTAGATGCATAGTGAGCACTTTGAACCCCCAGGTGCTTCACAAATTGATCCGTAAAAAAAAGTACTTTTTTTCACAAAAATTTTCTTTTAGCCTCAGTTTTTTCATTTTCACATGGGCAACAGGATAAAATGGATCCTAAAATTTGTTGGGAAATTTATCCTGAGTACACAGATACCTCATATGTGGTCATAAACCACTGTTTGGCCACACGGCAGGGCCCAGAAGGGAAGGAGCGCCATTTGACTTTTGAATGGAAAATTAGCTCCAATCGTTAGCGGACACCATGACGCGTTTGGAGAGCCCCTGTGTGCCTAAACAGTGAAAACCCCCCACATGTGACATCATTTTGGAAACTAGACCCCTTATGGAACTTATCAAGATGTGTTGTGAGCACTCTGAACCCCCAAGTGCTTCACAGATGTTTAAAACGCAGAGCAGTGAAAATAAAACAATAATTTTTTCCTCAAAAATGATTTTTTAGCCCGCTAGTTTTTATTTTCACAAGGGTAACAGGAGAAATTGGACCACAAAAGTTGTTGTGCAATTTGTCCTGAGTACACCAATACCCAATATGTAGGGGGAACCACTGTTTTGGCGCATGGGAGAGCTCAGAAGGGAAGGAGCGCCATTTTGGAATGCAGACTTGATGGAATGTTCATGTTGCGTTTGCAGAGCCCCTGATGTGCCTAAACAGTAGAAACCCTCCACAAGTGACCCCATTTTGGAAACTAGACCCCCCCCAAGGAGCTTATCTAGATGTGTAGTGACCACTTTGAACCCCCAAGTGCTTCACAGAAGTTTATAAACGCAGAGCAGTGAAAATAAAAAAATCATTTTTGTTCCTCAAAAACCATTTTTTAGCCTGCTATTTTTTATTTTCCCAAGGGTAACAGGATAAATTGGACCCCAAAAGTTGTTGTCCAGTTTTTCCTGAGTACGCTGGTGCCCCATATGTGGGGGGAACCACTGTTTGGCGTACAGCAGGGCTCAGAAGGGAAGGAGCGCCATTTGACTTTTTTAATGGAATATTAGCTCCAATCGTTAGCGGACACCATGTCGTGTTTGGAGAGCCCGTGTGCCTAAACTTTGGAGCTCCCCCACAAATGACCCCATTTTGGAAACTAGACCCCCTAAGGAACTTATCTAGATTCACAGTGAGCACTTTGAACCCCCAGGTGCTTCACAGAAGTTTGTAACGCAGAGCCGTGAAAACAAAACATTATTTTTTTTTTCCTCAAAAAATGATTTTTTAGCCCCCTATTTTTTATTTTCACAATGGTTACAGGAGAAATTGGACCCCACAAGTTGTTGTGCAGTTTGTCCTGAGTACACTGGTACCCCATATGTGGGGGGGAACCACTGTTCGGGCACACGTTTGGGCTCGGAAGGGAAGTAGTGACTTTTGAAATGCCGACTTTGATGGAATGGTCTGCGGGCGTCATGTTACTTTTGCAGAGTCCCTGATGTGCCTAAACAGTAGAAACTCCCCACAAGTGACCCCATTTTGGAAACTAGACCCCGCAAGGAACTTATCTAGATGTGTAGTGAGCACTTTGAACCCCCAAGTGCTTCACAAGTTTATAACCCAGAGCCATGAAAATAAAAAAATCATTTTTTTTTCCTCAAAAAATGATTTTTTAGCCCACAATTTTTTATTTTCACAAGGGTAACAGGAGAAATTGGACCACAAAAGTTGTTGTCCTGTTTGTCCTGAGTACACTGGTACCCCATACTTGGGGGGAACCACTGTTTAGGCACACGTCGGGGCTTGGAAGGGAAGTAGTGATGTTTTGTAATGCCAACTTGATGGAATGGTCTGCGGGCGTCATGTTACATTTGCAGAGCCCCTCATTTGCCTAAACAGTAGAAACCCCCCCCAAGTGCCCCCATTTTGGAAACTAGATCCCCCAAGGAACTCTCTAGATATGTGGTGAGCACTTTGAATCTCCAAGTTCTTCACAGAAGTTTATAAAGCAGAGCCGTGAAAATAAAAAATCATTTTTTTTCCACAAACATGATCTTTTAGTCCCCAATTTTTTTTTCCCCAAGGGTAACAGAAGAAATTAGACCCCCAAAGTTGTTGTGAAATTTTTTCTGAGTACGCAGATACCCCATATGTGGGGGTAAACCACTGTTTGGGCACACGTCGGGGCTTGGAATAAAGGGAGCACTGTTTGACTTTTTGAACGCAAAATTTGCAGGAATCAATGGTGGCGCCATGTCGCGTTTGGAGACCCCCTGATGTGCCTAAATAGTGGAAACCCCTCAATTCTAACTCCAACCCTAACTCCAACACACCCCTAACCACAACCCTAACCCCTACACACCCCTAACCCTAATCCAAACCGTAACCATAACTCTATCCCCAACACACCCCTAACCCCAACCCTAACCACAAGCCTAACCCTAATCCCAACCCTAACCATAATTCCAACCCTAACCCAAATTCCAACCCTAACCCAAATTCCAACCCTAATTCCAACCCTAATTCTAACCGTAACCCTAATTCTAACCCTAAGGTTCACATTATGTTTTACCAGCCCGTTCAACACATAGCGTTGACGGGCTGGTAACGGTATAGCATAACGCGATCGTGTTATGCTATACCCGCTAGTGCAGATGAATCAGCAGATGCTTCATCTGTGCTAGCGGTGACGGAGCCCAAACGCTGCAGCCCGCGTCTGAGGCTCTGTCACTGAATGACGGCACGTCGCGAACGCATGCCGCGATGTAATGCGCCCGCAAATGGGGGTGAATGGCAGCGGTAATGGACTGCGTTACACTGCGGTATACCGCGGTGTAACGCAATCCGTCTAACGGACTGCTATAACGCAATATGAACCCTAACCCTAATGCTAACCCTAACCCTAATTCTAACCCTAATGGAAAAATAAAAATATTTTTATTTTATTATTGTTCCCTACCTATGGGGGTGATGAAGCGGGGTTATTTACTATTTTTTTTATTTTGATCACTGTGATAGGGTCTATCACAGTGATCAAAATGTACTTTCATTCATTTATTGAATCTGCCGGCCGATTCGGCGGCCGCACTGCGTATGCGCCCGCCATTTTGGAAGATGGCGGCGCCCATGGTCCGGGTAGGAGAGACGCCGGGAGGAAAACAGTGACTCCGGCAGTAACTGGGGTGGGGGGAAATCGGAAACTAGGGGGCGGGGGTATCGGAGACCTGGGGAGGGATCTGAGGCCTGGGGGGACTGGAAAAAAGAGGAGGGGAGCATTTAGTGACGGCGGTGGCCGATTGCCGCCATCTATCGGTTGCCGATCGCCGCCATATCTCGGTTTGGGGGGGTCGGATCTTGGTCTCCAGCCATGGCAGATGCTATTGCAGCATCGGCCATGGCTGGATTGTAATATTTCACAAAATTTCATTGGTGAAATATTACAAATCGCTCTGATTGGCTGTTAAAAGTGAAACAGCCAATCAGAGCGATCGTAGCCACGTGGGGGTTAAGCCAACCCCCCTGTGGTGAAGCACAAAGGGTCTTGTGCCTGCGGGTCGGGTGACCTTTCAGTGACCCCGGTCACCCGGCCCGCAGGAACGCGATCCTTTCATGACACATAGGCGTCACAGGTCGGATTGGCACCGACTTTCATGACACCTGCGTGGCCTCACAGGTCAGGAAGGGGTTAAATATATATAATATTCATTGTGCAAACTAGGGGGCAGATCACTGAGGGATCAGTAACCTGTCAGAAGCCATACTGATGAATATCTAATCAGGGACTGGATCATTATAATGGTACTGTGATTTTTAAGGACACTGTTGGGATGTGCTGGAGAAGATGGAAGTCTGCACTGATGAGCTGTGGATAAGAAAAGTCATGGTGTCTGGACCAAATGGAGAAGACAAGTAAAAGAAAGACACCAATCAGAGAAGATGTCACCTACAAGGTACTTGGGTGAAAATGTATATTTGTGATGCTCACTATATCTCATCAGTGCTGTGGTTCCATTATGCTCTGCAGTCTTATGATGGCTGGTAACAACAACTCTAAGCATCTTCTTACCATTATTAATTACATACTGTAAATTGTAGGGTTATGACATAGAACTGTATATGGTGGGTGCTGATTTGACATTGCAAGCACAGTTTGTTATAACAAAAAAATAAGTAAATGCAGTTTAAGCACTGTCCCAGCTCTAGTGCTCTGAGTCTCTAGTGTAAGTGTCTGGAATTGGCTGTAGCGCTGATGTCACGAATGACCGCACGGCAGCCAATCACTCCGCTCAGTGGCTCTGAGCGGGGCACTCCATTTATACTGGCAGAGCTCACTGATTGGCTGCTGCACTGTCAAAGTGACGTCAGCGCTGCAGTGGGTTGCCAACATCAGTACAGTAGCTGAAAGTCATCAGTGGACTCAGGGATGATGAGTAAAATACGGCTTGTATGTTCTGTTTAAAAGAGACAACCCCTGCTTGGTGATGTATTCATGTACTGTGGATTATTTTGGTGCTGTACTCATGGCACAGATGGTGGTTCTAGTGATGTATTCATGTACTGATGCTAGTTCTGGTGCTGTCTTCACCCCTTAAAAATAAATGAAAAACTTAAAAACATTTGGTGTGGCCACATCCATAAAACTCCAGTCTATCACAATATAAAGCTAACTCATACTGTAAGGAGAAAAAATAGAAATGACAGAAGTGCACTAACCAGTCACTTTTGCCATGCAGTAAATACCTTAAAAGCAAAACACAAAAAGCAATTATTGAATAGTTTTTATTTAGTGCAGGTTTATTTTGAACTGTGGGAAGGGGTACCATTTGAATTCAGGCAGCAAAAAAAGCGACAATCGGCCATGCCGCCATATTCAAGAGTTTGTTGGCCCATTAAGCTCAAAATAACCAGGTTTAGACATGTGTTTGGAGGCCTTTAGGATTAAAAGATAACTTGCTGATCGTTGGGATTCAATTGCTGGGCCCCAAAGCGATTAGGTCACAATATGGTGGTGCTTTTCAGTTACAGTATGGTAGTGCTAAAGTCATATCATAAAGGTGTAATTTTCTAACTGTATGGCAGTATTAGGTACAGTATAGTGGGATTTTTATTCCACTTTGTATCTATTTTACTCTGATGCATACTTCTGGAGATTGACTATTGGTTGCTATATTTCTGTGTCATTTTGTATATGACATTTTTATTGTGTGTATATTTCATACTGTTTAGATTGTGAGCCCCATCGGGGACAGCGATGATAATGTGTGCAAACTGTAAAGCGCTGCAGAATATGTTAGCGCTATATAAAAGACGGATTTTGGTAAGACCTTACCTGTAAAATCCTTTTCAGCGAAGGAAGGAAGAGAGACACAGTATTCATTACTGATGGGTAGGCGGAGCCCCAGACCAGGATGACACCTCAGATCAAAAGCGTGTTGACTGGCTGGCCCCTCCAGCTCGGGCTCCTCCTACTCAGCTCCTTCAGTCGTACCAAAGCTTTAGGGAAGAACCAAGATCACCAGCGGAGCAACATAACCCCTTCTGAAGGAACTTCAGAGAAACAACACAAGAATACAGGTTATGCATGCAAAGTAAGGCAAACCACAGAGTTCCAGGTACTACTCACTGAACCTGACTACTGTGATGAGCTGGCAATGCTGGAACAGAGCCTTAGCGCGCTGACCTCAGCCCAGATAATCGCTATCAGATAAGGGTCGCGCTGCATCTGAAAACATCAACACACTTCTGCCCTGGGAGGGTGCTGTGTCTCTCTTCCTTCCTTCGCTGAAAAGGATTTTACAGGTAAGGTCTTACCAAAATCCGTCTTTCAGCTGCAGATGGAAGGAAGAGAGCCATAGTATTCATTACTGATGGGACGTCCCAAAGCAGTTCAAAAATAAGGGTGGGAAAAAAACCAACAAAGGGCAGAAACCCAACAACCTTAACAAAAAGCGCAACCAGCGCTAAACACAAGTTCATCTAGAACTTTACACTACAGCTGCCTGCAGGACCCTACGTCCGAGGGCTGCATCAGCGGAAGCACTGACGTCCACTTTATAAAACTTAGTAAACGTATGGACAGAGCGCCAAGTCGCCGCCCGGCAGAGCTGAGCTGCCGAGGCCCCTTGACGAAAAGCCCACGATGAAGCCACAGCTCTCGTGGAATGGGCTCGAATCTTAATCGGGCAAGATTCACCCCTAAGATGGTAAGCTTCCAAAATAGCTGACCGGATCCAACGAGCTATAGAATCCTTGGAAGCTCGTTGACCACGCCGACGACCTGCTGGAACCACAAACAGGGAGTCCGTCTTACGAAAACCTTGAGTAATGGATAAATAAAACTTCAAGGCCCGCACTAAATCCAATGTGTGCAAAGCTCGCTCTTTCGCATTCTTCGGATCCGGACAGAGTGAAGGCAACACAATATCCTGGTTAACATGAAATTGTGACACTACTTTTGGTAAAAAATCACCCCGTGTGCGAAGCACTACACGATCCGGAAAAAACTCCAGAAAAGGAGGCGAGCAAGAAAGAGCTGCCAACTCAGAAACTCTTCTCAAAGAGGTGACCGCTACTAGGAAGGCCACCTTCCAAGAAAGTAAAGAAAGACTAGCAGAGTCTATAGGCTCAAAAGGTTTATGCTGAAGAGCCTCCAAAACAAGGTTGAGCCGCCAAGGAGACACAGGTGCCTTCCGCGGCGGAAACTTACGAGCTATACCGCGGAAAAAGGAAAGCACGTCCCTACGCGAGGCAATAGCTCTCCGGAATAATAAAGACAGAGCAGAAACCTGACCTCTCAGGGTGCTAACTGCCAAACCCTTGTCTAACCCATGCTGCAGAAAAGCCAGCAAATTGGGAATGGAAAATTTCCTCGGGTTCCGTGAAGACCCCGAACACCACGAAAAGAAGGTTTCCCAAGTTTTGTGGTAAATCCTAGTAGTAGCCGGACTTCTGGCAGCTCGAAGAGTAGCAATGACCTCGGCTGAAAAACCTCTACGAGTCAACATTTCGGTCTCAAGAGCCACGCCGTCAAACGCAGAGACTTCAAGTCCGGATGACAAACGGGCCCCTGAGTTAACAGGTCCGGTCGAAGAGGAAGTGGAAATGGAGGTGCCGCCAACAGCGACATTAGCGTTGAAAACCACGTCCTCCTTGGCCAATCTGGTGCTATTAACATAGCTGGGATTCTCTCCAGTCTGATCCGACGCAGTACCAGAGGAAGCAAGGATATCGGTGGAAACACATAAATCAGCTCGAATTGATCCCACGGAGCCACCAGAGCATCCACCTCCACAGCCTTCCGGTCCTTGAACCTGGACATGAACATTGGTAGTTTGGCATTGAACCTGGATGCCATCAAATCCACTTGGGGAGTTCCCCAACGGGAGCACAGCATTGCAAAAATCTCCGGATGAAGACTCCATTCTCCGGGATCCATCTTCTCGCGACTGAGAAAATCCGCCGTAACATTCTGAACCCCTGGGATGTGGATTGCAGAAATGGCTGGAACCCTGGCCTCGGCCCAGATCAGGATCCGAGACACTTCCGCCATGAGCCTGGGACTCCTTGTTCCGCCTTGGTGATTGATATACGCAACCGCTGTGGCGTTGTCTGTCTGCACTCGGACTGGCAGACCGCTCAAAGGGACCGTCCAGTGTTGGAGGCAAAGGAAAATCGCCCTCAATTCCAGGATATTGATCGGTAAAACAGTCTCTTCTGATGACCATACTCCCTGAATCCAGGAATCGTTCCAAACACCCCCCCAGCCCGTCAGGCTGGCATCTGTGGTTATGACCGACCATTTCGGAAGGAGGAAAGATTTCCCCAGGATAAAGCTCCTGGACGTAACCACGATCCTAGAGACTCTCGCACCCTGCGAGAGATGATGACACTGCAATCCAGCGATTGCGACTGATTCCAATGACTCAGGATGAACCTTTGGAGAGCTCTGGAATGAAACTGGGCAAACGGAATTGCCTCCATGGACGCCACCATTAAACCCAGAAGACGCATACACTTTCGAAGGGACATTGTTATCGAAGACTTCATGATCTGTACATGTCGAAGAAGACATGACTGTTTGTCTGGAGGCAGGGACACCACTGCCCGTACCGTGTCGAAATGCATTCCCAAAAAGAGGATAGCTTGCGACGGTTCCAGAAACGACTTCTCCCAATTGACCAGCCAACCGAAGTCCTTCAGTAACTGAAGAGACAGATTGCGAGCTGTCACTGCTTCCTCCTCCGAGGATGCCACGATCAAAAGATCGTCCAGGTAAGGAAGAATCGTAATTCCTTGTCTTCGAAGAATTGCCATGAGAGGCGCCAGAATCTTTGTAAACACTCTGGGCGCCGAGGCTAAGCCGAATGGCAGAGCCACGAACTGGTAATGGTCCCGACCTATGGCAAAACGAAGAAAACGTTGATGAGCCCTTCCGACGGGAACATGCAAATAAGCGTCGCGGATGTCGATTGATACCAAAAAATCGTTCTGCGACAGGGCTGCCACAACGGAGCGAAGTGACTCCATGCGGAATTTCCGGGTGTGGACATGCCGATTCAATCTTTTGAGATCCAGAATCGGACGAAATTTGTCCTCCTTTTTGGGAACCACAAACAGATTGGAATAAAATCCTTTTCCCCGGTCTTCTGGCGGAACCGGTATTACCACACCCTTCTGAAGAAGGAATTCGACCTCTCGCTGCAGAGCGACCAAAAGCTCGGGTTCTGACGGAATGCGAGACTGGCAAAAGGTGTCTGGGGGTCGAGAAGAGAATTCTATGAAATAACCTGCTGACACGACCCGCGTTACCCATGAATCTGGAACGCGAGAAATCCAAGTCTCCTTGAATTGGAGCAGGCGACCCCCCACTCGAGAGTCCTCGAGTGGACTCCTGGCGTCAGTCCGTCTTGGCGGGCTTCTTGTCAGTTTCCCGCTTGTCTTGACGGAAATTCTGCTTCCAGGGGATGCGAGATTTCTGGGAGGACTTTTTTGCCGAGAAAGAGGAACGACCCGATCCCCAAGAGGACTGAGCGAATCGACCTCGGCCCCGAAAGGACCGCCGACCACTATATGTCCTGCCAGACACAGAAGCCATAGCTCTGCGTTGTGGTAACGTCGCTTCTTTTGCCTTTGCCTTGGTAATCAGTTCTGTGAGGTCAGACCCAAAAAGATGACCACCTTTATAAGCTAAGGCCAGCAAACCTTGTTTGGAGACCGCATCCCCGGCCCACTGTCTGAGCCACAGCGCTCTTCTGACTGTGATCGCTGAAGCCTGCGCCCTGGACAGAAGCGACGCAGTATCCAGACCTGCATCATAGATATATCGGACTGCAGTGTCCAACCATTCGAAAATCTCCTCCATCTCAGATGACGGAGATCCATTTTTCCACGCCTTGTGTAAAAGGTCCAACCAGCTTATAGAAGCTTTAGAAGCACACATGGATCCTAGTACCGCTCTGAATCCATGACCCGCGGCCTCATAATTTGATTTCGCCGCCATTTCCGTTTTTCTGTCCAGTGGATCCTGCAAACTCGCCTTCCCTTTAACAGGAAGCAGTGAGGATTTACTAAGCTGGGATAAGGAAAAATCCACTTCAGGAGAGGGAATCCAATTATCTCTCGACTCTGTGGAACACGGATAAAGTGCGTCAAAGAAACGTGTTCCGTGAAAACGTTTATCCGGACACAGACGTTCCTTTTCTACTGCACTGTTAAGATCATCTAGATCTGGCAAAGCTGATCGTGACGTACGATACTCCTGGTACATTCGTGCTGATTTACCAGGTAAACTAGTTACCACCTCCGGTAACTGTAAAACCTCTCTCATGGCTTCAATAAATGCCTCTGTACGTCTCACAAGGGACGAGAGCCCCCGCCTTTCCTCCTTATCCGAATCGGACATTTCCCCATCTGAACTTAAAGGAGAACCCTCTCCACAATCTAAATCAGAGACATCTGATTCGCTACGGGTGAAGGATGGTAACGGTCTGTGTCGCTTTCTGTCCTGAGAGGATCTAGCTGACACATATTGACTCAAAAGGTCAGACAAGCCATTAATAGAACTGGCGATAGCATCCAATTTTGCATCACTGTGACCTCCAACCGCAGCGCTAGACGCTGTGGAGGACTGCGTACCAGATTGCCGAAGCGGAACTGGAATATGGTCCGCGCCTTCTGAACCCTGTTCCGACATGCCTCACACTGTATATAGCAGGTCAAATGTCAGAAAACCTGAAAAAACGCAGTTTTTTTTTTTTTTTTTTTTAAGTGAACGCAAAACAGCACGCTGAAGGGTTAAGTCTTAAATATAGAGCTACCCCAGCTGTTGCCAAGTAAACCCTCAAGAGGGGTTAATGTCGCAGGCTGTAAGAACAAACAAGGTCTCTATGTGAGACCGAGCTGCAGAATAGCGCTATGTATCTGCGCTGTGGGGTGAGGAAAAAACGCCACTCACCCAGCTGGTTTGGTGCCTGAGACGGGAGGAGCGGAGTCTGAGGAGCCCGGGAGCCCTTTTAATGGCCGCCGTGCTGAGGGAGCCGGAAGAGAAGCGCAATCGCGCGCTTCCTGCATGAAAGACCGGGAAGCGTGAAGCCACGCCCCCCCGGCTCAAAAATATGAGCGCCAAAACTCCTCACTCCTGCTCCCCCCCTGTCCTGCAGGCATCTGCTGCGGACAAAAGTTGTACAGAAACACCACATTCACATGTCACGGCGCTGCCAAAGCAGCGCTAATAGTACATTAACACACATGTAATAGCGCTGTCACAGCAGTCGCTAAAGCACTCACACATTTTATATATATTGTGGAGTACTCACCAGCTGAGCGCCACAGGGACCCCTCAGGATTTGTGGCGCTTGTGCCCATGCTCCCCCCCAGGGCGGGGAACGCAGTGACCCCAGTGTGCGGTTTGCGTCCCCGCCAGGGAAGCTAACCTCGTCCCCCAGGGCCGGCAAGATTCTGCAGGGACTATTTATGTAAAATACAGATCCGCCAGGGGAGAGGTGGGGTCCAGCAGCGCTGAGACCCCTGAGACCTTTCAGACTCATGTCCAAGTCTCTTGTCCGATAAAAATAATAAAATCTTCTGAGGAGCTGCTTCCAGCAGCGACCATCCTCTGAGACCTCAAATCTTAGACTGAAGGAGCTGAGTAGGAGGAGCCCGAGCTGGAGGGGCCAGCCAGTCAACACGCTTTTGATCTGAGGTGTCATCCTGGTCTGGGGCTCCGCCTACCCATCAGTAATGAATACTGTGGCTCTCTTCCTTCCATCTGCAGCTGAAAATAAAGATTATTATTATTAATCAGAGCACCACATGAAGACCCCCTCCCAACAGCCCCGCCCCGAAGCACGAGCATATCATTAACTCAAAACTGAAAATAAAGATTAAACAACCACCACACGACGGATTTCATCAATCAAGGTATCATATTAATCAGTATAACGGCGCCTGTAGTATACTGAGCACAATCCTGCTGACAGGTTCCCTTTAAGACAATAACACAGTTTTACCAGTAAAATAACATTGCCATAGGCCACTATGTGCGGGTATCATTTCAGTTGCATGCGACTTTGGCATCATGGAAGCCAGCCACAGAATAAGTCCCTCTGCTGAGACCTCCAACCTTCACTAGAGTTAGGTTCCATAGTTTTGCTTACCTTTTTCTTTCTGCCTCTTTTGTTTTTAACTACAGCAGGAGGAGCAGGAATATCCTGAGAGTAAAAACCAATATTTAGCACAAAGTACGTACTCGCAGGAGAAAATTTAAACGAGAGAGCTTTTTATTCCCTATTCCACGATAGCAGATCTTCATAAAGATGCACGCTATATACTTTCAATTTGATGTAACTTTATGATGACCCCAAACAATAGAGGTAGTCTGAGGGGAATAAAAAGAGGAATAAAAAAAAGTCCCATCAAACATAATCCATGCGGAAACAATACTTTTTTATGCAGAAAGTGTGGAGCCTCATAGTGGCAGGGAGTATTAAAGGGGTTGTCCACTTTCAGTAAAGTGGTCCCAAACTTTTTAAATTAACAAGTTTAGCAGGTACTCGCCCTCCCTGGGTCCAGTGCAGGTTCCACACCACAGCTCCAGTGTCAATATTTTGGCTGGAACGGTGATATGACGTCAACAACACGAGTAACCAGTTTATTCAATCATTGAGCTGCATGTACCCGCTGAGCTCAGTGATGGGCTAGAGCAGTCATGCACACTTGACATGAAGTCACAGCTCCAGAAAAAACCTGAAGACCGGAGCTGCTGCAGTGAACCTGCGCTGGAACACAGGAGTGAGAGTAATTGTTAAGTTTGTTATTTTACAAAGTTTGGGGTCACTTTCCTGAAAGTGGACAACCCCTTCGACAACCAGACGCCTTAGAGGTGAACTACCTGTGGAATGCACAACAATCTAAAATATGGAGCAAGTTTTATAGATGGTTGTTACTATTTCTACCTTCCTGATCTCTGAAAACAGCATTTCTTCCTGTCCTGGATATGGAGTGATGCAGTGGGTCTTAATAAATAACGTGCAATTCCAAGCACAGCTGTTTCTCAATGTACAGCATTATGAAGTATGGAGCAGTGTAAACATGGCTGGCTGCACCTATTGCGATGGAAGTGTCGAAAGGATTTAATATTGCGGCCTCAATTTTAAAAAGTGGATAACGTATATACTCGTGTATAAGCCAAGATTTTCAGCACATTTTTTTGTGCTGAAAATACCCCCCTCGGCTTATACACGAGTCATTGTACAGAAGGCCAGCGGGGGAGGGGGAGCGGCAGGAGACGATTGGCTGTGACATCATACTCACCCTCCCCGTGCAATCGCTGAACGTCCCTGCGTCTCCATTGTCCCGGCTTCCTGCAGCTCTCCTGTTGAGCGGTCACATGGTAACGCTCATCAAGGTAATGAATATGTACGCGCGTCTCCACTCCCATAGGAGAAGCACAGGGGAAAAGTATGACAGGGAGCACAGAGGAGGGTGGGGGAGCACGGAGGAGGACGGGGAGCTGAGCAATGTATGGAAGGATGGGACGAGGGAGCTGAGCAATGTATAGAAGGATGGGACGGAGGGATCCGAGCCATACATAGAAGGATGGGATGGGGAGCCACACAGAGCAGCACAGAGATGAGGAGACAATGCATTCTCGGCTTATACACGAGTCAATAAGCTTACCCCGTTTACATGGTAAAATTAGGCTTAGGCTGGAGTCACACACAACCACAAAAAATCGGTCCGTTTTAGACGGTCGACAATCGGATCAAAATAAAAACATCACACATCCTTCTGGCATCCGATTTTCCTTCAAAGATGCGATTTAATCGCATGTGTGTGTACCTTGTAACATCCGACTTGCGAGATTTTCTCGCAGGCTTGCAAAACTGACATATAATGGATCCAAAAGAATAGTATTTAAATGCCAAAAGAAAGAATAGATATATACACATAGAGCACATTATATAATAATATATATATATATATATATGTCATTGTGACATATATATATACATATATTTATAGTTCTTACACTTCTACATACTGTTATAGCCGCTAATTCAATTGCCGGCTTCAGTGAAATCACAGAAGCCGACATGAAATGATACATTGTTTCCACACATTTAACCATGTAATTTCATGTATTTTTATATATGTTTGAAACATACAATTACATGAGTATATGTGTGCTAAATTTCAGACATGTAGGGGTTAATTAAAGGTGTAAATTCGTTGAAAAAAAATGCGTGGGCTCCCGCTGTATTTTCTCCACCAGACAGACAAAGCAAAGCGAGTGGGGGCAGATAATAATAGCCTAGGGAGGGTACATTTTTTTTGTGCCCCCCCTGGCTACTAACATCTGCCCCCAGACACCCCAGAAAGGGCAAATCTCTAATTAGATTCGCCCTTTCTGGCACTTTGCCCGTCTATTCCCATTGCCCTGTAGCGGTGGCGAATGGGTTAATAAGGGGTTAAAATGACCTTGCAATTAAAAGGTCACTTTAAGCCAGGTTAATAATTGATAGCTGTCAATTAGACAACTATCAATTATTAATCCTATTGTATGAAAGAAAAATCAAACACACACACTTTAATAAAAAATAAGTTTAATTAAATAATCACAGTTTTTGAGCATATTTTATTTTCCTGCTAAAACCATTTCCTGTAATAAAAATAAAATAAAAAAGCAAAATTATACTTACCAATCCGATGTACAGTCAGGTCCCACGGTGTAATCCATCAGAAAGGGTTAACAGGTTACAGGTCGCAGAGAGCTAATAATGCTGTCTCAGACCTGTATTCCCCTGAATGAATAACTTCCTCTCCCAGCGAAAGTAGAGGAATAGATTCATGAATGGAGCTTAATTGATTTATTGGCAATTTAACTGTAGTGACCTGACCTAAAGGGAAAGTGGACACAATCAATTAAGCTTCATTCATGAAACACATCCTCTCCTGTCGCCAGGAGAGGAACTTATTCATTCATGAGCATTGAGCTGAGCACGCAGGATTACTTGCACTGCTTGGCTCAAAGCTAGTTAACCCTTTGTGAAGGATTACAGCGTGGGACGTGACAGATCGGCGGAATAGGTAAGAATAATGTTGTTTTATTTCTTTTTCTTTATTTTAGGAGATCAATGGCTTCGCACGGATTAAGTGTAAAATAAAATATGGTCAAAAAAATGTGTTTTTATTTCATTAAAATTATTTATTCTTAAAGTGTGTGTGTTTTTTTATTTACTTCAATAGGATTAATAATTGATAGTTGTCTAATTGACAGCTATCAATTATTAACCTGCCTTAAGGTCACCTTTCAATTGCAAGGTGACAGTAAGGTGAGATTAACCCATTCGCCACCGCTACAGGGCAATGGGAATAGACGGGCAAAGTGCCAGAAAGGGCGAATCTAATTATATATTTGCCCTTTCTGGGGTGTCTGGGGGCAGATGTTAGTAGCCAGGGGGGGCACAAAAAAATGCACCCTCCCTGGGCTATTATTATCTGCCCCCACTCGCTTTGCTTTGTCTGTCTGGTGGAGAAAATACAGCGGGAGCCCACGCATTTTTTTTCAACGAAATTACACCTTTAATTAACCCCTACATGTCTGAAATTTTGCACAAATACACTCATGTAATTGTATGTTTCAAACATATATAAAAATACATGAAATTACATGGTTAAATGTGTGGAAACAATGTATCATTTCATGTCGGCTTCTGTGATTTCACAAAACCCGGCAATTGAATTAGCGGCTATTACAGTATGTAGAAGTCTAGGAACTATAAATATATGTATATGTACATGTCACAATGACATGTATATATATATATATGTGTTCTATGTGTATATATCTATTCTTTCTAGTCTTTATTAAAGCTGTCAGTGTGATTTTACAGTATAGCCGGGGATGAATTGCCGGCTTTTCTAAAGGACACCGATGCGATTTCATCGCAAGTCACACAGTGTGGTCCGTTTGTAATCAGATTTTTCATCGCTCCCATAGACTTGCATTGGCGATAGTCGACCAACAATCGGTGACAATCGCAGCATGCTGCGATTGTACACGGACGTTTAAAACGGACCACAAAAAATCTGATACTGGGAGCTGCTCCATAGATTAACATAGGTCCGACTGCAATGCGATATTTCATCGCATTGCAGTCGTCCGATTTTGTCGCCAGTGTGACTCCGGCCTTATACTCTGGTCGGCTTAGGGTGTGTTTCCACCATCCGGATTCCGTCAGTAATTGCTGCGTGTTTGACGCTGTGCGCTGGGCAGCGTCAAACACGCAGCGTCCAAATGTTACAGCATAGTGGAGGGGATTTCAAGAAATCCCGTCTCCACTATGCGTAAAAACAAGCAGGCGGCAGACCTGCGTTAACGGACATGCTGCGCGTCTTTTCAGATCGCAGCATGTCCTATTCCCTTGCGGCGACGCTCCATCGCCGCAAGGGAAATACACAGGCCTATGTAGCCCTGCGGTGATTCCGGATGTGTTCAATGAGCACATCCGGATTCACCGCGTGTTCACTGGGGGGCGGGGCTTTGGGCAGAGCGGACTTTCCGCTCCGTCCAAAGTGCTGTGTTTCCTGACGGTGGAAACACAGCCTTATACTCGAGTACATAAGGTAATCCCTGTATATGATGGTTCTTTTCTTATTATACTGAAGTACAGGTTGAATTAACATCAAAACAAACAAAACAGAGTACCGTAAGTAACTAACTACATTCTAACTTACATCATTGACATCAAGGGGACCACTATCATCCTTTGAAGTATTTAAATCTTTTTCTGGAGACCCAAGTCCACTAGAAGATGTATCAGAAAGTTTACTTGAAATCTGTTATTAGAAAATACAAATTCAAAAACAATGAAAAAAAAAAAAAGTTCTTATAATTCAAAACTGTTTACTAGAAAAATAAAAATTACAATCAAGAGTCTGTATGATGGTTTGGGACCATTATCTACTGCTCTACATATGGGATTTTAAAAACGTGTTCAAACACATCTGTGTGGCTGCTGAAGATCAACTATTTTCAAAATATGCAGGGAGTACTCCATGAGGCATAAATGACCCGCCAACTTTATGCTATATTCACACAGAAATACCTTCTTAAACCTAAAAAGCTAACATTCATTGAGCAGTTTCCAATAATCATGGTATCTGCTAATTATTTTGTTTCCTTAGTGCGCCCTCTCGTTTACCCACTTCAGTCCCTAAGCCTGGTTTCACCTTTGTGACCGGGCCAAATTTTACAATTTTGATCACCGTCACTTTATGTGGTGGAACGCTTCAACGGATCCAACTGATTCCGAAAATGTTTTCTCAAGACATTCTTGATAGTGGTAAAATTTGTTCAATACAATTTGAATTTAT
>JARQOD010000001.1:624282732-624376776 GCA_033576555.1 Oophaga sylvatica | reverse complement strand
AATAACTCCAAAACTGGAGATCAAAGTAAAAGTCCATCCTCTGATAGTGTGGAAAGTGGCGTCACCAAGGATCTAACTCAAAGGCAGGTATCCGAGCAGTTAATGCAGGCCATTTTCCTGACCAGAACGTCTTTGACCGGAAAAATAGAGGACGTGCACTCTGAAGTGGGGCGTCTCCGGCATCATATGCAGGTCATGAGGGGGTGCATTACGGAGGTGGAGACGAGAGTGTCTAGCTTAGAGGACACTCTTCCACCCATGGGGGCCAAATTAACCAAAGTGTCTGGCTCTATAAATGCTTGGAGGCAGAAGGCGGATGACCTGGAAAATAGGCTACGACGCAATAACATTCGTATTATTGGTTTAAAAGAGAAGTCGGAAGGTCAACAACCCGAGCAGTTCCTCGAGAATTGGCTTAAAGACACTTTGGGTGATGAATTCTCCTCTACATTCTCTGTGGAAAGGGCTCATAGAGTCCCTACAAGACCACTCCCTCCGGGCACCCCACCTAGACCCTTCCTGGCGAGACTCCTTAATTGTAAGGACAGGGATGCTATATTGCGTGTGGCGCGGCAAAGAAGTCCCATCAAATTTAACAGCGCTACAATCTCGATATTCCCTGATTTTTCTATGGAACTCCAGAAGCAGAGGGCACAATTTATGGAGGTCAAGAGGCAACTTCGAGGAAAGAATATTCCATACTCCATGATTTACATAGCTCGCCTTCGAATTGTCCACAACGGTTCTTCTGTATTTTTTACGGATCCGGCTGGTGCTTCTGAATGGCTACAGACCCATCTGGGATCTGGTGGAAAGGAGTCATGATCTGTATGCGGATGTTCGGAACTCTCCTACCAGTTATAAATTGGAGTTCTCTCCACTAGCGTCCAAATTTAACAACAATACCGGACGCTGTTTTCAGTGAGGGTATCCCCTTGTTTACCTCACAATAGGTGCGCAAAATTTTGCTCCTCCACTTTTGAGCTTTTTTTCGTTTTAGTTTGCAGGAGCTTGGGACTATGCTCCTTTTTGAACTTTAATCTGTTTTTTCTTACCTTACTATTGTTAATTGAAGTTTATGTAGGTACTGCTGCCAGAATATTCATTATGCTACCTGTAGAGTTTAATTTGTGTGACACTGTATACCATACCAACACAAAGCACTATGGGGTCTGAATTAATATGCATGACCTGGAATGTGAGAGGTCTTGGGTCTCCCCGAAAAAGAATTAAGGTTTTTTCCCAGATTAAACGTCACCGCCCGCACATTGTGGCCCTGGTTGAAACACACTTGACCAGAGATTCGGCTCGTTACGTGCAGAAACCATGGGTACAATGGTCCAAACACGTGTTTCACACCAGCTACTCTAGAGGGGTTTCTTTGTTAATTCATAAAGACACTAGATGGGAGATCAAAGAGGCTCAGAAAGACCCTGAAGGGCACTTTGTTTTTGTGCATGCGTTGATAGATTTGAAAGATTACGTCATAATGTGTATTTATAACCCACCCCCTGCTAATATATCAATCGTCAGAAAGGTGGTAACTTTGCCTTAAATTATCCAGATGCACTAGTTATATGCATGGAAGATTTTAACTTAGTCATGAATAATGATCTGGATAGACTTAGACTAGATGGTGGAGTACCCGGGACGGCTTGCTCTCCGTCTCCGCTATCATTGCTCATTGAAGGCAGCGGTTGGTTGGATTTATGGAGGATACGTCATCCTGACGTGAGAGAATATACCTGTCACTCGTCCATTAGACGCACTCTATCTCGTATAGATTATATATTTGGTTCCAGCAGCTTGGCAACGTGGGTGGCAGGTGTGGAACATGGGAACAAGGGCATCTCAGATCACAGCCCTATAATACTTACGCTTAGATTTGGTCAAAGGAATCGTAATTTGTTTTGGAAGCTGAACCCATTTTGGTTGAAACCGATAGGCTCCAATGACAGAACTCTAGACCAACTAGACAGCTTTATTTCCTCCCATCCGGAACCCCAAGATATTAACTTGTTTTGGGATACCCTTAAAGCGTATCTAAGGGGATGTCTGTCTTCCACAATTTCCTATGTTAAGCGGGTGACATCCAGGGAGGATGAGGAAATGGAAAAACGATTGAGTGATTTGGAAGCAAATTACATAGCTAATCAAACAAATGAGAATAGAAATTAATGGCTAAGCTCCCATAGATTGTATACTCAATATATGGATTGGATACCAAATCTAAGCGTAAATTATTTTTTACTCGCCAGTCATATTTTGAGCTGGGAAATCAGTCCAGTAAGTTGTTAGCATTTATGGTACGCCAACACAACACATCTAATACCATACTTCAAAATAGGAAACCAGATAAATCGATTGCGACCTCAACGGGCGACATACTTCAAAGCTTCCATGAATATTATAAAATGTTATATAGCTCCAGAGGGGGTTTTAGCACCTCGGACTGCCTCAAATATTTATCAGATGTAAAATTTCCCGCATTGAGTCCCGCCCAACAAGCCTTTCTAGATGCAGACTTTACAATAGAAGAAGTACATGAAGCCATAGCGGATATGGCCTCTGGGAAGGCGCCTGGGCCAGATGGATTTCCCATAGAAATGTACAGGAAATACCAAGATGTTTTGGCGCCACTCCTTCTGAGGGTGTTTCAGGAGACATGGGAGGGGGGCTCTCTACCAGACTCCTTTTATGAGGCAAATATAATTGTGCTCAGGAATGAGGGAAAAGATCCCCTCAAATGTGGATCATACCGCCCCATATCGCTGGTAAATGTGGACTATAAGATATTCACTAAAATTCTGGCCACTAGATTAAATTCGGTGATATTAGAAATAATATATCCAGAGCAGACCGGTTTCATGCCCGGGAAAAGTACATCCATTAACATTAGGAGAGTTCAGTCAGTGGTCCAGTACAGCTCCCTAGTTCTAGATAACGAATGGGCCTTGGCTTCGCTGGACGCGGCTAAGACCTTCGATTCTCTCGAGTGGTCCTTTTTATCTGCATGCTTACAGAAATATAAATTCGGCCCTAAATTTAGAAAATGGATATGTGCAATGTATACGAAACCCAAAGCTGCGAATAATAATAAATAACTCTGTATCCGAATCATTCTCCCTGGCGAGAGGAACACGCCAAGGATGCCCCCTCTCCCCGACCCTGTTTGCACTTGCAATCGAAGCACTGGCGATCCGCATAAGATCAACTCCTGTCATTAAAGGTATAGAAATAGCGGACCGATTGGATACCATTGGCTTATACGCCGATGACATGGTGATATTTATGGACAAAGCAGAAAAAACACTACCCCATGTGATTGATACTATAGACATATTTAGTAATTATTCTGGATTATACATAAATTGGGTTAAGTCCGCCCTGATGCCTCTCTCCCTGGGTCCAGTGGATCACCTTGAAAAGTTATCTCCATTACCAGTTGTAACTAGTTTTAAGTATCTGGGAATAAATATTTCAAAATATAGTACACTAGACTATAAAATATTCTCCCGCTGATAGATCTTGTTAAACTTAAATTTGCTATCTGGAGTAAATTACTATTATCTGACTCCGGGTGTATTAATCTGATTAAAATGATCCTACTCCCCAAACTCAGTTATTCCCTCCAACATAGTGCAGTGCTGATCCCTAAATCTTTTTTTTCAGTACTTAATTAATTTCATCCTTTATATGGGGAAGACTAGACCTAAACTCAAACTGTCCACCTTACACAGGTCTAAGCAGATGGGCGGGGCGGCTCTGCCGGACTTCTTTTTATATTACTTGGCCGGGCAGATCAAAGCTCTAAGTAGATGGATGCCTAATAATTGTTTACCTAACTCGGAGAGTCATTTGGCTCATGCGGCAGGGACTGAATGTTTGTTGGGATTTCTAGAAATAGACAAACCTAATATCTCTGGATTATTACCCCTACTCCGGTTGGCACGGTCAGTCTGGAGACAACTTAAACGAGTAGTCCGCTTTGCTGATGTTATAGCTGAACTGCCATTATGGAATAATCCCTGTTTCCTGAGGCTAAGTTCACACGTTGCGGAATTGCCGCGGAAATTTCCGCGGCAATCCCGCACTTCTCCCGCGGGAAATACGCACGTTTTTTGTAAGCGTATTCCCGCCAGAATAATAGCGTTTTGCAAGCGTAATTAGCTTGCAGAATGCTAGCGTTTTCCTAGCGATCTGTAGCATCGCTTGGAAAACTGATTGACACGTGTGACCAACTTTTTACTATTGATGCCGCCTATGTCGCATCAATAGTAAAAAGATCTAATGTAAAAATAATAAAAAAAATAATAAATAATGATATTCTCACCTTCCGGCGGCCCCCGCAGCTTTCCCGCCTTCAACGACGCTCCCGGCAACTCGCGGTCCCAAGGATGCATTGCGACAAATCACACCGATGACGTAGCATCTCGCGAGACCGCTACGCCATCTGGGTGATCTCGCAAAGGACTCTTGGGACCGGGAGTTGCCGGGAGCGTAGCTGAAGGCGGGAAGGCTGCGGGGGCCGCCGGAAGGTGAGAATATCATTATTTATTATTTTAATTATTGTTTTACCAGGGATATGGTACCCAGGGCCTGGAGGAGAGTCTCCTCTCCTCCAGACCCTGGGTACCACCGCACATGAACCGCTTACATTCCGCAAAATTAACGAACATGTTGCTATTTTTTCCGCGAAGCGTTTTTTTCGCGGAAAAAAAACGCAACATGTGGCCAAAACATGCGGAATCAATTAACATGTATAGGATGCTTAATGCTTGCGTTTTTTTCGCGTTTTTACCGCGGAAAATCGCAGAAAAAACGCGAAAGAAACGCAAATATTCCTGAACGTGTGCACTTCGCCTGAAACTTCTAAATCACCCATCCACTCAATTCTGGATCTCATATAATGTTTCCTTAATCAAAGATCTATATGATCACAATGTCCTAATGTCCTTTGAACAAATACAACTTAAATACAGTGTCCCAAGATCACAATTTTTCCGATATCTACAGCTTAGATCAGCAATTCAATCGTATCTGCGCAACAGAAATGTAACCCAAGCAATATCATCCTTCCCCCTTATAGGGATTTTCAAATCGCAAGGCCCTCAACGGCTTATCTCTACCCTGTATACTTATATGCTGTCCGCAGGCTCTGACTCTGCTCTATCATCAGTAAAGGAGAAGTGGAGGGCTTTAATTCCAGATATTCAAAATGAAGACTGGGAGGAGGTTCTTGATTCCCCAGCCAGAGTGTCCCCATCAGCCAACAACAAAATGACGCAAAGGTACATAATACACCAGTCGTACTTGACCCCACTACGGCTATTTAAAATGGGGTGGTCAAAAGAAAGAGGACCAGTGGTATTGAAATCTGTATTAATGATTTAATTTGCAAGCTGGATGGTTTTCATCCATTGTGGATGTCATGGTGACTATATGTACAATGTATTGGCTATTTACATAATGTATGTGTTTGTTACTGTCTAATAAACGAATTTAAAAAAAAATAAATAAACACTTGAAATAGATCACTCTGTTTGTAATGACTATATAATATAAGATTTCCACTTTTTGCATTGAAGAACTGAAATAAATTAACTTTTCAATATGCTAATTTTGTGAGAAGTACCTGTATGTAAGGTCATGCACTTGGGCAGGAGAAACATTGTACAGTACAATCATGTACTAGATAGTAAACTCCTGGGTAAAATGGTCACTGAAAAATACTTTGGTGTATTGGAGGGCATCAAAATCAACTTTTGTGATCAGTGCCAGGCAGCTGCTGCCAAAGTAAATAAAATCATGTTATGCCTGAATAGTGGCATATATGCTCCTGACAAAAACATATGACCCAATTCACTAATGTACACACCAATGTTAAACGGGGAGCATTTTGATTTAGGATGCGCCAAATTCATTAAGCCTTTAATGACAAAGCCAACGCACCCCACTGATTCAGAGATTGTTTTTTTGTGACATATTGTACTTCATTATAGTGGTAAAATTTCTTCAATATGAGTTGAGTTTATTTGTCAAAAAAACGAAAATTTGAAAATTGCTAAATTTTCTACATTTTTGCCAAATTTAATTATTATGCCCTTAAATCAGAGAGACATTTCACACAAATAACATTTCCCTTATGTCTACTGTACATCAGCCCAATTTTTGAAACATAATTCTTTTTGCTAGGAAGTTAAGGGTTAAAATTTTAACAGCGATTTCTCATTTTTCCAACAAAAGTAACAAAACTTTTTTCTTCTTTTTTTTTTTTAGGGACCACATCACACTTGAAGTGACTGAGGGGCCCATTTGACAGAAAATACGCCCAAAAAGTGGCACCATTCAAAAAAACTGCACCCTTCAAGGTGCTCAAAACCACATTCAACAAGTATATTAACCCTTCACGTGCTTCACAGAAACTGAAGCAATGTGAAATGAAAACTTCAACATTTAATTTTTTTTCATAAAAAATTTACTTTAGACCCAAAACGTATTTTCACAAGGGTAGCAGGAGAAAATGGACCCCAAAACTTGTTGGGCAATTTCCCCTGATCACACTGATACCTTATTTGGGCGGAAATCTACGGTCTGGGCGCACAGCAGGGCTTGAAAAGGATACTTTTTTTAATGTAAAATTTGCTGGAATAACTAGAGGACGCCATGTTGTGTTTGGAGAGCCCCTGATGTGCCTAAACAGTGAAAACCTCCCAAAATAGACCCTATTTTGGAAACCACACCCCTCAAGGATTTTATCCAGGGGTATAGTGAGCAATTTGAACCCATAGGTACGGCACAGAATTTCATAACATTAGATTGTCATATTGAATATATCATTATTAGTGTTTAGTGCAAGTGCTTGCTACTCCAATTTGCATCGGGTGCTCGGATATGCACCGAACATCGCAGGTGCTCGAGTGACATGCTCGAGTCTCTGCCCCGCATGTGTTGCAGTTGTAAGGGTGAGTTTCCACGGTCAGGAAACGCTGCGTGTTTGGCGCTGTGCGCTGGCGCAGCGCCAAACACGCAGCGTCCAGATGTACAGCATAGTGGAGGGGATTTCAAGAATCCCGTCTCCACTATGCGTAACAACACGCAGGGGGCAAACCTGCGTAAACGGACATGCGGCGCGTCTTTTCAGACCGCAGCATGTCCTCGCGTTTGCGGCGACGGTGCGTCGCCGCAACATAATTAAACACAGGCTATGTAGCCCTGCGCTCTTTCCGGGGGTGTTCCGGAGGTGTCCTGAACACCTCCGAAAGATCGCGCGTCATAAAGGGGGCGGGCTTAGACGGAGCGGAATTTCCGCTCCGTCAAAAGCGCTCTGGTTCCGGACCGTGGAACCATAGCCTTAGACACACAAAAAAAAAAAAAGCAGGAATCCGCGATACTCTGTGCATACCAGAGCACCCGATGAAAACTCGAGTAGCGATCACTAGCCATCATAATGTCTTTTTTTTTTTTTTTTACTTTTGGAAAAAAAAAAATTGTAACCCAAATCCTAACCTAACCTCTACCCTAATACAACCCTAACCTCAACTGAATAGAAAAAAATAAAATGAATTATTTTATAATTTTTATCTAAACTAAGAAGGTGACAAAGGGGGGTTTGATTTACTTTATTTTTTTTGTTTTGATCACTGTGATCTTAGACCTTATCACAGTGATCAAAAAGAACCAATACGAAAAATTTCCTAGAAAGAGGATGCCGGGCCGGGGGATGGATCACGAGGGACGGCGTTATCAGGGGGACTCAGAGGGGCATCATTTCTCTCTCCTCTGACAAGCATATCATGTCAGAAAAAAGAGATAAATGATTTTAACAGCGGGCACACTTTTTTTTTGTGATTGCTGTTATTCACTGAAAATCCAGCCCTGATCATGTTCTCAGGGGTCTCAGCTACCCCCGGTAGGTGAGACCTCGGAGATTTTCCGACTCTGTGGGTGCTAAAGCCTTATTCCCGATCGTCGTTTTAAAGTGGCGATGAGGGGATAAGTACCCATAGCAGCTGCCATTTTAAAGCATATCGGCGGTCATTAAGGGGTTAAGAGACACAAGCATCTTAATGAATATAGCAAATCAAACTGGAGCGCGCTTCCTTGTGCCTTGCCAAAAAACTACCCCATGCCCTGTCTTGGCTCCTTTTCACCTTTTTCCATTTTGGCAGAGCTGCCTAAAAATGGCATGAAAATTCCAAAAACCACAACATTTTTGTGCAACTTAGATATTTCAAAATTGGTTTACTCCACTTTTCTGGAGTGAACACGATGATGAATTGGGGCCATATTTTTGCCTTTATACAAGTCACTAGTCAGGCCACTGTTAAAACACAGTGTACAATTGTGGGCCCCAGTGTATAAGGCGGCCATAGCTTAACCCCTTTCACGACACAATATCCCTAAATTTGATGCGGGCTCCCATGTTTCATGGCGGATTTAATCAGTCACCATGTGCCTTTAACTGCCGCGAGCGGAACGGTAACTTCGACTCTGCCTGTTATCCTGTTAAATGACGCTGTCAAACTCTCCCAGAGGTGTTTAACATGCGCTGGCAGAGGGTGTGCATTTTTCTGTGCTTGTCATGACAATTCTATTGTGACTGCCAGCCTGTAGCTAATAAAAAAAACAAAAACAAATGTTCAATCACCCACCCTTTTTGCCCTATCACAAATAAAATACAAAACAAAAAAAAAAAAAAAACTAGAAAAACAGACATTAGGTATCACTGTGTTCGTAAAAGTCTGATCAAAATATAATGTAATCATACTGACCTAGAGAATCATATTGTCAGTTCAGTGTTACCATATAGTGAACATGGTGCATTAAAAAAAACCCTTGCAAAAAAAGTGCAATTTCATAGTTTTTGAATCTCAATGCAGTTGGAAGCTTCTTCCCGCTTTTCAGGGCATCACATGATAAAATGAATGATGTCTTTCAAAAGTACAACTTGTCCTGTAAAAAACGAGCACCCACATGGCTATGTGGACAGAAAAATAAAAAAAAGGTATGGTTCTTGGAAGAAGGTGAGGAAAAACAGAAAATCGCATGGGGGGGTGAATGGGTTAAAGAGAATCTTTCACTGATTTTTTTTTATTTAACCTGAGAACCTAGCCACTTGGTGTTGCTCCAGTATTTATTTTTCTTCTGTGGCAAACAAAGTTATGCCACCTGGTTATAAATATACAAATTTTACCATCAACCAATGCAGGGCATGTAATACAAAACTTCTTGGTTGAATAGAGAAAAAGCAAGTTCTGCAATATACAACTTGTTGGTTGAAGGGAAAACGTATGCCATTACTGGAGTGTGTGGGGGCCCAAATATTGAAAGAAGGGGTACAGAAGATCTATTCCAGAATCAATGGACTAGAGAAAATTGGAGGAGCTATGCACTTTACATTAAAAATTGCAGTGAAAGCTCTGTTTTAATTATAGTGGGCACAGATGAGAACGACCTTGGTTATTAACCCCTTTGCTCTTGAGCGATTTCCGTTTTTGTTTTTTCATCCACTTACCGTATATACTCGTGTATAAGCCGAGATTTTCAGCACCTTTTTTCGTGCTGAAAATGCCCCCTCGGCTTATACACAAGTCATAGGGCAGAAACCAGCGGGGGAGGGGATGCCGCGGCAGGAGCCGATGGCTGGGATCATACTCACCCCTCCCCGTGCCATCGCTGAGGGTCCCTGCAATCCTGCGTTCTCCCCGCTTCCTGCAGCTCTCCAGCACTGAGCGGTGATGTAATACCCGCTATTTAAGGTCATGTAATATGGACGCGACGCCACTCCCATGGGCGTGGCCTCCATATTCATGGCCTTAATGAGCGGTATTACGTCACCGCTCAGCGCTGGAGAGCTGCAGGAAGCGGGGAGAACGCAGGATTGCAGGGACGCTCGGCGATGGCACGGGGAGGGGTGAGTATGATGGAGGAGAGGACAAGGAGCACGGAGCTGGACGGGGGATAGAACGGTGGACGGGGGAAGCATGGAGGAGGACCGGGGGGAGAATGGAGGACGGGGGAAGCATGGAGCAGGACGGGGGGGGAGAACCGGGGGGAAAACGGAGGACGGGGGAAGCATGGAGGAGGACGGGGAAGCATGGAGGAGGACGGGGGAGAACGGAGGACGGGGGAAGCATGGAGGACAATGAGCACGGAGCAGGACGGGGGGAGGATGGAGGGCACAGAGGAGCACTGAGCAGGATGGGGGGAGAGGATGGAGGGCACAGAGGAGCACGGGGGGGCACAGGAGGACGGAGAAGGAATGGGGGAGCACAGCGGAGGACGGAGCAGGAGGGGGGAGTACAGAGGAGAATGGGGGAGCACAGAGCTGGATGGGGGAGCAAGGAGCAGGACGGGGGCAGCACAGAGCAGGAGGGCAGTTTATACACCCGGCTTATACACGAGTCAATAAGTTTTCCCAGTTTTTTGTAGCAAAATTAGGGGGGGTCGGCTTATACACGGGTCGGCTTATACACGAGAATATACGGTATTTCAAGAGCCATAAATTTGAGTCTTGTGAGGGCATGTGTTTGAAGGAGAAGTTGAAGTTTGATTGACATCATTCACTTTACCATGTAATCTATAGAAAAACAGTAGAAAACATTTCACCTGGGATTAAATGGTTAAAAAAAAACAAAAAAAAAACACACACTTCCGCCATGTTTTCTTTACATTTCGTCTGTTCATTGTGTGGTAAAAATGACATAGCAATAGGACTATTCAGGTTAGTAAGTATATGGCGACACTGAACTTGTCAATTTTGTTTTTATTATTTTAGTATTAAAAAAATAATAAAAAAAAAATGTAGAACTTTGGAAAAAAAAAATAGTTTTTCATCACCATTTTCTGAGACCTGTAATTTATTTTTCTCTCAATCTAGCTGTGTGAAATCTAATTTACTGCTCCTCGACTTGTCATTTTACCATTTTCGTAGCCAAGATTGATCGCTTTTTATTGCCAGCATCCAAGTCAGCTCCAGTTAAACTCATAAACGCAAAGGGACTAGGGAAAGGGTGAACTGCAGGACCAAAACAATGATTGTCTGCCCTTCTTTAGAAGTTTTACCCTCTCCAATAAACTTTTAATCAAAATACGCTGTTCTTCTCAACAATGTGTCAAACGATCCATATTTCTCTGGCTTTCAAGGAGAAATGCATGGACAACATATCCTGGCTTCACCCTTAAAGGGGTTATCCACTACTTTAAGTTAACCCCCCAATGTATCCCCCCGGGACCCCTAAAGAATTTTGTAAATTCCTCATGTTGCCTACACTGCCTGTGAGCGGCGCTATCATTGGCCACTCACAGGCAGCATGTGACCCCGGCTGCAGCCGGCTCTTGCTTCCGCTGACGTCCCGACAAGTTCTGGCAACAGCCGGGGGTCCTTCTTCCTCCTCCCGCACTGGCTGCCAGGCTGTGGGCGGAGTTATCCCCCCGTGTCACACCCGGCATCCACCGCGCGCCCATTCATTGAGATAGCGCTCGGTGGATGCTGGGTGTGACGCGGGGGTAACCCCACCCACAACCCAGCAGCCACCGCGGGGACCCAGCGTGAGTCAGGCCTCACTTGTCGTGACGTCAGTGCTGGGTCACGTGCTGCCTGTGAGCGGCCAGCAATAGCGCCGCTCACAGTCAGTATAGGCAACATGAGGTATTTACAAAATTCATTAGGGGCCCAGGGGGGGGATACATTGGGTGGGTTAAAGTACTGGACAACCCCTTTAAATAAGGGCCATCTGATTCACAGCTGTCTCTTCACAGAATGATTGACCTCACTCATTGAACTCCACCAGCTATTATTTTGAACACCCCCCTTCAATTATTCTAATACACAGACTAAAAAACATGCAAAGACTAAAAAACATGCAGATCATTAATGCGTTTGACATGTGGTAAAATTTATACCAAAAACAGTGATTAAATCTGATTAGACATGTGGGATTGCTACTATTTTGAACACTACTGAACGTGAATGGACAGTACAAGAATCTGTCACACCTAGGCACACAACAGTGACAGGGCGGGCCATCCACTACATTTAGAGCAGGCCGCACAACATACAGCCCATTGTCCGGGATGCAACAGCTCCATTTTCCTATATTCAAATGTACTCGGGTCTTTCAGACGCGAATACATTTTAACACTGGCGTCAGGACTGGGGACGTGCAGCAGCGCGATTATTTTAGCATGCTGCTGATGTCATCACACTGCTGTGTTTCATCGATAACGTGTTTCATGGCTATGAAACTAGAGATTTAAGGTTATGAGGAGAATTTAGCGAATTTCTGATCCAAGTAACGCAGTTTAAGTTCGCATGTGTTTACAGTCATTTTATTTGGAGAACAAAACTCTCAAAATCCGTCTCAGATACTCAAAATTTGGTTCCGGCGATGTACTAATGCCAAATACATGAATGGACAGTACAGCAATCGGTCACACCTAGGCCCACAACAATGATGATGGTAATGGTGGTTTTGGTGATTTATTCATGTAACTATCCCTTTAAAGACAATATTTGCTACCCTTGGGATTGGTTCAGTATGGCATTGTGGCTGTTGGACCAAAAAAATGCTGTGCACTCTAATCAAGAGGAAAGAAATCATCACTTATAATCATCACAAACAGCAATTGTTTGCTGCAAGAGCAAAGAGTCTGTGGAACCCTCTTGCCACATTGTAATAGTTGATTCAAATACCTGCATATTTTTTCAACCTTAACAACCATTTCTTGTAATTTGGTGCCTCCAAAAGATCTAACTTATTGCTCTAGTACATCTCAAAGATTTATATCTGGTTGTCACTACTAAAGCAGATTGGCTCAAGAAGTCATTGGCCAACTCAATTGTTACCGAAAGCAAAGAGGCCTGCCAGAGAATACCAGCAACTGAGAATTGGTAGGATTACTTTATATTACCTTTCTAAATTAAATAAACAAACAATTAGGAACTCACGTTTCATGGGTGCCAAAAAAGAAAATGGGCATTTTATTTGTGGAAGGTTTTACAGCACCATCAGGAAGTTCATCCACCTGTAGATACAGTTAACAAATGAAAAAGTATAGAAAAATTAGTATTTCTTAATGGGTTAATCAGGATATCTTTACACAATACTGAAGAAATTATAAACCCTTAACCCCCAAAGCTTGTTTTCACTTTCCTGACCAGGCTAAAATTTACAATTCTGACCAGTGTCACTTTAATGTGGTAATAACTCTGGAGCGCTTCAACATATTCCAGTTACTCTTGTTGTTTTTAGTGACATATTTTACTTAATGCTAGTGTTACATTTTGATCAATGATTTACATTTTTTATGAAAATTTTACAAAAAAATAAAAAAGGTAAAATTTAGCAGTTTTCAAACTTTTACTGTTTGACTTTTGGAATGCAAAAATGGCTGGAACAGATAGCGGACGTCATGTCATGTTTGCAGAAGCACGGATGTGCCTAAACAGTGGAAAACCCACACAAGTGACCCCATTTTGAAAACTACACCCTCAAGGAATTACAAAGGTGGGCAACACCTTGAACCACAGGAGCTTCACAGAATTTTAGAACGTTGAGCTGTGCAAATGAAAAAAAAAAAATTCTCAAGCAAAAATGTTGCTTTAGCCTCAGATTTTTTTTTTCACAGGGGTAAAGGAAGAAAACGGACAACAGATTTTGGGATCCATTTTCTCCTGAGTATGTGAATACCCCATATGTTGTGGAAATCTACTATTTGGGCACATGGCGAGGTTCGGAAGGGAAGGAGCGCCAATTGAATTCTGGAGCACTATTTTGGCTGGAATAGATTGTGGAAGTCATATCACATTTGAAGAGTCCCTCATATGTCAACACAGCAGAAACCCTCACAACTGCTTATGTGAGATGATACACATGAACTGGTCAGAGACTACCTGCAGCACATAAATGATGAACAGCAGCGATCAGAACTTCACTCTGGCTACTTCTAGTAGAGAGAGACCTCTGCTAAGTAATATATGCATCACTTATAGCATCTCAAGGAAGCTCAGCTTCTGAAACTCTGCACACTTGCAAATTCTAACATGGATGCACTTATACAGCTCTGGCAAAAATTAAGAGACCACTGCAAAATTTTCAGTTTGTCTTATTTCTCTCTTTATAGGTATATTTTTGAGTAAAATGTAAATTGTTCTTTTATTCTATAAACTACTGACAACATGTCTCCGAATTTCCAGTCAATAAATTTTGTATTTTGTTTTCTAAAAATGAGAAATGATCAAAATTAAATAAAAGAACCAGTGCTTTCAGACCTAAAATAATGCAAAGAAAACAAGTTCATAATCATTTAAAAACAACAATACTAATGTCTTAACTCAGGAAGAGTTCAGAAATCAATATTTTGTGAAATAACCATGATTTTTAATCACAGCTTTCATGCGTCTTGGCATGCTTTCCACCAGTCTTTCACACTGCTCCTGGTGCAAAAATTTAAGCAGTCTTCTTTGTTTGATGGCTTCGGACTATCCATCATCCTCTTGATTACATTCCACAGGTTTTCAATGGGGTTAAGGTCTGGAGATAGGGCTGGCCATGACAGGGTTTTGATGTGGTGGTCTCTTAATTTTTGCTAAAGCTGTATGTCCATATGCGTTAAGGTGTTAACCAGGACTAGGGTTAGCTCCATAGCTCATAGTGGCCGCAGTCACTATTGACTGCAGCATCTAAGAAGTTAATTAGCAATGATAGGAACAAATTCCTGCAGTGATCACATGGGTATTAAAGCTTAGACACTTAATTATGTGAACAATTTTTTTTTTACAAAAGGAATTAAAAAACAAACAAACACAAATTATTCATAGAAATGCAGAAATTCAGATTTGAAATTGAGAACTTAACTCACCCTAGCAGGCCAATGAGGATATCCCTTCATCTTGGCGAAAATTAAATCTCCAGGTTTGAAGTCACGAGTCATTGTTTTTCGATAAATCAGAGACCGCAGCAGAAAATGAAACTGTTTACGTACAATGAAACCGTTTATGTCCAAAATATACCTACAAGGTGACAAAAAAAAAAAAGAAGAACCTGTTTTCTCATAGTCTACCTGTCAATTAAAGAATAGTTTGGTTAAAGAGAATCGGTCAGTAGGTTCAACCGTCCTTCGCCATCTATATGGGTATGTTGGTCACAAAGTTCAGTAAAATGATACTTGAAATACGTAAAATGATGAGATCTGCAATCTGATGTCTTATTACAGAGAAATCCACATTTTTCTTAAATAGAAATAAGCAGTTAAGATCTATGAGCCGAACACAGATCTCCCTGAGAATCTACCTCTAGAGCTTATTCTAAATGAAAGGGGACATTACCAGTGTGAGACATGTAATGACTGACACTATGCTCTTATAATCACACATAGCTCTGCAATGAGAGTGGAACTAAAAGTACAGTAGAGCTGAGCTTTGCCTCCTTATAAAACCATTTACAGTTGTCTTCTCATTGTACTTCAAAGTCCATCTTACAGGCAGCCAGTGTTGATGAAGGGAAAAACAGCAGAGCTGACAACAGCAAATATGCTTGTTGTGTATGTAATGAGACAAGGTTCAACACTGCTGTACCATGTTGGTTATAATCAGGCACAGTTCTACAGCAGAGCTGCGAGCACTATGAGAGGACAAGTGCTGCTGAAAATGTGTGTAATGAGACAAAGTTCATTTCTGCTGTACCATGTTAGTTCTGATCTCACTGAAGCGGTTTGTTTGATAGGTTAATCTTACTGCCAAATTCCTTTTAAAAAGCACCACACCGGGATTTTTTTTTAAATTCACCACTGGATTGGCACTTAAAATCTAAGTCCCGTGCCCCGTCTGATACTCACCTTCCGGCGTTTTCATCTGTTTTCACCACAGCTAAACTCCGTCTCCAGCAGTTTGTGAGCTGCCAGCTGCTCCAGCTGGAGGTCACTAATCAATGTAAGTATATGGGAGGCTTGTTCTGGTTCTCAGACTTACATTGAGAGCTTGTGATGCAGCTTCTGAGTTCCAGCCAGTCAGAAGCTGCATTCACAAGATGGGCAGAAGGACTGGACCAGCGTCAAAAAACGGTGAAGATGTCAGAAGGTCAAGGGAATTACGCTTAAAGTATCACTCAAGGTGTGAAGAAAAAAAACAACAACACTGAAGTGGTGCTTTAAGGTTCCCAAGATGAGTGTTTGGTGAGCTTTTGACGATACACTTTTTTACTGTGGCAAAAAAAATGCAGAGCCTTACATTCCAGCAATGTGAATACGATTTATTGAAATCTCAAGCATTTTTTAAATCAATCTAAAACAAACTATGTGAAAATACATAAAAACTTTTATTTCTAGATCTCAATAAAATATAAAGACTTAGACATACAAAAAGTGGGGTAGTATTTTTTATATTTATAATAACCCCAAAATATCTGGTTAGGACAGTATGCTTCCTACAATAAAAAACAAACCCATCAAGTATATATTCTATGCATCCGATCCGCAGTTGTACATATGTACCTGTCCTAGACAATCTTATTAACAGTAGTCAATCAGATAATCTGTGTATATGGATTAATATCTATCGACTATCAACAATGGTCAAATAGGATATCACAGTAGATCCATGTACTCTAATCTATAAATGAACATCAAGAGACATCTTTAAAATATTGCACAAGTATCCATCTATTATCAGCGTGCATATTTTCATTTTTGTTACACTGTGAGACAAGCAAATTATTTAAACCAGCCCTATTAGGGTTTATTAAAGTATGGAAAGATCTCACCTTATTAGGTGGTGCCTTCACAGTCAAATGGAACAAGAGTAGCTTATACCTGGTATCAGACAGGAAAAAGTTGCATGTTGTCTAACCCTAAGCCCCATGACTCCTGCCCTTACAAGGGCAGTCCACCTTTAACCCTCAAAAACTGCTTCTTATCCAAGTTAGCCCTATGTGCCTCCAGACACGTTTCCTCCATCATATATTCTTCAAAGGAATGACATACAGTACAGACCAAAAGTTTGGACACACCTTCTCATTCAAAGATTTTGCTGTATTTTCATGACTCTGAAAATTGTACAATCACACTAAAGGCATCAAAACTATGAATCAACACATGTGGAATTATACATTACACTTTACAAAAAAGTGTGAAACAACCAGGGTGGATTGATTTAAATCACGCCGATTTAAATCAACGATTTAAATCATGATTTAAATCAAATGATTTTTTTCTATTTAAATCAGATCGATTTAAATCGTGATTTTAATCATGATTTAAATCAAAAGATTTTTTTAATATAAATCACGATTAAAATCTAAAACTTTCAATCATTGTTCAATTAACTCCACACTTCTAGCTTGGTTTCACTTTCTGTAGCTTGGTTTCAGTTTCTTTTTCCATTCAGTTGACATGCCCAAACTTGTTGGATAGTCAGTCAGCAGTACTTGGCTGTAGTAACAATCAAACTTCAGAAGTGATCTGCGTGAGCCATGGCAGGTCGTAAGAGAGACCCTATTTGGGTTCATTTTGTTGAGATGCCAGCAGAGCTTGGAAAGAAAGGTGGGAGAGCAAAGTGCAAATACTGTCAAAAGGATATCCAAGGACTTGTTTGCCGTTTGAAATCACATTATGAAAACTGCAACCAGAAGGGAAATGAAGATGTTGATAGTGATACTACTAATGTCAATGAACCCCCACAGCTTCTTATGCACCAGGACCCTAGCACTAGTGGTAAGTCTGGCAATTACAACCTATTTTAACAGACGTTTTACTGGGATGGTTAAAGTCTATGAAAAGAAAAATTTCTAGCACTAGTTCTGGAGTATAGAATTTAAATTTATGTTAAGGCAATATTTCACAGAAGATTAACGTTAAGTAAAAATAAAAGAGTGTGTATACGCCTATTTTTTTTTTTATTGTAGGCTACAATTTCTTTTGAAGTCTGCCAAATTGACCATTTTTTAAAAAAAAACATTTTTAAAACTTTTGTGACATAATTTTTTTCAGTTGCTCTGATATTACTAGTATTACAGCAACTTCACCGGAAACTTGAGTAGCATAACTTTTGAGACAGCCGTTATAGGACGAGGACCATTACATTGTTCAAAAAGTTTGTTTCAAAATATTTTCGTTATATTTCTTCAAATACGCAGTCGAATTATATTTTTAATTACTGTGCTTTCAGGGTCAAATATGGCTTGTGCTGCACGTGACAATCAATATCTGGGTACAACTTCAACAAAGCAGCCCAACAAAAAACTTTGCGTGCAAAGTGTAGAAAAATTCCTCTTAAAGACTACGACGAGCCAGAAAGAACATTTTGATGAATTAATTGCTAAATTCATACTTGCAACCAATTCTTCTTTCCGACTAGTTGAACACCCATTGTTTGTACAAATGATCGAAGGAATAAGACCAGGCTACAAACCACCAAGTAGATTTGATATCTCAGGAAAACATCTTCAGGCTGTATACGACAAAGAAAGAGCGGCTTGTACAAAATATTTGAAAGACAAAGTTGTTAACATGAGCTTGGATGGTTGGAGCAACATCCACAACGACCCCATAATTTGCACTTGTGTCACAACAGAAGATGGTGAAACTTACCTTACAGACACAATCGACACATCTGGAAATTCACATACTGCTGAATATTTACTTGAAATTGCTAAGAACTCAATTCACCAATGCCAAGAACAGTTTGGATGTAAAGTAAGGAGCTTAGTTACTGATAACGCAAGCAATGTGGCAAAAATGCGAGCGGAACTGGCACATGAGGATGACACAAATGTCATTACATACGGTTGTTCTGCCCATTTGTTGCATCTTTCGGCAAAAGACCTGCATATTTCGGGTGTCAAGGAACATGTTGTAGAAATTGTTAAATATTTCCGCAATAATCATTTTGCACATGCAACCTACAAGGAAGGAAATGGGAGGACTGAAGTTGGTTCTACCACAAGATGTTAGATGGAATACCTTGGCTGAATGCTTGGAACTGTTTATTAACAACTGGTCAAAATTAGTGTCCATTTGCGAAACACATCGGGATAAAATTGATGCTAATATACGAAGCAAAGTATTAAATCTTGGTGTGAAGAGAAATGCCGAGGACCTTTTGGAAAATTAAAGCCAATATCTATTGCGTTGGATAAAATGCAGAAAGATACTGCAACCATAGCTGATGCCACAGAAGTTTGGAAAGATTTAGAAGGTTCGCTAGATCGCTTGAACCTCTCAAACAATGTAAAGGTTGCAATACACCACCGCAAGGACCAAGCATTAAAAGAAGAACACTATTTAGCCAATATCTTGCATCCCATCTACAGAGGGAAAAAACTATCTGAGGCGGAAATCAACTCTGCAATGGAGTGGCTCGCCAATACTAACCATGACATTGTGGCAACTGTGCTGAAATTGAAGTGTGAATCTGCACCATTTCAAAAATACATGTTTGCAGATAACGTCGTTAATGAACTAAAACCACTGGACTGGTGGAAGTCGCAATCACTTGTTCTTCCAGCGAAGATAATAAATGTAGCTACTCAGCTACTGACTGCATCGGCTTCATCGGCAGGAGTAGAGAGATTGTTTTCTTCATTTGGTTTTGTGCACACAACAGTCCGAAACCGCTTAGGAACTGCTAAAGCAGGACAACTAGTTTTCCTATTAAAAGTCCTAAATAAACAGTAGGCTTAAAGGACTGATGTATTCACTGAAGATGTTTGCTTACTTCAAACGTTAGAGATAGGCTATTGTTAAAAAGTACTTACTCTCTGTAGTTCAATTCTGATTGTTTAATAGTGCAAATAAAAATTATTAGGTTTCATAATCATCAACTGTTTTAATATTTTTATTTGTGTAAAATAATTTGATTTGCAAAGACAAAGTTTTGCTTGTGTACAACTTGATTAAAAAATCCTATTTAAATCAAAAAAAATCCGATTTAAATAAAAAAAAAAATATCAATTTTTTTTGATTTTTTTTAAAAAAATCATGATTTTTATCCACCCTGGAAACAACTGAAAATATGTCTTATATTCTAGGTTCTTCAAAGTAGCCACCTTTTGCTTTGATTACTGCTTTGCACGCAGAAAAGGTGAACGGATGGACTCTACATGCCTGGTTCCCACCGTGAAGCATGGAGGAGGAGGTGTGAAGATGTGGGGGTGCTTTGCTGGTGACACTGTTTGGGGATTTATTCAAAATTGAAGGCATACTGAAGCAGCATGGCTACCACAGCATCTTGCAGCAGCACGCTATTCCATCCGGTTTGCGTTTAGTTGGACCATCATTTATTTTTCAACAGGACAATGACCCCAAACATACCTCCAGGCTGTGTAAGGGCTATTTGACCAAGAAGGAGAGTGATGGGGTGCTACACCAGATGACCTGGCCTCCACAGTCACCAGGCCTGAACCCAATCGAGATGGTTTGGGGTGAGCTGGACCGCTCACCGCTTCAATTTTGAATAAATCCCCAACAGTGTCACCAGCAAAGCACCCCCACACCATTTCCTCCATGCTTCATGGTGGGAACTAGGCATGTAGAGTCCATCCGTTCACCTTTTCCGCGTGCAAAGCAGTAATCAAAGCAAAAGGCGGCTACTTTGAAGAACCTAGAATATAAGACATATTTTCAGTTGTTTCACACTTTTTTGTAAAGTGTAATGTATAATTCCACATGTGTTAATTCATAGTTTTGATGCCTTCAGTGTGATTCTACAATTTTCATATCATGAAAATACAGAAAATCTTGAAGAGGTGTGTCCAAACTTTGGTCTGTACTGTATATGACTAGATAGTCCATAGTGGATAAGGAAAAATGTCCATTCAGAAGCCAGAATGTGTGTTAATGCTTAGCTATGTTCCACGGTCCAACCATAGCGCTTTGCGAGCGGAAATTCGCTCGTCTAAGCCCGCCCTTCTGCCCGATCTTCCGAGTGTTCAGACACTCGGAACTCGAAGGCAGGCTACATAGCCTGTTTAATTCTGTTGCGGCGACGCACCTCGCCGCAATACGCAGGACATGCGCGCTAAAGACGCCCGCATGTCCGTTTAAGCAGGTTTGCACTGCGTATTTTCGCATGGTGAGACGATTCCTGAATCCTCCATGCTGACATCTGGACGTGCGTGTTTGCCTGCGCCAGCGCACAGCGCCAAAACCGTTTTGACCGTGAACTCACCTTATACTGACATTCTCCTACTGGGACTATTTATATAAAGATACTCTCCAGGTGTCATCAATGTCTATTATTTGAATATTAAATTATCTTGTTTGCTGCATACTCGCCCATCACGTATCCCAAAACCATGCTTGTACTGTAAATGTAGGGTGTTTGACGTCATTTCTGGTTTGTATACCAGATGCAATCCACCTTGGAGCGTATTACCTAACGTCATTTCCTGTTTTTGTATGCCTCCCCACTCCTAGATGCATTCCACCTTTGAAAGCATCATCAGAACTCCGATCACATGGGAGGTCATGTGACCAAACCACATGAGAACCTGCATTTCATCCTGGAGCGCAATGAAGAAATTTCTCACGGTGTGGAGGTCACCACAGTTCAGGGGAACGGTGACCAGCGGAAACCTCAAATATCTCCGCTGGTCATTGAGGCTGTGATCGCAGCATCTCATTCCCCAGTGGTTCTCAGCATGGACGGACGCATCTTGGCGCCATCCAGGTTGAAAATTATTTATTACAGACATGGATTACGGCGTGAGACAAAACGACCGGCAGGTGAGGGATAAGGTTGTTCTTTATTTTTGATTTATTACAGGAGACGAAGGCTTCAATGGAATGGGCATTAGAAGAGTATAAGGGTGTTTGTTACTTTTAAATAAAAATGGAAGTGTGTTTTGTTTTTATTTAAAAAAAAAAATTCTGGCTTTGTGCTCATTTACAATACAATTATACGATAAGTAATGGATAGACGCCTCTCCATTACTAACTCTTGCGCTTGATGGCACCGGACAATACAAAGGAGACATCAAGCCCACAAATATGAATCCCAATTGCCACAAGACATGTGGAAAGAGCCGGGCAAAGCGACAGAATTGGCCCCTCACCAGCCTGAGAATTTCAAGCCCCCAGTCATCTGCTTTACAGCTTGGCTGGTTATCAAAAATACAGGGGAACCCATGTTATTTTTTAATCTATTTATTTATAGAGCAGGCGGCAGCCGATAATTACTCCAATCAGCCGCCTGATCTCGATGTTAACAGTTGAAAATAACTGAAGTTAGAAATTGTGCTTATCGAAGATATTTATTTCTTTCAAAACTTTTTACTCATTTGGTTCTCGAACTTCGGTGAAAATGTGATGCAGTTTTAGACCAAATTTATGCAAAAAGATGGACAAAATCTGAAGGATTCACAAACGTAACCACTTTAACCCCGAGGGTTGTTAGCACGTTAATGACCGGACTAATTTTTACAATTCTGACCACTGTCCCTTTATGAGGTTATAACTCTGGAACGCTTCAACGGATCTTGGCGATTCTGAGATTGCTTTCTCGTGACATATTGTACTTCATGAAAGTAGTATGAATTTTTATGCCCTTAAAACAGAGAAATGTGTCACAGAAAATAGTTACCGTATATACCCATGTATAAGCCGAGATTTTCAGCCCATTTTTTAGGGCTGAAAGTCCCCCTCTCGGCTTATACGCGGGTCATATACGGGGGTCGGCGGGGGAGGGGGAGCAGGGGTGTCGGATCATACTCACCCCTCCGCCGGCGCGGTCTCTGCAGCCCCCCTGCTTCTCCCACGATCTCCGGCTCCTTCCTGCAGCGGTCACATGGCACCGCTCATTAAAGTCATGAATATGCACATATTCATGACTTTAATGAGCGGTAGCACGTGACCGCTGCAGGACTGAAGCGCTGCGGAGACCGCCGGGAGAAGAGGAGACGCTGCAGAGAGTGACGCGCGGCGGAGGGGTGAGTATAGCAATATTTACCTTTCCCTCGGTCCACCGCAGCGCACTGCTCCCTCGGTCCGACTCCTCTGTGTGTAAATGATCAGGCAGAGGGCGCGATGACGTCGTTAGTGCGCGCCCCGCCCCCTGCCAGTCATTCACACACAGAGGAGTCGGACCGAGGGAGCAGTGCGCTGCGGTGGACCGAGGGAAAGGTAAATATATCAGGTGCCGGGGTCCTGAGCGAGCGGTGACACCCCCCGCCTGCTCAGGACACCGGCACCTGGCCCCCAGCGACGAGAGGTGAGTATGTCATTTTTTTTTTTGCAGCAGCAGCATATGAGGCATAATTGTGCAGCATATAGGGCATAATATGGAGCATATGGGGGCATAATATGGAGCATATGTGGGCATAATATGGAGCATATGGGGGCATAATATGGAGCATATGGGGGCATAATATGGAGCATATGGGGGCAAAAGCTGTGGAACATATGGGGGCATAATATGGAGCATATGGGGGCATAATATGGAGCATATGTGGGCATAATCTGGAGCATATGGGGGCATAATATGGAGCATATGGGGCAAAAGCTGTGGAACATATGGGGCATAATCTGGAGCATATGGGGGATTAATATGGAGCATATGGGGGCATAAGCTGTGGAACATATGGGGCATAATCTGGAGCATATGGGGGAATAATATGGAGCATATGGGGGCATAAGCTGTGGAACATATGGGGCATAATCTGGAGCATATGGGGGCATAATCTGTGGAACATATGGGGGCATAATCTGTGGAACATATGGGGGCATAATCTGTGGAACATTTGGGGGCATAATATGGAGCATATGGGGGCATATTCTGTGGAACATATGGGGCATAATCTGGAGCATATGGGGCATAATGTGTGGATCATACGGGGGCATAATCTGTGGAATATATGGGGGCATAATCTGGAGCATATGTGGGCATATTATGGAGCATATGGGGCAAAAGCTGTGGAACATATGGGGCATAATCTGGAGCATATGGGGGCATAATATGGAGCATATGGGGGCATAAGCTGTGGAACATATGGGGCATAATCTGGAGCATATGGGGGCATAATCTGTGGAACATATGGGGGCATAATCTGTGGAACATTTGGGGGCATAATATGGAGCATATGGGGGCATATTCTGTGGAACATATGGGGCATAATCTGGAGCATATGGGGGCATAATGTGTGGATCATACGGGGGCATAATCTGTGGAATATATGGGGGCATAATCTGGAGCATATGGGGGCATAATCTGTGGAGCATATGGGGGCATAATCTGTGGAGCATCATATGGGGGCATAATCTGGAGCATATGGGGGCATAATCTGTGGAGCATATGGGGGCATAATCTGTGGAGCATATGGGGGCATAATCTGTGGAGCATCATATGGGGGCATAATCATTTTTCACCCTAGGCTTATACGTGAGTCAATAAGTTTTCCCAGTTTTTTGTGGCAAAATTAGGGGGGTCGGCTTATACACGGGTCGGCTTATACATGAGTATATACGGTAATAAATAACATTTCCCACATGTCTACTTTAGATCAGCACGATTTTGGAAACTAAATTTTTTTTGTTAGGAAGTTATAAGGGTTAAAAGTTGACCAGCGATTTCTCATTTTTACAACAAAATTTACAAAACCATTTTTTTTTTTTTTTAGGGACCACCTCACATTTGAAGTCACTTTGAAGGGTTTATATGGCAGAAAATACACAAAGTGACACCATTCTAAAAACTGCACCCCTCAAGGTACTCAAAACCACATTCAAGAAGTTTATTAACCCTTCAGGTGCTTCACAGGAATTTTTGGAATGTGGAAGGAAAAATGAACATTTAACTTTTTAGTCACAAAAGTGATCTTTTACAATTTTTTTATTTTCACAAGAGTACAAGGAGAAAATTGACAAATAAAGTTGTTGCCGATACCCCATATGTAGGGGAAAACCAGTGTTTGGGTGCACAGCATAGCTCGAAGGGAAGGAGCGCCGTTTGATTTTTTCAAACCAAAATTGGCTGGAATTGAGATCAGATGCCATGTCGCGTTTGGAGAGCCCTGATGTGCCTAAACAGTGGAAATCCCCCAATTCTAACTTGAACCCTAACCCCAACACACCCTTAACCCTAATCCCAACCCTAACCACAAACCTAACGCTAACAGGAAAATGGAAATAAATACATTTTTTTTAGTTTTATTATTTTTCCCTAACTAAGGGGGTGATAAAGAAGGGTTTGATTTACTATTTATAGTGGGTTTTTATGATTGGCAGCTGCCACACGCTAAAAGACACTTTTTATTGCAAAACATAGTTTTTGCATCACCACATTTTGAGAGCTATAATTTTTACATATTTTGGCCCACAGAGTCATGTGAGGTCTTATTTTTGCGGGACGACTTGACGTTTTTATTGGTACCATTTTTGGTCACATGACATTTTTCGATTGCTTTTTATTCTATTCCGGTTTTTGGGAGGCAGAATGAACAAAACCCAGCAATTCATGAATTTCTTTGGGGGAAGGCGGGGGAGTTTTATACCGTTCCGCGTGTGGTAAAATTGATAAAGCAGTTTTATTCTTCGGGTTAGTACGATTACAGCGATACCTCATTTATATCATATTTTATGTTTTGGCGCTTTTATACAATAAAAACTATTTTATATAAAAAATAATTATTTTTGCATCGCTTTATTCTGCGAGCTATAACTTTTATTTTTTTCGCTGATGACGCTGTATGGCGGCTCGTTTTTTTGCGGGACAAGATGACGTTTTCAGAGGTACCATGTTTATTTATAGCTGTCATTTTGATTGCGTGTTATTCCACTTTTTGTTCGGCGGTATGATAAAGCATTGTTTTTTGCCTTGTTTTTTTTTTTAGGGGTTCACTAAAAGGGTTAACTAGTGGGACAGTTTTATAGGGCGGGTCATTACGGACGCGGTGATACTAAATATGTGTACTTTTATTTTTTTTTAATTTACATAATAATGTGTTTATTGGGGATTTATTTTTTTTTATTTATTTAGGGATTTTTTAAATATTTTTACAAGTTTATATTAATTATTTAAATTTTTTTTACATTGTCCATTGTGGAAGTGCAGGAGGCTTGCCGGCGCCTGCTCTCAGCAGACACTGACAAGCCACCTCCTTGCAGAACCCAGAAGGACCCCGGGCCATCTTGGATCCGGGGGCCTGCAGGGAAAAGGCCCTCGGTACAACGCGATCACATCGCGTTGCTCTGAGGGTCTCACGGAAGCACGCAGGGAGCCCCCTCCCTGTGTGATGCTTCCCTATGCCACCAGAACGCTGCGATCATGTTTCATCGCAGTGTGCCGGGGGTTAAAGTGCCGGGAGCAGTCTTGCTGAAGGGGGCAAGTTACCTTTCAAATGGTGTATCATTTGTGTGTGTGGGTGCAGTATGAACGGAGATACAAAGTAATCACCGAAAAACAGTGTTTAGAAATAACAGAATAGATTTGCAAAAATTTCTACATTTGTTTTTTTATCAGTCAAGATGGGGTGCAGAGTGTACATTAATGAGGAAAAAAAATGAACTTTTTTGCATTTACCAAATGGCTGCAATGAAACAGAGTGAAAAATTTAAAGGGGTCTGAATACTTTCCAAACCCACTGTATTTAGACTACGTTCACACATCAGGTTTTTACAATCAGGCACAATCCATCAAATCTTACCTGCCCTTTAAATTTGTAGACTTAGCATGGAGAGGCATATTTCATAAATATTTGGTTAGAGTCCCATGAAAGAAAGGTCATCTCTTACAGTGGTTGATGGGCACACTGTAAATTGGCCAATTTATGTGTTCAGTAGCTTCCTTTTATAACTATATTCCATACTAGCTGAAGAGCCCGACACTAACTAACTGTGTTTAGTTATAACAAATAATGGTGGCAGTTAAGGGGCCTTATTCCTCCTGCACCTCATACTCCTTTTTACATAGCAGCGTCCTGCACCTCACGCTCCTCATTTATACACAGCATTTTTCTGCAGCACAGCTTTTCTCCTTTATAGTCGCCTCCTCCGGCAGCACCTCACACTCCTCTTCCATATCCAATATATCTATCTATCTATCTATCTATATATACACACACACACACACACACACACACACACACACACACACACACACACACAGTGGCAAGCAGTGTCACGGGGCAGACAGCGCTGCCTCGTCCCCTCCAAGGTCATTCCCGTTAACCCAAGTGCCCGGGCCGCACACTGACATGTAATCCTGTGGCTGTAAGTGCCACACACCGCCGGTATTAGGCCTGTGGGGACCCGTAGCGGGGCACAGGTTTGCGCCTCTTCCTGCTGGCGTACATGTCGCTGCTCTTCTCCAGCGCAGACTGACAGAGGGGGCTCTGCCTGTGTGTGGTGGGTTTCTTCTTTCCTCCTCCCTGCCAGGCCAGCAACTGGTGCACAGATCCAATCCTGGGTCCGGAGAGTTTCTTGGCTTTATGTCCCAATCAGCACATTGGCGGCAGCAAGTAGCGCAGAGTGAAACTCCGGAGAGGGGCGATCACTGCTGCCGAAGATGATGGCACCGCCTGCTGCTTTTTTCCTCTCTTCCCGGCCTGAACTCTCAGTAGATGCAGGATCCTGGGCAGCTAAAGGACCTGTGATAATGTCACGACCAAGTGACCAGTCACGTGCTTGGGAGGAGAAGTCAGACGCAGGGCTGTGCTGGTGTAGAAGTGTCAGCTCGTGTCAGAGCAGGGTCTTATATCACATCACTGAAGTATAGTAACCCCGTATACATGGGATCAGAGGGTCCCAGCAGTAGAGCTGTGTGTGCAATGTATGTGAGCCAACCTGTGTGTCACAACTGTTGTCGGGTGTCCCTGGACCAGGGCACTTTCCCTGTGGCTATGCGGAGTGGGCGTAGCTTGACACACACACACAGTACAAACCAAAAGTTTGGACACAGCTCATTTAAAGATTTTTCTGTATTTTCATGACTATGAAAATTGTACATTCACACTGAAGGCATCAAAACTATGAATTAACACATGTTGAATTATAGACTTAACAAAAAAGTGTGTAACAACTGAAACTATGTCTTAGATTCTAGGTTCTTCAAAGTAGCCACCTTTTGCTTTGATGACTGCTTTGCATACTCTTTTCATTCTCTTGATGAGCTTCAAGAGGTAGTCACCGGAAATGGTCTTCCAACAGTCTTGAAGGAGTTCCCAGAGATGCTTAGCACTTGTTGGCCTTTTGCCTTTACTCTGCGGTCCAGCTCACCCCGAACCATCTCGACTGGGTTCAGATCTGGTGACTGTGGAGGCCAGGTCATCTGGCGTAGCACCCCATCACTCTCCTTCTTGGTCAAATAGCCCTTACACAGCCTGGAGGTGTGTTTGGGGTCATTGTCCTGTTGAAAAATAAATGATGGTCCAACTAAACGCAAACCGGATGGAATAGCATGCCGCTGCAAGATGCTGTGGTAGCCATGCTGGTTCAGTATGCCTTCAATTTTGAATAAATCCCCAACAGTGTCGCCAGCAAAGCACCCCCACACCATCACACCTTCTCCTCCATGCTTCACGGTGGGAAGTCCATCTGTCCACCTTTTCTGCGTCGCACAAAGACACGGTGGTTGGAACCAAAGATCTCAAATTTGGACTCATCAGACCAAAGCACATGTTGTGTATAAATATGTGATTCTTCAGATGCTTGCAATTTGTTACCATCTTTTCAGTTAGCCATTAAAAGGTATCAACCACTGAGGACTCTCAATTCTAAATATTTTTCTATCTACTGGCTAACACGGTACTAAGATATACATCTTTCCTGTATCAAAATGGAGGATACCAGAATGTACCGCATCTTTATGGAACTAAAACCACTTCTGAAGAAACGTGCACAAATGGACAGCGACATTTTCTTCTTATCTAAATGCAAAAAGGAGAATTTAATTCCCAAAGGACTCTGGATTATAAACCCAATTCTTCACACCTACAATACCCATTATGCACAAAACCTTTGTCACAGGACGTCTGAGAGACTAAGGAACCATCTTTTGCATGTCTGCTACAGCATAAGGAGTAACGTCCAAGGGCAATTTGAAACTCTGAGGAAAACACTTACAGAAAGCACAGTGCAAAAATTACAACAATACTACTACAAACCAGGGTGGATAAAAATCATGATTTTTTAAAAAAAAATCAAAAAAATCGGATTTTTTTGATTTAAATCGGATTTTTTTGATTTAAATCGGATTTTTTTGATTTAAATAGGATTTTTTAATCAAGTTGTACACAAGCAAAACTTTGTCTTTTTGCAAATCAAATTATTTTACACAAATAAAAATATTAAAACAGTTGATGATTATGAAACCTAATAATTTTTATTTGCACTATTAAACAATCAGAATTGAACTACAGAGAGTAAGTACTTTTTAACAATAGCCTATCTCTAACGTTTGAAGTAAGCAAACATCTTCAGTGAATACATCAGTCCTTTAAGCCTACTGTTTATTTAGGACTTTTAATAGGAAAACTAGTTGTCCTGCTTTAGCAGTTCCTAAGTGGTTTCGGACTGTTGTGTGCACAAAACCAAATGAAGAAAACAATCTCTCTACTCCTGCCGATGAAGCCGATGCAGTCAGTAGCTGAGTAGCTACATTTATTATCTTCGCTGGAAGAACAAGTGATTGCGGCTTCCACCAGTCCAGTGGTTTTAGTTCATTAACGACGTTATCTGCAAACATGTATTTTTGAAATGGTGCAGATTCACACTTCAATTTCAGCACAGTTGCCACAATGTCATGGTTAGTATTGGCGAGCCACTCCATTGCAGAGTTTATTTCCGCCTCAGATAGTTTTTTTCCCTCTGTAGATGGGATGCAAGATATTGGCTAAATAGTGTTCTTCTTTTAATGCTTGGTCCTTGCGGTGGTGTATTGCAACCTTTACATTGTTTGAGAGGTTCAAGCGATCTAGCGAACCATCTAAATCTTTCCAAACTTCTGTGGCATCAGCTATGGTTGCAGTATCTTTCTGCATTTTATCCAACGCAATAGATATTGGCTTTAACCTTTCCAAAAGGTCCTCGGCATTTCTCTTCACACCAAGATTTAATACTTTGCTTCGTATATTAGCATCAATTTTATCCCGATGTGTTTCGCAAATGGACACTAATTTTGACCAGTTGTTAATAAACCGTTCCAAGCATTCAGCCAAGATATTCCATCTAACATCTTGTGGTAGAACCAACTTCAGTCCTCCCATTTCCTTGTAGGTTGCATGTGCAAAATGATTATTGCGGAAATATTTAACAATTTCTACAACATGTTCCTTGACACCCGAAATATGCAGGTCTTTTGCCAAAAGATGCAACAAATGGGCAGAACAACCGTATGTAATGACATTTGTGTCATCCTCATGTGCCAGTTCCGCTCGCATTTTTGCCACATTGCTTGCGTTATCAGTAACTAAGCTCCTTACTTTACATCCAAACTGTTCTTGGCATTGGTGAATTGAGTTCTTAGCAATTTCAAGTAAATATTCAGCAGTATGTGAATTTCCAGATGTGTCGATTGTGTCTGTAAGGTAAGTTTCACCATCTTCTGTTGTGACACAAGTGCAAATTATGGGGTCGTTGTGGATGTTGCTCCAACCATCCAAGCTCATGTTAACAACTTTGTCTTTCAAATATTTTGTACAAGCCGCTCTTTCTTTGTCGTATACAGCCTGAAGATGTTTTCCTGAGATATCAAATCTACTTGGTGGTTTGTAGCCTGGTCTTATTCCTTCAATCATTTGTACAAACAATGGGTGTTCAACTAGTCGGAAAGAAGAATTGGTTGCAAATGTGAATTTAGCAATTAATTCATCAAAATGTTCTTTCTGGTTCGTCGTAGTCTTTAAGAGGAATTTTTCTACACTTTGCACGCAAAGTTTTTTGTTGGGCTGCTTTGTTGAAGTTGTACCCAGATATTGATTGTCACGTGCAGCACAAGCCATATTTGACCCTGAAAGCACAGTAATTAAAAATATAATTCGACTGCGTATTTGAAGAAATATAACGAAAATATTTTGAAACAAACTTTTTGAACAATGTAATGGTCCTCGTCCTATAAGGGATGTCTCAAAAGTTATGCTACTCAAGTTTCCGGTGAAGTTGCTGTAATACTAGTAATATCAGAGCAACTGAAAAAAATTATGTCACAAAAGTTTTAAAAATGTTTTTTTAAAAAAATGGTCAATTTGGCAGACTTCAAAAGTGAATTGTAGCCTACAATAAAAAAAAAAAATAGGCGTATACACACTCTTTTATTTTTACTTAACGTTAATCTTCTGTGAAATATTGCCTTAACATAAATTTAAATTCTATACTCCAGAACTAGTGCTAGAAATTTTTCTTTTCATAGACTTTAACCATCCCAGTAAAACGTCTGTTAAAATAGGTTGTAATTGCCAGACTTACCACTAGTGCTAGGGTCCTGGTGCATAAGAAGCTGTGGGGGTTCATTAGCATTAGTTGTATCACTATCAACATCTTCATTTCCCTTCTGGTTGCAGTTTTCATAATGTGATTTCAAACGGCAAACAAGTCCTTGGATATCCTTTTGACAGTATTTGCAATTTGCTCTCCCACCTTTCTTTCCAAGATCTGCTGGCATCTCAACAAAATGAACCCAAATAGGGTCTCTCTTACGACCTGCCATGGCTCACGCAGATCACTTCTGAAGTTTGATTGTTACTACAGCCAAGTACTGCTGACTGACTATCCAACAAGTTTGGGCATGTCAACTGAATGGAAAAAGAAACTGAAACCAAGCTACAGAAAGTGAAACCAAGCTAGAAGTGTGGAGTTAATTGAACAATGATTGAAAGTTTTAGATTTTAATCGTGATTTATATTAAAAAAATCTTTTGATTTAAATCAGTGATTTAAATCATGATTAAAATCACGATTTAAATCGATCTGATTTAAATAGAAAAAAATCATTTGATTTAAATCGTTGATTTAAATCGGCGTGATTTAAATCAATCCACCCTGCTACAAACTACGGACCTTTCTGATTCATAACAAGCAAAAGAAACTACACAGATTGCGCCTCAATTCAGGACTCTATACAAACATATAAAACAAAGCCAAAACCTGACAACCACGCCATTCCAGACACAAAATCATCTAACTGTGTCATCAATCTCTCAGATTATAAACCCAACAAGGTGGAGCTGGCCGTGCCTTCTAGAGGACTCTCATTCTGTCCCACTAAGGCCCTAGATAAAACTGAACTCTGCAGTGATATGGAACATTTTTTCAGGAGACTGCGCCTGAGGGAATACTTCAATGATACAGAAGATTCAGAAAACACTCGGACTGAAGGAAAAGGGATCCCAACAACCAAGAAGAGGTCAGACTGGACACCTCCACCTGGACGCAACCCTCATTTGGATAAATATATAGACTCATTCAGACATTTGATAAAATCCACCATCATAGACACCAACAGGAGACAAGCATCCAACATCAGTGCCCAGGAGAGAAAGGCCATACAGTCTCTGAAAACCAACAAAGAAATCATCATTAAACCTGCTGACAAGGGAGGTGCAATAGTCATGATGAACACATCAGACTATATGAAGGAAGCAAACAGACAACTTACGGACACACGCTACTACAGAAAATTTGAGTCGGACCCTACACAGGACTATTACAAGGAACTAAACAAGTTGGTATCTTGTCTGCCTGACAAATCCATAAGAGCCGATGACCTGATACCAGAGAGTCCAAGAACAGGGACATTCTACATGCTTCCCAAAATCCACAAATCTGGAAATCCAGGGAGGCCGATTATTTCATGTGTGGACACCCTTACTGAGCAGGTATCTGGATGGGTAGAGGGTGTTCTTAAACCCCTGTTAAATGTGTGTACTGTGGTATGGCGCCGGACTGAGAGCCCCCGGTGAGGGGGAGGCGGGCCGTGGACCCAGGAGCAGCGCTACACTGGGGAGCTGAGGGACCTCGATGAAAAAATGTATCACCTGCAGATTTACCGGGTGGGAAGGGAAAGGCTGGGCTCCCCCGATCCTCACCATCTGCCAGCACAGTGGGGGCTTTGCTCGCCATTCCTATCCTCAGTGGGACAGGAAAAACACTAAGGGGTGGTGAGGGGAGGGTCCTTTTAACAGCTCGTTGTTCCTGTCCCACTGAGAAGAAGGACGTCCTCCATGGTGCTGTCAGGTGGTGAACTGGAAATAATTATTTTTTCTATGAACTAGTTATTGTGTAAAAGCGCCAAAAACATAAAAAAATATATCGCTGTAATCATGCTGACTTGGGATGATCGAATAGCTTAAGATAAGTGCTTGTCCTAATAGCTAAAGCGTTTTCCAAATAGCTGCCTCGGTAACCTGGATACCTGGAGCGCTTCCGATAATCAGATAGTGAAAGTTAAATCAGCTGCTCAATCATTTGCAAAAATATTTAAATATATGAAAATATTAACACCACATTAAAAAGACAAAAAATTCTTTTCATGTGACTGGCAGAAAAATCAAGTAGCGTGTGACGTTTCGACCCCTGTCCGGGTCTTTTTCAAACAACGCTAGAATTGATTTTAGTTGGCCATCTGAATGTTGCACAGCTTATGGTGCTTGGGGATCAGGAGCTTTGTGTAGGCGCCGCAGCTGCATGTGTCGTGGCTGTTTCACTGTCACAACACATGCATGCATAAACTGTTTGTTGAAGAATAAAGAATAAAACTGGCTTATCAATTTTATCACACACGGAACAGCATAAACCCCCCCAAAACAATTCCTGAATTGCGTTTTTGTTCATTCTGCCTCCCAAAAATCAAAATAGACAGCGATCAAAACATATCATGTGCCTGAAAATGGTACCAACATCAACTTGTCCTACAAGAAGTAAGCCCTCAAACGACTCTGTGGGTCAAAATATGGAAAAATGATGGCTCTCAAAATATGGCAATGCAAAAAAACTACTTTTTGCAATAAAAATCATCTTTAATCTCTTCATGACCCGGCCTATTTTGACCTTAATGACCTGGTAATTTTTTTGCAATTCTGACCAGTGTCCCTTTATGAGGTAATAACTCAGGAACGCTTCAACGGATCCTGGCGATTCTGAGACTGTTTTTTCGTGACATATTGGGCTTCATGTTAGTGGTAAAATTAGGTCAATAATTTTTGCGTTTATTTGTGAAAAAAAAAAAAAACGGAAATTTGGCGAATTTTCAAATTTTTATTCTGTTGAATCAGAGAATTATGTGACACAAAATAGTTAATAAATAACATGTCTACTTTACATCAGCACAATTTTGGAAACATTTTTTTTTGTTAGAAAGTTTTAAGGGTTAAAAGTTAACCAGCGATTTCTCATTTTTATAACTACATTTAAAAAAACATTTTTTTTTTTAGGGACCACTTCACATTTGAAGTAAGTTTGAGGGTCTATATGGCTGAAAATACCCAAAAGTTACACCATTCTAAAACCTGCACCCCTCAAGCTGATCAGAACCAATTCAAAAAGTTTATTAACCCTTCAGGTGCTTCACAGGAGCTGAAGCAACGTGGAAGGAAAAAATGAATTTAAATTTTTAGTCACAAAAATGATCTTTTACAAACTTTTTTTATTTTTACAAGGGTAAAAGGAGAAAATAGACAGATAAAGTTGTTTTGTAATTTCTCCTGAGTACACAGATACCCCATACGTGGGGGAACACCACTGTCTGGGCGCACGGCAGGGAAGGAGAGCCATTTGATTTTTTCAAACCAAAATTGGCTGGAATTGAGATTGGATGCCATGTTGCGTTTGGAGAGCCCCTGATGTGCCTAAACAGTGGAAACCCCCCACAAATGACACCATTTTGGAAATTAGACCCCCTAAGGAACTTATCTAGATCTGTTGTGAGCACTTTGAACCACCAAGTGCTTCACACAAGTTTATAATGCCTGGGTGTGAAAAAAAAAAAAAAAATTCCACAAAAATGATTATAGTCCCAAATTTTTGATTTTCCCAAGGAAATTGGACCCTAAAAGTTGTTGTCCAATTTGTCCTGAGTACGCTGATACCCAATATGTGTGTGGGGGGGACTGTTTGGGCCCATGGCAAGGCTCGGAAAGTAAGTAATGACGTTTTGGAATGCAGACCTTGATGGATGTCATGTTCAGTTTGCAGAGTGCCTGATGTGCCTAAACAGTGGAAACCCCCCACAAGTGACCCCATTTTGGAAACTAAACCCACCAAGGAACTTATCTAGATCTGTGGTGAGCACTTTGAACCCCAAGTGCTTCACACAAGTTTATAACGTAGAGCCGTAAAATTAAAAAAATCATATTTTTTCCACAAAAATGATCTTTTCACCCCAATTTTTATTTTCCCAAGGGTAACAAAACCCCAAAAGTTATTGTGCAATTTGTCCTGAGTACGCTGATACCCCATATGTGGGGGTAAACCACTGTTTGGGTGCATGGCAGAGCTTGGAAGGGAAGGAGCGCCGTTTGACTTTTTCAATGCAGAATTGGCTGGACGCCATGTCAGGTTTGGAGAGCCCATGATGTGCCTAAACAGTGGAAACCCCCACAAGTGACACCATTTTGGAAACTAGACCCCTCAAGGAACCTATCTAGATGTGTGTTGAGAACTTTGAACCCCTAGGTGTTTCACTACAGTTTATAACGCACGAGCGTGAAAATAAAAAAAAAAAAACATTTTTTCCACAAACGATCTTTTAACCCGCAATTTTTTATTTTCACGAGGGTAACAGGAGAAATTGGACCCCAAAAGCTGTTGTCCAGTTTGTCCTGAATATGTTGGTACCCCATATGTGGGGGGAACCACTGTTTGGGCACACGTCGGGGCTCGGAAGGGAAGTAGTGACGTTTTGAAATGCAGACTTTGATGGAATGGTCTGCAGTGTCATGTTATGTTTGCAGTTCCCCTGATGTGCCTAAACAGTGGAAACCCCCCCACAAGTGACCCCATTTTGGAAACTAGACCCCCCCAAGGAACTTATCTAGGTGTGTGGTGAGCACTTTGAACCCCCAAGTGCTTCACAGAAGTTTATAACGCAGAGCAGTGAAAATAAAAAATCAATTTTATTCCACAAAAATAATTTTTTTGCCCCAATTTTTATTTTCCAAAGGGTATCAGGAGAAATTAGATGCCCAAAGTTATTGTGCAATTTGTCCTGAGTACGCTGATACCCCATATGTTGGGGTAAACCACCGTTTGGGGCGCATGACAGAGCTCAGAAGGGAAGGAGTGCCGTTTGACTTTTTGAACGCAAAATTGGCTGGAATCAATGGCGGCGCTATGTTGCGTTTGGAGACCCCCTGATGTGCCTAAGCAGTGGAAAGCCCCCAATTCTAACTCCAACCCTAACCCCAACACACCCCTAACCCTAATCCCAACACACCCCTAACACTAATCGCAACCCTAACCACAAGCCTAACCCTAATCCCAACCCTAACCCCAACACACCCCTAACCCTAATCCCAACACACCCCTAACACTAATCCCAACCCTAATCATAACCCTAACCCCAACACACCCTTAGCCCTAATTCTATCCCTAGCCCTAATTCTAACCCTAACAGAAAAAAATAATATATATTTTCTTTATTTGTCCCTACCTATGTGGGTGATAAAGGGGAGGGGGTTATTTACTATTTTTATTATTTTGATCACTGTGATAGGGTTTATCACAGTGATCAAAATGTCCCTGAATGAATGAATCTGCCGACCGGCAGATTCGGCGGGTGCACTACGCATGCGCCCGCTATTTTGGAAGATGGCGTCGCCCATGCAAGAGCGAGGAAGGACACTGGGAGTCCAAAGGTCCAAAGTAGTAGATTGTTTCCTGCTCCGCAGGAGTGTGTCAATTAAACCTTCCGAGAACCCCCTTGATCTTAGAATCTGCCTTTCAAGTTCCAGGCCGTCATGTGGAGGTTGTCCACTTGAGGGTGGAAGAAAGGTCCCTGAGAGAGTAGGTTCGGGATTGAGGGGAGGACCCAAGGGTCTGATCTTGACATAATTTGTAGCCTTGAGAACCATGGTCTCTTGGGCCAAAATGGTGCTATTAACCCCTTCATGACCTTGCCATTTTTTGCAATTCTGACCAGTGTCCCTTTATGAGGTAATAACTCAGGAACGCTTCAACGGATCTTAGCGATTCTGAGATTGTTTTTTCGTGACACATTGGGCTTCATGTTAGTGGTAAATTTAGGTCGATAATTTGTGCGTTTATTTGTGAAAAAAAATGGAAATTTGGCAAAAATTTTGAAAATTTTGCAATTTTCAAATTTTGAATTCTTATTCTGTTAAATCAGAGAGTTATGTGACACAAAATAGTTAATAAATAACATTTCCCACATGTCTACTTTACATCAGCACAATTTTGGAAACAAAATTTTTTTTTGTTAGGAAGTTATAAGGGTTAAAGGTTGACCAGCGATTTCTCATTTTTAAGCAAAAATTACAAAACCATTTTTTTGGGGGACCACCTCACATTTGAAGTCACTTTGAGGGGTCTATATGGTAGAAAATACCCAAAAGTGACACCATTATAAAAACTGCACCCCTCAAGCTACTCAAAACTACATTCAAGAAGATTATTAACCCTTCAGGTGCTTCACAGGAACTAAAGCAACGTGGAAGGAAAAAATGGACATTTTAATTTTTCCAACAAAAATTTTATTTTAGCATCAATTTTTTAATTTTTGCATGGGCAACAGGATAAAATGGATCCTAAAATTTGTTGGGCAATTTCTCCTGAGTACACAGATACCTCATATGTGGTCATAAACCACTGTTTGGGTGCATGGCAGGGCTCAGAAGGGAAGGAGCGCCATTTTGGAATGCAGACTTGATGGAATGTTCTGCGGGCGTCATGTTGCGTTTGCAGAGCCTCTAATGTGCCTAAACAGTAAAAACCCCACACAAGTGACCCCATTTTGGAAACTAGACCCCCCAAGGAGCTTATCTAGATGTGTAGTGAGCACTTTGAACCCCCAAGTACTTCACAGAAGTTTATAAACGCAGAGCAGTGAAAATAAAAAAATCATTTTTGTTTCTCAAAAATCATTTTTTTGCCCGCTATTTTTTATTTTCCCAAGTGTAACAGGAGAAATTGGACCCAAAATTTGTTGTACAGTTTGTCCTGAGTACACTGGTACCCCATATGTGGGGGGGGAACCACTGTTTGGGCACACGTTGGATCTCGGAAAGGAAGTAGTGACGTTTTGAAATGCTGACTTTGATGGAATGGTCTGCGGGCATCATGTTACATTTGCAGAGCCCCTGATGTGCCTAAACAGTAGAAACTCCCAACAAGTGACCCCATTTTGGAAACTAGACACCACAAAGAACTTATCTAGATGTTCAGTGAGCACTTTGAACCCCCAAGCGCTACACAAGTTTATAACGCCCGGGCATGAAAAAAAAAATCATATTTTTTCCACAAACATGATCTTTTTGTCCCCAATTTTTTTACTTTCCCAAGGGTAACAGGAGAAATTAGACCCCAAAAGTTGTTGTTCAATTTGTCCTGAGTACGCTGATATCCCATATGTGGGAGAAAACTACTGTATGGGCACACGTCGGGGCTCGGAAGGGAAGTAGTGACGTTTTGAAATGCCGACTTGATGGAATGGTCTGCGGGCGTCATGTTACGTTTGCAGAGCCCATGATGTGCCTAAACAGTATAAACCTCCCTAAGTGACCCCATTTTGGAAACTAGAACCCCAAGGAACTCCTCTAGATGTGTGGTGAGCACTTTGAATCTCCAAATTCTTCACAGAAGTTTATAACGCAGAGCTGTGAAAATAAAAAATCATTTTTTTTTCCTCAAAAATAATTTTTTTAGTCCCCAATTTTTTTTTCCCAAGGGTAACAGGAGAAATTAGACCCCCAAAGTTGTTGTGCAATTTTTCCTGAGTACGCTGATACCCCATATGTGGGGGTAAACCACTGTTTGGGCACACGTTGGGGCTCGGAATAAAGGAGGCACTGTTTCACTTTTAACAGCCAATCAGAGCGATCGTAGCCACGTGGGGGTTAAGCCAACCCCCCTGTGGTGAAGCACAAAGGGTCTTGTGCCTGCGGGTCGGGTGACCTTTCAGTGACCCCGGTCACCCGACCCGCAGGAACTCGATCCTTTCATGACACATACGCTGTGTCACAGGTCATGAAGGGGTTAATATTATCCTCGCCTTCTCCTCCCTGATTTTCCGAATAACTTGGGATAGTAGTATTATCGGAGGGAAGGCGTATGCCAGTCTGAAATCACCAAGGAACTTGAAGAGCATCTATTATATCCGGTTGATCTACCAAAGATAGGGAGGCAAATTTCCGAACTTGTTTGATGTTCCTCGTGGCAAAAAGGTCTATTTGAGGTTGACCCCATAGAGACACTATCTCTTTGAATATTTGGTGATTTAGGCACCATTCCCCTTGTCGTAATGTATGCCGGCTGAGGAAGTCCACTTCTTGGTTGTTTTTTCCCTTTGATATGCAGTGCAGAAAGGGACAACAGATGTTTCTCGGCTAGGTTGAAGATTTTTCCTGCTGAAGACATCAGACTTTCAGATTGAGTACCTCCCTGTCTGCTAAGATATGCCACTGTTGTGGTGTTGTCCGATAAGATCCTGACATGTTTCCCTCAGAGCTGTGGAAGTAAATGACGTAATGCATAATATACTGTATTAAGTTCTTTTAGGTTAGATGAATGCTGGAATTCAAGTCTATTCCAGATCCCTTGGCAGAAGCTATCCCCCATGTGGGCGCCCCATCCGCCAGGGCTAGCATCAGTGGCTAAGGTATGGGAAGGAGTTATTATCCATGGGACACCCCCCGCCAAATGGTTACTATCTAGCCACCATGTTAGAGAAGTTAGGACTACCTGAGATAAGGTCATTTTCTTTCCAAGATGACCGTGTAGCCATCTTTCTTCTTGCAGAACCTGATATTGTAGTGTCCGGGTATGGTATTGTGCCCACTGAACCACTGGGATACAGGAGGTAAGGGAACCCAACATAGACATTGCATCTCTCAGAGACATGCGAGGATTGTCCATTGCTGCTGCAACCCTGTTTCTAATGAGCGATATCTTTACATGTGGAAGTAGACACTTTTGGTTTGTGGAGTCTAGATGGAACCCTTAAAATGTCTGGTGGGATAAGTCTGGACTAGGGTTGAGCATTCCGATACCGAAACCCGGTTCCGATACCTGAAATCCAATGTAAGTCTATGGGAACAAAATATCGGAATATTTTTAATTCCGATATTTTGTTCCCATAGACTTACATTGGATTTCAGGTATCGGAACCGGGTTTCGGTATCGGAATGCTCAACCCTAGTCTGGACATCTCGAAGTTGATGATCCAGCCTAGGTCCTACAAAGATGAAACTGTATCAGCTAAGCGTTCCGCACTGGGCAGCCGAATTCCCGACAATTAAAAAGTCATCAAGGTAGGGCACAATTAAGGTGTCTTTTTGACGAACGTAAACCATCACCTCCAACATCACTTTGGTGAAGATTCTTGGTGCTGTGGAGAGGCCAAAGGGCATGGCCGTATACTGGAAGTGCCGGATCTCGCCTTCGAATGTTACTACTAACTACCCTGAGGTACCTTTGGAATCTATCATGGATAAGATGGTAATATGCATCTTTTAGATCAATGCCTGACATCAGCCAATTTGGAAAAATGAGCTTAATGGTGGATCTGATTGATTCCATCATAAATTTATGTTTTCGGACAAATGTATTAAGTCTTTTCAAATTTATAATAGTTCTGAAGGAAACATCGGGCTTGGGAACTAGAAATAAAGGAGAGTAGAATCCTTTACCTTCCTGTCCCTCTGGCACCTTAACTAAGACTTTTTTAGTTAATAGGTTTCGAATTTCCATCTCAAGGGCCTTTTGTTGTGTTAGCGAATTGAGGGGTGTTACGATAAATGAGTCGTGGGGAATTTGAAGGAAATCTAATTTTATTCCTTCCCTGATTATACCTAAAATCCACAGACTAGATGTTATTCTTTCACACTGTGGGAAAAATGATTTCAGCCTTCCACCTACTGGGTGACTGATTGTTTAGTACTTCCTTCCGGAAGCCAGATCCCCTAAACATAGTACCCTTTTGTTTTTCTTCCCTTGTGGCCCTCTGGATGGTCTCTCCGTTTGTCTTTTTTTGCCAAGTGACCTTCTCTTAACCCCTCATGACCTTGCCATTTTTTGCAATTCTGACCAGTGTCCCTTTATGAGGTAATAACTCAGGAACACTTCAACGGATCCCAGCGATTCTGAGATTGTTTTTTCGTGACATATTGGGCTTCATGTTAGTGGTAAATTTAGGTCGATAATTCTTGCGTTTATTTGTGAAAAAAATGGAAATTTGGCGAAAATTTTGAAAATTTCGCAATTTTCAAATTTTGAATTTTTATTCTGTTAAACCAGAGAGTTATGTGACACAAAATAGTTAATAAATAACATTTCCCACATGTGTACTTTACATCAACACGATTTTGGAAACAAAATTTTTTTCTTGTTAGGAAGTTCTAAGGGTTAAAAGTTGACCAGCGATTTCTCATTTTTACAACAAAATTTACAAAACCATTTTTTTTTTGGGACCACCTCACATTTGAAGTCACTTTGAGGGGTCTATATGGTAGAAAATACCCAAAAGTGACACCATTATAAAAACTGCACCCCTCAAGCTACTCAAAACTACATTCAAGAAGATTATTAACCCTTCAGGTGCTTCACAGGAACTAAAGCAACGTGGAAGGAAAAAATAGACATTTTAATTTTTCCAACAAAAATTTTATTTTAACATCAATTTTTTCATTTTTGCATGGGCAACAGGATAAAATGGATCCTAAAATTTGTTGGGCAATTTCTCCTGAGTACACAGATACCTCATATGTGGTCATAAACCACTGTTTGGGCGCACGGCAGGAATCAGAAGGGAAGGAGCGCCATTTTGGAATGCAGACTTGATGGAATGTTTTGCGGGCGTCATGTTGCGTTTGCAGAGCCCCTAATGTGCCTAAACAGTAGAAACACCCCACAAATGACCCCATTTTGGAAACTAGACCCCCCAAGGAGCTTATCTAGATGTGTAGTGAGCACTTTGAACCCCCAAGTGCTTCACAGAAGTTTATAAACGCAGAGCAGTGAATATAAAAAAATCATTTTTGTTTCTCAAAAATAATTTTTTAGCCCGCTATTTTTTATTTTCCCAAGGGTAACAGGATAAATTGGACGCCAAAAGTTGTTGTCCAGTTTTTCCTGAGTACGCTGGTGCCCCATATGTGGGGGGAACCACCGTTCGGGCACACGTTGGGGCTCGGAAGGGAAGTAGTGACGTTTTGAAATGCTGACTTTGATGGAATGGTCTGCGGGCATCATGTTATGTTTGCAGAGCCCCTGATGTGCAAACAGTAGAAACTCCCAACAAGTGACCCCATTTTGGAAACTAGACACCGCACGGAACTTATCTAGATGTGCGGTGAGCACTTTGAACCCCCAAGCGCTACACAGAAGTTTGGAACGCCCGGGCATGAAAAAAAAATAAAATCATTTTTTCCACAAACATGATCTTTTAGTCCCCAATTTTTTTTATTTTCCCAAGGGTAACAGGAGAAATTAGACCCCAAAAGTTGTTGTCCAATTTGTCATGAGTACGCTGATATCCCATATGTGGGAGAAAACTACTGTATGGGCACACGTCGGGAAGGGACGCTCGGAAGGGAAGTAGTGACGTTTTGAAATGCCGACTTGATGGAATGGTCTGCGGGCGTCATGTTACGTTTGCAGAGCCCATGATGTGCCTAAACAGTAGAAAACCCCCCCCCCCCCCAAGTGACCCATTTTGGAAACTAGATCCCCCAAGGAACTCCTCTAGATGTGTGGTGAGCACTTTGAATCTCCAAGTTCTTCACAGAAGTTTATAACGCAGAGCTGTGAAAAAAAAAAAAATTTCCCACAAAAATAATTTTTTTAGTCCCCAATTTTTTTTTCCAAGGGTAACAGGAGAAATTAGACCCCCAAAGTTGTTGTGCAATTTTTCCTGAGTACGCTGATACCCCATATGTGGAGGTAAACCACTGTTTGGGTACACGTCGGGGCTCGGAATAAAGGGAGCACTGTTTCACTTTTAACAGCCAATCAGAGCGATCGTAGCCACGTGGGGGTTAAGCCAACCCCCCTGTGGTGAAGCACAAAGGGTCTTGTGCCTGCGGATCGGGTGACCCTTCAGTGACCCCGGTCACCCGACCCGCAGGAACGCGATCCTTTCATGACACATACGCTGTGTCACATGTTGGGAAGGGGTTAAAGGCTCTCCTATAGAAAGGAATAGAAGAATCAGGGAAGGCCTTCTTCCTCGCTTTTGCTTTGGTGAGTATGTCATCTAGAGTTTTCCCAAAGAGAAACTTACCCTTGCAAGGGATAGCGCAGATCTTTGCTTTCAATTGCGTGTCCCCCTTCCAACTTTTGATCCACAAAGCTCGTCTGGCATTATTTACCAAGCCTGCTGACCTTGCTGCCAGGCGTAGTGAATCCGCCGAAGTATCGGCTATAAAGGCTGCTGCCCTCTAATTAGGGGAAAAGCTGACCACAGTTTTTCTCTAGAGAACTTTTGCTCAATCTGCTGGTCTAGTTGGTCAATCCAAACGAGCATTGATCTGGCGGTGCATGTGCTTGCCACTGCTGGTTTAAAAATGCCCGTAGATGCCTCGCATGACCTTTTTAATGATGACTCCGCTTTGCGGTCAAGAGGATCACAAAGTAGGCCCGCATCTTCCATAGAAAGCGTGGACTGTTTGAAGGTAGAAGCAACAGCTGCATCCACCTTAGGGAATTTAGTTCATGTTAGCAGCTCTTCGTCACTAAAAGGGTACTTTTTTTTTTTTTTTTTAGGCTGATGGGAGGAAACTTCTCTGATCCTGCTTCTTCCATTCCCTCTTAATCAAAGCCTTAACCGCTGGTATTACTGGGAAGGCTCTCCTCTTACTCTCTGCCAAACCCGCAAACATAATGTCTTGAGTAGTTTGAATGCCTTTTGTCTCCTCACACCCCATAGTGTTTCTTACTGATTTTCCTAAATTATTGACACTATCCAAGGGGAAACATGATCGCCCTTCAATCTCTGATGATGATGAAGAGGACATAAATGAGGAATCCGAAGCTACCTCCTGGTCATCGTAGGAATCTGAGCTGGAAGCTATTTGTTTCCTGTTTTTACTCTCTCGGGGTATATTAACCTGAGCCATGGCTTGTAGCTCTTTTAGAATAGTACGGATATCTTTAGTTGACATCGCTGCCCCTTGCATAGTCTCATTGATGCATTCCTCACATAGTTTTTTGGGGTAGGAATCAGGGAGAGGTTGACTACATAAGGCGCACTGCTTATGTTTTGATTTCTATTTCTTCTTGGCCTGAAGGGGGAGACATGGCGAGAGAAAAAAGGAGGGTCGCCCCTGCTGAAGGATTCATGTCCTGCCCTGGGGATGACATATCTGCCTCACCTATGCCAGCACTATCCCCACTTTTAAAGAGTAACATATGTACTCTTTTTTTTTCTTCTATATGACCAGGAAGTTCACTCTAGTTCCGGGTCAGCTAACGCGGTGTACTGCGCATGCACACCGCTCACCTCAGCCTGTGTGCCCCGGAAGTTCAATCTTAACTTCAGGGGCAGGAACATCTGCATCCATTGGCGCCTGCACAGACCCGGCTTCATGCACCGGGCCGCATTCTCAATATCGGCTCACCCGGAAGCTGGTGACATCAGCGCGTGCAGACCCATGGGGCCCGCCATTGCAGCCCGGCTCCACTGAAGCCGCTACACCCCTCCAGCACCCGACGGCGCTCCTGCATGACACCGGGCGGCCTCTCCCGGACATCACAGCATCCACCAGACGAGGAGGGAGCCATCAAACGGATCTCCCCCGACGCTGCCTCTGGACCGCAGCCCCTGCCATTCTCACAGGATACTGCACAGGCGACATGCATTGGCCCAGGTATGTCCTGTCGGAGATTCCGTGCGGTTCCTATAGGAACAGGAAACCAACTGAGGAGAGGCGGACTGCCCCCCTTTTATTTTCTGTAGGTTTTCCTGTTCCTATTGGGGTGGATCCCTCTCTCCAGTGTGTGCTGTCGTGGCAAAGGGTAAAATGCTGCTAACACTGGAGAATCCCGACATCGTGCAATGTACCTGCTGTATGGGTATGTGCCTACGATCAGGAAATAGCAGCGCTTTGGAAGCAGCGTATTTTTGCTGCATTCAATCACACAGTTAAATCCACATGTATACACTGAACAATGTGGATTTATCGCATCCAATACATTCTATTGTGGACATTTCTGTTGCGGAAACTAGTGTATGGATCAATGACGCTATGGGTCTGTATCCTGAGGAAAAAAACAAAAATAAAAACATACAGCATATGGACATGTACAACGAATGTGTGAATACAACCTTAGAAATATAGTAACATGTTCTGTGCCATCCTCAATATATGTAAATGGAAGACTTCTTAAATTGTAAAGTTCAACTAGTATTTAAAGCACCATTCCAGTGTCATTTGTTTTATTTACAGCGCTGTTACTAATGCAAGTTCCCTACCCCTAGGAATATACTTACTAGAACCACTCTGGTTGCCTTCTGCCAGGTTTGCTGGGCGAGATGCAGATTACTAGTCAATGTAAGTCTATGAGAGCCAGAACACGGTGTTAAGGCTGGCAGTACGCACAAAATAATATAAATAATAAGTGCGTTCGCAGCACGGGGTCCACCGTGCAGGCGAAGCCCGCTGCTGGCAAAAAGGCGCAAGAAGCAAACTCTGTTATCCCGCAGAGCAGCCAACATAAACGCCGTAATGCGCTGTGGCAATGAGTGCGAACTCTGTTACTCCACAGAGCCGCTAGAAGAGGAGCCGCAACGCTATATGGCGATGTGTGCGCACTCACTAGACACAACTGAGTGGCAAAGAAAACACGCTAGGGCGCTGACTAGCGTTGAAAGCGAACCCTGTTACGTCACAGGGCCGCTGAGAAAAAGCACTGTGTCCTGTAAGGCTCTCAGATACACAGTTAAGTGCTAAGCGTACATAAAGCGTGATCATGTGCTAATGTCCTCGCGGGAGTCACCCGCAATCTATGGCGTCTGAACGCCAGACCCTGAATACGGCAATCAAAACTCCTCACCGGTTATGCCGGTAATCTAGGGCATCTAGGACACCGACCCTGACCAGCTACCATACCAAACTCCTCACCGATTAAGTCGGTATCCTAGTGGCTTATTTCAGCCGGGTCCCTATCCACACATACACATGACCACACTGGCGCATAGCATACAATGATTGATATTAGCGCATGGCGGCCCAGCCATGCTACCCTTTTATAGCAACAGCTACAGGACCTTCCAGGAACAAGGACCAATGAGAAGCTGTTACAAACACACGTAGCTACATGACCTTCCTGGTGGACCAATAGGAGCCGCTGCAGCACTTGCACATGTGACCCCTGATCTCCAATGAGAGATCTCACTCTGGGCATGCTCAGATGGGAAAACGCAGGACTTTGTCCCAAAGACGACTGCTCCAGCACTGGCTATAATAGCAGATCCAGGAAAGGCAGCAGCAAGTCACTGCACAGTAGAGGAGTGGGCAAGACGCCTGGACCGACGTCTCTGCTGAGCAGGCTCCACTGCGGCCGGAGATGAATGGGAGACAGCAGCGGGACGGGTTCGAGAGTCCCCTTGTGCAGCAGCGGGAAATCGAACCCTAACATTAACCCCCCTCCTAGGGCCCCCCTTCTTTGGGCCTCGCTGCGCTCAAAGGCAGCGATGAGCTGCGGAGCGTGAACATGCTCGGCAGGCTCCCAGGATCTATCCTCAGGCCCATAACCCCTCCAATCCACCAAATAAAATTTTTTGCCTCGTACCACCTTGCACCCAACAATGGCGTTCACCTCATGATCGTCGGTAGATGAACCCGACGTCCCGGCAGATGACTCGGAAAACCGGGAAATGGCCACAGGTTTCAAGAGGGACACGTGAAAGGTGTCAGTGATACCAAGGCGAGGCGGAAGGGCTAGGCGGTATACCACAGGGTTAACCTGCTCGAGGACCTTGAAAGGACCCAGGTAGCGGGGTGCCAACTTAGTGGACTCAACTCGCAGCCTGATGTTACGGGCGGAGAGCCACACCATGTCCCCAGTAGCAAATGTTGGAGCGGGGCGCCGATGTGCGTCAGCGGAGGACCTCATCCTCTCCTTGGATGCCTGAATGGCATCCTGGGTACGGTCCCAAATGTCCCGTGCCTCCACAGCCCAGTCTGCCACCCTGGAGTCGGCGGAAGACACAGGCATGGGCACCGGAACCCGCGGATGCTGACCGTAGTTTAGGAGGAATGGAGTCTGTCCGGTGGAATCAGCCACAGAATTGTTTAATGCAAACTCAGCCCATGGTAGCAAGGATGCCCAGTCATCCTGCCTGACCGAGACAAAATGTCGTAGATAGGTGACCAAGGTCTGGTTGGCCCTCTCTACCAACCCATTCGTCTCAGGATGGTACGCTGAAGAGAGATTTAACTCAATACTGAGTAGACGACAAAGCTCTCTCCAGAACCGAGACGCAAACTGGGGACCTCGGTCACTGACAATTTTGTCCGGCATGCCGTGTAGACGAAAGATATGCCTAACGAACAACGCTGCCAGAGCCCGTGCAGAAGGTAACCGTGGAAGCGGCACCAAATGCACCATTTTGGAAAAATGGTCGGTGATTACCCAAATGATGGTGCAACCTCGAGACTTGGGCAAGCCCACCACAAAATCCATCCCAACCATCTCCCAGGGCCTGTCTGCCACCGGCAAAGGAAAAAGTAAACCAGCTGGCCTTGTCGTGGAGACTTATTCTTGGCGCAGGAGACACACGCCCGAACATAGTCACCAACGTCACGGACCATATGCGGCCACCAGTATGTCCTTGCCAACAATTCAGATGTCCTCTTTGCCCCAAAGTGTCCACCCACCCTGGATGAATGTGCCCAAGAGAGTACCTCCGGTCGCAAATTAATAGGCACGAAAGTCTTGCCCGGGGGCACAGACTCTAGCGAAACAGGGGCCACTGTTTTCAGGCTCTCTGTGGGGACGATTAGCCGAGGCTCCTCCACCTCCTCCTCCGAGGACACCACAGAGCGAGAGAGAGCGTCGGCACGAATGTTCTTCTCTCCCGAGAGGAAATGCAGTGTGAAATGAAACCGGGAGAAGAACAAGGACCATCTGGCTTGGCGAGAATTAAGCCGCTGGGTTGTCTGAAGATATACCAGGTTTTTGTGATCCGTGAAGACTTGGAAGGGAAAGCGAGCTCCCTCCAACAGATGTCTCCACTCCGAGAAGGCCAACTTCATTGCTAGCAACTCCCTGTCCCCGATGGAATAATTCCTCTCCGCTGGTGTGAAGGTCTTGGAGAAAAAGAAGCATGGATGCTTCCGACCTTGAGCATCCTATTGGAAAAGGACTGCTCCAGCTCCAACGGACGAGGCATCCACCTCCAATATAAATGGCTTATCAACATCGGGGCGATGTAGGATGGGAGCTCTAGCGAAATGGGACTTAATAGACGTGAAGGCCTTGGAGACCACAATTTGGGATTAGCTCCCTTTTTGGTGAGGGCAACCACGGGAGCTACCAAAGTTGAGAAGTGAGGGATAAACTGGCGGTAGTAATTAATGAACCCCATAAAGCGCTGCACCGCCTTTAGAGAATGGGGTTCTTGCCAGTCCATCACCGCCTGTAGTTTGGCAGGATCCATAGCCAATCCCTGGGCGGAGATGATATAGCCCAGGAAAGGTAAGGACTCCTGCTCAAACACACATTTCTCCAACTTTGCGTAGAGGGAATTTGCCCGTAGGAGGTCGAAGACTCTGCAAACATCTCTCCGGTGGGAGTCAATATCTGGGGAAAAGATGAGAATATCATCCAGATAGACTACGACTGAGGTGGAGAGCATATCCCGGAAGATGTCATTAACAAAGTCTTGGAAGACGGCTGGGGCGTTACAGAGCCCGAAGGGCATCACCAGATATTCATAGTGCCCGTCCCTGGTATTAAAAGCCGTCTTCCATTTGTCCCCCTCACGGATGCGAATCAGGTTATAAGCACCCCGCAGATCTAATTTCGTAAATATCCTTGCCCCTCGTAGCCTATCAAATAGCTCAGAAATCAGTGGCAACGGGTATTTATTCTTAACAGTGATGGCATTAAGACCCCTGTAATCGATGCATGGACGTAATTCTCCGTTCTTCTTCTGCACGAAGAAGAACCCCGCCCCTGCAGGTGACACTGACTTCCTAATGAATCCTCTCGCCAGGTTCTCCTGGATATATTGGGGATAGACCCGTCCCCGAGGAGGTTCTGCTCCAGGCAAGAGGTCAATAGGACAGTCATAGGGACGGTGAGGTGGAAGGACTTCTGCAGCCTTTTTGGAGAATACGTCTGCATATGACCAATAGTAATTAGGAAGAGAAGTAAAATCTGCGGGCATCTCTGTAGTGGCCACCTGAATGCATTCCCTCATACATCTGCCTTTACATGACTCACCCCAACCCAATATCCTCCCAGAGTTCCACTCAATGTGTGGGGAATGGAAATGGAGCCAGGTCATCCCTAACAAGATCTCGTCTATTCCCTCGGGAATGACTAAAAGTGAGATAATCTCTTGATGGGAAGGTGACATTGACAACGTGAAAGGGATGGTCTGATGTGTGATTGGTGAAGGCAGTGTCGACCCATTCACTACTCGAACAGTCACGGGTTTGGCGAGCATCACCAGAGGTATAGAATGGCGAAGAGCAAAGGTAGAAGACATGAAATTTCCTTCGGCTCCAGAATCCACACAAAGCGTGACTGTTAAAGTGGATGAGCCAAAATTGATTGTCCCCCTAAAGGACAACTTGGAGGCGTGTACTGCTGTGTCTAGTGAACCCCCTCCAATGGTTACTAGACGCGGTCATTTCCCGACCGCCGTGGATATTTGTTAGCATAATGCCCTATTTGTTGGCAGGCATTACAGGTCACAGATACTCGAGCAGCCCGAGACTTAGGTCTCACTCGAGAAATCTCCATGGCCTCAGGGGAATCGGGAAGAGATTCCAGAGGTCTGGCGAAGGTGGGCGCCAGCCGGAACCTCTGCCTACACTGGGCACGCTCCAACCTCCGCTCGTTAAAACGAAGGTCGATGCGGGTACATATGGTAATGAGCTCCTCCAGTGTGGCAGGAATCTCCCTGGTGGACAAGGCGTCCTTCACATGGTCTGCCAGTCCCCTCCAGTACACGGGTATAAGGACTTTATCTGGCCAATCCAGCTCAGAGACCACAGTCCGAAATTGGACGGCAAACTGGCTGACCATGGATGAACCCTGGGTGATAGCCAACAATTGAAGAGCCGTATCGTGGGTGACACGAGGTCCTAAAAAGACCTGTTTAAGAGTGTCCAAGAAGAGAGGAGCACTCTGCACCACACGATCATCGCGCTCCCATAACGGCGTTGCCCACTCCAACGCCCTGCTCGACAAAAGGGATATGATAAAACCCACTTTCGCCCGCTCCGTGGGATAACGTGCAGCCAGAAGCTCTAGATGTATGGAGCACTGACTGACGAAACCCCGACATTGTTTACTGTCACCGGTAAACTTGTCTGGAAGTGGGAGGTGGGAAATAGTCGGAGCAGGGGTAGCAGAGGACAAACTGGCGGCGGCCACACTAGCAACCTGAACCGTGACTGCGGTAACATCCACCGCTGAGGTTGTGCGCTCTAGAGTCGCCAACCTACCCTCCAGCTGCTGGATATACCGCTGCAGACGCTGGTCGTCCGCCATTTTACCAGCCAGACCCTGGCGCTAATATTATGTTAAGGCTGGCGGAACGCACAAAATAATATAAATAATAAGTGCGTTCGCAGCCCGGGGTCCACCGTGCAGGCGAAGCCCGCTGCTGGCAAAAAGGCGCAAGAAGCAAACTCTGTTATCCCGCAGAGCAGCCAACATAAACGCCGTAATGCGCTGTAGCAACGAGTGCGAACTCTGTTACTCCACAGAGCCGCTAGAAGAGGAGCCGCAACGCTATATGGCGATGTGTGCGCACTCACTAGACACAACTGAGTGGCAAAGAAAACACGCTAGGGCGCTGACTAGCGTTGAAAGCGAACCCTGTTACGTCACAGGGCCGCTGAGAAAAAGCACTGTGTCCTGTAAGGCTCTCAGATACACAGTTAAGTGCTAAGCGTACATAAAGGTGATCATGTGCTAATGTCCTCGCGGGAGTCACCCGCAATCTATGGCGTCTGAACGCCAGACCCTGAATACGGCAATCAAAACTCCTCACCGGTTATGCCGGTAATCTAGGGCATCTAGGACACCGACCCTGACCAGCTACCATACCAAACTCCTCACCGATTAAGTCGGTATTCTAGTGGCTTATTTCAGCCGGGTCCCTATCCACACATACACATGACCACACTGGCGCATAGCATACAATGATTGATATTAGCGCATGGCGGCCCAGCCATGCTACCCTTTTATAGCAACAGCTACAGGACCTTCCAGGAACAAGGACCAATGAGAAACTGTTACAAACACACGTAGCTACATGACCTTCCTGGCGGACCAATAGGAGCCGCTGCAGCACCTGAACATGTGACCCCTGATCTCCAATGAGAGATCTCACTCTGGGCATGCTCAGATGGGAAAACGCAGGACTTTGTCCCAAAGACGACTGCTCCAGCACTGGCTATAATAGCAGATCCAGGAAAGGCAGCAGCAAGTCACTGCAAAGTAGAGGAGTGGGCAAGACGCCTGGACCGACGTCTCTGCTGAGCAGGCTCCACTGCGGCCGGAGATGAATGGGAGACCGCAGCGGGATAGGTTCGAGACTCCCCTTGTGCAGCAGCGGGAAATCGAACCCTAACACACGGTGGCCATAGACTTACCGTATTTTTCACGCAATAAGAACCACTTTTCCCCAAAAATTTTTGGAGTAAATAGAGGGTGCGTCTTATAGTCCGAATGTAGCTTACTGGCTGAAGCAGTCGGGTGATACTGTGGGCCCTGGGCGGGGAGGAGAATGTGTTTTTAGGTGCGACGCTGCCTCTGGCGGACATTTTCCCAGAGTCCACCACATTGAAACCATGGAAATGTGGCGGCTCCGGGCTGCCAAAAAATGTCGGTGGAGGCCCCGCACCGCCGAATACCCTGTTCTACCAGCCTGGAATGGGACTTGCAGCATCACTCCGCAATGTTGCAACTCCGAACACCTCCAGTGACCCCGTTCAACCATCACCGCCCTGCGGTAAGCTGAATTTGGACAAGATGGAACCTCATTTGACGCATCAAATTTTCCCCTTATTTTCCTCCTGAAAATTTTGGATGTGTCTTACAGTCCATTACCTCTGTCTGCCAGTCAGTCCAAAGCTGAGGTCACAAGATGGAGGATCAGGACCAGAGTGGCAGGAGTAGAAGACTGGCTCGTAAGTATAATACTAGGCCAGGGAACTACTACTTGCAGTAGTAGCACCACTCCAGCGCTGAAATATAAAAAAAAAATGTGGTGCTTTAACAGCCACGTTTATTGTGTCTATCAGTAAAAAGCACAAATGAAGCCTACAATGTTCATATTATGGACTCCATCTCTTTGTCTTCTATAGCTCAATGCCGTCATCAGGGCTACATCTGAATCCTGTTTTATAGGGATTTAGAGAAACCCCTGGTGAGGGAGGACGCACTGCAAGACTCAAGTGTCAACACCCCATTATTATGAAATGGTCAAAAATGATCAGGTCAAGACTAGCAAAAAGTTCAGTAGCTCCCGTAGATTGGCCGGGAAGATCCTGTTCACGAAAACTGACTGCTTTATCTGCATATCAAACCAAGTAGAGACTAATGAAAGCATCCAACCGTTAGGATATAAAACGTTGCCAATTAGCACAGCTTAAATGGTTCCAGGTACATGCAAAATATTGCAAAGAGGCAAAAGTCGATACAATTCGGATATAGAGCTATTATGACTAAGCACAGTTCTATGTCCAAAATGCACAGGTTTTTGCCTTGATGCAATATTTTTAATGTACCTGGAAATATGACAGTAGTTTCTCGCATCAGAAAGAATCGGGTCAATTATGCAAATCACACTCTGATCAAACTGTAATCGAGTTTGATCAGAGTGTAAGCATAGTGTGATTGTAGTCTCAAGTGAGAATTGGAGCTCACTGTTAGATGGAGAACAAAATTTCCCCATTGTGTCAGCGTGGGAAAATCAGATTGCACTCAGACGTCATCCGAGTGCAGTCAAATGATTTCCATAATCTCAGACTTGCATGGTCAAGTGCAATTTGAATATTTCGGACATGTGCACAGCTCCATAAAATAACAATGGTCTGAGTGCGATCCAATCTTTTGTTGGATCGCACTCGGGAGTGAAAACGTGCTGGAGCCCATGACATCACATAGGGTTGTTAAAGGGAATCTGTCACCCCAATTTTGCCATATCAACTAAAGATATGGCTGAATAGTGCATCCCATAACAAAGTTATCGGTAGGTATCATACATCCTGATACACCCGTTTTCATATCAAAATACCTTAGTAAACTGGTTTCTGCGCTGTCAATCAGGGTGGTCAGGTCAGGAGGGTGGCGTTTTTTCTTCCCCCCCTCGTCATCACTTGTGTATCGCCGTTTGTGAATCCCACAGACGGCGTTCGGCTTCCCGCAATTGCGCTTTTCAAATTAGGCCCCGCGCATGCAAAGTGTGCTTTGCCCAACAGTGGGCTAAGCATAAAATCATTACAGCGCATGGCTACTCTTTCCTTGCACCGGAAGTAGTCAGAGGCAAGCAGTTATTTCCGGGGCAAGGAAAGAGTAGCGCATGCGCTGTAATGATTTTATGCTTTGCCCACTGTTGGGCAAAGCACACTTTGCATGCGCGGGGCCTAATTTGAAAAGCGCAATTGCGGGAAGCAGAACGCCGTCTGTGGGATTCACAAACGGCGATACACAAGTGATGTCTAGGAGTGGGGGGTGGGGACAGAGAAAACGCCGCCCTCCGGACCTGACCACCCTGATTGACAGCGCAGTAAACCAGTTTACTAAGGTATTTTGATATGAAAACGGGGGTATCAGGATATATGATACCTACCGATAGGTTTGTTATTGGACGCACTATTCAGCCATATGTTTAGTTGATATGGCAAAATTGGGGTAACGGATTAACTTTAAGAAAACAGTGGGCGATAATAGTAGCACAGGGCAGTTGAGAGACGTTGGGGCAAATTTATAAATGAATGTCTGCGGCTCATAGCAACCACTCACGGCTCAGCTTCCATTGTAGAAATCACTTTACAAATTAAAGATGGGCAGAAACTGGTTGCTATGGACAACTAAGTTTCTCTCTAGCCCTAATCTGTCTTGAACGGCCTTGTTTCCCATAGCGACTAATCACAGCTATAATGCTACACACACTTGCAAACCAGTGAGCCACACACATCAGCGAGACACACACACCAGCGAGACACACGAATGCCAGTGAGCCACACACATCAGCGAGACACACACACCAGCGAGACACACACATCAGCGAGACACACACACCAGCGAGACACACGCATGCCAGTGAGCCACACACATCAGCGAGACACACGCATGCCAGTGCGCCACACACATCAGCGAGACACACACACCAGCGAGACACACGCATGCCAGTGAGCCACACACATCAGCGAGACACACGCATGCCAGTGAGCCACACACATCAGCGAGACACATGCATGCCAGTGCCCACACACATCAGCGAGACACACACACCAGCGAGACACACGCATGCCAGTGAGCCACACACATCAGCGAGACACACGCATGCCAGTGCGCCACACACATCAGCGAGACACACACACCAGCGAGACACACGCATGCCAGTGAGACACACACACCAGCGAGACACACGCATGCCAGTGCGCCACACACATCAGCGAGACACACACACCAGCGAGACACACGCATGCCAGTGAGCCACACACATCAGCGAGACACACGCATGCCAGTGAGCCACACACATCAGCGAGACACACGCATGCCAGTGCGCCACACACATCAGCGAGACACACACACCAGCGAGACACACGCATGCCAGTGAGACACACACACCAGCGAGACACACGCATGCCAGTGCGCCACACACATCAGCGAGACACACACACCAGCGAGACACACACACCAGCGAGACACACGCATGCCAGTGAGCCACACACATCAGCGAGACACACGCATGCCAGTGCGCCACACACATCAGCGAGACACACACACCAGCGAAACACACGCATGCCAGTGAGCCACACACATCAGCGAGACACACGCATGCCAGTGAGCCACACACATCAGCGAGACACACGCATGCCAGTGCGCCACACACATCAGCGAGACACACACACCAGCGAGACACACGCATGCCAGTGCGCCACACACATCAGCGAGACACACACACCAGCGAGACACACGCATGCCAGTGAGCCACACACATCAGCGAGACACACGCATGCCAGTGCGCCACACACATCAGCGAGACACACACACCAGCGAGACACACGCATGCCAGTGAGCCACACACATCAGCGAGACACACGCATGCCAGTGCGCCACACACATCAGCGAGACACACACACCAGCGAGACACACGCATGCCAGTGAGCCACACACATCAGCAACACACACATCAGCGAGACACACACATCAGCGAGACACACACACACCAGCGAGACACACGCATGCCAGTGAGCCACACACATCAGCAACACACACATCAGCGAGACAACACACACCAGCGAGACACACGCATGCCAGTGCGCCACACACAATGCAGACACACCCCCTTCTCATGGAATGGTGGCATCAGATGCCAAGCAGCCCCGATGAGACAAAGCTGGCACGCGCCCACGGGCACAGGACTGCATGCAGCCACACCAACACACCATAATAACAGCCATGAGGTTCCATTTGTCCCAGTAGTTGTGCCCTGGGCTCACACAACATGGAGCGGAGGCTGCGGACAGGCGGCGCACTCAGCCGACCACCAGTGCTCCACACGGCGGCTATTAATACCAGGGAGAGAGTGAGGTAATGGGAGCATCATGGCTGCTTGCACCGCACGGCTAGCCGGAGCGTGCTCACTGTCATGGCAGAGCAGTCTTACCTCTGGTGTTGTTATTGTTCGTAGACACCGCAGCCTGCTGCTCCCTCTGCCGCCTGCAGCCAGTGTCCCCTCCTCAGTCTCCTCACCGGCTGCACAGGGGAGGAACACACGCACTCCGGTCCCGCCAAAACTGCCAGCGGCGGCGCAGCTCCCTCATAGGCCTCAGTGTTCAGGCAGCGGGCTCCCTCACTGAGTGGCCCGGCGTAATGTCAGCCAGTCTGTGAGCGGACACCCCGAAGTCACACTTGGTGAGCCCCTATTTTATTAGAGTGGTGCAGCCCGGCTCTCCCCTCCCTCTCTGTGAATGAATAGCAGGCTGGCGGGCTGACTTACTGCGGCGTGTAGCATAGGGGGCTCCTGTGCTGCACACAGCAGCTTTGTTTTCTGCAGACTCTGGCATTACTATGCCCCTCTATATGCCCACTGAAGCACGTGACCGTGATGCCCCCAGTTACCAGGCCGGTGTTAGGTGGCTTCTTGGTGGAAAACATGGAGTTTGGTTGCTATGGGCAACAAGAATGTTTCTGGGGGAAGTTTCACTGTAGGGTTTGTTATTTTTTTTGGAGGGTTTTGTGAATGTGCTTCACTAATTCTAACTGGTTCTAAACGCGTGCTAGCTCCCATGTCTTATACAGCTCTCATCTACTCCTGTTATGGTATATACACTGATGCTGTAACAATTTTGGAATAAACATTGATTTTATCTATTCCTGTGTGTTGCATCCCATGCCACCGTTCTCCCTTTACAGCGGTAGGGGAAGCCTGGCACTATTTTTTGGCAGCAGGCACTAAGGAGCCATGGTAGTGTGTAACTCAGGGTAGTGCGACCTTTGCCTAATTTAAACACTGCTGTGGCCCTTGTCATCATCTGTGTGCTGACTGTCAGGCTCGGGTGGTCTGCAGCATTATTCACCAGTGGTGCGGAGTAGATGCTGTCCAAATGTGTGTATATCAGTGCAGGCACCAACAAAATGGATCTGTGATTTCAATTGTTGTCGTCCCACCTCCTGCATTGGCGTGAATAGATTTGAAGTACTTGGTCTATAGGACATGTCAGCAATCTGTTGCCACCGGATGGTAGCCCTGAAAACCACATCCTACCTAAGGGCATCTGCTCTACATCATGTTGGATACACAGACTGCTGAAGTCCATCCACCCATTCAAAAGGTGGGCATCCAGGCAAAGTTTTGGAGTCAACAAGTCAGCTCATACCAAGGTCTATCAGTTTTGGCTCCACAAACACAACAATGGAGATGGCTCGTAAGCTTCATAATATTGAGATCACAGATGTCAATGCAAGCGCCGTGCAACGCACTTTGCACAAGTCTCGAATGATAGACCGAAAAAAGGTGAAGAAACCTCAACTTCAATACTGTCATAAGAAGCGCAGGTTCGAGTTTGCAAACAAGTATGAAAATGAACATTTAAAGATTTGAAATGGGTAATTTGGAGCGATGCAACAAAAGTCAATAGACAGGCTCTGAGAGGTTTAAATGAGTCTGAAAGAAACAAGGGAAAAAGGGGCTAACGGATTGAGAAATGGAAGGAAATGTCAAGTTTGGTGGAGGAAACCTGATGATGTGGGATTGTTTCACAGCCCAAGGCATTGGATACTTGACCAGGATCGATGATGGTCTCAATGCTGAACTATATTTGAGTATCCTACAAGATGAGTTAGGCCGGAGTCACACAGAACGACAAAAAATCAGAGCGTTTTAGTCGGTCGATTATCGGACCAAAATGTAATCATCAGACATCCGCCTGGCATCCGATTTTCCTTCAAAGATGCGATTTAGTCGCATGTGTGTGTACCTTGTAACATCCGATTTCCATCCAACCACCGTTTTTTTGTTGCAGCTCACCAAAAAGGACCAATAACGGTTTTGAGGCCTGATACTCATTTAAATCATCAGGCAGAGCTATATTTAAGTGCTCTGCTACAGGTGTGACCCTCCCACCTTTGCACTGGTGTCATTTTGTTCCTTGTGCTTAGTGCTTTCTAGCTGCTTTATCCAAACATGAGCGACACACTCAGATTTTCTCCCACTGAGCGTGTGCTGTTCCATTGGGTTATATCCCGACGTTTTGGGGAACCATATCCTGTGACAGCAGATCCCAGAAGACGCACAAGAATGTGGGTACATCCACTTTTGACAACAAGGATAACTAAAGGGCATTTTCACCGCCTATATTTGTCACTGCGTAGCCATGGCGATAAGTTTTTCCAATATTGTCGAATGAGCATAGCTACCTTTGAAACGTTGCTTGACATTGTGCGCCCTGGGATCACATTTCAGGACACCAGGATGAGAAAAGCAATTTCTGCAGAGGAACGCCTTCTCCTAACAATAAGGTATGTGTGTCAACGATATGTTGATGATGTTTGCCTCGACATAGTCACTTTGCAAGTGTTGTAGCACACTTATTGTAGACTTATAATGTGAGTAATGTATTTCTCAATCTTACCTATCTAAATGATTGGCTTTGGTCTATTCCACAGAAGGCATGTGTTGTAATATCATTTACAGCATGTGTGCTCTAAGAAACTGAAACATTGTACTGTAAGTGTTGTGAATGCTGTGATTGTTGTTTTTGTTGCTGATGTCTCCATGTTCTATGTTCTTTGTGTGTTCCAGGTTCCTTTCTACTGGCACGTCATACGCTGCTCTGCACTTAGAATTCTTAATAGGGCGATCAACAATTTCAGGCATTGTGCGGTCAACTTGTGTGGAAATTTGGAGCAGACCACATCAAGACGTCATGCCTGAGCCAAAAATGAGTGACTGGTTGAGGATAGCACAGGGTTTTGCAGAAAATTGCCAGTTTCCACACTGTATAGGAGCCCTGGACGGCAAGCACATACGTGTTCGTAAACCTCCGAACTCAGGCTCCCAATTCTTCAATTATAAACAATATTTTTCAGTAGTATTGTTGGCCTTGGTCGACACAAATTACAGGTTTATAATTGTAGATATTGGGGCCTATGGAAGGACTGGAGACTCAAGAGTCTTCAATACTTTCATAATGGGTAGGCGGATACGTAATAACCAACTGGACCTCCCACCAGCAAGTCAACTTACAGACTCTATTCCAGAACGTGTGCCTTATGTTATAGTGGCGGATGAGGCCTTTCAATTAACACATAATGTTATGAGGCCATATCCCAGTCGCTATCTCACCCATCAACGGAGAATATTTAATTGTCGCCTGTCACGTGCTCGACGGCTGGTGGAGTGCACATTTGGAATTCTTTGTGCTAAATGGCGGGTACTTCAATCTGCAATTCAACTCAATGAAGACAATGTTAATGTGGTCCTCAAAGCATGTGTGGTCCTACATAATTTTTGTCGAATCCATGAATGCTCCTCACATGATGTGGATGACATTGCCTCTGTTAATGTGTCTATGCCTATGTCACCACCCATCCATCCCCGTCGTCCACCTTCAGGCCTAAAAGTACGTGATGTGTTCACTCAATATTTTGTGTCCCCTGAGGGTGCTACTGCCTGGCAAGAGGAGGCATTATTACAGCTGTAGTGTGCCTATGTTGCTCTGTCATAAAGACAATTTGCTTCACCTAATTGTAGATGTGTTGTTTTTGGTCTCATGTTGTGTCTAAGTTACGCAGCCCATCACGTATTGAAATAATCACAATTAATGCGACTTCAACATTTTTTTTATGTATTATTATTATTATTATTATTAATATTTATTTCTATAGCACCATTGATTCCATGGTGCTGTACATGAGAAGGGGTTACATACAAATTACAGGTATCACTTACAGTAAACAAACTAACAATGACAGACTGATACAGAGGGGAGAGAACCCTGCCCTTTCGGGCTTACATTCTACAGGATTGTGGGCAGGAGACAGCGGGTTAAGGGGTCGCAGCAGTTCCGGTGTTGGTTGAGGCGATATCTCCGGTAGTGGTGAGGAGGCAGCAGGGTCATTGCAGGCTGTAGGCTTTCCTGAAGAGATGGGTTTTCAGGTTCCGTCTGAAGGATCTGAATGAGTTTGATAGTCGGATGTGTTGGGGCAAAGAATTCCAGAGGATGGGGGATATTCGGGAGAAGTCTTGGAGGCGGTTGGGTGAGGAGCGAATAAGTGTGGAGGAGAGAAGGATGTCTTGGGAGGATCGGAGATTACGTGAGGGAAGATATCGGGAGATTAGTTCAGAGATATATGGAGGAGACAGATTATAGATGGCCTTGTAGGTCAGTATTAGTAATTTGAATTATGTCATGTTTAGTCGCTGTAAACATAATGCAAAAGGACTAATGTGTCCTAAGCTTTTTTGAACATATTTGCTGCTAAATTGGCAGCAGTAAAACAAAGTACAATCTTAATAACTTAAAAAAAATCCATAATAAATACATTACACCTATAACTGGTGGTAGGTGTGGGGTGGTGAAGGTGGAGGGCCAGCTTGTGAGGGCTGGCTATACTGCTCTCCAGCCACTGTGTCACCATGAGTGGTGGCTGACTGTGCAGTTTGCTGGCTGCTTCTTGCTTGCTCTTGATGGGGGTTTGGGTAAGGGAAGGTTGGGAACTGTTGTGGGTAGTCATAATATGACTGCCCACTTAGACTGTAGCCCCCAAAATGCCCATGTCGACCATACCCATGTTGTGGCCAGCATTGAACATTGGGTATGGTCGAGTGGGCATATTGAGAATGGCCACTCTGTCCCATCTGTGGTACCTGTTGTGTTCCACTTTGATAGGACCCAGTTTGAGGAGGAGGAGTTGGGCTCTGTGGTCCACAAGGAGGAGGTGGAGGAGGAGCATGATGATGAGGAGGAGGCTGATCAGAGGCTGATGCAGACTCCCCTTGCTGGCTTCCCAACAAACGTAGTAGATTTTCATTGGAACGTTGCCACCTTTCCAGTAAATCTAGTACGTTGTTGGGATCATTTGGTGGGGTTCCTGCATCCAGCACAATTTGTAGGCCAGCTCTGATCCGCAGTCTGTGCTGACGGGGAATGGCCCTGAGGTACCGAGCCAGACTGCGTCTAAATGCCTCCTCCCCATCATCATGGGCAACAGTGGACAAGTACAGTCATGGCCAAAAGTTTTGAGAATGATACAAATATTAATTTTTACAAAGTCTACTGCTTCACTTTTTCTAATGGCAATTTGCATATACTCCAGAATGTTATAAAGAGTGATCAGCTTAACAGCAATTACTTGCAAAGTCAATATGTGGCTAGAAAATAAACTTTATCCCCCAAAACACATTTCAACATCATTGCAGCCCTGCCTTAAAAGGACCAGTTAACCTCTTTTCAGTGATTGCTCCATTAACACAGGTGTGGGTGTTGATGAGGACATGGCTGGAGATCAATCTGTCATGATTAAGTAAGAATGACACCACTGGACACTTTAAAAGGAGGCTGGTGCTTGGCATCATTGTTTCTCTTCTGTTCACCATGGTTATCTCTAAAGAAACACGTGCAGTCATCATTGCAATGCACAAAAATGGACTAACAGGGAAGAGTATCGCAGCTAGAAAGATTGCACCTCAGTCAACAATCTATCGCATCATCAAGAACTTCAAGGAGAGAGGTTCCATTGTTGCCAAAAAGGCTTCAGAGCGCCCAAGAAAGACCAGCAAGCGCCAGGACCGTCTCTTAAAAGTGTTTCAGCTGCGGGATCGGGCTACCAGCAGTGCAGAGCTTGCTCAGGAATGGCAGCAGGCAGGTGTGAGTGCATCTGCACGCACTGTAAGGTGGAGACTCTTGGAGCAAGGCCTGGTCTCAAGGAGGGCAGCAAAGAAGCCACTTCTCTCCAGAAAAAACATCATGGACAGACTGATATTCTGCAAAAGGTACAGGCAGTGGACTGCTGAGGACTGGGGTAAAGTTATTTTCTGTGATGAATCCCCTTTTCGATTGTTTGGGACATCAGGAAAACGCCTCATTCGGAGAAGACAAGGTGAGCGCTACCACCAGTCTTGTCTCATGCCAACTGTTAAGCATCCTGAAACCATTCATGTGTGGGGTTGCTTCTCAGCCAAGGGAATCGGCTCTCTCACAGTCTTGCCTAAAAACACAGCCATGAATAAAGAATGGTACCAGAATGTCCTCCAAGAGCAACTTCTCCCAAAGAGCAGTTTGGCGATCAACAATGCCTTTTCCAGCATGATGGAGCACCTTGCCATAAAGCAAAGGTGATCACTAAATGGCTCAGGGAACAAAACATAGAGATTTTGGGTCCATGGCCTGGAAACTCCCCAGATCTTAATCCCATTGAGAACTTGTGGTCAATCATCAAGAGACGGGTGGACAAACAAAAACCTAAAAATTCTGACAAAATGAAAGCATTGATTGTGCAAGAATGGACTGCTATCAGTCAGGATTTGGTCCAGAAGTTGATTGAGAGCATGCCAGGGAGAATTGCAGAGGTCCTGAAGAAGAAGGGTCAACACTGCAAATATTGACTTGCTGCATTAACTCATTCTAACTGTTAATATAAGCTTTTGTTACTCATATGTTTGCAATTATATTTCTGTCTGTGATAAAAACATCTGTCAAACACACATAAAAACCAGAGGGCAGTAGATCATGTGAAAATATAATATTTGTGTCATTCTCAAAACTTTTGGCCATGACTGTAGTCAAGAACTCCTCTGTCTACCTGCCTCCTTGTGGCAGAACCAACTCCTTCTCTTCTACGCCTGGCTCGCCGTGACACAACTGCAGGAGGCAAAGCCACATCCTGTGGCCTACCAGGGCTGCTGCTGAGGGGAGGGTCTTGGGACTCTAGAGGCAAGCTCTCTGACTCCACTGCTGGTGGTGGTGGTGGTGATGCTGCTGCACTTGCTGACGATGACGGGCCAGCCTCCTCACCATCCCCCACGGGGTCAATCACTGCCTCTGAGTCAGAAGCTGGCTCTATCTCCGTAAGGTTTGACTCCGTGCTAGAGAAGAAAAAATGTTGATTACAATTTATACAAAAATATAGCAATACACTTTCTACAGACATTAACTTACGGTCGCACATCCATAGCTGGGGCCAGAAAATTCAGTCTATCATAATACACATATTTGCGTTTACTGGTTGCGGCTGCCCCACTGCGCCCCCTCAGCTGTCTCTCTCGCCTGTAGCAGTCTCTACAGCTGCGCCAACGCCTTGTAACATCTGCCACTGAAAAAGTAACGGATAAAAGCAAAAATTATACTTATCTGCCCTTGTAATGTAGTAAAAACAGAAGTGCCGTACACCAGCAATATTATCCTTTTTTGGCGTGTTAGGGGTACACAACACCACTACAAATTGTATGTAGCTAAGATAACAAGTTAATATTACAAGGGTTCATACATACAAAGCTCTATGAGATATGTGTCACAATAATGACCATTAATTTGGGACAGAGCGATGGCATTAACAAAAGGGACACATATTAAGTACTTCACCTACGCATTTATTGCGTATGCAAACATTTTAAAGCTTAAGTAGGCGACCATTAGAGTTGAATGTAAATATTATAATGTGGTTGGTGTACTGACATAGCACTGGGGGTTTGAAGAGTCATAACTAGAGTTGAGCGATACTTTCCGATATCCAAAAGTATCGGAATCGGAATGGTATCGCCGATACCATTAAAATATCGGCGATACCCGATACCGATACCGGAAATCCAATGTAAGTCTATGGGAACAAAATATCGTAACTAAAAAAACCCCATTCTTTCCTTGTAAACACTAAATATACACACATAGAATACATATATATATATATATATACATGTCATTGTGACATATATATATACATATATGTATAGTTTATACACTTCTACATAGTAAATATCCTCTGATTCAATTGCCGGGTAAAGCCGGCTTCTGTGAAAAGACAGAAGCACCAGACATGAAATGACACTTGGTGTACATAGGGTTAACCATGTCTTTTCATGTCGTTTGCTATCTGATTTGCACAAACAATTACATCAGTCTATGTGTGCAAAATTTCAGACCTGTAGGGGTTAATTAAAGGTGTAAATTCGTTGTAAAAAAAACGGACTTTTTTGCTACGAATTTACACCTTTAATTAACCCCTACAGGTGTGAAATTTTGCACACTTACACTCATGTAATTGTTTGTGCAAATCAGATATCAAACTACATGAAAAGACATGGTTAACTCTATGTAAACCAAGTGTCATTTCATGTTGGGTTCTGCATTTTCACAAAAGCCGGCAATTGAATTAGCGGCTATTATACTATGTAGAAGTGTATGAACTTGTCATGTGTGCATCGCCACGAAGATCGTCGCGGTTGCACATTCTGACTTCTCACAGCTGAGTTGCTGTTTCTTTGTGTTTGGCAGTTAGGGAGTTAATTCTGACTGTGCTCAGTTCTGGGACTGGGTGCAGTTTTCTCCCGGCTGCAATTAATTATTTGTTGATTGGTTTCCTTTAAATCTCTGGTTGTCTGTGTTGGGAGTTGCCAGTGAAATTCTTCATGCAGACCACAGATAGGATTGTATCTGTATAGACTTAAGTTAAAGAGCTCCTTAGTTGTTTTAAGCTCACCTTGCTTAGAGTTTAATATCCCAGATCATTTATTTTCCTTCTGTGTTTGAGTGTGTATGCAAGTCTGTGTTTTCTCCAGTCTGTCTTATATGTCTAATCTGTGTATTTAGCAGAGATCAGCCCATATCCCTTTGGTGGTAATCAGAATCCTTCTTAGGACTGATTACAGGGTTCAGGGACTGATAGGAGACAGGGTTAGGCTGGAGACTTGGACCTCTGAACCATTATCAGTACCTCCAAGGTGAGGGATTAGTTAGGACCCCAGTTTAGGGTCAGGTTAGACCCCCGGTCCTCCTCTTTCCTGTGACAGTGTATCAAGTCCTCAAGATTAACCCTGAGTTCAACGGATATCGTGTCAGGTAAATCTATTCTATATTTACATGCTGATGTTGCTAATCTATATGTTGTATAGAGTGTTGTTCTTTTAAGAATAGTTTACTGACATCGTACACATATCATAAGACCGCGTGACATTTTCACTGGCCCTTAAAATTATTCCCAGTTGCCATGGATCCAGTAGCCCAGCTGGCTCTGCAGTTGCAGGGATTATCCATGGAGCTGACGGACATTAAGTCCAAAGTTTTGTCTCCCTCGGAGCAAACCAGATTTGAACCTAAAGTAGCTCTCCCGGACAGGTTCACTGGTGGGCGAGACAAATTTTTTACCTTCAGCGAAGCATGTAAATTGTATTTTCGGCTTCGGCCTCGATCATCAGGGAGTGAAGAGCAGAGAGTGGGAATTGTTATCTCGCTCCTACAAGGGGACCCTCAATCCTGGGCCTTCTCCCTTCCTCCGGGATCCCCGGCTCTACAGTCAGTAGATCGATTTTTTACTGCCCTGGGTTTGGTATATGATGACCCAGATCGGGTCTCTCTTGCTGAGACAAAATTACGTAAGATACAGCAGGGAGATCGTCCGGCGGAGGAATTTGCTTCTGAGTTCCGTAGATGGGCCACAGATACTCAGTGGAATGACCCAGCTCTTAGGAGCCAGTTTTGTCATGGGCTTTCTGACAAATTAAAGGACGTTTTGGCTCAGTATGATTCTCCTCATCACTGGAGGCTGCTATGGCCCTAGCTATCCGTACTGATAGACGGCTCCGGGAGAGGTGCGAGGTAACTCCGCCCCCTGTTGTTACTCCACCTACTACTAAAGTCCCTTATGTTGAGGTTCCCCTTGTCTGTTCGGAGGAGCCTATGCAGTTGGGAGGGACATCATTTCGTAGGAGGGGATTGGCGGTACGCCGCAGGACTAGAAGGTGTTTCTTCTGCGGGAAAGAGGGACATTTTGTTGGGGGATGTCCATCCCGTGCCTTGTTGAGCAAAAAGTCGCCGGAAAACTGTTAATCCCAGGTTGTGTGGTGGACGACAACCTGGGAGTATGTATTTCGTCCGCTAGTTCTTCTCAGTTCCTTGTACCAGTGGAGGTGGTGGTTGGTACGAGAGTGGAGAGATTTTCTGTTCTTCTTGATAGTGGGTCCGGGGCTAATCTGGTTGACGCTCAGTTTGCTCAGGCTCAAGGTATGCATCTGAGTGTATTGGTCAAACCGATCCCTATATTCTCCATTGACGCCAGGCCTCTCGGCCAAGGTAGCTTTGTTCATGAGGTTCATAACATTGACCTTCGGGTAGGGGCAATACATAGGGAACTATTATCTTGTTATGTGTTGGAGGGTCTACCTACTCCTATTGTGTTGGGACTTCCTTGGTTGGTTAAACATAACCCTGTGATTAATTGGCAGTCCAGAGATATAAGCCAATGGGGGGAGTTTTGCAAAAGTAACTGCATGAACACAGTCATCAGTGCGGTCGTGCCTAGTACTTTGCCTCCTTTTTTGGAGGACTTTGGGGATGTGTTCTCTGAGGAGGGGTGTCAGGAGTTGCCTCCTCATCGCGTGTATGACTGCTCTATTAATTTACTTCCTGATGCTAAGTTACCTAAAGCTAGGTTATATAACCTTTCTGGTCCTGAGAGGCAGGCTATGAAAGATTATATTTCGGAAAGTCTGGCCAAAGGGCATATTAGACCTTCATCTTCCCCAGTGGCCGCGGGTTCTTCTTTGTGAAGAAAAAAGATGGAGGCCTACGCCCTTGCTTGGATTTCCGCGAACTTAATCGGATTACTGTTCGAGATCCGTATCCACTCCCTCTGATTCCTGATCTCTTCAATCAAATTGTTGGCGCCAAATGGTTCTCTAAATTGGATCTCAGGGGGGCGTATAATCTGATTAGGATAAAAGAGGGGATGAGTGGAAAACGGCGTTTAACACGCCGGAGGGACATTATGAGAACCTTGTCATGCCTTTTGGTCTGACTACTGCACCAGCAGTATTCCAACATTTTGTTAATGACATTTTTCGTCATCTGGTGGGGCTGTTTGTGGTCGTATATTTGGATGACATTTTAATTTACTCACCAGATCTTGTGTCTCACCAGGAGCATGTGAGACAGGTGTTGCAGATCTTGCGAGACAATAAAACTATACGCCAAACTGGAAAAGTGTGTATTCGCCGTACAGGAACTTCAGTTTTTGGGTTTCTTGGTGTCAGCCTCCGGTTTCCGTATGGACCCTGAAAAGGTGAGAGCAGTGCTTGAATGGGATCAGCCAGAGGATCTTAAGGCTCTGCAGCGTTTTCTGGGGTTTGCTAACTACTACCGGAAATTTATTTGTAATTTCTCATCTGTTGTCAAACCTCTCACTGACATGACAAGAAAAGGGACGGATTTTTCTAAATGGTCGGACAAAGCTTGCCAAGCTTTTTCCTCTTTGAAAAAATGTTTTGCTTCGGCACCCGTTCTCATCCAACCAGATGCATCACAGCCGTTCGTTGTGGAGGTGGACGCGTCTGACGTAGGGGTGGGTGCAATATTGTCCCAGGGTCCGTCCCCTGGTAAATGGCATCCGTGCGCTTTCTTTTCTAAAAAATTGTCGTCCGCCGAAAGGAATTATGATATCGGCAATAGGGAACTTTTGGCCATTAAGTTGGCTTTTGAAGAATGGCGTCACTTTTTGGAGGGGGCAGTCCACCCGGTCACCGTCATTACTGATCACAAGAACCTGCTGTATTTGGAATCTGCTAAGCGTCTGAATTCCAGACAAGCTCGATGGTCGTTGTTTTTTACCAGGTTTAATTTTGTTGTCACTTATCGCCCTGGATCTAAGAATGTTAAGGCGGATGCCTTGTCTCGCAGTTTCCCAGGGGCCGGGAAAATGGATGACCCGATTCCTATCCTTCAGGAGGGGGTGGTAGTGTCGGCTGTATGTTCTGAGCTTGAGGAGGAGGTGTTAGAAGCTCAGGGGGACGCCCCTGCAGGACCTCCAGGGAGACTGTTTGTCCCAAATCAGTTGAGACAAAAGGTTATTGAGGCACATCATAATTCTGCTTTAGCAGGACATCCAGGGAGTAAGGCTACTTTAGATCTCCTTTCTCGCCGGTTTTGGTGGCCTAACGCTAATAAAGATGTTTTAACTTTTGTCGCGTCCTGTGGGGTTTGTGCTCGCTCTAAGACCCCTCATACCCGTCCGTCTGGGACCCTCTTACCCTTGAAACTTCCGGAGCGTCCATGGACTCATTTGTCTATGGACTTCATCACGGACCTTCCTCAGTCGTCAGGGAAGACTGTCATACTGGTGGTTGTTGACAGGTTCAGTAAGATGGCACATTTCATTGCTCTTCCTGCCCTCCCTAATGCTAAAACTCTGGCGCAGGTGTTCATTGGGGAGATTGTGAGACTTCATGGGTTGCCTTCTGATGTGGTGTCAGATAGGGGGTCTCAGTTTGTGTCCAAGTTTTGGAGGGCATTTTGTTTACGTCGGGGGATGCAATTGTCATTTTCCTCGGCTTTTCATCCGCAGACCAATGGTCAGACAGAGCGTCTGAATCAAAGCCTAGAGACTTATCTTCGGTGTTTTGTCTCAGAGAACCAGGAGGACTGGTCTTCTTTCTTGCCTCTGGCAGAGTTCGCTCTTAACAACAGGCGGAGCGAGTCCACTGGTAAGTCCCCGTTTTTTGGGGCATATGGTTTTCATCCCCAGTTTTGTACATTCAATGGGGGGGGCCCTTCTGGGGTTCCTGAGGAGGAGCGTTTCTCGTCGTCACTTGCTTCAGTGTGGAGAGGTGTATTGAATAATCTGAGTGCTATGGGGAACCGTTATAAACGTATGGCTGATAGGAGGAGAGTTTCTGGTCCAGATCTTAATGTGAACGATCTGGTATGGTTGTCTACCAGGAATATAAAACTTAAAGTTCCCTCCTGGAAGCTGGGCCCCAGATTCATCGGGCCGTACAGGATCAGTTCCATAATTAATCCTGTGGCATTTCGTCTGGACCTCCCTCCTACGTTTAAAATTCATAATGTGTTCCACAAGTCATTGCTTAAGAGGTACGTGGCACCAGTCATACCATCACCTCTACCTCCTCCTCCAGTGGTGGTCAATGGTAACTTGGAGTTTCAAGTGTCAAAGATCATTGACTCGTCTGAATCGCCGGTCCCTTCAGTACTTGGTGCATTGGAAAGGGTATGGTCCAGAGGAGAGGACGTGGGTTCCTGCGTCTGACATTAACGCAGATCGTTTGGTGCGGACCTTCCACAGAACTCACCCGGGCAAACCTGGCCCTGAGGGTCCGGAGGCCCCTCGTAGAAGGGGGGGTACTGTCATGTGTGCATCGCCACGAAGATCGTCGCGGTTGCACATTCTGACTTCTCACAGCTGAGTTGCTGTTTCTTTGTGTTTGGCAGTTAGGGAGTTAATTCTGTCTGTGCTCAGTTCTGGGACTGGGTGCAGTTTTCTCCGGCTGCAATTAATTATTTGTTGATTGGTTTCCTTTAAATCTCTGGTTGTCTGTGTTGGGAGTTGCCAGTGAAATTCTTCATGCAGACCACAGATAGGATTGTATATGTATAGACTTAAGTTAAAGAGCTCCTTAGTTGTTTTAAGCTCACCTTGCTTAGAGTTTAATATCCCAGATCATTTATTTTCCTTCTGTGTTTGAGTGTGTATGCAAGTCTGTGTTTTCTCCAGTCTGTCTTATATGTCTAATCTGTGTATTTAGCAGAGATCAGCCCATATCCCTTTGGTGGTAATCAGAATCCTTCTTAGGACTGATTACAGGGTTCAGGGACTGATAGGAGACAGGGTTAGGCTGGAGACTTGGACCTCTGAACCATTATCAGTACCTCCAAGGTGAGGGATTAGTTAGGACCCCAGTTTAGGGTCAGGTTAGACCCCCGGTCCTCCTCTTTCCTGTGACAGTGTATCAAGTCCTCAAGATTAACCCTGAGTTCAACGGATATCGTGTCAGGTAAATCTATTCTATATTTACATGCTGATGTTGCTAATCTATATGTTGTATAGAGTGTTGTTCTTTTAAGAATAGTTTACTGACATCGTACACATATCATAAGACCGCGTGACAGAACTATAAATATATATATATATGTGTCACAAATTCAATGACATGTATATATATATATATATATATGAGGTGTAAAATTGCTGAAAAAAAATGCGTGGGCTCCCGCCCTATTTTCGCAACCAGACAGACAAAGCCAGTGAGTGGGGGCAGATAATAATAGCCCAGAGAGGGACCATTATTTTTGGCCCCCCCCCTGGCTACTAACATCTGCCCCCAGACACCCCAGAAAAGACAAATCTATAATTAGATTTGCCCTTTCTGGCACTTTGCCCGTCTATTCCCATTGCCCTGTAGCGGTGGCGAATGGGTTAATATGGGGTTAAAGCCACCTTGCTATTGAAAGGTGACCTTAATAATTGAGAGCTGTCAATTAGACAACTATCAATTATTAATCCTATTGCATGAAATAAAAATAAAACACACACACTTTAATTAAAAATCATTTTAATGAAATAAAGACACATGTTTTTGACCATCTTTTATTTTACTGCAAAAACCATTTCCTGTAATAAAAATAAAATAAAAAAGCAAAATTATTCTTACCTATCCCATGCACAGTCAGGTCCCACGGTGTAATCCTTCAGAAAGGGTTAATGTTTACTGCAGGGACCGCAGCTAATGCTGCAGCCTCACAGTAAACCCCCAAATGAATGAGTTCCTCTCCTGGCTGACAGGAGAGTAAAGGCTGGGTCTCACATAACGATACACCAGCGATCCCGACAACGATATGCACTTGTCAGGATCGCTGGTGTATCGCTACATGATCGCTGCTGAGCTGCCAAACAGGCAGCTCAGGCAGCGATCTGGGACAGCGACACTGCGGGTAACATCGCTTAAGGGCCCATCTCACATAGCGATATCGCTACCGTGATCGCTGCTGAGTCACTAGTTTTGTGACGCAGCAGCGAGCTCACCAGCGATATCGCTGTGTGTGACATTCAGCGACGATCAGCCCCCCTGCCGGGTATCGCTGATCGTCGCTGAAATGTCAGGACCTTTTTTTGATCGCTGGTTTCCCGCTGACAGGCACGCATTGCTGCGTGTGACAGGCGGGAGACCAGCGATCCGCTGGTAACCAAGGTACACAGCGGGTTTTCAGGCGCGGGGCTGTGCCTAGAAACCCGCTGTGTACCTTGGATACCAGCGCCCTGATGCAGGGGAGCTGGTATCCAAGGTACACAGCGGGTTTCCAGGCCACGCGCAGCGCTTGGAAACCCGCTGTGTACCTTGGATACCAGCTCCCTGCATCAGGGCGCTGGTATCCAAGGTACACTGCGGGTAACTAAGCGATGTTACACGCAGTGTCGCTGTCCCAGATCGCTGCCTGAGCTGCCTGTTTGGCAGCTCAGCAGCGATCATGTAGCGATACACCAGCGATCCTGACAAGTGCATATCGTTGTCGGGATCGCTGGTGTATCGTTATGTGAGACCCAGCCTTTAGTTACCCGCAGTGTACGTTGGATACCAGCACCCTGATGCAGGGAGCTGGTAACCAAGGTACACAGCGGGTTTCCAAGCGCTGCGCGGTGCCTGGAAACCCGCTGTGTACCTTGGATACCAGCTCCCTGCATCAGGGCGCTGGTATCCAAGGTACACAGCGGGTTTCTAGGCACAGCCCCGCGCCTGGAAACCCGCTGTGTACCTTGGTTACCAGCGGATCGCTGGTCTCCCGCCTGTCACACGCAGCGATGCGTGCCTGTCAGCGGGAAACCAGCGATCAAAAAAAGGTCCTGACATTTCAGCGACAATCAGCGATACCCGGCAGGGGGGCTGATCGTCGCTGAATGTCACACACAGCGATATCGCTGGTGAGCTCACTGCTGCGTCACAAAACTAGTGACTCAGCAGCGATCTCGGTAGCGATATCGCTATGTGAGACGGGCCCTTAAGTGGAAAGCTTAATTGATTGCTTTCCACTTTCACTTCAGGTCAGCCAGGGACACAATCAGTGACGTCAGAGGGAACTGATTAACAAAAATAGGGGTTCCCTTCGAAAAAAAAATGGCGTGGGGTCCCCCCTATTTTTGTTAACCAGCCAGATGAAGCAGACCGCTGAGGCCTGGATTTTCAGGCTGTTAAGGAGCCAAGAACCATGGACCTTGCCAGCCTGATAATACCAGGCCACAGCAGTCTGCATATCTTGGCTGATTAACAAAAATAGGGGATCCCTCGAAAAAAATTGGCGTGGGGTCCCCCCTATTTTTGTTAACCAGCCAGATGAAGCAGACCGCTGAGGCCTGGATTTTCAGGCTGTTAAGGAGCCAAGATCCATGGACCTTGCCAGCCTGATAATACCAGGCCACAGCAGTCTGCATATCTTGGCTGATTAACAAAAATAGGGGATCCCCTCGAAAAAAATTGGCGTGGGGTCCCCCCTATTTTTGTTAACCAGCCAGATGAAGCAGACCGCTGAGGCCTGGTTTTTCAGGCTGGTAAGGATCCAATATCCATGGACCTTGCCAGCCTGATAATACCAGGCCACAGCAGTCTGCTTAGCTTGGCTGGTTAACAAAAATAGGGGATCCCCTCGAAAAAAAAAACGGCGTAGGGGTCCCCCTATTTTTGTTAACCAGCCAAGTAAAATGCAGACTGCTGCGGCCTGGTATTAAAAGACTGTCAAGGCCCATGGATTTTGGCCCTCAACAGCCTGATAATACCAGGCTACAGCAGCCCCACATTTGGCGCATCAAAGATGTGCCAATTGTGGCACTTTACCCAGCTCTTCCCACTTGCCCTGTAGCGGTGGGCAAGCGGGGTAATAAGGGGTTAATGTCACCGTTGATTGCACGGTGACAATAAGCCCGGTTAATAATGGAGAGGCGTCAATAAGACACCGATCCATTATTAATCCCAAAGTTTTTAAATGTTTAAAAAAAAGACACAGCAAGAAAAAAGTCTTTTAATGAAATAAAAGAGACAACACAGTTTTCATTTCTTTTATTACTCTCTCATTCCTGCGACGACATCGATCTCCTGTAAAAAAATAAAAAAAACAAACCAACAGTATACCACCTGTCCGACGCAGTCCATAGTAACGAGGGTCCCACGACGATCCAGCTCTGCTACATCGGAATGACAGGCAGAGCCTGACATCCCGGCGCAGCACAGCTGCTTACCAGCTTCCCCGGCGGTGACGTCATCGGACTGCTTTACGGCCGCGATTACCCAGCAGTCACTGCAGTTATCGCGAGAAACTGCATGTGACCGCCAGGGAGAAGAGGATGGCGGCCATTAAGCAGTCCGGGATGTGACCGCCGGAGATCTTCTGCCAGGTAAGTGCCGCTGACTCCTGACAGACCCGACCGACGGACACTGACAGTGACATTCCGATTCCGGTATCCGATATGACGAAAATATCGGTACTCGGTATCGGAATTCCGATACAGCCAATATCGGCCGATACCCGATATTTGCAGTATCGGAATGCTCAACACTAGTCATAACTGTTGTTTTGGGCACATTTCAGTTTCACATATAAGGGTAGAGGGACATTATAACACGTTGTTGGTACATACTGAGTAGTCATACAGTATTGTAAGCATTTTCATTATGTTACTTACTGATGCGTTCTTGGTCCTCCCTAGACCTGTTGCCAAAATCTGGGAACATCTGGGAACATATTCTCCGCTGGTCCCAAAGTTCTGGTCTCTCCTGGAGCAGAACTATCAACATTTCCACATTGATGTGACTGGCCATGGTTCTGGACTCCGTGGAGGCGGTTTCCTGTTTGGGTTTGAATTTTCGTAGCCTAATTAGCATGTCAGCCTTTCCTGACAATTATCCTGATGCAATTTCCTGGCACCTGGAATAGTGGTGCGATTAAATCGCAAGTCACACGTGCGGTCCGTTTGTAATCCGATTTTTCATCGCTCCCATAGACTTGCATTGGCGATAGTCGACCCACAATCGGTGACAATCGCAGCATGCTGCGATTGCACTCGCACGTTTAAAACGGACCACAAAATATCTGATACTGGGAGCTGCTCCATAGATTAACATAGGTCCGACTGCAATGCGATATTTCATCGCATTGCAGTCGTCCGATTTTGTCGCCAGTGTGACTCCGTCCTTACTTTGTACATTCAAGTACTATGGGTATGAAAAGGACGACAGTCTTCCATCAGGACAACAGCACAAAGCATACGTTGAGATTGATGAAGAAATGGTTCAATAGCAATGAAGTTGAGGTACTGAAATGGCCACCAGTCCCCAGACCTCAACCCAATCAAACACTTGATACAATTGAAGAAAACTGTATACATACGCAAGTGAGTCAACTAGTATGCACCAACTTTGGATGTTTGAATCTGAACGAGAGCTTGCCCAGAAGGATTCAGGCAGTGTTGAAAGCCAACGGTGGATTTACAAAATACTAACAAAATAATAAAAATTAAAATGTAGATCTTTAGGAGCAAAACAGTATCAATGCAGTGATATGACACAAATCTGCATAACTAATTATATCTATATATATAAAACTGAATGTGTGTGTGTATCACGAACCAATCACGAAGCATGTTTAAAAGAAGCTGAGCTGTGATTGGTTGCTATGAGCAACAGTTTTCTCACTCCACGACAACACCTCAGCAGACAGTGACTGGGTGGGAGAAATCTAGCATCCCCAGGAACATTAGATCCCAGCCATTGTCTGCCCCCCAGAAATGAAATACCCGCTCCGGTGCCCATATTCCCATCACACATCATCCACCCCATAGGCACATCTTCCCTCTTAAAGGGATCTCCGGTATGGAAGTCAGGGCAAATCCATCCTGCGCTTTCGTTTGACCCCAGGCCTCTCTTAACCCCTTACTGCCATCGGACGTACTATCCCGTCCATGGTACCTGGGCCCGTATGACCGGGGACGGGATAGTACGTCTCGTGCGATCGGACACGCTCCCGGGGGGAGCGCAGCCGATCGCGGCCGGGTGTCAGCTGATTATCACAGCTGACACCCATGACTGTGTGTCAGGAGCGGTCACGGACCGCTCCCGGCACATTAACCCCTTGCACACCGCGATCAAACATGATCGCGGTGTACTGGGGGCACAGGGAGGATCGCGCAGGGTGGCTTCCTCCCTCCCAGGACCCGGATCCAAGATGGCGCCGGGGTCCTGGAGGGAGGCGGCTACCTCAGTGCCTGCCGAGAGCAGGCACTGAGAAGCCTGCTGCACTGCCTGAGCGATCGCTGGTGTGACAGAGTGCTGTGCACACTGTCACACCAGCGATCTGATAAAATACAGTGATGTCCCACCCTGGGACAAAGTAAAAAAGTTAAAAAAATAAAAATAAACATGTTTTAAAAAAAAATCCAAAATAAATAAAAAAAATATATATATATTCCCCAATAAATTCACTTCTTCCTGTAAATAAAAAAAACAAAGCAATAAAAGTACACATATTTGGTATCGCCGCGTCCGTAACGACCCCCCCTATAAAATTGTCCCACTAGTTAACCCCTTTAGTGAACCCCTTAAAAAAAAAAAAAAACGAAGCAAAAAATCAATGCTTTATCATCATACCGCCGAACAAAAAGTGGAATAACACGCGATCAAAAAGACAGGTACTGCTGAAAACGTCATCTTGTCCCGCAAAAAACTAGCCATCGTACAGCATCATCAGCGAAAAAATAAAAAAGTTATAGCTCGCAGAATAAAGCGATGCAAAAATAATTATTTTTTATATAAAATTGTTTTTATTCTATAAAAGCGCCAAAACATGAAAAAATGATATAAATGAGGTATCGCCATAATCATACTGACCCGAAGAATAAAACTGCTTTATCAATTTTACCACACGCGGAACGGTATAAACGCCTCCCCCAAAAGAAATTCATGAATTGCTGATTTTTGTTCATTCTAACCTCCCAAAAATCGAAATAAAAAGCGATCAAAAAAGTCACGTGCTCAAAAATGGTACCAATAAAAACGTCAACTCGTCCCGCAAAAAATAAGACCTCACATGACTCTGTGGGCCAAAATATGCAAAAATTATAGCTCTCAAAATGTGATGATGCAAAAACTATTTTTGCAATAAAAAGCGTCTTTTAGCGTGACAGCTGCCAATCATAAAAACCTGCTATAAATAGTAAATCAAACCCCACTTTATCACCCCCTTAGTAAGGGAAAAATAATAAAATTAAAAAAAAGTATTTATTTCCATTTTCCCATTAGGGTTAGGGTTAGGGTTGCGGCTAAAGTTAGGTTAGGGTTGGCGCTAAAGTTAGGATTAGGGTTAGGGTTGGGATTAGGGGTGTTTAGGGTTAGGTTTGTGGTTAGGGTTGGGACTAGGGTTAGGGGTGTGTGTAGTTGGGTTAGAATTGGGGGGTTTCCGCTGTTTAGGCACATCAGGGGCTCTCCAAATGTGACATGGCGTCTGATCTCAATTCCAGCCAATTCTGCGTTGAAAAAGTCAAACGGTGCTCCTTCACTTCTCAGCTCTGCCATGCGTCCAAACAGTAGTTTATCCCCACATATGGGGTATCAGCGTACTCTGGACCCCAAGAGTTATTGTGCAATTTGTCCTATTTCTTCTGCTACCCTTGGGAAAATAAAAAACTGGGGGCGAAAATATCATTTTTGTACAAAAAAAAATTATTTTTTTGTTTTTACGGCTGTACATTATAAACTTCTGTGAAGCACTTGGGGCTTCATAGCGCTCACCACACATCTAGATAAGTTCCTTGTGGGGTCTATTTTCCAAAATGGGGTCACTTGTTAGGGATTTCCACTGTTTAGGCGCATCAGGGGCTCTCCAAATGCGACATGACGCCCCCAGACCATTCCATCAAAGTCTGCAATCCAAAACGTCACTACTTCCCTTCCGAGCCCCAACGTGTACCCATACAGTAGTTTTCTCCCACATATTGGATATCAGCGTACTCAGGACAAATTGGACAACAACTTTTGGGGTCCAATTTCTCCTGTTACCCTTGTAAAAATAAAATATTGGGGAAAAAAAATCATTTTTGCAAAAAAAAAAAAGGATTTTTTATTTTTAGGCTGTGCGTTATAAACTTCTGTGAAGCACTTCGGGGTTCAAAGTGCTCACCACACATCTAGACAAGTTCCTTGTGGGGTCTATTTTCCAAAATGGGGTCACTTGTGGGGGGTTTCCACTGTATAGGCGCATCAGGGGCTCTCCAAATGCGACATGACGCCCCCAGACCATTCCATCAAAGTCTGCAATCCAAAACGTCACTACTTCCCTTCCGAGCCCTGACGTGCGCCCATACAGTAGTTTTCTCCCACATATTGGGTATCAGTGTACTCAGGACAAATTGGACAACAACTTTTGGGGTCCAATTTCTCCTGTTACCCTTGTGAAAATAAAATATTGGGGGCGAAAAAAATCATTTTTGTAAAAAAAAAAAAGATTTTTTATTTTTACGGCTGTACGTTATAAACTTTGTGAAACACTCGGGGTTCAAAGTTCTCACCACACATCTAGATAGTTCCTTGTGGGGTCTATTTCCAAAATGGTGTCACTTATGGGGGTTTCCACTTGTTAGGCATCAGGGCTCTCCAAATGTGACATGGACGCCCCCAGACCATTCATCAAGGTTGCAATCCAAAACGTCACTACTTCCCTTCCGACCTGCGTGCACCCAACAGTGTTTTCCCCACATATGGGTATCAGCGTACTCAGGACAAATTGGACAACAACTTTTGGGTCAATTCTTTGTTACCCTTGTGAAAATAAAAATTGGGGTGAAAAATCATTTTTGTAAAAAAAAAAATGATTTTTTATTTTACGGCTGTACGTTATAAACTTTGTGAAAGCACCTGGGGGTTCAAAGTTGCTCACCAAACAGATCTAGAAAGTTCCTTGAGGGGTCTAGTTTCCAAATGGGTCATTTATGGGGGTTTCCATGTTTAGGCACATCAGGGCTCTCCAAATCAGACATGGCTCCAGCCAATTCTGGTTGGAAAAAGTCAAACGGTCGCTCCTTCCTTCCGAACTCTGCCTGCACCCAAACAGTGGTTTCCCCCACATATGGGGTATCAGCGTACTCAGGACAAATTGACAATAACTTTTGGCATTCTTGTTACCCTTGGGAAAATAAAAAATTGTGAGTGAAAAGATCATTTTTGTGGAAAAAAATAGATTTTTTAATTTTAGCTCACTTATAAACTTGTGTGAAGCACTTGGGGGTTCAAAGTTGCTCACCAAAGATCTAGATAAGTTCCTTAGGGGGTCTAGTTTCCAAATGGGGTCATTGTGGGGGTTTCCACTGTTTAGGCACATCGGGGCTCTCCAAAGCAACATGGCACCATCCAATCGCAATTTGGTTGGAAAAGTCAATGCTCCTTCTCCAGCTCTGCCGTGCGACCCAAACAGTGTCCCCCCCCACATATGGGGTATCAGCGTACTCAGGACAAATTGGACAACAACTTTTGTGGTCAATTTTCCTTGGGAAAATAAAAATTGGGACTAAAAGATATTTTTGTGGAAAAATAGGTTTTTTTTTTTTCAACCCGGCATTATAAACTTGTGTGAAGCACTTGGGGGTTCAAATGCTCACCAAAGATCTAGAAATGTCCTTAGGGGGTCTAGTTTCCCAAATGGGTCATTTGTAGGGGGTTTCCACTGTTTAGGCACATCAGGGGCTCTCCAAATGCAACATGGCATCCAATCTCAATTCCAGCCAATTTTGTTGGAAAAAGTCAAAGGTGCTCCTTCGATTACGAGCTCTGCCGTGCGCCCAAACAGTGGTTTTCCCCCCACATATGGGTATCAGCGTACTCAGGACAAATTGGACAACAACTTATGTGTCCAATTTCTCCTGTTACCCTTGGGAAAATAAAAAAATAGTGACTAAAAGATAATTTTTGTGGGAAAAATAAATGATTTTTATTTTCATCCCCGGGTGCATTATAAATTGTGTGAAGCACTTGGGGTTCAAAGTCTCACCAAAGTTTGATAATCCTTGAGGGGTCTAGTTTCCAAAATGGTGTCACTTGTGGGGTTTTCACTGATTTAGGCTCTCAAGGGCACTGCAAACGAACATGTCCCCCTCAACACGCAACAAAACGGTTGTACATTCTTTTCCAAAGCCCTGCCGTGCACCAAACATGTTCCACCCCCACAATTGGGGTAAAAGCATACTCAGGACAAATTGGACAACAACTTTTGGGTGCAATTTCCTTTGGGAAAAATTCAAAATTTGGCTAAAAATTCATATTTGTGGAAAATTTTTTTTTTTTTTTCACAACCCAGTATATAAGCTTTTGATAACACTTGGGAGGTTCAAAGTGCTCACAACAATCTAGATAAGTACCTTGAGGTTCAGTTTCCAAAATGGTGTCACTTGTGGGGGTTTCCACTGTTTAGGCGCATCAGGGGCTCTCCAAACACGACATGGCGTCCAATCTCAATTCCCGCCAATTTTAGTTTGAAAAAGTCAAACGGCGCTCCTTCCCTTACGAGCTCTGCCGTGTGCCCAAACAGTGGTTTTCCCCCACATATTGGGTATTGGCGTACTCAGGAGAAATTGCATAACAACCTTATCTGTCCATTTTCTCCTTTTACCCTTGTGAAAATAAAAAAAAGTTTGTAAAAGATAATTTTTGTGGCTAAAAAGTTAAATATTCATTTTTTCCTTCCACGTTGCTTTAGTTCCTGTGAAGCACCTGAAGGGTTAATAATCTTCTTGAATGTGGTTTTGAGAACCTTGAGGGGTGCAGTTTTTAGAATGGTGTCACTTTTGGGTATTTTCTGCCATATAGACCCCTCAAAGTGACTTCAAATGAGAGGTGGTCCTTAAAAAAAATGGCTTTGTAAATTTTGTTGTAAAAATGAGAAATCGCTGGTCAATTTTGGTTCCAAAATTGTGCTGATGTAAAGTAGACATATGGGAAATGTTATTTCTTAACTATTTTGTGTGATATATTTCTCTGTTTTAAGGGAATAAAAATTCAAAGTTTGAAAATTGCAAAATTTTAAAAATTTTCGCCATATTTGCGTTTTTTTCAAAAATAAACGCAAGTTATATCGAAGAAATTTTACTTCTAACGTGAAGTACAATATGTCACGAGAAAACAATCTCAGAATCGCGAAGATCCGTTGAAGCGTTCCAGAGTTATAACCTCATAAAGAGACAGTGGTCAGAATTGTAAAAATTGGCCCGGTCATTAACGTTCAAACCACCCTTGGGGGTGAAGGGGTTAAAGCGATCCCCTGTATGGAAGTTAGGACCGTTCCACTCAGCGCAGTGGTTCTGACCCCAGGGCTAGTGTTGAGCGATATTGCTCGATATCTAAAAATATCGTATCGAAATTGTATCGCCGATAGCACTAAATATCGTCGATATCCGATTTCGATACCGGAAGTCCCTTGTAAGTCTATGGGAACAAAATATCGCAACAAAAAAAACCCTTTCTTTCGTTGTAAACACAAAATATACACACATAGAATACATATATATATATATATATACATGTCATTGTGACATATATATATACATATATTTATAGTTATACACTTCTACATAGTAAAATCGACTCTAATTCAATTGCCGGGTAAAGACGTGACATACCCCATAGAAGTCGACGGGCTCGGTGCCGAGTACCCCGAAAACCTCTGGCTCTGTGCGACTCAACTTGGGCGTCACGAACAGGATTCTGTAGCTCGCTATAAGCGAGTCCTGTGTGCCTGAATTGCACTGGTTTTGTGCTTGAGAATTGCTAAAATCATCAGAGAATGTATTTGCCATTTTTCCGCCATATCTGCGTCACGACGAGGCACTGGTGAAGAAGAAGGGCGTGCTCTTCGTGGGTGTCACTCACTCAGTGGCGTGAAAACGATGGCCGCCCACTGTAAATGGTACTGCAATGTAACATCGTGCCCCACAGCTCTGGAGTTCCGCCTCCTCATCCTCCTCAGTGTGAGGAGGTCCCGCCTCCCTACAAAAGAGGGGCCCTCTCCAGATATGACACATGTGACTTGGCAGAGATGGCTAATGGACACGACGAGCAGAAGTGGGAAGGGATGGAGCAGTCAGAGCTCTCCCCCCACGGAAGCGACCCGATCGCCACGGAATCACCGTTGGGCACCCGGCCTGTAAACCCTCCTACGCTGCAAGAAGCGGAGGATACCCTGAGAGGCCTGGCCCGGCACCGGGAGGAGGTCGCCAGGATGGAAGCCAGCTGGCGTGCCCTAAAAATAAACTTTGAGCGGCGCCAATCCCTCTTACCTGAAGTGTCTGTACCGGAAGGTGAGGCACCCGTTATAGTAGAGGAGCCCTTGCAATGTGATCCAGTTGATGTTGTCGCAGTGGAGGCACCCGTTCCTGCAAAAACCGCAGCACCGTCAGCAGCACCCCAGATCCCGCTGTCTGCCCCGGTCGCTGAGACAGAAGAAGCGACACCCGTCCTCATGGAGGAGGCCGCGCAGGCACCAGAGCACTACCTGCCTGTACCGGAGCCCCGATTGTCATCTGATTTAGAGCCGTCTGCTTCCTCCGCAGGGGAGCACCGCCAGGACTGGGGGGCGACAGGAGAGCTGCCGCAAACCGGACACTGTAAGCTGCAGTGGAGTGGTGGAGACATGGAGCAACTGGTGGAGGAGAATTACAATCGGCGTCAGGAGGAAGAGTGGAGACGTTGGGAGCGGGAAGCAGAGCGACAAAGGGAGCAGCGAGAAACCCTAAAACTTCACCAACGTCACCTGGAGAAGGACCGGGCAGATAAGGACCGGATGAGAAAGGATAAAGGAACCCTGAGTGAGCCGCGGCGTAAGGGTGCAGTACGGAGCTTTAAATTGAAAGGTGGGTGGGGCTTCATCAAGGAGCCTGGACTTTATTTAGAAGTCTTTGTGACCCGGCGGGACGTGGAGGCTCACCTCCCAGAAGGACACCCGGGGAGGGACCTGTTGCCAGGAGACTTGGTGACTTACACCCGACACTGGGGTTACAATGGATGGTACGCCCTAAATGTTACCAGGTGCGACCCCTACTCCCCAGTGTGTCAGGAACCTGTGAGACCCTCGAAGCCTTCAGCCTCCCACATCCAGGCCTCTGCAAAAGTGCCCACCCCACGCCGTAAATCTCCCCAGCCTCCCTCAGTGGTCTCCTCAGCAGCCCCAGCTATGGACATGATAAGTATAGCTGGCCCGTACCCGGCGCCTGTTAGGCCCCTGGGGTTCGTACAGTCCGTGACATAGGGCTCCAGACCCGGAGAGAGATGAAAGAGGTGGCCACACAGACCCAGATAGCGGGTCACGACTTGACTGTACAGGCCACACGACGTCATCAGGTCCTGGTGGTCCTTGGTGTCTCGGATGTTTGGCAAGCACCAGAAGAGTACCAGGTGGTACCAGTAACACCCCTGCCAAAGAAGTCTAAATAACCCAGACAGGGTCCCTGTATGTAAATAAATAGTTAAATTGTTTATGTACCCGGACGGGTGAATGTTCCAAAAAAATTTTTTAATTTAATAAAAAATAAAAAAACACAGTTTTCATTTCTTTTATTACTGTCTCATCCTGCTGCGACGCCATCGATCTCCTGTAAAAAAATGAAAAAAAAAAAAAAAAAAAGTATACCACCTGACCGACGCAGTCCATAGTAACGAGTGTCCCACGACGATCCAGCTCTGCTACATCAGAATGACAGGCAGAGCCTGTCATCCCGGCGCAGCACAGCTGATTACCTGCTTCCCCGGCGGTGACGTCATCGGACTGACTGCTTTACGGCCGGGATTACCCAGCAGTCACTGCAGTTATCGCGAAAAACTGCATGTGACCGCCAGGGAGAAGATAATGGCGGCCATCAAGCAGTCCAGGACGTGACCGCCGGAGATCTTCTGCCAGGTAAGTGCCGCTGACTCCTGACAGACCCGACCGACGGACATTCACAGTGACAGTGACAAATCCGATTCCGGTATTCGATAAGACGAAAATATCGAAACGAATTATCGAAAGGCCGATAGAGCTAATATCGGCCGATAGCCGATATTTGCATTATCGTATCGCTCAACACTACCCAGGGCCTCTTAAAGAGATCATTAATATGGAAGTTAGGGCAATTCCACTAAGCACTCTGGTTCTGACCCCAGGCCTCTCCTTCATGACCTTGCCATTTTTTGCAATTCTGACCAGTGTCCCTTTATGAGGTAATAACTCAGGAACGCTTCAATGGATCCTAGCGATTCTGAGAATGTTTTTTCGTGACATATTGGGCTTCATGCTAGTGGTAAATTTAGGTCGATAATTTTTGCGTTTATTTGTGAAAAAAATGGAAATTTGGCGAAAATTTTGAAAATTTCGCAATTTTCAAATTTTTAATTTTTATTCTGTTAAACCAGAGAGTTATGTGACACAAAATAGTTAATTAATAACATTTCCCACATGTCTACTTTACATAACCACAATGTTGGAAACAATTTTTTTTTTGTTAGGAAGTTATAAGGGTTAAAAGTTGACCAGCGATTTCTCATTTTTACAGCAAAATTTACAAAACCATTTTTTTTGGGACCACCTCACATTTGAAGTCACTTTGAGGGGTCTATATGGTAGAAAATACCCAAAAGTGACACCATTATAAAAACTGCACCCCTCAAGCTACTAAAAACTACATTCAAGAAGATTATTAACCCTTCAGGTGCTTCACAGGAACTAAAGCAACGTGGAAGGAAAAAATGGACATTTACATTTTTCCAACAAAAATTATATAGCATCAATTTTTTCATTTTTGCATGGGCAACAGGATAAAATGGATCCTAAAATTTGTTGGGCAATTTCTCCTGAGTACACCAATACCTCATATGTGGTCATAAACCACTGTTTGGGCGCACGGCAGGGCTCAGAAGGGAAGGAGCGCCATTTGACTTTTTGAATGGAAAATATGCTGGAATATTTAGCAGTTGCCATGTCACATTTGGAGAGTCCCTGTGTGCCTAAACATTGGAGCTCCCCACAAGTGACCCCATTTTGGAAACTAGACCCCCAAGGAACTTATCTGGATGTATAGTGAGCACTTTGAACCCCCAGGTGCTTCACAAATTGAGCCGTAAAAAAAGAAAGTACTTTTTTTTTACAAAAATTTTATTTTAGCCTTAGTTTTTTCATTTTCACATGGGCAACAGGATAAAATGGCTCCTAAAATTTGTTGGGCAATTTCTCCTGAGTACACAGATACCTCATATGTGGTCATAAACTACTGTGTGGGCGCACGGTAGGGCTCAGAAGGGAAGGAGCGCCATTTGACTTTTTGAATGGAAAATTAGCTCCAATCGTTAGCGGACACCATGACATGTTTGGAGAGTCCCTGTGTGCCTAAACAGTGAAAAAAAACACAATGTGACCTCATTTTGGAAACTAGACCTCTTATGGAACTTATCTAGATTTGTTGTGAGCACTCTGAACCCCTAAGTGCTTCACAAAAGTTTATAATGCAGATCAGTGAAGATAAAAAAATCATTTTTTTCCTCAAAAATGATTTTTTAGCCCGCTATTTTTTATTTTCACAAGGGTAACAGGAGAAATTTGACCACAAAAGTTGTTGTGCAATTTGTCCTGAGTACACCAATACCCCATATGTGGGGGGAACCACTGTTTTGGCGCATGGGAGCGCTCAGAAGGGAAGGAGCGCCATTTTGGAATGCAGACTTGATGGAATGTTCTACGGGCGTCATGTTGCGTTTGCAGAGCCCCTGATGTGCCTAAACAGTAGAAACCCCCCACAAGTGACCCCATTTTGGAAACTAGATCCCCCAAGGAACTCCTCTAGATGTGTGGTGAGCACTTTGAATCTCCAAGTTCTTCACAGAAGTTTATAACGCAGAGCTGTGAAAATAAAAAATCATTTTTTTTCCACAAAAATAATTTTTTTAGTCCCCAATTTTTTTTTCCCAAGGGTAACAGGAGAAATTAGACCCCCAAAGTTGTTGTGCAATTTTTCCTGAGCACGCTGATACCCCATATGTGGGGGTAAACCACTGTTTTGGCACACGTCGGGGCTCGGAATAAAGGGAGCACTGTTTGACTTTTTGAACGCAAAATTTGCAGGAATCAATGGTGGCGCCATGTCGTGTATGGACACCCCCTGGTGTGCCTAAATAGTGGAAAACCCTCAATTCTAACTCCAACCCTAACCCCAACACACCTCTAGCCCCAACCCTAACCCCTACACTCCCCTAATCCAAATCCTAACAACCCTAACCCCAACACATTCCTAACCCTAATCCCAACTCTAACCATAACCCTAACCACAAGCCTAACCCTAATCCCAACCCTAACCACAAAAAACCCCTAACACTTATCCTAACTCTAACCCTAACCACAAACCTAACCCTTATTCCAACCCTAACCCTAATTCCAACCCTAACCCTAATTCCAACCCTAATTCTAACCCTAAGGCTAACCCTAGTTCTAACCCTAACCCTAGTTCTAACCCTAAGGCTGGGTTCATATTGCGTTTTACCAGCCCGCTCAACACATAGCGTTGACGGGCGGGTAACGGTATAGCATTACGCGATCGCGTTATGCTATACCCACTAGCGCAGATGAATCAGCAGATGATTCATCTGCGCTAGTGATGACGGAGCCCAGACGCTGCAGGCCGCGTCCGAGGCTCCGTCACTGAACGACGGCACGTCGCGAACGCAAGCCGCTTTACGGCATGCGTCGCGATGTGCCCGCAAATGGGGGTGAATGGCAGCGTTAACGGACTGCGTTACACCGCGTTATACCACGGTGTAACGCAGTCCGTCTAACGGACTGCCATAACGCAATGTTAAACACAGCATTATAATCGTAACCCTAACCCTAATAAAAAGATTAAAAAAATATTGTGAGGTTGGGACCGCCACCATTTTGTATAGGGCCTATACCAGCCTCCATTTTGTCAGTTCACAGAGCCACAAACTATTAACTACACATTGCCTATTAGCATATCCAGTACGACAGGTTTTGATGTCCACTAGGAATCAAAGGGGCTTTAGCATGCTAATTAGTTTAGGCCAGTGTCTGAATAAGATGGTCAGTCGTATGGTAAATAGCTCAAGCTCAAGCCATTGTTTGCTGCTCCATATGAATTGCAGGCCAGTTAATATGCGTGCTTCAAAGCAAAGGGGATGGGCCTAGCAGGTTTAAGAACTAGCCATGACCAGGCTGCTGGTCATTCCATTTCACACACAGAAGCCAAGAAGATGGTCTAGGAAAGACCAAGGGACTATCCAGCAACTGAAGACTGTACCTGGGAACGGCAGAGCCAAGGCCTTCCCATGACCATAATACCCGGTAATATTGATCCATAGCTTATACCTTTAAGCCTTGTACATTATTGTTGTATTTTTTTACTCTGACTGCAAATCCATTGTAATTACGTTGTATAGCTTTACTGTATATTTCTGTAATTATCTAGTGCGCCCTTAAGGCAAATTAAACCATAAAATTAATCTTGGGCTGATGCTTTTACTCTGACCACGAATCTTAGAATACCCAGTGGGTAACAGGACACCTTCCCCGGCGGCCATTTGCTCTAGGTGCAGTTCCCTTACTGACCTGAGAGACAAAGGGGGGCGCCGGAGAGCTGTACCTGTGGAGTTACGTCCCATTGGTGACGTGGGAGGAAAGGGATCGTCCGTCACATTTGGTAACGGCGGTGGTATCAGAAGCTGTGATACCCAGGCTACCATGTGGCGGTCGGCTTAGTTTCTCACAAATTGGTGGCAGCGGTGGGATCAGAGTAATAGTGTGCGTGGGACCCCTACTCCCAGACACTAGAGACTACCAGCGGTACTTTCACTGCTGGGGTCTTAAGGTCAGCCCAGCACTAGACGGTCAGAGTGTAAATATAATAAGTTGTGTGCAAGGTCAGGGTTGCAGCTGTGTCAGTAACCAAAGGTTCCCAAGATGGTGGAAGGCACCAGGAGTAGGGCAAAGGGGGAGGCCAATGCTATGGTCTATGAGGGGTTCGATACCGATGAGGGGGAGCTCAGTCATGGCTCCCCAAGGAGCCCGACCCCCGTGCTCAGTCTCACAGTGGACTGTCCACCCCCTGCCCGTCCCAGCCTGTCCAGATCGGAGGCCATTTTCCAAGCGGCTATGGCACAGCTCAAGGCTGGTAATGACGCCGCCTATGACAGACTCCTGGTGGCGGCAGAGAAAGCAGCAGAGCGTTAGCAAGCAGCTGCGGAGCGGGAGCATACAGAACGCAGTGAAGCTGCGGAGCGTGAGCAAGCAGCGGCAGAGAGAGCAGCGGAGCGGGAGCATGCAGCGGCAGAGAGAGCAGCAGAGCGCCGGCACCGACTGGAGATGGCTCAGCACGGGCCCCCGCTGGACGCACCAGGCCCACCGGAGACAAGGGCTTCCAAGGTCCGGGCGGAGGACTTTCCCTTACTTGAAAAGGATGGAGACCTGGATTCCTTTCTGCTTGCTTTTGAGAGGACATGCCTCCAACATCATCTGGCCCTGGATCAGTGGGCAAGGTACCTGACCCCCCGTTTGAGGGGTAAGTCCCTGGAAGTTTTGGGGGACTTACCTGCCGGGGAGAAACAGGACTACAACAGCATCAAGCGGGCCCTGATCCAGCACTACAACCTCACCCCGGAGTCGTACCGCAGGAAGTTCAGGAGCCTGCAGCGGGGTTCAAAGGACACCTGGACCGACCACATGCGGGCCCTGCTGAGAGCTGCGGAGCACTGGACCTCGGGTCTAGAGCTCACTACCCGCCAGGAGGTCCAGGAACTGTTTGTCATGGAGCAATTCTTGTGGAACTGCCCAGAGGACCTCCAGCAGTTCCTCCGTGACCGGAAACCAAAGGGGGCTTCTGCTACAGCTGCCCTGGCAGACGAGTATGCCAACAACAGGGCGCCGGAGCCAAAGAAGCCTGCCAGCAGCACCTGGAGAGGGGGTAAGCCCAATCCTGCCCCAGCCCCATATCCAGCCCCCAGAGTGCAAGGGGTGTACCCCCCCGCTGCCTCTCCCAGGCAAGGAACAGAACCCAGACGTTGTCATAATTGCAATCAGCCAGGACACTTTAAGGCTGCATGTCCCCAGCGCCAGAAGGCCCCATCCCTGTCCCAGAAACCGTCCACTGTTTTGTGTGTGGGAGGGGGTGGTGGGAGGTCCCTAGACAATTACCAACCCGTCACCATCGGCCGCTCAGCGGTCATGGGACTGCGGGACACAGGCGCTGAACGAACCCTTGTACGCCCTGAGGTGGTGTCCCCTCAAGACTTGGTACCTGGGAAAACCCTTTCCGTCTCCGGAATTGGAGGCGTTGAACCGGCGCTGCCCGTTGCCAAGGTGTATTTGGACTGGGGCGCCGGGAGGGGGATGCGGGAGGTGGGAGTAACGCCGAATATTCCTGCAAATGTGTTGCTTGGGACCGATTTGGGGCGGCTAGTGTCCCAGTATGTGGCCACTGAACCCCCAAGTTCGGCTCCCCAAGAATGTCATGACTCTACTGTGAATGCTAATGTTAATGTATTGAATGTGCCTCCAACAGTGGAGGAGGGAGTGAAACCTGATGGTAAGCCATGCACTGACACTACACACACAGGGCTCACAGTGAGGACAGGTGAGGAGGCTGTAGGGGAGAGCTCAGAGGTGGAGGGAGGGGCTGCTATGAGCAGTGTAGGGCCCCTAAGTGAACCCAGCCTGCTGAGTCTAGGGCCCCTGCAGGAAGAGGAACAGGCCATGGGGAGGGGGTGTCCTGGGAGAGGAGCCACCAGGTAGGACCCCAGGTCAGGAGTTCCCCACATCCAGGATGTCAGGAAGTCAGGGAACTCTGCCTGACCCGGCGACTTGGTCAGAGGATGAGGGAAAGCAGGCGCTACCCGTGGTCTCAGCGGTCGTGGCCGCTGTTACCAGGAGTGGGAGCGCTGAAGCCCAAGGAGCCTCGCGGAGGTCCGACGGTTTCCCCCTCTCTGACCAAGTGGCTGCCGAGTCAGACAGTAGCCAGGAGACAGATCCCGGGGAACTGACAGAGGACATGGCAGTTTCATCGATTCTTGCCACATCAAGTCAGGGATTTCAGGCAGCGTTGGAAGCTGACCCTAGCCTGAAGACTCTCAAGGAACAGGCGGCACAGCCTCCCCTGGAGTCCGACCGCGAGCGAGTGGTTTGGGACCAGGGACGGCTGTACCGGGTAACGGTCCAGCAGGGTTCACCGGAGGCGTGGCCCAGGGACCGACAGTTAGTGGTGCCCCATCCGTTCAGGGCGGAATTGTTGCGGATTGCACACGAGATTCCAATGGCCGGACACTTAGGGATCACTAAAACCAGGGCCAGGCTAGCTCAGCATTTCTACTGGCCTGGAATGAGGACCGAGGTGATAGCCTACTGCCGTTCGTGTGACACCTGTCAGAGGGTGGGGAAGGCGGGGCCGGCCCCAAAGCCCCACTTGTAACTCTGCCCATCATCGAAGAGCCTTTCTCGAGGGTGGCTGTGGATCTCATTGGACCTCTGTCCACTCCCAGCCGCTCCGGGAAATGCTTCATACTAACGGTAGTGGACTATGCCACCCGGTACCCAGAGGCGGTAGCTTTGTCGTCCATTCGGGCCGACAAAGTGGCCACTGCCTTGCTGGAGATTTTCTCCAGGGTGGGGTTTCCCAAGGAAATGCTCACCGACCGAGGGACCCAGTTCATGTCGCAACTGATGGAGTCTCTCTGTAAGCAGGTACAGGAGCAACATCTGGTGGCCAGCCCGTATCACCCACAGACCAATGGCTTGTGTGAGCGGTTCAATGGCACCTTAAAGCAGATGCTGAAGATGTTGGTCGACTCCCACGGGAGAGACTGGGAGCGGTATCTCCCACACCTGCTGTTTGCCTACCGGGAGGTCCCACAGGCCTCAACGGGGTTCTCCCCCTTTGAGCTCCTGTACGGGCGACGTGTACGGGGGCCCCTTGCTCTGGTGAAGGAAGCATGGGAAGGGGATTTAGCCACCCCTGGAGTGTCGGTCATTGAGTATGTCGTGCGCTTCCGGGACCGAATGATGGCCTTGACACGGCTGGTGCATGATAATATGGCCCAAGCTCAGGCTGACCAGAAGCGATGGTACGACCAGTGTTGTGAATGGGTTTGAGATGAGTTCTGAGCAGAGGCTCCCTCTGGTGGTTACAAGCGGTGCTAGTGAAGATTGTGAGGACTGGGAATCAGGTGTTACTGACTGGTCTTATATAAGGGAGTCATTTTCCCATCAGGGTTGCCGGTGATCAATTGTTCTGGTCTGAATCCTTCTTTCCAGTTTCCCTTGTAGCCTGCTGTGTCGTGTCTGCATCTCCTGCTACCAGATAAGAATTTTTCTTCTTTTGTGTTGCTATATTTTTGCATTTTGTCCTGCACTTCTTTGGGGGCCTTCTGGGTCCCCTCCGGGGGCTTCTGCCTTCTCAGTTTAGTTCAGCCACTGAGTTTTGTTCTTTTGCTTTTTCCAGTTTTTTCAGTGGCTGCTGTTTTGATTTTGTTACACCAGAGAGCTAATTTAGGTGGTAGAGGTCGTGTGATCTCAGGTGATTTTGAAATTAGTAGAGTTGGTGTTTTTCAGGGTTTTCTGGGATTGCAGTAAGTACCCTTCCTGTCCTTTTCTATTTAGATAGTTTGGGCCCCAGCGTTTGCTCATTCTATTTTCTTTCTGTGTCAGTATTTCCTCTTGTCTAACCGCCATTACATGTTTGGGGGCTTTCTATTATCTTTGGGTTCTGCTCCGGGGCAGATAGCTTTCCTATTTCTATCTTTAGGTGTAGTTAGTTTCTCAGGCTGTTACGAGGCGTCTAGGACCAACGTAGGAACGCTCCACGGCTGCCTCTAGTTGTGGTGGTTAGTCAGGGTACTGCAATCCCATAGATTCCAACTGCTCTGGTGTATTGCCTTTTTTACCTGCACTCCTCAGCTACCGAAACAGAACAGTATCACCGGCCTAAAAATTGAAAATTGTATGGTACTCACAGAAGGGAAAAAATATTGTGATAGAAAAAAGGTTGTCAGAGATATTTTTCTGTTTGTTGCATTTTTTTTTTTTTCCCTCTGTATCTCTGGGTGCTGGGGAGGATCTTTTCTCCCAATGGAGTTTGCACAGTTGTCTGGCCGTGTGGATCAGCTTGCCACTGAGGTTCGGAGTATTGCTATCTATCTTGCTGGGTTGCCTGTTGTGGAACCTAGGATCCCCATGCCAGATTTGTTTTTAGGGGATCGAGCTAAGTTTCAGAATTTCAAAAATAATTGTAAATTGTTTTTTGCCTTAAAATCTAAGTCCTCAGGAAACGCAGCGCAGCAGGTTCAAATTATCATCTCTCTCCTGTGCGGCGATCCTCAGGATTGGGCTTTTTCCCTGATACCTGGGGATCCTGTTTTGAGTGATGTTGATGCGTTTTTTCAGGCTTTGGGGTTATTGTACGATGAGCCTAATGTCACTGATCAAGCTGAAAAAGCCTTGTTGGCATTAAATCAGGGGCTTGATGACGCTGAGTTATACTGTCAGAGATTCCGTAGGTGGGCAGTCCTGACCAAATGGAATGACGACGCTTTGGCGGCCCTTTTCTGGAAGGGTCTGTCGGATAATGTAAAGGATGTTATGGTGGGATTCCCTGTCCCCTCTGGTCTCAATGATTCTATGTCATTAGCGATTCAAATTGACAGACGTTTGCGTGAGCGGAGAAGTATGCGTGGAGTGGTGTTGCCTTGTGAGCCAGCTTCTGAGCCCATGCAGTGTGATGGAGTGGTGTCTGGGCACAGCGTCATGAGTTTCGAAAGCGCAATAGGTTATGTTTCTACTGTGGTGATGCCTCTCATGCTATTTCAGTCTGCCCTAAGCGGGGAAGACGTTTTGCACGCTCAGTTGTCTTGGGTAGTGTTCAGACTAAGTTTTTATTAACTGTCACTCTGATATGCTCTCTGTCCTCATTTTCTGCTCAGGCTTTCGTTGATTCTGGAGCAGCTATTAACCTGATGGATTATGATTTTGCTAAACGTTGTGGGTTTCCCTTGATACCCCTACAGAAGTCTATTCCCCTACTGGGGATCGATTCTACCCCTTTGGCTGAGAATAAACCCCAGTTTTCTACTCAGGTGATAATGAGGGTTGAACCTGATCACCAGGAGTGCTGCAAATTTTTGGTTCTATATAATCTGCATGACATTATCGTGCTGGGTTTCCCTTGGTTACAGTCTCATAATCCTGTTTTGGATTGGAAATCTGTGTCTGTAACCAGTTGGGGCTTCCAATGTGTTAATACCAACACTCCTGTTTTTTCTGCCTCCCCCCAAGCTCAGGATGTTCCTGACTTTTTGTTTGATTTTTCTGATGTGTTTAGCGAAAGTAAATCTGCATCCTTGCCTCCCCATAGGAGCTATGACTGCGCTATTGAATTAGTGCCGGGTAGTAAATTCCCTAAAGGTCGCCTTTTTAACTTGTCTGTACCTGAACATGACGCTATGCGGTCTTATATCAAGGAATCATTGGAGAAGGGTCATATCAGACCATCCTCTTCACCCTTAGGTGCCGGTTTTTATTTGTGGCCAAAAAGGATGGTTCTTTAAGGCCGTGTATTGATTATCGTCTCTTGAACAATATTACTGTGAAATATCAATACCCGTTACCCTTGATTTCTGACCTGTTTTCCAGGGTGAAAAACGCTACTTGGTTTACCAAGCTTGACCTCAGGGGGGCGTATAACCTTATTCGCATTAAGCACGGGGATGAATGGAAGACGGCATTCAATACCCCTGAAGGGCATTTTGAGTACCTAGTGATGCCCTTTGGGCTCACTAATGCCCCTTCTGTCTTCCAGTCCTTCATGAATGACATTTTCAGGGATTTTGTGGACAAATTTCTGATTGTTTATTTGGATGATATCTTGATTTTTTTCTAATGACTGGGACTCTCATGTGAAACATGTTCGGACTGTGTTCCAGATTTTGAGGGATAATGCTCTGTATGTGAAGGGATCAAAGTGTCTTTTTGGCGTACAGAAGATCTCATTTCTGGGATTCATTTTGTCCCCATCTGTTATTGAAATGGACCCGGTCAAGGTTCAGGCCATCTGTGATTGGGTCCAACCTACTTCATTAAAGGCTCTTCAGAGATTTTTGGGTTTTGCCAATTTTTATCGTAAATTTATTGGTAATTTCTCGGTTATTGTTAAACCATTAACTGATTTGACCAGAAAGGGTTCTGATGTGGTGAATTGGCCTCCTGAGGCAGTCTCTGCATTTCAGGAACTTAAGCAGAGATTCACTTCTGCTCCTGTTCTACGGCAGCCTGATGTTTCTCTGCCATTTCAGGTGGAGGTTGATGCCTCTGAAATTGGGGCAGGTGCCGTTTTGTCCCAAAAAGATCCAGAGACCTCTAAAAGTAACCCTTGTGCCTTTTTCTCTCGAAAATTTTCTCCTACTGAACGTAATTATGACGTGGGTAATCGGGAGTTATTGGCCATGAAGTGGGCTTTTGAAGAGTGGAGACATTGGCTGGAGGGAGCCAAACATCAGGTGGTGGTCCTTACGGACCATAAGAATCTGGTCTATCTGGAATCTGCCAAGCGACTCAATCCTAGACAGGCCAGGTGGGCCTTGTTTTTCACACGTTTTAATTTTGTGGTTTCCTTTCTTCCTGGCACTAAGAATGTTAAGGCGGATGCCCTCTCGAGGAGTTTCCTTGCGGACTCTCCTGAGTTATCTGATCCTTCTGTTATTTTGAAAGAGGGTGTAGTTCTTTCCGCCATCTCGCCCAATTTGAGACTTGCTCTGGAGGGGTGTCAGGAGGATAGGCCCGAGCGCTGCCCTGTTGGAAAATTGTTTGTCCCGGACCAATGGAAAAAGAGTGTGATGTCTGAGATTCATTGTTCCGCATTGGCTGGGCTTCCCGGAATTTTTGGTACCAGAGACTTGGTTAGTCGGTCCTTTTGGTGGCCTACCTTGTCTCGCGATGTCAGGGAATTTGTGCAGTCCTGCGGGACTTGCTCTTGCTCCAAGCCTTGCTCT